>CM042322.1:35603846-36203846 GCA_023566125.1 Zingel zingel | reverse complement strand
CATTAGCACTGTGTAAAAAAAAGAATAGACTTGTCATTAAGTTCAATAAAATCATTGTATTGACAGAAAAGGGGTATTGACACAGGCAGCTCTGACAAAAATGGAGGGGCTTCCGGCCTGAACGTGACTCAACTTTTCCTGCAACAATCCTGCATCATCCAGCAATTCACATATGTTTTACCATAATACCCTAACTCTAACCATAAAGGCTGGAACATGCCTCTCTGGAAGGCACTTAAGAAAACATGCACATGCCTCATTTCTAGAGGTTTGCATGGTTGTTTCTTTTTATACATGAACAGATTTTGAGATTGACATTCATGGTGTTTTGTTTTTGACCAGCCTACCAACAGGAGCTATGTAAATACAACAGGTGGTTGAGATTTAAGAGGTGTGTGCGTGTCGGCTCCTTTGCGAGCCTCTGTGACCCATTGTACAGTTACTCATTACACCTTTGCACACCCACATTTAGACCTGCAGAGGCCTGCATCTTTGCAAAACCATAATTCCAGCCTGAAAAAAACAGCCAGTAGCTTGTGAAGTTAAGATATTCACCTGACTATGCGCATCAATCTTCCCTGACACAACAGTTTCAGACTGGCACAGCTCTCCCCAGACACTGTAGACAGTTTTGTCAGAATCTACTGCCAGTATTGCACGAGGAAAAACACCTTTGCCACATTTGCTCTATGTCATTCTTATCAAAAACAAAAGCAAAAACTATGTTATTAAAGAGAAAAGATGTTCATAAGGATTCAAATGTTCAGCTGTGTCATTGTGTATGTAATGTAAATACAAACCACTAAAAACATTTTTTTATGAAAGCTATGACAGACACTAGTTTCCCATAATGCAGATTTCAGTGTCAATAGATGCTTAGTATTAAGTGAAGTTTGGGGCGGATGGCAACAAATGTGATGTGTCTTCTTTTTTTTATTTAGCATTTACAAGCAATAAAAAAAACATACAAGCCACCGGCATGACCCAAATTCATAAGTCTTGGTAATAAAAGTTTTTTTTTATTGTGGCATAAGGGAGCACTGGAGAGACAAATGGCTGGGGCATGGCTGATGTTCACACATTTACAATCAAACAATCCTCCAAATGCTTGGTCCTGATTCAAAACAGAAGCTCAGACAGTCAGCTTCAGACTGCGGCAGCCACAAACAGACCATGAAGGGAAGACATCAGTGCTGAGCTGTTTCCTGCCTCTTTAGGGAGGAGCGAGTAATGCCGGGAGACAGGCTGAGAGTCAAAGATGCACTGAAGGGTGTCAATATAGTACAAAATTGAATTAAAGTGTAATTAGGGAAATCATTACCTGACATTTCTGCAGTTGGGAATTTGGTTAATTTACTGAACAATCCTTCAGTGAATGGACTGTGTCTTAGAAGATTTTTATGTCAAGGGTGACTGAGTGCCTATAAGTGGTAAAGGATGAATTAATAATGCAATCCTTAATAATGGAACATAGATTCAATCAATTCTGCTTTACAAGTCTTTATGCAGTGTAAGAAAAGGCAAAGTTGGTGCTGACAGAAGCATACTTTTTCCTGCGTTGAAGCGTAACTTTGAGGGGAAATGTAGTGCTCCCTGTATGCTTTAAAACAGTAGTCTAAAGCACTCAATTCATACTTCATCAATATCATGAAGGATCTGAATAACATAAGATATGGTACATTTACTTTCTGCCCTTTTTTCATTATTCATTTATATAATCAGGTAAAAGTCTCTGTGAGAGTAAAATCTAATTTCCAAGAAAGACCTGGCCAATCAGACCGATCTGTAGAACACAGGCCATAACATAAAGCCTAGCGGTATACAGCAGCCAACAATTTTAGACATTAAGCAGTGTAGTCATGAAGCAGATCATCCAACAATGATAACAAAAGTTGCTGATACCAGGTGTTTCCCTACCCTGAAGAAGAAACCAGAATTAAGAACAATTAAGGTATTCAATTTGATTAACACCATACATAAATAATTTGAGACCAGTTCAATTTTAACTTTTTAAATTTTTTAAATTTTAAGCAGTTGAAAGCCTGGGAAGGGTAGTAGTAAAGAACTGAACTAAAGGAACATCTTATGCACATTGAGGGAATTCAGGGGTTTGTAAAGAGCAATAGATAACAGTATCATCAGCATAAAACTGGTACAATGCAGTTGATATGTTATCACAGCGATTATTTGTAATAATATTAATGGTCCTATTATAGAAGCCTGAGGCATGCCCCTTAATACAGAGAGAAAGGAAGAAGACCCAGCATACTGAAACACATTCTTTACCAGGGAGTTGCCAAACCAGTTTACAGCTTGTGCACATAAGCCAATACTATGGTGTCTATTAACCCAGAAGACGTATTCAACTGTATAAAAAGCCTTTCAGTAGTTGATGCCTTTAGATATACGTCTGGAGGAGATCTCTATGACATTGTTGCTTGCTATGCACTACTCTTTTTCAGGCTAAACAACATATCTACACCCAAGTTACATGACCGCAATTAGCTACAGTGGGTCTCTCTGGGGGGAGAGATTTATGAGCAGGTGCATGTTTTTGTATGTATATTTGTATGTGTGTGTGATCTTGAAAGTGCTGCACTGGGGCAAAGCAGTGTGCGTTATGCTATTATTTCCACAGAGGTGCATCATTTGTTGCTCCTTCTCAAGTAATTAATTTATACATGCCAGTTAAAAATAAAACCAGGAGAGGACCCTTGTGAGAATATTAAGGGAGGGGAAGAAGCTGGAAGGGTGTCAAAACATCTGCTGGTCGCACTGCAGAGCAGCATCCACTAACGATCAAAAATCACAGAAAACACTAGTTTATGGGCTCATAGTAGTGGTGAAACATTGTGCACTGTTCATCAGTTTATTTAGCAGCACTACGGACCATTTTCCTCGGGGAAAATAAATGAGATGTTAAATCCAGAATCTTGATGCTTACCTGAATTGCTCTTTTGGATTTCTACTGTGAATGAAACCAGCAGGATTTTCAAGTCCAGCTTTTCAGAGAGATATGGCCACTGAGCAAATACAGTCTTATGCAGGGGGGTGAGTTTTATATGCATTCTTAAACACATGTAGTCACCCACTGTAAGGATACAGCCAGCGTGCACCCTTTGGGTAATGATGCAGCATCAAATAAAAAGGTGTGGAAAATATGACCTTCAGTTAATGAATATCATGAGGTAAACAACCACCAGTTAGAAGAAAAATCAATTCTACATTTAGAAAAGCATTTCCTTTTTCCTCTTAAAATACCATTTGCATGTATATACTGTACATCAACATGATATAATTTGCAATGATGAATACTTTAACTCAAAATGTATATCATATTGCACAAACAGGTGAAATCACATTCCACTACATCACAGTGTATGTGGCCCTCCCCTATAAAACAACACCATAGGCTGTTTGTATAAGCAGCTTACTACGACCTAGTCTCACATTGCCAGACCTATCCCCACATCGCTGTTGAGAAAGGTCTGGCTACACCACACATAAAATCTGGGATAGGAGAAAGAAACGCTCTGGGTTGTTTGAATTTCTTGAAAACCAATCACATCATCTTGGGCGGCGTGAACGCGCTGGCTCTGCAAAATGGGCTCGGGAAGAAACTTGTTTCGGTGAAATATTTGCATCCCGCAAAAGAAAACACCACATACAATATTAAATTAAGTTAACTGTTCACATGATACAGTAACATGATCTAATTCAATTAGCTGGATACATTGTTAAACGTAATTTGCTCTTACCAGTGTATCACCATGTACTTCATCCAAAGCAATCCTTGCCAATCTGTCCCAAAACATCCCAGTTAGATAGTAAATGCAGTAAACATATTCTTTGTAAATCTTTACAATCATTCCCCGAAAGAACTAAGCAGGCCTGCCTTGCTGCACCATCCCAATCTTCTTCAAAACTTGCAATTTTCAGCGTGTAGCCTGCTAGCTTGAAGTTTGTTGTTTCCCGCAGCGGACAGAGTTTGAGAACGGCAACACACAGAGAGCAGAAAGAGAGCCGCATGTCAGGCGAATATCCTGGAGATGTACTTATGTTAATCCAGACTACTGTGAATGTAACCAGCAGGATTTTTAAGTCCAGCTTTTCAGACATTCCCATGAAAGCCGTAAAAATATTAAAAAGAAATAGTAATAAAAGAGAGATATGGGCCTAATGCAGGGAAGGTGAGTTTTTATGCATTTTTAAACAAATCTAATGACCCAGTGTAAGGAGATGGCCAGTGTGCACCCTGTGGGTAATGATGCAGCATCAAATAAAAAGGTGTGAAAAATATGAGAGACTGGACCTCAAACATAGTTCTAATGTTTTAGGTATTAGGTTGGCTTAGGAGGTAGAACGGGTTGTCTATTAATCGCAGGGTTGGCAGTTTGATCCTCTGCTCCTCCTGTCAAAGTGTCCAGACACTGAATCCCAGATTGCTCCCGATAAGGCAGGCCAGCACCTATGACATGTATCATTTAGAGGCAACTTAGTAAAGGGCTTTGTCTGTTAAGGTAGAAAAGCACCATATAAGTGCAGAGCATTTATCTTCTCACACTTCTTATGATTTTATTTCTCTTTTACATCTCCCTAGCCTGAGTTGTGACAGCTCAGGTCCCTGCAGCCTCCCCTGGTGTCAGTCATTTTCTAGCAGCACCCTCAAATCGCAACATTCCATTTATTCTGTGTTTGTGATCACATGTAATTTGGTTTTCTCTGCACTGTCCCATTCTTGAGGGCAGCTGATGAGGTCTTAAGAGAGCCAGGCCTTTTATTCTCCGGAGAGCTTGTCCCAAAACAGCATCTGGCTATGCCTCACAGCCAAACACGCACGCGCGCGCGCGCGCACACACACACACACACACACACACACACACACACACACACACACACACACACACACACACACACACGCACAGTCTGTCACACAAACTGCCACACAAGCGCTGAATATACTATATTTAACCAGTTCAGTTCGGCTCACTGCTGCATTAGCTCTAACCATTCGTCCATCTGCAGTCACTCCATTAAATCTCACTGCAGTCTGTTGTCCGCTGTTTAAAATCCCACTGCTGTGTGATTTCAGTATTGCAGGGACATATGGTCTCTTATAAAATTATATTATGTTGTTCCAAATATAACTCAAAGGAGAAATTAGTCTTTCTAAACTGAACTATAAATTATGAACGTTGTATGAGACAAATTGGAGAAAGACACAAGAGATGTGATAATGTTTTTGTAATATTCACAGCTTTAGGATGTACCATAAAAAAAACTCAATAAGTCCATGTCTCCATTATATTAAGATGTTGATACATTTCCAACCTCAGCTACCGTATTATCTCAAATATAGCCTGCAGCAAACGACTGAGCAATACCCACAATTTGTTATGGTAATAGTCTCAGGAAATGACTACAGTACAGAATTAGTGTGAGAAAAGAAGAGAAGAGCAGGTTGAATTCAATGCTATCAGAGACAGTTATTAGTTTACCTAACAATGAAAATCGTATTCTCTCTACAGAAAAACTTTGTATGTCATTATAACTTCATGAGTTTGCTGCTTCAGGTTCTCCCCCAAAACAGTTTTGACCCATAACGAGGTCAGTTGAGATTTAATGTGAGCAAACAATGACCATTAAATTACTGCAAACATCTTGTGCAGCACAATCAAAGTATTCAAGGGTCCAATATTTACCTCATTATCTCCTAGATGTTCCCCACTCACAAAGCTCTGGTGGCCCTGCTGCAAGTGGAAAATGCTGCTGCTCTCTTTAGGCCTTCTTTATGTGCGCAATCTTCCAAATTTAAAGGTCTAAATATGACATGCAGTGATTAGATATGATATAATCCTGAGACTTAAGTAGCTCATTTGGCATTTATTTTGGTGGCTACCAAGTGGCGCAAAGCTGCTTGGTGCTGCATTGGCAGAATTACGAGGCAGTGGAAAATTAAGATTAATTAGCATTCATTTATTTATTTTGGGGACAGTGGAATAACTATAAATACAACATGGATGTATGATCACCTTATTAGGTTGTCATGGCAAATGTGTTAGAAAACAGTTGCCTATTGAAACACTAGCACATTAGCATTCATTTCTTGTTTGAGTCTTGTTTATAGCTATCTGATGAATGTAAATTTGAATTTTTACTTTCCTGTAAGCTGTGTTTTGGGCTCTACCATTATACCAACTCCTCCTTGCAATTTGATGCTGGACATCTTTTTGACTTAATATCTTCAATGTGTTAGAATTATCTATATAATTGCTTAACAGAAAGTTTACTGACAACAACAAATTGGTTATTCATTTAAGCCAAAATGCTCTTACTTTTCTAAAATAAAATACAAATAAAATATTCTGATCTCAGCTGGTCAAATGTGAAAATGAGCTGCTTTTATGATTTATATATATATATATATATATATATATATATATATATATATATATATATATATATATATATATATATATATATATATATTTATTTATTTGGGTTTTAGACTGACAAAACAAGTACCTTGGGAAATTGGGATTTATGCACATATTAGCCTTATAGTTAGTTGCAACCATAGTTTAGTGGCTTAAAGTTGTAAATATGGAGCATCCTAAATACATGGTGAATGGAGTGAAAATAATGAAGTCAATATTTTACAATATTTAACACCCAAAGCCCCATTATTTGGCTTTACAGCACTGTTTATGCTGTATGGTTATCAGAGTAATTATTTGGTAATTTGTGTCCTCTTTTGGAACATTTCAATTATGATACAACCATATTTAGTGCTCAGACTGACATTAGTCTGAAAAGTAGATTTGTCATTTTGGGGTGTATGTACTACTTTTTTGAAAGGAGAAAGAAATGGGAAAGTGTGTCTTACGTGTAGTGTTGACTGTCGTGGCAAAGTAGACTAATTGCAATAAGCCATTTGGGCCATTTGCATACTCTGATGACAGTTACACTCACAATGGGTGAGCAATAGCAATCCAATCAGGCTTGTAAACAACATGTTCGTCACATGGAGAGGATTGGAGCAGAGCTCCTGGGTATTTCAGCTGGACACTGCACAAGACTGGAGGCTGTTGGTTGAGGTCATTTATCAGCAGCCAGCCACCACAGACAGAGAGGCCCGGCACATTCTATCCCTGACCTATGTTCTCTATAAACCGAGACAATGTCCTACTAAGACTCGTTTTTTTCCTGGGAAAAGTCTCTCTATCACTGGTGAATTGTTTGCTTTTCTTTCCCCAGAGGGAATGAATCGTCCTTGCCCCCCCCCCCCCCCCCCCCCCCCCCTGCAAATGCAGACCAGCATCAAGGGGGAATAACTCTGAAAAGGTAAAAACAGAAGAGGAGAGGAAAACAACGCTAACAAGGTTTATACAATGGGTAGTGCCAGCCAAGCATTCTGCTTGGTCAGATAAGCATTCTTTCCATGTTTTATGAGACCCTTAACAACATTCAGCCCAATAGGACAAAAATGAAACTGGTTGCTAAGCTAAAAGATGAGCTATTGTGTTAGTCAGGGAGATAAGTAACCATTTGGGTCTGTCCTTTATTTTTGTTTATTTATATTACTTTAGAGGGATATTTCAGCCAATAACCATATGTTAAACAACTGTGAAACAGCATGTACAGAAATATACTACACAGTGTTTACATAATGCACTACTAATAAATATGTCAAGCACGCAACAACTCACTTCCTTGGGTCCTCTGCAATACACCCGCCAAGTGCGAATTCGATCGGATGAACGACAGAAACACAGAGATTCCTTGCTTTAAAGTTAGATTTATTTTGTGTGTTTTTGATAATTTATAATGGCAATAATGCCCATGTTCAGAATAGAGCAGCATCGTATCAGGGGCGCTTTTCACTCACAAGCAACAGATATGCTCTCATTTTGGGATGTTCCAGTATTATTCAGGTTTTAGAGGCAGTTTTTGGACATGTATACAACACATTCGGAATATGCGTCTCCATCTGGGTTTTTACTGTAGTTTACGGCCTCTTGTCTGTTTACGGCTTATGGTCAGCTCTGTACATTGCTATGGTTGCTGTACACAAACCAACCAGCCAACCAACAGTTTGCAAGGATGTAGACCCGATAAGAAGAAGAAACCTTTTAAACATTATAAAAGACTTGGATATCAACAGGTTTTTGGATACGCGCAAACATTGCTACACTGACCTTTAAAGATGCTGGTTGAACAAATGAAAGAGGGACGCTGTGTTCACATGGTCCAACAAGTCCGCCACCACTGGAAAACTTAGAAAAATGTAAACGAGAATTTTAGTGGAATATTTACTTTCCGTGTTAACAGCTTAGTCGGAATATTGTTTTTTTCGGAATAAGGGCAAAAACCAGAATATTATGTGCATGTAAACTTAGTCAGTGTCACATTAATGCAATCGGCACGCAAGTGTGACACTGATGCAACGTTTGTGGTCGAGACGGCGGGTTATGCCTATTGTTAGTGTGTAAAACAACATCAGTTCAACAATTTGGATGATTGTGTCAATGCCTTCCTCACTATTATACCGTCTATCACTAACAAGAATGCAACAATATAGTATACTGTAATTGCTATAAGCACATCTTGATAGCCAGACATGCTGGAGATTGCCATCTGCTTGTTAGACCTCTGTTTTTTCCTGTCAATAAAAATGCAATAATGTTTGCTCTTTACTATGCAACCCGGTATATATTTCAATATCTGAAGTTAATGGGTTTTTAACTGGAGTGGCCACATTTTCAAATAACAATGTTGCTCCTGCAAATTAACTCAACTCCCTGTTGAGGTGAAAAGTCTACGAG
Organism: Zingel zingel; assembly: GCA_023566125.1. NCBI lineage: Eukaryota > Metazoa > Chordata > Actinopteri > Perciformes > Percidae > Zingel > Zingel zingel. Next base: position 36,195,021 of record CM042322.1, on the reverse strand, counting down.
CAACAACAGTGGCGAATGATTTCACACAGGCTCCTTATCATATGGTATACACAACAAATACACGAGCACACACAAACACACCGGCTGTCACTGCATTCTTAACTGAATATGAAGGAGGCTGTGAAGAGAGGTATGAGCCTCTCCCTTTGTGGATAGACATTTAAATATCTCTCTCTCTCTCTCTCTCTCTCTCTCTCTCTCTCTCTCTCTCGCCTCCTTCCAATATACTGTACTGGCATTAATAGTTAATGGCAATTGTACCGCAAGCATATGATATGACATACAAACGAAAATGAATGACTCTCCTCTGTGCACAAGACAATAATGTGTCTCAAACAGTCAGACAGCAACACAAGACCTCACAGTGACCCATTGTACTCAAACAAATGCTTGTGCAATCCTGACCTAGTATTAAAGAAGCTTTTTCTTGCGTTGATTAATGGTGAGTTTGGTGACCCAGATGAGCAATAAGTAATGCAGATTCTGATTAAAGCGTTGTCAGGCTATTGGCTCTTTTAATCACCACATTATTGTATGCCTCCGACTTCGCTGAGATATGTACTTTGGACAACATTAAGTGTGGATGTTTTTTTGTTTTGTTTTTTACAATTGACTGGAGGCAATTTATCATTTATGGAGACACAGAAGCAGTTAACTGGCATCCTGTACCACTTAGTGCTACTTATCCGTACAAAGAAGATGCAGGGCCCTATTTCAACAATCTAAGCGCACGGCGTGAAGCGCATGGCGCAGGTGCGTTTAGGGCGTGTCCCAATCCATTTTTGCTAGTGTGACGCTGGAAAAAAGGGTCCGTGCACCGGGCGCATGATTAAAAAGGGTTGTACTTAGTGTCTTCATTAATTCATAGGTGTGTTTTGGGCATAACATGCAATAAACCAGAGTGTCATCTCCCATTCCCTTTAATATCCAGGCACGTTTGTACCTTGGAAAATTGCTATTATGATGGCGGATTTGCACCGTAATATTTTTGTTTGTAATCTTTTGCATGTTTGTGTGCTGCTGCGCTTCCCTGTGTGTGTGTGTGTGTGTGTGTACTAAGTATAGTGTTTGCGTGCTATGCATAAGCCTAGGCACATTTTACCAATGCGTTGTTAAAATAACAATGAAATGCTGTGCTATTGACTTTAGACCAGGTTTTTGTTGGTCAATGGCACGATTACTTCCGCTGCCTCAAGATAGCAATACGCCAAGAATTCACCTGAACACACCACCCTGTAAAACCAGCACGCCCATGGGCGCAAAGATGGGCGCAGGTGCATTTGCTATTTAAACAATGTGGGTGCTGGACAGTCTTAAAATTGCAAAGACACTTGTGTCGGGCTTTGCGCCGCGCTGCGGCGTGTGCAAGATAGAGCCTGCAATGTCTTATCAATTAAAGCTCATAGACAGAGATGACGTTGAAGATTTATTTTTGAGCACAAACACATCTGCAAAAATGCATGATTTCTCCCATCCCGTAGTTCACAAGGAGAAAACAAGTAAAGCCGATACTGCTGTTACAAAGCACTGACAAAGGCTGTCAGCTTTTCAGGCTAATTACAAACTCAGCTTCACTCTGTTCCCTGATCACTCCTCACAAAGACCCTTGAGTGGCATCAATGAGCACGTTCAGGCTTAAGTGAATGTTTACCTCCCCTAATGACTATCTGTCTCAGTGCTGAGTAAATGCATCTGCCTCCGCCACTCGTTAAGGTTACACACACTAACACAGAGACGAGACCTCAGCCCCGAGGTCTGTGTAGCGGCTGTTTGTCGACTCGACACAACCATTTTGCGGGTTGTTGTTATTTTTTCTGTGGATGATGATTCCTGGACAACACGGCAGCTCATTGGTGCACAATGTTGCTTAGCACTTAGAGGAATGCTAGTTTGATTCCACACCTCTGTTTTGTCTGCTTGAAGCTGCACGCAAGTTCTTTCTGCTTCTTTAAAAAAAAATGCAAGTCAGGTTGCTGGAAGAATCTGAACTGTCGGCATGTGTATATATGAATGCGAATGTCTCTTTTATCTGTGTTCGCCCGGTGATAGAATGATGACCTGCTCCTCGATGATGAGGTAAGATCACAAGTGCCGAAATTCTTTCATATGAATGGCCAAAATGTCTCTGGATGGATGAAATAATGTGGATGTTAAATAATACCGCAATTTAAATGAAGTCATTTTTTTCCGTAGATAAAACTTACGCATGTGATTTAATAGGTAAGTTTAACTGCACTGTGCTTTACATTGCCGTAAAACTCAGATTAAGTATGTCTCTGTCATGGGTCAGTGTCTGTTTTCTTGTCCTGCCTGTTATCCTCTTCCCTTTTTCCCTGTGCTGTCTGTGTGTTTGTCCCTACCTGCTGTGGCGAGAGGCGTGTCCTAGGGAATCTAGGTCAAGAGGCGTGGTCATTCTCTCCTGCTCTGTTCAAGCTCAGCTGCAGCACATCTCCACGTATCTCAGCTTTCTAGCTCTGTGTTTGTGCTTCCTAGTGCTTAGGTTTACATGTCATCTCCTGTGTTCAGATTCCGTCTCTGGCCCTGCTGCTCACCTGCTGCTACCTGCTTTCCTGCCGCCTGCTCGCCTCTCCACCTCGCTCTCATCGCTGCCTGCCTCTCCCCTCAGCTCTTCTCGCCACTCACCTTGTCACTTGTTTCCCCGTACAACACCTGGGTGAGGCAGGACCGGACTCTCTCCGCAACCTCCGTCGAGGTCCAGCCACACACCTGCCTCCAGCTGCGCCCCCCACCTGGAGCCTCTCCACCTGCACCATACCTCTCTGCATATTCCAAGTTTGTGAAATAAACACCTAAACTACTCCCCTGTTGTCTGTGTGTCTGTCTCTGAGTTCTGGGTCAAAATACGAAGCTAAACAGAACGAACTGGCCAAACAATGGACTCAGCAGAGACACCACACATGGCAAAGGGAGATGGCGTGCAGCGCGCCATTCACTCCCAGGGAGTGTTGTTGGGCCAACACGACCAACTTATCCGGACTTTAGTAGAGAACAACCAGCAGTTGTAGGAAAACTAACCCTGTTTCCCAAGGCTCGGTTACCGCTCCTGTTCCCCGGGAACAGAACCCTTCGCCGGGGAATTAAACAAGTGCCGTGTCTTTCTGCTTCAGTGCCGTCTGGTTTTTGAACAAAGGCCCCTATCATTCTCCTCCGAGACATCTAAGGTACAATACTCTTTGGGTCTACTCAGAGAGAGAGCTCGGGCCTGGGCAGAGGCCGTATGTACTAATCAGCAGATGACGAGATTATCTTTTGATGACTTTTCTTCCCAACTGAAGATTGTGTTTGACCATCCGGACCATGCCGGTAATGCCTCTAAGAGACTCCTAAGGCTGAGGCAGGGTACAAGCAGTGTGGCTGATTATTCTGTCGATATCTGGACATTGGCCGCAGATTCCACATGGAATGAAGAAGCTCTTCAGGGAGCATTCTTAAATGGGTTGAGTGACATTATTGAGGATGAATTAGCCGTCCGTGATGAACCCAATGACCTTTACTCTCTCGTTTCTCTAGCAATTAAGATTGATAACAGGCTGCGGGAGAGGAGACGGGAACGGAGCGGTCGGGCTCGCACCACAGGTGGAGATCAGCCGTCTTCGACTCACCGGACCACAATCCCATCTGGACAGCGCTCACCCACCTCCAGTTCCTCTACTATAGAGCAAGACGAGCCCATGCAGCTGGGCCGTGCTCGACTGTCCCCAGCTGAGAGACAACAGCGCATTCGGGCTGGTGAGTGCATGTACTGTGGGTACGCCAACTGCCCTGTCCGACCAAAACACAAGGCTCGCAGGTGAAAGTGGGTGTACTTGCGAGCCCCACCTCTAACTCTGAACACACAGCCCCCTAGCTATTCCTGCTACTCTCAAATTCCAGAACCTGTTCCTTCCCTTAACCACCCTGATTGACTCTGGAGCTGAGGATAACTTCCTCGATGCTGCTTTTGTTAAGCAAGCCAAAATTCCCATTAAGCTCCTGTCTTCTCCTATCACAGTCACTGCCATCAATGGCCATTGTTTTGCCCAGATTACGCACCAGACTGTCCCAGTTTTTGTCCGGCAATCACAGGGAAAATATTCAATTTAAGGTAGTTTCGGCCTCTGCCTCCCCTCTGATCCTTGGCTATCCCTGGCTTAGCTGTCACAATCCCCACACTGATTGGCAACGTCACAAGATTCATAGGTGGAGCACTCATTGTCATTCTGTCTGCCTCGGTTCTGCTATTCCGCTCTCTGAAAGCCTCTCTGCTCCTCCAGACAAACCCCCTGACCTATCGTCTGTCCCGGTTTAGTACCGGGATCTAGCGGAGGTCTTTAGTAAGACCAAAGTGCTCTTGTTGCCCCCTCACAGACCATATGACTGCACCCTAGATCTTCTTCCCGGGCCCCGTTACCATCTAGCCGGCTCTATAACCTGTCCCGACTAGAGAGGGAAGCTATGGAGACCTATATTGGTGATTCCCTAGCTTCAGGTATCATCCGTCCTTCATCGTCTCCTGTTGGTGCCGGCTTCTTTTTTGTAGAAAAGAAAGATAAAACACTGCACCCCTGTATAGACTTCTGAGATCTCAATAACATCACTGTAAAAAATACATATCCCCTGCCTCTCATTAATGCAGCTTTTGAACCCCTTCAGGGTGCCATCGTCTTTTCCAAACTTGACCTGCGTGATGCTTACCACCTCGTCCGGAACAGACAAGGGGATGAATGGAAGACAGCAGTTAATACTCCTCTGGGGCAATTTGAGTATCTTGTCATGCCATTTGGTCTCACTAATGCTCCATCAGTTTTTCAGTCCATGGTCAACGATGTTTTAAGAGATTTTCTCCATCGCTTTGTTTTTGTCTATTTAGACAATATTCTGATTTTTCAAATCCCATGATGAACACATTTCCCACGTCCGTCAGGTTCTCCAAAGCCTCCTGGAGAACAGGCTGTTTGTAAAGGCGGAAAAGTGTGAATTTCACCGCCAGTCAGATCCTTTCCTGGGCTTTGTAATCGAGCGGGGGCAAGTCTCACCAGATCCGGAAAAAATAAGAGCAGTTACAGAGTGGTCCACTCCTACCTCAAGGAAACAGCTGCAACGATTCCTCGGCTTTGCTAACTTTTATTGCAGTTTCATCAAGGATTTCAGCCGGGTTGTAGCCCCCTTGACTAAGCTCACCTCCCCCAAGTTCCCGTTCATATGGTCTCCAGAGGCAGACTCAGTCGTGAGTACTCTCAAAAAACTGTTTTCTACCTCACCTGTTTTGATTCATCCTGATACAAACCTGACGCTCTCTCTCTCTCTCGCCAGTTTTCAGACTCAGAAGAGACCTGCAATCCCGAACCTGTCATACCTGCTTCCTGCTTGGTAGCGGCAGTCCGCTGGGAGATCGAGTCCTTAGTTAGGACGGCTCAAGAGACCGAACCTGGACCGGCTGACGGACCCTTCAACCTTCTCTATGTCCCATCTGCCGTAAGACCTCAAGTTCTTCACTGGATCCACACCTCTCGTTTCTCCTCGTCACCCCAGTATGAAAAGAACACTCTCTCTCTGCTCAAGAGGCATTTCTGGTGGCTCTCCGTCGAGGCTGATGTCAGAGCCTACGTGGCGGCATGCTCCACCTGTGCCCGGAATAAGGCATCTCACCGGTCTCCCTCGGGCCTGTTGCTCCCCCTTTCAGTCCCTAGCTGCCCCATGTGGCTTTGGATTCCGTCACTGGTCTTCCTAAATCTGAAGGTAATGACACAATACTCACCATCGTTTTGTCGCATTACCTAAATTACCATCTGCCAGTGAGACAGCGGACCTCTTTGTTCTACATGTTTTCCGTCCCCATGGAATACCTGTGGACATTGTTTCTGATAGAGGCCCACAGTTTATTTCCTGTGTATGGAAGGATTTTTGTTCTGCTCTGGGTGCCTCTGTCAGCCTCTCCTCAGGTTTCCACCCACAGACCAATGGTCAGACTGAGCAAACCAATCAAGACCTGGAGGCTGCTCTTCGCTGTGTGGCAGCTCTCAATCCATCCACTTGGGCTAAACATCTCCCCTGGGTCGAGTATGCCCACAATTCGCTCACCTCCTTTGCCACCGGTCTCTCCCCCTTCGAGGCATCGTTGGGATACCAACCGCCGCTGTTTCCATCGCAGGAGAAAGACTTGGCTGTTCCGTCAGTTCAAGAAAACCTTCGCCGCTGCCACAAGGTTTGGGAGGACACCAGAGAGGCTCTTCTCCAGACCACGGAGCGAAATAAGAGTGTCTGACCAACACCGGATTCCTGCTCCTCAGTTCCAACCTGGTCAAAAGGTCTGGCTCTCTTCCAGCAACATTCCCCTGACTGAGTCCCGTAAGCTGTTGCCCTGGTTTTTGGGCCCTTTTGAGGTTGAGTCCATCATCAATCCTTCACCAACCTTTCACGTGTCCCAGTTGAAGCCTGTCTCCTCCAGCTCTTTGTGTCCGCCTGCAGATCCTCCTCCTCCACCATGTCTCATTGATGATCATCCGGCATACACAGTTCGAGAACTTCTGGACGTCCGGAGACGTGGCAGGGGTTTCCATTATTTGGTGGACTGGGAGGGTTATGGAGGAGAGGACCTGGATCCCCAGGCGTTTTATTCTGGACCCTCAGATGCTGAAGGACTTACATTTCCATTTTCAGATTCCGTCTCTGGACTTGCTGCTACCTGCTTTCCTGCCGCCTGCTCGCCTCTCCACCTCGCTCTCATCGCTGCCTGCCTCTCCACTCAGCTCTTCTCGCTGCTCACCTTGTCACTTGTCTCCCCGTACAAACACCTGGGTGAGGCAGGACCGGACTCTCTCCGCAACCTCCGTCGAGACTCAGCCTCTCCAGCCACACACCTGCCTGTCTGCCTCCAGTTGCACCCCCCACCTGGAGCCTCTCCACCTGCGCCATACCTCTCTGCATATTCGAAGTTTGTGAAATAAACACCTAAACTACTCCCCTGTTGTCTGTCTATGAGTTCTGGGTCAAAATACGAAGCTTAACAGTCTCACATTGCCAGACCTTCCTCCACAGCGCTGCGGAGGAGGGTCTGGCTAGTCCACACAGCATTCCTGGATGGGAGAAAAACATGCTCTGGTTTATTGGCATTTCTTTAAACCAATTACAATCGTCTTGGGCAGTGCTATGCCAAACTTGTTTTGGTGGAACATGTTTATGTTCAAAAGTTGTTTTAGTCGTGAAGAAAACTCAGATTGGACAGATAGTCTAGCTAGTGGTCTGGATTTACCCTGCAGAGATCTGAGGAGCAGTTAACCATAGTCGTCATAAATCCACCGGAGTTTAAAATTCCAACACAAAGAAAGCGGAAGGTACCGACATCCAGCGGAATTTTCCGGTGGCAGTGGAGCAATCCCGGAAGTGGAAGGTCGTGGATATAGACTATATATAAGTATAGAAGTACTTGTTAGCTGCACAAAATGGATGTTTCGTAGTCATTACGGTTAGGATTTTACAGCACTTTCAAAATAAGAGGAGAATAAGCATGAATATGTCAAATGCCATGGCTGGCCAAAACAAAGGGAGCACAGTAGCTAAAATAGCGCCCTCTTTCCATTCACAACAGGCAGCTTTTTTCAGCGAAACAAAGCTCTTAAAACCGACTGTTTACTACCTGCTCACCACCAAACATGCGGATACACACTAAGAGACTAGCTGGAGAACAAGTAGCACATTTCTAAAGAGCCAGGTATTTCCCTCAGGAGTTCTCACTGTATAGAGACGAGAAACAGAGCTAAGAAAGTGTATATTTTGGACTTACATTCAACTTAAAAGATGAAGCTATGTCATTAATGTTGCACTCACAACTATTTTCCGCGGCCCCCAAGTGGCCCAAAAAAATCAGTTATTACAGGTTTAAAGCTATACTGAGCAACTATTTTATATTAATGGACGTCTGTTACATTCAAGCCATTGCCAAATTAGTTGATACATCAGCTCCACAAAACTCTCTGTATTATGGCCATGTTTACGGTGACATTCGTGCACAGCAGCTTGAGTGATGCGTTTTACGTCACCTCTAACTCCCATTTTCCACTGGGCACGTCTGTGCTGCGTTCAGGTTTTGTTCAGTCCTCCACCACACGCCATACCACACCGCGAGCGTCTTGCCTGCCAGAATTGCAGATTATATTGTCTCTACTTTGTACTTTACAGAACAAACACGCGTTTATTAAGCTATCTACCCACTCCAGGCACTTGTTAAGTTAACTCCATTCCTTCTCTTTTCTGGCGTTGTCTTTATAAAAAAGATCTGTGCTATGGTATTATGTTTTTCCACCTTCAAGATGAATCTTGCATCGTCTGTGGTGTTGTACAGGAGACATATGATATTGGGCGGGGGGTCTTTTGGTAAATTGACTGGATGCTCTCGGTGTTTCACTTGCTGCCCAGCTGTCCGAACGCCCCGCAGCTCGCGTGAAAATAGACCTGGGGCGTATCTTTAGCGGAGCGGAGAGGAGCGGAGAGGAGCGGAGAGCCGCTTCACGCACGCTTCTGGGATGCGCCAGGGCACGGCTGGTGAAATATCAAGCACCGACTTGAATGGCCGCAATTGCTCGCAGCGGGCCACAACGCATCCGGAATGCAGTGCTGACGCACTCAGTGGAAAATAGGGGTGAGAAAGGACAACAGCAGCGTTCAGCGTTGGAGACGAAGAGGACATAAAAATAACAAGATAATTACCTCTTCTGAAGAGTCCATCATGTTTTGTTTTTTATCCTTCATGTAAGCAACTGTGTGAAGGAGGGTTGGGGGTGGTGCAATATCACCGAAGGCCTGCGTCGTGTGGATGTTCCGACTGTGTTGTTGTCATTACTTAGAAATCCTCATGGGGGTGATAGAAACTATGCACTATAGCTTAAAGTGTGCATTTCATGTGCATTATTCCTGGCTGCAAGGCAAAAAAAAATCCTTTAAGGGACAATAGAGTAAAAGTTGAATTAAAAGAAGCTAATCATAACTCTGGATATGATAGGAAAAAGATAGGAGCACGATGGTAAGAATGATTTTTTGGTTGCCATTACTGGATGGTGCTAGTAGTAATACTGCAGAATCCCATGTAACATTTCTCCATAGTTTACACATTTTTAAACCTCTGCTGAATGTGATTGCCAAGGTTCCGCTTTTGGAATCTTTGGTTACTGCGGCCTCAAAGGGAATATTAGGATAGCTCCTTATTATAGGTCACTGCTCAGCCGCTGTGACCTACACATTTCCTGCACCTATCTGAAGCCATAATGAGCCCATTGCTGTGACAGTCTCTTTGATTTTTTGTTGTGTTATTGGTATACATCTGGCCTTGCATGAACATCCTTATATTCAATAAATTCTCTTGCCTTGAATGTCTCTCCTGAAAATTAATAGGCAAGCACAGCACATCACAGTAGGCTACACACGTAAACGTATCTCATCTTGTACACACAAACACGCACAAAATGATGAATGATTTATTTGAAACGGTAAATATGAGCTGTGGGGACTTGTTTCCATTCTGCTCTTTAGAGTTTGGGGGCTCTGAAACCTAAAAAAAAAAGTGTTCTAAAAACTGCCTAAAATGCAATGGGAAAGTAATGAGCCGTGGCACTCTCCACCAAGAATCATCTTTTATTCAAAACTTTAAAAAAAATAAACGTTAACCTGTGCTTGCAGACAAACTTTAAAGGGGTGATAGAATGATTATATAGGGTATTTTACACTGTTCCTTAAGGTCTCCTAATAGGGTATGTAAATATATGGTATACTCATGAATATTTAGATGAGCTGCACGCTGATTGGTTTGAGCGAAACACATAGAAAGACATTGGAGACGAGACAGCAGGTCTCATATTTCAGACGCTGCAAAGTAATACATTGTTTGTCGGGCTATTTCGTTATTAAATTCACTTCTGAGACTTTTTTAAGCGAGAAATCAACTATATAAAGCTCAAATATGGGCCGTTTTACAAAAATTGATGGCTAATTGCAAATTTAGTAAGACGTGTCAGACTTTAGCTAGGAGCTCCACACAGTCTGACGAGAAAACGAGTAATTAGAGTACTTATATTACAGCTACCCCAAGATCTTATAAAGCTAACAGTGGTGTCCGATTTCAATTTAATGAATGTTTGTGAACATTAGGGGTTTCGTTAGCTGCGACTGTCCCTTCAATCCTATGTGTACAGATCGCGGCTAGTTAGCTTAATTTTCGGCGTAATTAGAGTATATTTACAGTTTGAATTTCGTCACGCCACTTCTATAACATCTACCCCAAGGTCTTATAAAGCTAACAATGGTGTCCGATTTCAATTTAATGCATTTTTGTGAATTTGAGAGGAATTCTAAGAGGAGGCTAGCTAGCTCTCATTGATAGAGCTCCATCCAGCCGCAGGCTCTATCAATGAGACTCTCGGACAAGAGGCGTTTATTTCCCCGATCGTTTGTTTAAATAACTCAACACATTATAATTACACACATTATAAGATTAACTGGAACCTGTGGTAAGAAATTACTGGCGTAACAAGCTCGCTAACCGCGCTCTCATTCACACACACCGGCCATTTAGCAGGAAGAGGGGAGCTGCAGGCCCTGGAGCTCTGTCAGGGCAGTGGCGTTTGGTAGTCCATTAACCCAAAAAACGGTGACTTTGCGCGGGTATGGAGGGCCGTGGGCTGCCAGCCGTGATGGAGGTCCATCTACCTCACAGCAGGCCGGGGTCTGTGAAGGAAGGCAGGCCGGCGGTGAGGCAGCAACACAGGCAGCACCAGACACTCAACTCCGACACACAGTTGGACAAAATTTGCAATTAGACATAAATTTTCGTAAAACAGCCCACATTTAACTTCTACATAGTTGATTTCTTGCATAAAAAAGTCTCAGAAGTGAATTTAGTGGTAAAATAGCAGATTAACAATGTATACAATTTATGAGATCTACGCAACCTATTCAGAAGACTAAGCTGACCTCAGGTCAGTGGTGTAGCCTATGTAAATGTTTGGGCATGACAAAGATAGAGACTAGAGCCAAATGAGGAGGAGCCGCCGAGTTGACGTCAACTAGGTGGCTAGTTGAGATTTGTCCGTTTTCAGAGGCAGTTTCAAATTGTGAGATTTGCAGAGGAAAGAGGTGTCAATGGGATTTTGAGGTTCTATGTATGTCCTAGTTACCCACTAAACTGTCAATATTCAACTATGACAAGGTAAAATCGGTTTTGGAATATCACCCCTTTAAAGAGGCGCTATGTAGTTTTCGCTTTTTGCTCGCAGGTTTCTCTATAGAACTCCTCTTACAACTTCGGAATAGATATTTGGCAGCTCCGATGTTTACTTCTGTCTGACTCCTCGCTCGGTCAGTCTGCCGTTTCCTCTTTCTCTGTTCCTCCAACAATGTTTTCCTAGCTTTCTGCTTCTTTTAAGCCAATTTAGCCATGACGATAGTGTGAAAAACTCCATCGCTACCTTGTTAGCCGGTTCCTGAATGGGTGTACGTGTGCAGTGCCATAAAGCAATTCGTTACATCACGAGACCTGATATCACACAATACTTCTTGACGCTGAGAACGGCGACTCGCCGGCCCAAAGTTGCAAGGGTGGTTTTTCCACTCACAGGCGCTAGGGAGAAGCGAGATGACCACCATTCAACCTGAAAAAAGTCATAGAACCATTCCAATGACTCTGAAGCTGTTCAGTTAAGGTAAATTAAGCTAAAAAAAACTGCATGGATCCCCTTTAAATGCTCAGCTTCAATGCAATTTGGAAAAAACAACAACAGCAAAGTAGAAAAGATCCTCATTCAAAAAACAGCGCTATATAGACCAAAGAATGTCTGTTCCTATTAGGTAGTTGTCCTTCACAAGTCATCATGGCTGCAAGGCAGGGTCAGAAGAAAAGCCACCCAATCCCAAGACATGATGATGAAACCCTCACAAATCAACTCATTCTTTCACTCCCGACTTTGCAAGTTGCCATGCCACGGGATTTCACTTTCTCTTTGAGGTTGGGAGCCAGTGAATCTTGCGAAGACGCGAGTCAATGGTGTTCATTTCTCTAATCCAATCCCTGTATAAAACCTCCCTTTGAACGTCTGCAGAAAAGCTGAAAGGCAGCACATATCCCTCCCTTCGTTCGCCTGCTCCCTGCCTCTCTGATCCACGCTCAGTGTCCAACGCACAGGCGCGCGGATAGAGCGGGGATAGAGCAGATCTAATTAAGTTTGCTGATGGTGAAAGTGATGATTGCTCTGTAGGAAGAAAGGAGAAGGAGGAAGAAGGCAAAGGAGATAACGAGAATAACTGCAGGGAGGCTGAATACACCCTTCTCTTCTCCTCATGCTTGTCATCATCATCACCACAACCACCGTTTATCTCATTATTGCATGATTCAAACTTTTTATTAAGATTAATTTACGCAAAGATATAATTTCTGGTTTTCTTTACAATCTACTATTAGCAGATTGACTATACATCTATTAGAGTCCTAGAATGTTAATTTATCAAATCACAATGAGATGAATTTTCTGTTTTTCTGAACAACTCAAATGTTACCAAATATATGCTATATTGAAGTTTCCGTTTCCTTTCCTTGATAATTAGGGGTTTTGTTATTACAAAATTGATTGTGCCATTCTAAATCTATTTGCAGAATTAAATAGAATTCAGAAATGTGATGGCACTCGACTTACTAAAAGTTGACATGTGCTGCTTATTTATCCCGATTTCGTCTTTTCTCTCCATCCTGCTTTGACTCTCTATTGATCGCAACAGCAGGTAACTTCTGTCGGTTTTATAAAATGAGGTATCTGACTCAAGCATATCGGCATCCTCTGACCCCCCCCCCCCCCCCCCCCCCCCCACACACACACACACACCACACACACACACACACACACACACACACACACACACACACACACACACACCTCTGAACACCTCCTACTCTCGCTTCCTTCAGTTACATCTTAGCCAACCGAGAGTGTGCTCGCTGCTGGAATAAATTGAATTGCGGTTGTATGGTACATGGAGAGAGAGAGAGAGAGAGAGAGAGAGAGAGAGAGAGAGAGAGAGAGAGAGAGAGAGAGAGAGAGAGAGAGAGAGAGAGAGCCGCGAATGCCATTCACACATTCAGTGCGCTGGGAGTCCAGGCACCGTCAGCAGCTTTCCGTGCGCCCTGCATGCGCTCCGAGCGCGTCGCTCCAATAAAGAGCAGAAATGAGTTAGAGGGCAGCAGCCTTAGCGACGCTCCTCACATGCAGGTGGTCATTTTGGCCCCCCGCACATTCATCGACTCCAAAACCTACTGGTTTGTTAAAAAAAAAAACTATTTGGTCTACCTGGAAGGTTTGACCCTGTGCGCACTAGAGGCATTGTGTCCGCTGCGACTCATTCCGTTGGATTGGACCTACAGTACTTATTGCGCATCGTCTGAGGCTCTCCGCTGGAACTATATGCCACTGTGAAAAAAAGAGGAGAAGAGCGCGCTCGGAGGAGGTCATCATCTGTTTCGCTCAAGTTGCGCTGCCCCTAATTGTGCGTCTGTTTCCATTTGTGGCGATAATCCTCCGCGAGAAAGTCCTTTGCAAATGTCGCCGCGTCTGTGCGCCGAACAGAACCCAACTTCACGGTCCTATCAGGGGATTTTGCGGAGACTAATTCTGACCACTCACGGACCACAGCACTTACACAATAAGGTAAAAAACGTCATATTAAAACAATAACGGAATTGTACACATTGAAGCTTTTCTAGCATCCACTTTAAAATGAATATACATTATTTAAATATATATATATATATATATATATATATATATATATATATATATATATATATATATATATATATATTATTTTTGTTTTAATATATATATATATATATGTTTTAATATATATATATATATATATATATATATATATATATATATATATATATATATATATATATATATATATATATATATATATATAAAATTTGCTTTAATATGTGCATTACGCACACGCGCTGTATATACTATAACCTCTAAAACTATAGTGACCCTTTGCCATCATTTATGACCCAGCCATACTGGAGAAATGCAGCTCTCTCAGCTCATCTTTATCCCACTCACGCCCAAACCATAATTACAACCTTATTGTCCTCTGCTTCAACTCCTCTCCCTCTTCCTCTGCTTCCTCCTTCCAGCAGGACTCATCCGGAGTGCAGGGAGCATGAGGAGTCACCGGGGCCGGGGGAAGCAGCATGAGTGGCCCGTGCATCTCCGTTAGACTGACGGCCCTCATGTTTCTATGGAAGTGGTTAACATTAAGCCTGCTCCAGAGCTGGGTGTCAGTAGGGGCCAGGGCGGCGGACCCTGTCGGGGCTGGCTTCAGCGGGTCCACCGGGCCACTGGGCTGGCTCCTGTCGGACAAGGGACCTTTTCACCACTCCCAGGAGTTTGTCGATTTCACAGAGCGCTACCAGCAAGGATTCAGCACCAAGTACAAGATATACAGGTGAGAGACAGTGGACAGCTGGGGCCAGGGATGACTGTCTGTATGGTCTGCAAAGCTCAGATGCCTGTGGGGAAGGTTGTTTGTGAAATGGCCCAAATGCAGAGCATGTTGTATAATTTCTTTTAAGCCTTAGCCTTCTTCCGGCCTCTCTTGGAAGAGAAGATGTGTTTCTGCAGGATCTTTAGAAAAGTATAGGCAATAGATCACATAATACTTTTTTTGGCTATAAAAGATGCAGATTTAGTAGGTGGCAAAGTGTGGCATGATGTGTTGAGACGATTACTTAGTGGAGTTGTACATAATACTCTATACATATAGCTTATATGGGTGCCACTGGCTGCTTCCTCTTTATGTGGGCAGCAGAGACATATGGTTTGAGTATGATACAAACCCTCAGAAAGCTACATATCAGTGGAAACTCAAAGTGGAGATACAGCAGGGTTTGGGCAAAGCAGCGGGATGTAACAGATATCTGACTGAGCCTGTTGATGTGTGACAGTGGGTAGACAGGATGGCTTCAGACATGCGTGGTGTGAAGTATAGTCGTTTTTTGTTTTTATAGAAGCAGCAGGGTATTGTTTTAAAGACGTTTTTCTTCAGGTTGCCAACTCCCATGTATGAGTTCACAGGATTTTAGATTGTTGTCCATTTTTCTGTCAATCAGATATATGGCATTAAAAAGTATACAACATGTATGCTTTTTAATTTTTAATTTTTTTAAATAACACAATTCTGAATCTTGCTTTTCAAGAGAAAGCATGATGGTTTTGTCATTTCACAATTCCACCAAAGTTTACCAGCCATACAAAGTGAATGACTTTGGCTATGTACAGTACGCAAGCAAACTATACTGTAACAGCTGTAAACCTCAACTCTACTCAGCAGGCTTTCTTCATTTGTAAGTCGTCGTGTGTAGTAAGCGTGGGTGTGTGTTTGTGCTTTATACTAAACACCCAAACTCAGAATGATAAAATTATTTTAGGTTGTTGTTCAGTGTCCGTTTAAGGCAGTAAGCATGGCAAAGTGTGTGTGTGTGTGTGGGGGGGCTTGTTTAACTATATTTGTGGGGTCCAAAAACCGAGAGTCCAGTATACTTGTGGGGTGCCGACAGCTTTGTGGGGCCAAAATGCTGGACCCCACAAGGTTAAAGGGCTGTTTGAGTGTTAAGACTTGGTTTTAGGATTAGGGTTAGAATTAGGTTATGGTTAGGGTGAGGGTAAGGGTTAAGGTTAGGCATTTAGTTGTGATGGTTACGCTTAGGGTAAGGGGCTAGGGAATGCATTATGTCAGTGACGGGTCCCCTAAAAGATAGTGCCACAAACCTGAGTGTGTGTGTGTGTGTGTGTGTGTGTGTGTGTGTGTGTTATACATGTTTATTTTACAAATCCCATACTAACTGTATTTTGCATACTTTGATGTTTTGACTTCAGGTTGTCGGGGTCCTCTAGAGGTTAGAAGAAACTGCTCTGATCTATAGTCAAACCTTTTCAAAATGCATTTTTCATGTGGAGTAGCATCATTTTTGGGGGGTTGGGTTTCTCGATGTCGATGTACTGTTTTCAAACGACAACAACAATAAGGTGACCGTGATCGGGCGTGCATACTTGAGTGTCTGCATAAGTGGCTGTGTGTTGTGCCAGGAAAGTGTTGATGACAGCGATGCTAGCGGAGCATCCGCAGCTGTGAAGTGGAAAGGCTGAGTCCAGCTGAACAGAGGTTTGACTGACACTGGCATTTAGCAGCTGACAGGGGTGACAATGCCAGGCAAAGATAGAGAATGTAGCCTCACATCCATCACTTCCTCCCTCGCTGCCTCTCTGCTGGCCTCTTCTTTCCATCTCTCGGAATGTCTCTATACCTCCCTTTCTCCCTCCCTGTGTTTTTGTCTTTGTCTTAGCACTAAAGTCGAACAGATATTACACATACATACACAATATTCACAGTTTACCTAAAACTCACATGGGAATTGTCTGACCACTTTCATTTCCAAAACTATAGCACTAAACCAGTTTTAGCATTCTGTTACCTAAAGTATGACTACTGACCTCTATCAGCAAATATCCAGAAATGCAAACTTGACAAGTCCATAACCCTCCTTTCCCCTTGAGCTACAGTGGCCTTTTCAGTTTCCTCTAAAGAAAAGTAAGCTGACTAATTAGAGCAAAAAATCCAACTCAAGTGAAGGGGAAGATTATCAGTTTGTTAAAAAGTGGAATGCAATTCCTGCGTTGTCGTTTGCTTTCCTTGCCTTGAAAAGCAAGTCTTTTTAGGCTTTAAATATCTTGCACCTGAAGCACCGCCATCCATAGCTGAGCAGTCGAGGATACCAGTTACCTCAGAGCTGAAGAGATCAGAAGTGCCTTTAAAATGCAACGGGCTGCACAGTTTTTTTGTTCCAAAACTGACTCATGATTTTTATATAAAGCCAGGAAAATCTAGGCAAAGTAATCTTTGGGTCATTCGTATTGATCAACAACACTGTTGTGCTTCGTGCAGACACATTACAGTCCTTTATGGGTCAGTAAAATTCTTGTTATTGGCTCTTGAATTGTCATCGCTATGGGTTGTAATCCTAATTCCAAGTCCAAAAATGCAAACTGGCTTCTTGTAGAACTACTGAGCAGCCAAAATGTCCTCAATGTTGACAGTTTTCCTCAATGCTTTTGCAAAAATGTTTGGTCTTTGTAGCTGTAGAAAAGAAGTATATACACGCAGACTGAGATAGAGGCAGAGGAATAGTAATACAAACACTTTTAATTACCCGCCAGGTTAGAAGAAGTTTAAATAAAAACATTAAAATCCAACCTCTGTCTCCGCCTTTGTCTCCACATCTATCTCTGTTTTCTCTTTTCTCTCTCCCACTCTCTCGCCATCCCCCATTCTCGCTCTTCCTCCCTCCCTTGCCAAATGATCTCAAACCAATTGCTCTCCCTCGCTCATAAATATTCTCCAGAGCTCAGTTGGCCTTTACCGTCAGGGGGCAGGGGAGAGGGAGTCGGGGATGAGGGGGAGGACCGCAGGAGTGTCATTTCAGAGGTGTATCCCCCCCTGCTGGCCGGTCACTGCACCGGAACAACTTGTAGCCATTTCTAATTAAAAAAATAATAATAATGTTAAATGAAAATTTAAATACATCTTTACAACAACCTTTCATCTTCTTTATGGTCTGCATTAAAAGAGCATATTCAAAAGCTTGAGAATCACAGCTTTCTGTCACAGTGGTGTAGTGTGAAGCAATGTAACAAAGTGATTTTCAAACTGCAACTCCTGAGTGAAAGAGGTTTTCTTCTTCTCAAGGTCTCATCAAATGCAATAACGGAGGCGATGAATTAATGGATTCAACCCTTTTAAAAGCAGCGCAACACAGCCATGGGAGGTACTTAATATGACTTCTGCTGTGATTGCAAAAAAAATGCACGTGTTATGTCAGGCATAATGGTTGGTTTTAAAACACTTATTCATTCTTTTATTCTTTGTCTTCTCCTACGCAGGGTTGCAAATCTCTTAAAAGATTTGTGGCTTTAATTTTATACTGTAAGCAGTTGGCTGGTTGCATGTTCCCTTGTTCGCCAGATACACCTGGGTGTGTAAAAAGACAAGACTAAAGCAATTAACAGCATTTCTTAATTGACTGCTCTTGCTGTTCACACTGATGGCATGAGTTCAAATTAAAGCCATTTTTGTGCAGTTGCTGCTGTTACGCATGCATCCGAGGTGGAAATGTGTGTAAAATGAACAAAAGCATGTTTCATTTTATAATTTAGAAGCTTGTGGGGTTGTGAAATCATTCCTGTGAACGTGAGAATCTCGTGCGCCATCATTTCTGTAGTCGAGCCGCAGCCACAGACAATAACATATTAGTCAAAATGTCAGCTCCTCCTTTCTTCTTCTTCATGGGCCATAACTTTTATATCACGCCTCATCTGCCGTGCTTTCTCCTTCTCTTTTCTCCTGTCAGCCAACTGGCTATCACATTGACCTCATGTGATGTAAGGAGTCGTCTCTTGTAAATATAGGGTGATTAGTGTTTCCAGTATATGCAAACATGTTTGTAGAGATAATATAATACAGAGGCATGCTGTTACAATACCTGTGCAATAACTGTGTTATCATGTCATTTAGATTTGGTGGAAGTATTCTGCTTTTTCTGTCTCGTGTTTGTGATAATGCTGTTGTGTTTTGAGACAGCACATTTAAAAGCGATTATACAATGGGATGAAATACATGGGTATACAACTGCATACATGGAGCAATGAAGAAAAGCAAAGAAAAGAAAAGAGAGCCTTGAAGAATAACATACTACCCCTCTTCCCCATTTTTTTTGTTGTTGGTCCAATCAGATACTTCATTATCTTACCATGTATGTCTGTGCTGTCTATGATAAATAAAAAATAAGTAAAAAAAAAAAAATACCATACTACAGTCAACCATGCCATATATAATACAGTAGGTGTATAGGAAATAATGGATATTTAAGACAGCAATACAAACTCTTAAATTCTTCCATTCTGGTAAAGGAATTTTAAATATAAATATCTCATTTTCAAATCAAAGGGGCAACTCGACTTTTTGGGAATGTTTTTTTAAGATGCAAGGTGTGATGTTGTTAAAAGCACCACAAAAGCTCTTATCCCTCTGGTGAGGGAGGACAGTTGGGTCAGCAAAGTATTTGATTTTTCATGGTCAGACCATGACCTTCCCTATTTTCGAAAAGTCAATATTGTTTTCTTTGCACCATCTCCGTGATATTTCCCTAACCTTAGTGTTTGTGCCTTAACGAAGCAAACTTTCATATCACTCTTTTTGTAATACTTTTGGACAAATAATTAGGGAGGCCAGATCAATAAAACACATTGGGAGGCAATGGTGAACCTCTTTGGTTGTTTAGTTTGGAGGACTTGTTGGGAAGATTGCCTTAATGGTTTGTGTTGAGAGCGAATAGGACATGAACTGTGGTCTCTGGGTTCAACGTAGTCTCACATTGCCAGACCTTTCTCCACAGCGCTGACGAGGAGGGTCTGGCTAGTCCTAACAGCATTCTGGGATGGGAGAAAAACGCATTTCTTTAAACCAATCACAATCGTCTTGGGCAGCACTAAAGGCCGGACGGAGCAATGGTGCATCTGCAAAACAGCCTCGGAAAGGAACTTGTTTTGGTGGAACGTGTACGTTTGAAAGTTGTTTTAGTCGTGCAACAGAAAACTCAGATTGGACAGATAGTCTAGCTAGCTGTCTGGATTTACCCTGCAGAGATCTGAGGAGCAGTTAACCATAGTCCTCAGAAATCCACCAGAGTTTAGAACACCAAACAAAAGAAAGCGGAAGGTGAGGGACACCCGGCGGAACCTCCGGAACAATCCCGTAAATGAAACGTCGTGGATATAGACTAGGTTCAACGTAACAAAACCGTACACCCAACTGGAGTCTCTGCAGTGATATAACAATGCTGCGCTATACTTCCACCTCAGCTACTAAGAGAGGACACATAATAATAGCAGGACTGTTAGATGATCCTTGGCACTACATTCCAAACATAGGTTGTTTCAAGCAATATGAGAATAAAGAGATATATGGGCAAGTTAGAAAAAGGTAGGTAAAACTATTTGACTATTCTGCCTTGGTATCATTGCAATAAACATTTCATGTCATTGAATGCAGTTTGTTTCACACTTCATTTATTGTTGGTGCTATGTTTTTTTTGAAAATACAGAACACATTCCAGCACTGCCCCTCCACTTTCCTGGCATACGTAACCAAATCAATCTGACCTTGTTGTAAACAATGTAGAATGCCGTTGCAGGTAAAGGGCTGTTGATCCTGCAATGGTCTCGTTTGTTTGCAATCAATATATTAGTGGCTGGAAATGATTATGGTAAAGATTTGTTTGCAAACACATTGCAGAACAGAACCAGAGAGATAGTGTATACTGAGATACAGTTTTCATCGAACTGCAGTTTTCTCTTATGCATCAATGACAGATTCAATGACAGAGTTGTGGTGGAGACCGGTCTATCGTCCTGCACTCAAGAGGTTGACTCTGTCTCCGGGACAGAAGCAGAGCAGCCTTCTCCCCATGATCACCAGCAGCAATGGCAGTGACGAGCACTTCATCCAGCGCAAAGCTTATGGCTTCTGACAAGTGTGTGATGGGGGAGTTATCAGGGCCAGAGGTCCACGGAAGGAGAAGCAGCTTCTATGAAAGAGAGACTCTGTTCGACTATATTTTATACGGATGGCCTGAGCTTTGATTATTGGGGTAGAGTCTGTATCACTTTCACTAGGTTTATTTGTCCCCTAAAAGTCTACTTATAGTTGAGCAAGCTTTTTACTTTAAAAACACAATTTTACATTGTAGATTGGGCCTGAAACGAAGAAACGCATGGCACCTGCCACTAACTGAAGTTGTTTTCTCATATGAACTCCAGACAATATCAGGAGAAACAGGTCCGGAGTTTTCCTTTTACACATTTGTTTCTTTTATTTATTTTGAACAACATCAACATACTGTAAAAGACGAAAAAAAGAAGAAAAAAAAATTATGAGTTATGAGTTCGAGAAGGAGCAGGCAGAAGCATAATGCTTATAAAGTCTTGCCTCTAAAAAAAACAATTAGATATGCACATACCCAATTTTACATCATACAACAATCCAGTAACTTAAACAACATACAACTGTACATTCCCATTTATATATCCAGGTCACCTTTCTGTATTGGTATATTCTGTAAGTATTGTTTTCTTGAATATATTTTTGAACTATATAATAGTATTGCACGGTTTGATCTCATTGTTTAGACCATTCCACAAGGTCACCCCACGAACTGAAATGTAGCGCAAAACAGGAGATCGGCCGTGTCAGAGACTTTCTCACCGGAAATACTGTTTGGTTTAGGCGAGGGGTGACGCCTGGGTAGAGCATGCAGGAGGCAGGACATGACACTGATTACACTGTGTCACGGAGCTGTTCATTTGGTCATGAACAACCAAGTCTCTTTCCGTTCCGTTGGCCCTTATTAACAGAAGTTCCTGAATCGCATTGTCTCTCCAGGTAGACGTTTTCCTTGGCGACTTTGTGTCAGTGACCCTTCTTTTTCATCCTTACATGTTTGTTTTCTTCCGGTTTCGCCCCAGCCGCATGATAGAAACGTCATCAACATGCCCACTTGCTCGCTGTGAATTTTCCGCACAATGAGCTGCTCTATTCACACATTGGCTCAATAGGACATTACGCGGACTTTGCACTTGAGAGCTGGCAGTGCCTTATTATACAGGTCCTCTGGGTAATGTCTAGACAAGTTCAGGGTGGCAGTCCATGTGTAAAAGGGGCTTGGACTAATCATTCCCAAATTTAAAATCGGTGGTGTCATGATGCAATGGCAGGGTGTCTTTTCAGTGCACAGGAAGTTGTAAATCAAAACTTTCGGAGTAGATTTAAGGATCACCAATAACTGCTCTTCACAGCACAACTTTAATAAAAAATGTTGAGACATGTTATGACGTTTTGGCAGCAAAGTCTTCAAGAATACAAACAATTATTTATCGTCACTGTATAATTACATTTTATAATTTTAACTTTTAGATAAGAAAAGGTCATAAATACAGTTTGACACATATTTAATAGAGAAAAGAAAAGCTTTAGTTTGTTTTACAGCCTGTGTCACTATTCTTGATAACTTGGCCTGTCCGCCTAATATTGAGATATTGGTAACATTGCTTACCAGTGATATCATTTCAAAATGTGATAATAATTGAAAGCAATGACATTAAAAATTAGCCGTGCTGCCTTTTTTGTTAAAGCCTTCTATTAAAAAAAAAAAAAAACGAGCAGCTTGCTACGTCTTTCTAATTGTTATTGTTGCTAAGCAGCCGCCTCTCAATTCATCCCATTTGCGAATTAAACACAAATTCAAATTCAACGGAAATTACGTCAGGTACTTTTAGATAGACACATTGCACGTTAATCACCACGATTAAACACATTAGAATTTCTGATCTGAGTTGACGTTTTTTTCAGCTCGAGACATTCAGAGCGCTCCAGAAACACAAGCTGCATGGAGTGGAATGAAAAAGCAGCGAGCAAAAAGCCACACTCTCATTGAAAAGAATTACAAATAAACGTCCTACAGGCGCTCTGCCTGATCGGGGCCTAAGTGTAATAACAAAAATGGCACGTATGTGGTGACACATTGTATGCAGCTATAGAGATTATGATTTTAAAAAGCCCATGCAGGCATGTCATTGACAGAATGCGACTGTGTCATGAGGAGCAGGATTTAGCATAGCTGGTGGCTCTTCTATCTTCTGTTCGATTTGTTGGTAAGTGTGTGTGTGTGTGTGTGTGTGTGTGTGTGTGTGTGTGTGTGTGTGTGTGTGTGTGTGTATGTGCAGCGTGTATTAACAGTATGTACATGCCTCATTATGTACACAATGTGATTCCAGGCATTCCTTGTCTTCTGTGTGAAGAGGAGTCTCTTGTCAACAGTGTTATGACAAATAGGCAGTACAAAAGGGATCAGTAGGCTTCATGTCAGCAAATCATGCTCTCTCTCTCTCTCTCTCTCTCTCTCTCTCTCTCTCTCTCTCTCTCTCTCTCTCTCTCTCTCTTGCTTTCTGTTATCAGAGGTGTAGTGATATTCATGGGAGCTACAAATCAATAAGCAATTGCTTTTTTAACAAAAAAAATAATGTCTGGGTTTGAATTGCCTCAGTATGCTAAAGTATGGGAAGATTGCATGTTGTTAAAGCTTTGCTTAAAGACAAAAGAAAAAATGGTAAAAATGGTTGTTCGTTGGAGTAATCCATTCAGTCAGAGACATCTATATCAGGGAAGTAACGATTTAAAAAAAATAGTTACACTGTTTGGCAAAAAAAGGCTCATCCTCAACAAGGATGATTTCTCTACCAACACAAATAAACACACACACACACACACACACACACTCACAAACACTACATTGGTAAAGTCGAGGTCTGTTGAGGTGGTGGATGCAGTTGCAGCAGCAAACAGCATTGGCATGAGTGTATCAGCTGCAGTGGCGGTTCTAGGGGTGGCAAGGGTTGCCAGTTCCCCCTTAATATTAAGCCTTGACCACCCCTCTTGCCCCCCTAACTGTGGCAAATATTTTCCTACATTTTTCACCCCATCTTTATTCCCGAAGATTGGATATTATTCATGTTCGGTGATAAATAAAATGTAGGTTAACACCGAATGAGTATTCTTGTGTTTATTGTTACATGCGTATCGTTAGTCTTTTGTAGAACCAAACCTATGGAGGGTTGGTGGTATGTAACACGTGTGCTTTTATTTGGTACCCCTAAAATTGCATGTGGCCCCAGCCTGGCCCCTCCATTTGAAATGGTCTAGAACCGCCACTGATCAGCAGAGTAATTAGTGAGAAGGTTACTAAGGCCACTGTGTACCCCTGGCCTGTACAAATATGATTGGATGTTACTGGTCATCTGGTAACCAAGCAGCCGATGAATGAGCCACTGATGGAAATGCATGAATGAATAAGCTGATGTCAATCATACTGTAAAAGCATGCTTGATTATTGCAAAAACAAAGACATTTTTTATTTTTATTTTCACATCTATAATTATCTTATAAACCAACATATACAATATAATGTGATTTTTATTTTCATTCCATTTAATGAGACTGTACTAACCAAAGAAAAGACAGCAATTGGTTGTTTTTCTGGTGAGGGCAGTTCAAATAAGGGTCATCAAAATGAACTACGATTATGTTTTCCTGTTTGCTGAAAGTGACTGTATGCCCAGACATCCACCTCGACCTCCTCCCACAGAGATGTTGGGGTGCTACTTCCAATTTTGCTTCTCAGTGACAGCAAAGTGCCTGACTGGAGATTGTGATTAGCTTCCTGTCTCCTACAGTCAACCCTATTTTTGAAGAAATACTTGGGCAATTTGGGAAATATGTTTATTGACTTTCTTGCAGAGAGTTAGCTGAGAAGATCGATACCACTGTCACATCTGCACGCTAAATATAATCTCCAGCCTGCAAACAATTATCCTAACTAAAAATTGGAAGCAGGGGGAAAATAATACTCTGTACTCTGTGATTTTTTTAATTATTTTTTTTATCTTTATAGCAGCACTTCTACAGCTCACTGAATAATGCGTTATATTCTTATTTGTTTAATTTGTATTCAAGTCTAAGTGTAAAAAGACAAGTTGTGCTTTTATTTGGAGTTATGTGGTGGGCTTTTTATTGGCTGGGAGAAGGGAATTTCTGGCTCTTGTTGGGATTGCCAGGCAACCAGGGGATTTTCCTGAATAATGAGTAATAAAGAGTGACTTTAATCTCCTTTAGCCCATCTGTCGAGTATTATTTTAGAACAAACAGTAACATTTTGAGTTATTCAATGACACCAACGTAGGAAAAGAATAAATATGTAGTCAGATCTATGTCGTTACAGTTAGGGCTGGCCAATATATTGATATTATATCGATATTGATGTATAAGACTAGATATCGTCTTGAATTTTGGATATTGTAATATCGTGATATGACACAAGTCTTGTCTTTTCCTGGTTTTGCAGGCTGCATTACAGTAAAGTGAAGTAATGTTCTGAATTTACCAGACTGTTCTAGCTGTTCCGTTACTTGCCTTAACCCACTTTGTCATTATATCCACATTATTGATGATTATTTATCAAAAATCTCATTGTGTCATTTTTATGTGAAAGCACCAAAAGTCAACCTAACATTACTGAATGAGATGTCTAGTAAGTTTGACTCTTCTTCAACCCCTCAGCATAGGACTTGGTTGCTTCCTTTACCACCATGTTGCATCCCCAAATGCAATTCATCCTAATCCTCTACAGGGGCTTTAGAATACATGCGGCTATGATAACAGTCTTAGTAATTGAGTGTTTGAAATGCGGACTTGAGTAACACTTGGTAGCATCAAAGGCATGAAAAATCAAAATGAGCAGGAAACAGTATGCTATGTTGTTAATAGGACCGCTCGGCTGGTTTAATAGGATTTTCACAAATTAATGGTCTGATGTTTGTTTGATCATGTTGGAGAAACTGTTGGAGTCATTTCCGTGAAGCGTTCACAACCAGCAGCTATTAACTACATCATTACACTCTCTTCTGTCGTCTTGATCTCGCTTTCGTTCCCTGTTTGTCTCCACGGTGGGTGGATTACCAAAAGACACAAGTCTCTCCAGCATTTCTCCCCCATCCTACTTCCACTCTCATTTGACTCTCCAACTCTCCTCCTGTTGAGACTGGATCATCATAAGCTCAATTTACAAAGTTGATGAATGCCAATATGAAGGTGCCTTTAAGGAAAATGCACGAAATCCAACCGGCATGCGTAGAATTTCTTTTGATGTCGCTCAAACGAAAAGCCTCTCTGTTTGTAATTCTCAATTTCTAAAATCATTTATCTGTGTGTCTAATGGTGCCTGCATATTGAGAAGGATCAATGTCACATCAGATTAAACCAAGAGAAGAAAAATAGCAAACTGCGACAAAGAAAAATGTAAATCTAAACATTGAAAACAGCAGAGCAGTTGCAGTTACTGTAGCTTGCAAGGTCTTCCATATTAATGTAATTGGGTTTATCTTCCTGAATGAAGCATGAAGGACTTTTCTTCCATTTTGCACAATTCTCTTTAGGGAGGTCCTTGAAATAACATTGAGTCTACATCAACCGACTGTTTTGCACGACTGGTTATTTTGGTATCTGGGGTAACCCAGCTACAAACACACACATATGTTCTTGCTTAGGCTTCTTTTGATGATAAAGTAAAGTTTGTCTATCATGGAAAGGTAAATGTTGGGTAGCTTGTGAGTTTCTTTTTTCTTTTTCTTGACTTACAAAAATGCAAACCGTTTACAATAAAGCTAATGATTTTCTTTCACCTGATGCCACAGTATTTGCTTTTTGTCTCCTGCCCCGTTTTCTTTTCTTTTAATTGAATGCTGTATTCCGAGACCTGTGATTATTTAAAACAAACAACAATGTAAAAAACGTCAAACTAGTTTTGTAGCGGCCGTTTATAGATTTTTCAGGCCTACCCTGTCTCCTTAAAAAATATCTTTATATACTACTGATACTACAAGCTTACATCATGTGGGACTCAAGATGAGGAACATACTCTCCTGTGTTATATTGCTACGATTTGTAGACACACTTTCTTCACTGGGAAAAACGTTGCCAGTGAGCATAATCTGACCAACAAAAACTAGATGGATTAACCTGAAAACCTACCTGCATAAAGTCAGAGGTGAAATGAGACTTTTCTGAGTCAGTTAAGTCATTTAATTAACTTCCTCCCCTTTACACCAGGCCCGGATTATCCATCAGGGGACGTGGGCCAGTGCCCAGGGGCACCAACCATTCACAACCAGTGGGGGGGGGCACCACATGACACAAGCTTTAACAATATTTTCCGTAAATGGTTATATTATTCACTTGAAATTGTTGAAAGACCATAGGATACATTACTCGTTTATGAACACTAATTTCACAATAATAATAATATATTATAAATAAATCAATATTACATGACCACTATCACTCCCCTCACCAATCTGTCAAAGTTGAGTTGGTCCACAGGTACGCACAAATGTATCATTTAGGTGGGGGGGTGTTAACAATAATCAAAAGTGGCCAGTTTAACCCCCCCCCCCCCCCAAAAAAAAAAAATGTTTGCTCATAATGATGAATGTAAAATATTCACTGTTATAAAAAATTATAAGTGGTTGGCTTTCTTGATTCAATGTAATTGGCAAGCAAAGAAAAAAGATTTTCACACAAACCCCCCCACCTCTGGGTGAGACTTGGTTGCGCCCAACGTTCCGTAGCACGGCCAGCACGGGCCAGCACGGCGCGTCGTGAGTTTATTCAGTATGCAGAGAAGTAAAAGACCGGTCTGCAGTCTGCGCTTCTTTTCCTAGAACTCGTATTTCTTTCAGAGGACTTTGTGCAATAAATCCATATTCTTATATCTAATACTGATAGTCTTTTGTCCATATCTTATTCATTTTAGGTCCTTTTATTGTCGTTAGCTGTGATGCTAAAGCAGTTTTAGCTTTCCCATGATGCTTTTGAAAGTGTTTGACCAATCAGAGGAGTTGCTTTCAGGGCCCGTGAAATAAAGTCGGAAAAATACATATTTGACCTACCCACAATGCTGCAATACATAGTATTGATTTTGGCTTTTTGAATTGATAGAAATTTTGAATTGAGACATTTGAATATAGTGCTCACTGCTCATATGCCTACATGTATGTAGTTGGATAAGTTAGTACATTACATTTGAGAAATCCCCTTGATTATGTTTGATATTTTTGCCAGGAGGACAGCACGGGTGAAGCGGGTGGTGTATGAGGGGGTGGGGGGCCTTTGAGGTATAGTGCCCAGGGGCACCACGTTGTCTTAATACGGGCCTGCTTTACACCACTATGGCTCAAAATAAATGTGCATTAATTACATGTGAATAAGAGAAAACAAAATGTATCGCAATCCACAATTTCTCGAGTGTGTAAATATTGTGCATTTGCTTTGTAAATACAGAGTTTTGATATGTAGAGCAATGATGTGGACGTAACTGCTGTAAAGTCATTACACAGTATCTGAGTGAAACAGCGAGAAAATGAGAGATGAAGGAAAACCGTCTTTAGAGGTAATCAGCTCGCTGCGTATGTATGCAAATATTCGGAACACCTGCAAAGATAATTCAAGTTATTTTTTCTCTTTTTTTTTCTTTGTCTTCTTTCTCCGTGACAGTCGAATCTTCTGATGATGAGTTCAAATGAGAATACATCGTAGCTCAACACATTAACATTAGCATGAGTGAGACACCAGCAACAGAAGAATCGTGAAGCTCATTCATGCTAGACTAATTAACTTGCAGCCTGAAGAGGGATTTTAACCCTAAATTATATATATTTTTAAAACCCATACAAAATGAATCTACTTGCTGTTTGGAAAATAGTGTGCATGAACATTGTGTAAATTGTTATGTTACAGAGGTTTTGGTTTATGCATCAATACCATGAAGTCTTCACATGTTATATCAGTCATATGTGACTTGTGTGTAAAGTTCATAAATGGGCCACAGAGTTGTTCAGGTTAATAGGAACAAACAACGGAATTCATGCGCAAATCTCTCTGAAAGGTTTTTAAATTGACTATGCATTACTGTTACCTGATTTAGCATGGTTTTTGCCCGGAGTTTTAAAGATGTGGTGTGGCCCTGTGTGGTTTCCAATCATTTTACAGAATTATGAAGCAGTCTTAGCATAACTTGTGGTCTTTTTATAAACCAGAGGGTCAAACTTTAACCCTGCAGAATGACTTTGTTTTTCACAAAGAATAATGACATTGAGGCTGAGCTAAACAATAGTGTATGTGGGCCAGTGCCACTGTAATTGTCCATGTGATATACAATATCACATAGAACCCAGGTACAGTATGACATTTTATTGGAACTTTACTTGGTGCTTAAACAAATCAAAATCTAATTAGTAGCCATATTTTTATATTACCGCCAAGAAGGTTATTTTTTAGGTTTGTTTGTCAGGATGGTTACAGTAAAACTCCTGGCCCATGAAATCATGAAATTTGGGTGAAGGGTGTAGCATGGGGAATGGAACAACCCCTTCAATTTTGGAGAGGATCCAAATCACATATTTTTTTTAAATTACCTGCTTCATGTAGTTCTACTGGAACATAAGGTCAGTTTCAGCAAATATGAAAGAAAGTTAGTTTTTTAAGTCTTACCTACTGCACCTTTAACAATGCGAGATAGGGCATTTGGTTGGCGGAGGTCTTGGCTCTCAGACTGCCCTTCTAGTTTTATAGTAGTGTTTCAAAATGTCTGAAGTAAATTACAAGAGGCTCCTTTGTCCTGAAAGGCAGTTTTACATTTTCCGATGGCTTCTCTTAAATGTATTTTGTGTTATTAAAATACACAATGATGTGTCGTGTGAGTGTAATTTAATTTTGTGTAAAAAATGTCCCTGTTAACATGCCTCAGGAGATAACACTAGCAGTAGCAGACATTTACGGAGCACGCTCAGTCACGTACTGTACTGAACAGACACAATCTGCAGTGCTATGCACGGTAGCGCGTCTCGACTGCATCAGCTGCATCAGCAGGTTATTCGCTGGGTTGATTCCAAGATTTGTTATGTTGGGCACCAAGCGACGCCCTCAGGCTGACTGTACGCTGTGATGGATCTGAGACGGGCTGTGATGGACAGGTAGCAGGGTACAACTACCCTGCTCTGATCACGGCTCCTTTAGCTCCTGCAGCTCCAGCTTGCTCAGAGGGGAGTTCGGCGTGTGTGTGTGTGGGGGGCTTACAGGTAGATGTGCAGTAACCCGCTGCTTCACAGAGCTGCAGGTGAAATAAACTTGTGTGTGTGTGTGTGTGTGTGTGTCTGTGACAGGCTATTTCAGTCACTCAGCATCTCACTGAGAGGAGTTAAGGGTGAAATAAACCTGCAGTCTTCCATGAAACGAAAGATCTTTTCATGTGTGTTTGTGATTGGCATGCAGAAAGTGAGGTTACATTGTGCGTGTGCATGTGTGTGTGCTGTATCCGCCAGCTTAGCCTTGGCACCAATCATAAATGTCCATCAGCGAGCAGCATAGTGAGGCATTGTGTCGACTGTTGATCACGGTTAAGTTCTCTCCCTTTCTCTCTGCGCTGCTCCCTTCTTTAGCCGGGCCCAAGGAGATGGAGAGAAACACTAATGGCCGCTCGTTGTGAAGAAACACAGATATGAAACAAGCGTTAATGAGCTGTTTTCTGTTTCTATTTTTCTCAGGGGGTCATTGTTCTTGGTGAGAAATTGATTGGCAGCTACACCCGCTACACCCATGGGGCCTCTGCGATATTCTGGGCGATAGAGTTGTTGCAGCAAGGACAGCTTTGTTCAGATGTTTGCAGCTGCAGGCTGCGTGAATGCATGTGTGTGGGCAAGAGTGTCTTTGCAAGAGGGAGTTGGTGTGTGTCTGTAGCGTGTTGGGGGTTCTATATATGTTAGAGAGAGAGAAAGACATCAGGAAACCCAAAGTTCCTATTTGCTACTTTGCAAATGGAGGACGAGCAAGCAGTGTAGGAGGAATAAAAATTGGTGATATAGATAAAGTGATGCTGATGTTATTGAAAATCTCTGATAAATTGCACAGTTTGTTAAAATCAATTAAGACTCCACATAGATTAATCAACGAGATAGGAATGTCTGTTTTTTGCTAATCCAGTGAACGAAATAGCTGACAAATTAAAGTCACTTCACGTTGAAGCAAAAATACAACCTAATGTAACAATAGATAGCCTATTTAACCGCCACCCATCAATAAACCCACAGATAATTATAACCCACCTGCAATGCTTTTTTTTTACACCACAGTATGGTTCAGTCTCAGTGCCCCTCAATCCTGTTTCTAGCAGCAGCAGGCAGCTATTTTCAGCAAACAAGCTCTGATAAACCCACTGTACACTAAACAGCAGACAGACACAGCTATTGACTAGCTAGTAAAGAAAGTGGAACGTTTAGCAGCTAAAAGCCAGATATTTTTCTCAGGAGTTGGTGGAGACCAAATTAGCGCTTAAAGGTGTGTGAATATTGGATTTTCACTCATACAGTAGACTAAATCACAACTCCAAATCAATGTTGAATGTAATTTTTTTCACTAGTGTCCCAACATTGATGAATGCAGTTAAGATTGGATAAAAATTGGAGAGTAAAATATTGTCTGTCTCAGTTCATAGGCCATTGTCATATTAACCAATAATCTGTAGAACTGGTATCCAAATTGCAGAAAATTAAAATGGGAGGTGGCTGCTAATCTGTCTTGTTACAGCATCCTCCAGACTGCATCTTCGCATTATCAAATCAAGATTAATAAGAAACAGATGAAATGGTTGAGTGTTAAACAAATTATTTGTTGATTTTCTCTGAAATAACTGTAATTAAGTCAAAACTAAGTATTTGCATGAGTCTTCTCAAATGTTGTGGGGTTGTCTGAGTCATGGATATTGCTCAGTTTACATTGAAGATGTTCATTCCTCTCTGTATTTAATTCTCAAAATGAAATTACAAAAAAAATTTTGTTTTGCTTTACATGTGTCTTAGTGGGAGGTGGGAGTGGAGAAGGTGGTGAAGAAGATATTTTTTTTTCAAATTTTCACTCTTGATTATTCTAAAACAGACCTTCCCAGCACTTCATCTGAACAAGAAGGGTAGATGTAGAGTTTATAGGAGAGATATGTTAAACAGAAGAGATATGGTTTGTGTTGCAGCCACTCTCTGACATAACATGGCGTATTTTTACATGTAAATCTCACCTTTACAAAGCAAAAACACATTCAAAAGGTAAATTCATGCAAGTGCATGTACAATTGTATTTGTGTCAACCACTGGCCCAACAGTGATGGACAGGTCTACCATTTCCCTAGAACCATGTTTGGATAGAGCTAATCTATGCATCAAGCAGCAATCAGTCTGCAATTGGTAGATAAAGGCAGCTGGCATGCTCCAAGGCCAGGCAGAGTATCAAACGACTTCAGTTGAAGCCTGTTACCAACAAAAGAGGCCCTGAAAGCCTCCAATAGTGACACTAGATGAGAAAAGATTGCGCTGTTATTTAAAATCGGTGGAGAAACACAATGTTTTTCACTATAGTTCAAAGTTATTCATGAGACCATTCATTAGTTTACTTTAAGTCCACATATTTAGCATTTATAAGCATCTTACAAACTGCCATAACTTTACTCTGCAACACACTTTAATGTAGTTTTACGCAGCTATAAGGATACTTGTATGGGTGTATTAATGTATAGTATTTGTCAACAATGTACCTTCTCATGCTATTTCTCTCTCAGGCTCAGATAACAGTGAAAAACACTGTGTTTCTCCCCCGATTAAAAAAAAAAAATAGGGCAATTTTTTTCCTCTCATGTCACGTTTTTGAGGCGCCGTGGTTGGACAGTTACCTGTTCATGTTTTAAAGAGTGGTACAAAAGATTGACTCAGAGGTCGTGCAGACATATTTTACGGCTCACCAGGAAAAGATCCAAATAAGAGCCTCCATTTGAGGGGCAAGCTGTGTTTCGTCTACTTTAAAATCACAACAGTGGGTCACATTTTCCTGATTTTCGAGGAGCCGAAAACAATAGAATTGGTGCGGTCTTTGAATTGTCCATATGTCTTGCTTTTGTTGGACCCTTGTCCTTTTCTCAAATGTGCCTGCATGTAGCATTCATGTGTTGTGTGTCCTTTGCTTACTCTTAGCATGTGTTTCTGTGACATTGCAGGGAGTTTGGCCGATGGAAGGTGAACAGCGTGGCCCTGGAGAGACAAGAGAACAATGGCTTTCCTTTGCCGTTGGACCCGGAGTTCCTCCAGACCATTAGGCAGCTGGGAAGAAGGCCCAGTCTCAGCGCCATCACTGACAACATTATCAAGAAATACGGAACCCACTTCCTGCTCTCTGCAACACTGGGAGGTAAATAAAGTAGACAGGCTGTGATTGTCTTTGTTTTTATTGACCTACCTTAACACAAGGGGGAAAGCTCAAGATTAACATGTGGCCCTATTCCAAACAGGAAACCTTCCAGGAACCTTGTTAAGGCTTGTGAAACTTTACCAGTATTTCAACTTGAGCAACAAGGGTCTAAATTCAGTAGTGAGTGAAACAAACTGTAATCATACTGTATTTGATAATTGTTTTAAACACTCACTGGAACTTTACTACTTTGGAGGACTCTGAACGTCTCCTTTTCAACATCAATTCATACATCACAGTCATGCAGCAGTAAATTACAAAGAACTATGCGATGAATCTGCATCAAAGAAAGCTGATGCTTTCCATTATCGCTCTAATTAACCCATTATTTGTTCAGATGTGAAAAGGTTAAGGGGACTTTTTTTTCCTGTTCTGAATATATTCAACCACAGTGTCCTAAGTTGGTACCATGTCATCAACATCTTTCTCTGCTTGTCATTGTTGCTGTAGACCATCAGCTATCAAATTAAGGAGAATTGCCATACAAGAGTGATCTTTTAAAAAGGTCAAAGATATAGCAGTTAAACATACAGTATTTGAAGCTCTAAAGCTTCTTGTGTGCTCAAACATCTAAATGTGTGACTAAATATTGTCTCAGCTGTGACTGTTGGATTGTTTTGTGGTTGTTTAAGCTCATATTGTCTGATTCAACGTGTACAATCTATGTTTGGAGTTGTTATACAAAAAGAATCCCCAGTTTCCATAACAATGGATGTGAGTTAGCCAGAGTACTGTGCAGCAAAGCTCCCGTGTCTATTTGCTGCACCATCTCCTTCCAGCTCCTCTGCTGGCTCTTTTCATCTTGTGTCTCTTGTGCATAAACTCTCAAAGCCATGATGAATAACCAACAGTATTTAAAATAGATTGAAAAGACAATCACGTTTGTGTGTTGCAAACAAAAAGAAAGAAGTACAGGAGCTAAAGCATGACCTGATATTACCTACAGCTGAGACTACAGCTGAGTGGGAGGCGGGGCTCCCAGCAGGGCTCCAAACAGTTTCCTCTGTGAAAGGAAGTGAAAAAAAAAAATCACATTAGTTATGACATTACTAGTCAAAAGAAGATCATATAGAATATCCTAAATGTTTGATTTGGTTAGAGATATAGTTCAGACACACAGTAGTATTTGAGAATTTTACTGTTTGTCTCACTTTCCCAGAGTCAGAAACTAATAAATGCCTGAGGACAGCTTTTTATGTATTTGGTGTATTTTGAAGTTGTGTCAAACAGCAGTATTA
The DNA here is from genome assembly GCA_023566125.1 of Zingel zingel. Lineage (NCBI taxonomy): Eukaryota > Metazoa > Chordata > Actinopteri > Perciformes > Percidae > Zingel > Zingel zingel. The sequence continues at coordinate 36,160,744 of CM042322.1, read as the reverse complement.
GGCTATCTTGGCTCAATTGTTGAGTATCTACAGTATCAAATAACATGGTCATGATGGGCTTTTCCCATCCCATAGGCACCCAGGAATTGAGCGAAACTAAGCAAGTAAAATAAGCTTTGACTGAGAGAAGGCCCACAGTCTTACACTTTGAAAACCCCTGACCCAGTGGCTTGTTTTTCTCTAAGCAGTGTGCAAGTGTTTTAAAGGTGCTTTATGTAGCATATTTTAATGCTAATCATTCTTGAAATAAAATGTGATTCCTGGTTATAACCTAATTTTACAAGATACTCTGTTTCCAAATGAAGTTTTTTTTTTTATAGAGGAAATGTGTCAAAATAAAGAAGCTTGTTGCAATGCAATTAAGACTATTATACCATATTATTTCTGTAACTTCATTTGTATTGGAAACACATTTTATTTCAGGACTTAATAAAGTGCAAAGTGAGTTATTAAAATTGAGAGTTTTTTTCACATTTTGGTGGAGACAAGCGCTAACCTTTATCGACACTGTATCCCCAGTGGAAATGTACATTGTTAGTTCTAAAGTCTTTCCAAATTAAAACCAAATTCCCCATGAAAGCTACTGCTGTTAGAAAAGGATTTTTCCATTGATCTTTCACTCTTTCCACCGTTTGTCAATACAAGGTGCTCTGAAAGCTTTGGCTCTGTTCGTATTAAAAGGCTTGGTGTTTCATAAAGCATCTCAATTTGTGCACTATACTGTAGCCACAAACTTATTACAATAACACAACGTAGACCACAGTATAAAATGACCAGAGGCAGCTAAGTTTCTAATTAGCTTTCCACCTTTACCATGTTTATCTGCCTATGTGATGGCATAATTAGCACTGGCAGGTGTTAATGGGTTAATATTTATCATTACACCACTGAGAACAGTGTGTGTGCATGTTCACAGGGGATAAGTCATTAATGAACTGTGTGTATCTGTCTGTGTCTGTGTGTGTATGTATTCTTAGGGGAAGAGTCATTAATGATCTTTGTGGACAAGCGGAAGTTGAGTCGGACATCTGAAGTGAGTGAACCCAATGGCACAGCTGTGACTCTGGAAGCTCTGCACCAGCTGGCTGCCTCCTACTTTATTGACAGGGAGAGCACCCTGCATAAGCTGCACCACATCCAGATCGCCTCCACTGCCATCAAGGTAAAAGCTTGCTGCTCTGAGTCAAACGATAGCAATAAAAAAAACCAACCCCTTCTCACTCCCAACTCGTAAAATACTGACGCTTGCTCAATGGCTCTCAGAAAGAAAAAAAAAGTGCTTCTAAATGGAACGCACCGGGCATAGCAGCAGCTTGACCGCAGCGCTGTAAGATGACGTAGTATTAAGAGCGACAATGGTAGCAAGTAGTATAAAAGACCGAAAATCTGGGTAAGAAGGTCGGTTGGGGTGGTCGATGGGTTCAAACAACACAGGACTTTCAGCCAAGAGACCTGCGTGTCACTAGAAAAAAAAATAAAAATTACATTTTGTAACCCCACCCACGATCTTTTCCTAAACCTAATTGTCCCATTCTTGTGCTGCATGTCAGATAAACGTATGTCCCGACCCAGAGCATCAAAAAGGGACGCCAAGAGTCATGACCAAGCGAATCTTAATATGACGCCAAAGGGCAACAGGTGAGGCCCGAGATCGTCAAATAGTGACGCCAAGACTCCTGACCCAGAGCGTCAAAAAGTGGCACCAAGAGTCCCTAGCAAGTGCGTCTACAGATGGTGGTCATATATTTAGAATATCATGAAAAAGTTGATTTATTTCAGTAATTCCATTCAAAAAGTGAAACTTGTGTAATGTATACATTCATTCCACACAAACTGATATATTTCAAGTGTTTTTCTTTTAATTTTGATGATTATAACTGACAACTAATGAAAACCCCAAATTCAGTATCTCAGAAAATTAGAATATTACTTAAGGCCAATACCAAAAAAAAAGGATTCTTAGAAATGTTGGCCAACTAAAAAGTATGAACATGAAAAGTATGAGCATGTACAGCACTCAATACTTAGTTGGGGCTCCTTTTGCCTGAATTACTGCAGCAATGCGGCGTGGCATGGAGTCGATCAGTCTGTGGCACTGCCCAGGTTGCTCTGATAGTGGCCTTCAGCTCTTCTGCATTGTTGGATCTGGTGTATCACATCTTCCTCTTCACAATACCCCATAGATTTTCTATAGGGTTAAGGTCAGGCGAGTTTGCTGGCCAATTAAGAACAGGGATACCATGGTCCTTAAAACAGGTACTGGTAGCTTTGGCACTGTGTGCAGGTGCCAAGTCCTTTTGGAAAATGAAATCTGCATCTCCATAAAGTTGGTCAGCAGCAGGAAGCATGAAGTGCTCTAAAACCTCCTGGTAGACGGCTGCGTTGACCTTGGACCTCAGAAAACACAGTGGACCAACACCAGCAGATGACATGGCACCCCAAACCATCACTGACTGTGGAAACTTTACACTGGACTTCAAGCAACGTGGATTCTGTGCCTCTCCTCTCTTCCTCCAGACTCCAAAAGGAAATGCAAAATTTACTTTCATCAGTGAACATAACTTTGGACCACTCAGCAGCAGTCCAGTCCTTTTTGTCTTTAGCCCAGGCGAGACGTTTTTGACGCTGTGTCTTGTTCAAGAGTGGCTTGACACAAGGAATGCGACAGCTGAAACCCACGTCTTGCGTACGTCTGTGCGTGGCGGTTCTTGAAGCACTGACTCCAGCTGCAGTCCACTCTTTGTGAATCTCCCCCACATTTTTGAATGGGTTTTGTTTCGCAATCCTCTCCAGGGTGCGGTTATCCCTGTTGCTTGTACACTTTTTTTCTACCACATCTTTTCCTTCCCTTCGCCTCTCTGTTAATGTGCTTGGACACAGAGCTCTGTGAACAGCCAGCCTCTTTAGCAATGACCTTTTGTGTCTTGCCCTCCTTGTGCAAGGTGTCAGTGGCCGTCTTTTGGACAGCTGTCAAGTCAGCAGTCTTCCCCATGATTGTGTAGCCTAAAGAAATAGACTGAGAGACCATTTAAAGGCTTTTGCAGGTGTTTTGAGTTAATTAGCTGAATAGCGTGTGGCACCAGGTGTCTTCAATATTGAACCTTTTCACAACATTCAAATTTTCTGAGATACTGAATTTGGGGTTTTCATTAGTTGTCAGTTATAATCTTCAAAATTAAAAGAAATAAACACTTGAAATATATCAGTCTGTGTGGAATTAATGTATACATTATACAAGTTTCACTTTTTGAATGGAATTACTGGAATAAAGAAACTTTTTCATGATATTCTAATTATAAAAAAGCAGGTACATATTTGCCAGAGCTTTAAATTTTCCCTATTGTTGGATTTTTTTTCATGGATGATTACAGCCATTACATGGCGACATTGTTCAGATTAGATATTGTTTTAGTGGATAAACGTAATTGTTGTATTTTTCATAACATAGCAAGTGGTCTTGATTAGTTCACTTACTAAAGAATTAATGAAATTATAGCCAGTATAAAGCATTCAAATGGAAACTCTATCAGCAGGTTTAGCTCATATTAATGAAAAGAGCTATTATTGCCACCCAGGGTCTAGTTTTTTTCTGTCTCTCTGGATTTAGTCTCCGGATGTCTTCAGCATACACCCTTTCAACCATTTTATTTTTACTGGCAAACATTACAAACATTGAGTTATAGAGTTACTGACCTACATGACATTGAGTTTATACAAATAATTATGGTGGTAATAGTATATTATGGGATCTTTACCATGAAATATTGACTCGTATTGTTTTAATGTGCATGCAAACCTGCTGCCCTAATGAATGTTACGATATCCACTTAACAGCAGTTGGTTTGTAGTTTTAAAGCTTTGTTAATTGTTCTGAGAGAAGCTATTCACGCTTAGACAAGCCAAAGATTTATCGTATTTTCTTTTTTTTTTGTGGAGTACAGTAGGTGACAACATATTTTGTACAGTAAATACAAAACATAATTCTTGCTGTTTATGTGCTTGTTATGGTTTTGCTATAATAATGGTGTTTGTGCTCCCTGTTGGGTATAAGTGTTTGAACAAATTAAGAATCACACTCTACAGTGGACAGTACTTGCAAAGTACTCACCAATTACTGTATGCAGTTGGTGACCCATCAACAGGACCTCAGTGGCCTACTGTGGCCTGCTTCATATGCAGAATATCATAATGCTGCACATTATTAAAACATAATTTTAAGGACATAAAACAGACCAAACCCTATATGGAATGATGAACTTCAGCTGCTGTTCTTACCATTTCTAATTAATGAACCCTTCATAGTGAATCCACTTTTAAGACCTCACCTAATGTTCTAGCCAAAAACCCAGTGGCAGTAGTGACAGTTTCCTAGGTTACCTCCAGTTACTTCAGGAGCAGTACTCCACCAAATAAATATTTACACAATGCCATTAGGGAAAATGATCCAGAGAGAATGCCTTTGGTGAGGAGAGCTCTATTCCTTAACAGATTTACTTCACATTAGATCTAAAAACTGCAAAATATGTCTTAAAACAGTGGTTCCAATTTTTTTTAAAGCAACCCCCCACTCTTTATGCTAAGCTAAGCTTACCAGGTGCATATTTACCATACAGACATGAGATGGTATCAAGCCTCTCATCTTACTCTCTGCAAGAAAGCGTATTGTCCTGTCCCACTATTCCTGTTAGCTGAACATTTAATAAAGTATAAGCATCCTAAATGGCTTAATGTTAAAACACATGACATCATGCACTGATTATGTTTTTTTAATTTTTTTTATTTACCTTTAGTTGCTTAAAGCACCCAGTATATGTGTTGGCTACAAAGGGTTTCGTCTCAAGATGTTTCCTGAGCTTACTTGGTACCATTGATGAATTAGATATTTTTAGACTACTTTGCTAACAAGTTTAAACAACAAAAATACGTTGCTTGTCTATACGCTCCGGAAAGGCACATACAAGCGTTTTTTTTTCTACTCACTATCGACAGGAAAGCATTGTTTGTCGGCGCCTTCCAAAACCAGTTATTGGAATTATAATGATTTGGGTTCAAATTACTTAATTAAGCCATTAAATCAGTGTTGACTGTCGATAGTAGACAAGGAACAATCAGGCAATTTTTTTCACCTGAACATATACAGTATGTCATTTGTGGGCATATCTTCCCTGCAGATGACACATTCTAGGGTGATACAACCATTATGCAAATGTGACTGTGATGAGCAAACCATCCCATGAACAAGACACTTTACAGTGACACATCTTTCTGTTGCTTTCTCTTAAAGTTGCTGTTTTAGTTTCTGTGCACCTGGAAAACGATAATGCCGGGAAATAAGTTTTTTACAATGAGAATTGCCAAGCGTGAATGAGCTGTCGTCTTAGATGCAGCATAATTGCTGTGTACTTATGAATTTAAATGAGATTTTAATGTGCGTTGTTTTTCATTTTGATACTTTCTAAAATGTAATATAAAAATGTTAATGCCACCATGGTTTTTAATGTGTTGAAGCATTATTTAAAAGTAACAGTCACTTTGTAGGTTACTATCTTACAGCTGGCTTATTTGTTTGATGTATTAGGATTTTACTTGGAAATTTGACATGCAGTTTTATTGCAACCAATGCTGTGTGTGACAGAGACACATACTTAACTCAAAAAGATCTCTATCGGGACATGAGAAAATGTCTGCTTTCTTAATACCAATCAATATACAGTCCCACTTTTGTGATCCCCCTGCACTATTATGAAATAAAAGCTTTGATATGGAAAACAATTGATAATGTAAGGACTCGGTAGCCATGATGAGCCAAAAATGTAGCTGAAAAATGAAACTGAAAGTCAAACATTCCTTTTAGTAAAATAACTATAATAGCCTATGTAATTAATAGGGCTGGGATGATTAGATTCTTTCACAATACATGGGTGCAGATTTGATCTGTATCCCGTTTTTCATTTATTGCGATTCTAAAAGTATTGTGATTCAAAAGTATTGAGTATTGTGTAATTATTTAGCTGGTCGGCATTGTAAGAACTTTACAGAACTTTAAATGTGACATTGAAGTAAACATGTACACTCAATGAGAGCGAGCAGTACGGTTTACTTCCCTCTTTGCTCTTTCATGTGTGTACAGGCTCGCTGGAGCAGCATGCTATGCATATCAAGATATGCTTATGATGTAAATATCACCTTGCATCTTCTACTGCTTAATACCTTCAGGGTGTTTTCATTCATCACTATGTCAGTTGTTATCAGGCAGAATGAATTGAATCGGCTGAATTTGCTCTTCGCACCGCAGACTGAATTCTCTTTGCTTTCTGAGGAAGGCGTTACCTCACAACGCTTTAATGTGTTTGCACTCACTTGTGGTAAAAAACAGATTAACATCATGGAATGTATGTACCATCAGCAACCTGCAAACACACCCACATCTGAGACACTGTCTGCTTCTTCAGTCTTTTTGTGCTGTCTGCTGTGATTTCACAAGCCTCTGCAGTGGTAGTTTTGAGATTGGATGTACCATACCCAAACACATCTCACCTGACTAATAGATCCCCATTCATTGCTTTATTATGATTTTTCTTTAGATCTGTGGTGGGACCTGTTTTGATTTTACTGCCGTCTTTTTGTAAAACCAGGAAGTCCGTCAACTCATAGGACCACATAGGTCGTTTCTTTCCAGCTTCTAATACGATCCACATGAGCATTTCCTAAAATAGCACCGCCACTGGTGGCAGCATATCTACACATGCTCATATCTAAACATAAGTAACCAGTTTGGAGCAGACATCAGCGTTGGTGGCGCCAATGGTAAGGTCTCACCTCCCACCCGGGGGATCTGGGTTCAATAGGAAAAGAAAGTTGTTTGGTTTAAAATAAGTATGTTCGTAATTTTACTTACGTATGTACAATAAGTGGTTTAGGGTTAGGGGTTAGGTAACTTAACTTACATACGTTAGGTAAAATAAGTCAACGTTGACATTTGTTTTCACACAGGACACAAACAGCATCCTCCTGGTAAAAGTCCCATGTTTGTTTGACCCATCCACTCTGACCTCCTCCCTACGCGGAATTTGAACACAGACTTTAAGTACAAACATATTTCTGATTTGTCAAAAAAAATAGGACATCCTTACATTAGAAAAGCTGGAACTAGCACGTTTGGCATATGTGGCATACTGAATTGATTAACAAAATCCTTTATTTATTTAGTTACGATTGTTATGATATTGTTATTATTAGTAGTATTTGTTACCCAACGGTACCTACCAAAACAATCTTAATAAGATGAAGTGAGTATAGGTGTTACAGTTAGCAGGATTTCTACAAAGTGGTTTGTCCTCCACACATGTTGCTAAGCTTGTAGTGTGCAAGACCTGTTTTGAAATTGCTTGTGGACAATTGCATCCACCTCATTTGGTTAAATATTCAACTGGGTAACTTGATTTCATATCATACATGAAATGTGAAAATACTAAGTAAAACTGGCTTCCCCTCCACACCCCTAGTAATTCTGTGATGATCTGTGACGCAAGCTCACAATTTTCTATTAATGTACATGCCTAGACTGTACATAGTACATTATGCAGTCATCAGCATGTAGGGAACTCTAACACAGAGCTCCATTGGAAGAGCAGAAACATCAGGGTCTACACCCCTTATTCTGTGTAGCTAAATTGCTTGCCTTTTTCTGAGCTGCAGCCCATTTTGCATTGACTCAGCCTTAGTGATGCCCTGCTATACAGTCCATCAGAGATAAAACTTTACATTCTCTAAAGTGAATTGGCAAGAGGACGTTGAGCTGATTTGGCAGCCGCCACTGAACCAAAGTGCTGCTAAAAACCACTGATTGAGATGAATAGAGAAAGAGCCCTCTAGGGTACGTTTGTTTGTAAGGCATTTTCAGGTGACTGATGTAAAATATTCAGAAAGTCAGCAGCCTTTAATTCCAAACATGGGTTTTTAGCTCACCCCGATGAAGACGGATGCCAAAACAAAGCTGCCTTTAAGAAGAACACTAGCCCCTTGGTTTTAAGAGATAACCTTTTTTTAGAAATGCCTGGTCTTAAGGCCAGAAAGCACTGAGTGCAGCAGCACTGGAAAATAATCAAAGACGGGAAAAATGAGATGGGAGGGCGGAAAATCTGCTACACAGTGTGATGAATCAGCCCCTCCATTTCAGTAATTTCCTTTGAGAGCCTCCATCATTTGTCAAACATTTTGTGGTATGAGTGTCATATGCGACTGAACAGAAGAGATGAGACGAGTACAGACAGGTCTCATAAAGCCGGCCTTTCAGCCCAGTATCGAGGTGCAGCAGTTACACAGGAAATGCTCCATCAATCAACGCTCTTACCTTTGATTTGCAGTCCAGGCTTCTCTGTATTGGAGATTCATTAAACCAAAGTTAGGAGGAGAATATCATTAACGGGGAGGAGAAGTGTTGAGGAATGTTTGACCCAATTTGCCATGCGAGCCTTGATTGTTCAGTCAGTCATGCGACGTTACGCTTCATTTGTTGGCGTGGAAGAGAAACAATTCAGAGGCGAGCTTCAGAAATCAGATAATGGCTGCTGAGGTACGGTTGCAGAGAACACGGCTCCATGAGTTTGGGGGCAGTTTCGAGGGCAGGATTAAAAAAAAAAAAAAAAAAAAAAACAAAGCGCTCCGTTATCACAAGAGTTAATGAATAATTCATTGCGGGCAGATTTTTTTTTAGCATCTTCATTATTCAGAAAGGAACATCAATGTCCTTCTTTTTGTCTTTTCGCCTTGTCTTCAACCACTTCAACCTTTGAGAGCCATCTCTTGCCTTATATGTGAAGGGTTAAGAAGATCAGATAATTGTATGAGATAAATATGTGGATACGCTCCTGGCTTTAGTCTCATATCTGACTTCCGATGTCAAAGAAGTTCACTTCTTCCAGCTGTTTGTCTTTAATCTGCAGCTGGTTTAAAGAAGTGAAGCCTGAAGAGCACAAATAAATACACAGAATCACATTTGCTCTCTTGGCCCTTTTAAACTGACTGGTAGCTTCCTTTAGAGAGTCTTAGTGAACGTAACAACACATACAGTATTAAATTCCACTTTCTCCTTCCCCTCTGCTCCCCTGTGGCTTTGAGGGGCTTTTTTCTTCTTTTTACACACTTACACACAATAATCTAATTTTGACGTTATTTCCTTCCCCTTTTTCTTGCTTAAAGTTTATGAGCTTATCCCTCACTGGTTGACATTAGATTGTAAGTCAGTGCAACAAAGTGGTCTTAAAACATGCATTGAAATCCTCAAAGACTGAATAAACACCCGGAAACGTATCTCAGATGCTAATGGGGATTTGCACATCTACTATGCAGTGGTGATTATGCCAACGATTCTTGAAAGGTGCGGGGTATGAGGCAAATTTGAAATGACTGATGATTTTCATGAAACATTAACGCTATCCCGTACTTTTTTTCCCAGAGCAAGCAGAAAGTGCAGCCATTTAAAGCCCATTGTTGCTCACTCTGACAACACAAGCTCACTAAGTGACATTTTATGCAGTTTTTTGTGGAATTATTCATATGAGGGATTTGCAGCATTGATGAATCTTCATCAGCAAAATGCTCCCACCTAACTGGTCTTCTAATAATATTAAAGTCTTACATTTTTAAATAATGGATGTGCCTCAGAGCCATGTGTATCAGTGGACCATGTTAACAGGCTAAGTGCTGCTTCACCCCACACCAATAACACAGAGGCTATCTTCTTTTACATACTGTGCAAGATCTGATTTAGATAATGCAGGTATTTTAATTGTCAACTTATCATCATTTCCGTTCATCATGTTCATTTTATTCAATTTATCAGCTTTAAAAGTTCAGTTCTGGCTTCTCAATAAAATCAGATTGTATATAGTGATGACTCCCTGATAATACATTTAATTAGTTTGATATATTAAACATTTCTAATGAATTAATGAACATTTGTTTTGTGTGTTCTTGTTTATATAATCCTGCTTCCTTTCTTTGTTTGCTATGTCATATACTTTCTTTTGCAACAACACTAGTATTTTTAATACATTTGAACATAAAAGTGTTCTAGTGGAAATATATCTCCCTCTGCTGTAGAAAAGAAACTAGCAGCTGAACAGTGTTGAATCGAGTTTCGATGCCGCATACTGGCTCTGGGTCTCACCTGCTCCAACAGTTGAAACGACATGCCCTGAGCCACCGCGCTGGGCCGCTGTGTTGTCTGAGAGTGGAACTATGTCAACTTTCCAAGCAGCCGTGTTTCCCTGAACAGTGCGTCTGGCAGCAGCCACAGCTACATTTTCACAGACGGAGTGTAATATGAAGCTAAAAAGGATGCCTTCAGGGCTCACTTGGGAATGTTTGCGTGCTGCTTGAATATACAGACTGGTGACAAATTAAAGGCAAACCTGAATAAATGAGTGGCAAAACATAAAAAATGTAGATGCTTACAGGGCATGAGAGAGCTATGTGAATGGTTTGATGAAAATACATTTGCACTTACCAGATCTCACCTCATTTGAGTACTTAAGGGATATTTTAGATGCATGTGTTAGACAGCCCTCTCGACCATCATCATTAAAAGACTAAATACTGTAAGAGGAAAAGAATAGTATTCATCCCCTCTAACAGAGTTCCAGACTCAGACAAGGAGCAATGAAGCTGTTACAACAGCTTGCGGTGATCAACCACCTTAATAAAGTCCCTTTCAGCCATGCACTGCACACCTGATTATCTAGACATCCCGGCGGAGCAGTATGTGAGAAAGCAAATGTCCATTTTTAGTCGGATTGGACATGAAGCTAACCCAACTCCCCAGTACAAAGACTGTGTAATCTCGGATTGAGCCCATGTATGAATAGAGCCACTCATTGGAGAATTCACATCGAGCAAGTGTGTGTGGTGATGTTTCTATCATGACGGTTAGGGTTAGTGTTGGGTTGTAACCCTATCCCTAAGGATTAGAGATTAAGATTTCTTTATTTAAAAGGGACAACACACATTAATCAACATGAGTACAGAGTCCAACCTGTAAATGTGCCAGATTTAGCCATACAGGCTAATTTTCATCTGCAGTCCTTAGCAGGTTGATGGTTTAAAACATATCCAAATCCAAACCACACATTTCGTTCTAATACTCCTTTTGGTGCCAAAACTGTCACATCACCGTTTCTCATAAACCTTTTGTGACCGGTCACCTTAATTTCATAAAATGTAACAGTTGCATAGATTTCCGTATGATATCATACACACAGGGTTTCATTGGAGAATTCACAGCGAGCAAGTGGGTGTGTTAATGACGTTTCTATCATGCAGCTCGCAAAACTGGAAGGAAGCAAACATCATAGGGTGAAGAAGAAGGGTCATTTACACACACAAAAACAGCAACGAAAATGTCTACCTTTAAAGACAACGAGATTGGGAACTTCTGTCGGTTAGGGCCGACGTTCAAATCGTCGAGCAACAACAAGAGACTCGGTTGTTTATGGCCAAATTATGGACCTGCTATGACCGCGCTGTAATCCTCATCATGTCCTGCCTTCTGCATGCTCTACCCAGTTGAGCCCCTCTCCTAAACCAAACTGAGGTGAGAACGACACAGAGAATCTCCTGCTGTGTGCTACTTTTTTGAGAGGGAAACTCCAGATAATGTCCAAACCTTTGTATTGATTTTTCCAGTAATTTGTTACCAATGTGTAGTTGACTTGCTCCCCATTACCTCCCCTTTTTCAGAGCCGTAGTGTAATATTGTATAGGCCTATATATGCAGGGTGAGAACCTTAGCATTGATCTGATGGTAACTGAGCTTTTTTTCACTTGGCAGCTTAAAAGCTTGCTCGTTCAAGGATTCTGTGCACAACGGTGATTGGAAGAAGACAGGCAGATACAGCACAGGAGGAAAATTACTTTAGCTTAATGGGAAACTGAAATGGCTTTAGCTTACGTTAATTTATGAAAATTGATCATTTGCTTTATTAGAAACAAGTTCCGTTTTTTCTGCTTTTACCACCATGGTCGCTCCAACATTGAACATCAATATGATCACTCATGATTTTGAGTTGTCAAATTGTGATAAAAAAAACACACTCCTATTACTATGGTGATATTAATCTGCAGCCATATCAGTCAGCCCTAAATACATTTAACAAAGGTAAAGATTTTAGGACTCTAAAGGTTATACAAGATCTATTTTTGATGATGAATAAATTCTGAAGATGCATTTGAACAGTGAGGAGGCATGAAAAGGCAAGCCTAGAGGACACAGTGAAATGCATAGTGATAAGATAAACAAGTCACGTCCACAGCATGTGTAAGCATAGCAAACTGCTTATTCTAGAAAAGCCTTTAAGTGCAATTAAATGTTCCATTAAATGCAGCTGTTAGTTATTCCAACACAGTCAGCACAATTATCTTGTAGTCAATTATGACACATTAATACCCCCTCCCCACCCCCTCTAACTGATCCATGTCATTTGCATATAAAAATTTTGTTTTCTTGCTTTTAGCACTTAAAAAACCTCATGGGGTCTTGAATGTAGTAAAATATTTTTCTTTTTGGGGTCGATTTCTAAAAGAGAAGGCTGACTGTGCTCACATGCTTTGCTCCACTGGGTTCTTTTTGCAGATGGTCTCATTGCTATGCATAGAAAAAGACATCTTTAGATTTGCATTTGGTAAATTTTCCCCTTTAAGTTGGACATCTGTCTGTGTTAGAAATCAATCTGCGGATCCCTAGGGAGGCTGCTCGGATTTTAATTAATTGTGTCTTAATAATAAAAAAGAAGAATGTAAGTCAGTTACTCTCCCACACAGCTATGTCTGCCTGCCCTGCCTACAATTATATTGTTGTATTCGAAAGACAACTTCTAAGGGATTGTAAATTGAAGAACAGTAGCTGTACTGTATTCTGTAGGAGACAGAAAGAGACAGCGTGTAAAACGTACACACAGAGCTCCCAGCTTTGATTCATCCTCAGGTCTCTGTGTATTCAGTTTCCTCATTGACCTTGTAGTTGTCAAAAGTAGATGTAATAAAAGACAACTTTTCTACCCACAGCTGCAAAAGTCTTCCTTTTCCTCCTGGCTGGATATCACGGTTGCTGTCATTAATCTAGCAAGGAGATGTTATTACTTTTATTTGACCTTTGGGAAAATATTGAAAGAAAATGCCGTCATGGTGTTTGGCAATAATTTGCAAGTCACGATGGAAGAAGATGGATTTCCCTTTAGGTTGGCAGTTTATCTTTGCTGCCCATGGAGCCTGGATTTACAAGCGTGCTCCAAATCAGGCTTTTGTCAAGGATGATTGAGCTGAGATTGTGAACAATCTAACCATGATCTCAAAAGGACAGGAGAGATCCTAATTTAGTTCTTTTGTGTGTGTGTGTGTTAGTGTTTTATCAGCACAAATCTGGTGTTATGTCTTTGAGCCTTGGATACGGTTCTCTATAGTTATTTTCTTTAGTATCTTTCAAGACTTGCAGCTAAAGTTGTGAGATCTAGCCATGCCTGTTTTAGAAGGGTAAAGACTTGGAAGCATGAAACAAAAGTTAAGTTTAAACTAAATCCAATTATTTTGTATTGTATTCATGCAGTGTCTCATTGACCTTTATTTTAAGACAGCTTATTTTGAGTTTAATTTAAGCTGACTTTCCATACTTGGGGCAATTATGGTCCGTATTTGACTGTTTCTGCAGATTTCTTTCACCCTTGTAAGTTTGCTTTGCTTGTGTGCATGTTGGCCTATGCCATCAATGTTACTTTTTGATTTTTTGCAATGAATGGCCAGATATTTGCTACTCTTAGTTTTGTCACAATTGTTAACAAACAGCTCAACTGGTTGCAGTGGCTGACTGAGTGACCTTCCCTAAAAAATGTTAAAGCAGCAATTACGACTTGATTCTACAATATTTATTTATTTATTTGATTGGGATAGTGCATGTTAATGAACAAACATGAAATACATGCATGTAAACATGCCGGATTATAGCCGAGGGCTAATTTCCATCCGTAGTCCCACGGGCTAAGATCACACAGATGACAAAACATTACATAATAAAATGTACATCTATAGTAAGTACATCGTTTATCAATAAATTAACAAAAGCCCTATATACAATATTCACATAAGACTTAAAAATTCATTCAACTTCAAAGAATCCATATACACATTACAAAATAAAGAAATTCAGAAAAAGATACAACATACCCACTAATGTGTGCAACTTTGGTTTGCCCAGAGCCATTTTTTCAACTGAGCTTTAAACGAGCTATATGTAGGGCATTCTCTCAATGTTAGAGGAAGACTGTTCCACTGTTTATAGCGGCGGGGCCCTCTAGTGGCTGTAATAAATATGACCAAGTATAAGAGCGCCACATTTTGCGTAAGGAGGCTGGTTGGGTGGTGGATGGGTCAAACAAGCCAGGCTGTTCTCATAAACAATTTGTACATGTTGGTATGCAATGTAATGCACTGTAATTCCTATGTATTCCACATATGTATTACTGTAAGCCCCACATTGACTGCTGCTATAAGGCAGTGACCGCTTGTGGCCGTAGTACTTATGACCAAGGCACCTAGTGTAAGGCCGTGGAAATCACTGATGGAGGACGATGATGTGGTGGAGCGGCCCAAAATACAGGGCTTTTAAGTAGGGAAGTGGAGTTTGTCGCCTGGAAGAAGTTAAGAGGAAAACACAGGAAACACTTCTAAAGTTTGTCTGTCACAGGGTGCTGGTTCTTCACCAGTGTAATAAGGACTAAACAGAGCATGTTTAGAGTGAATCAGGTGATTCGAAACGTGTTCCTTAGTGGAGAAATTGGACGTTTTACAACTGATCCATGTCACAACCATCCACGGTCTCCCGTAGGTGATGTTTATATGAATTTCCTAAGCAAATTGCTGTGTGACATTGCAAATTTCCCACAGCTCTTTAGCACAGACACAAGGACACAGTGATGTTTACTGTGACTGTTTATTCAGACAAACACATGCTTTTTGACAATCAAGACCATCCCTGCACACACACAACTCACTGCAACTGTCCACAGTCCTCTGTATGTACACATCTTTCCCTTTTTCTTCTTCTCCTACTCCGACATGGCTGAGTTAATTAACCTGACTTAGAATAGGTGTCTAAAACCAGCCCCCCTCCCTCCCTCCATCTCCAGCTGGTGCTTCCAACACTCCCACTCATGACAGCGCACTCATAACCAGACCATCTTTCCAGTGCTTTCTTGTGGATCGAAGCGGTCTCATTGGATATAAATCCTTAAACAAGCAAAAAAAAACGTTTTCGTCGCTAATTATGTACACATAGCTGTTGTGTGCCAGATTGTCAGACATACAAAAATGCCATAATGACACATGGAGTGTCTATCAGTGGCTGGTAGATAACCCACTCTCAGCGCCAAACCAACAACTTCTGCCAACTAATTTGGCACCTCACTTCATGTCGCTGAACCGTTTTCTAGATTTATACAAGAGTTATCCTGGGACAAGAGAAACTCTTGCTAACCAAATGTGTTTTTTTCCTCTTCAGCTGTAGTAATTTGATATCCTCCAAGTTCCGGTAGCTTACTTGGGGTGTCATGTATTCTCACATGGAGACTTTACACCTTCCACACAATTACCCATGTCCGCCCTCCACTGTTCTCTCCGTCATCACATTGTCAGACTGCCATTGTAGGAACTGCACTCTTATAAAGAGAGTGAAAAAAGAGTGAAAACTTTGCCATGATTGAAGTGTTCACACCTACTGACAATAGTAATCCTATTGTAGGTCTGTCTTCATTTTGCCACAGGCTCACCAAAATTACAGAAAAAAATGTTACACAATGTGATCTCCCATCATACACCTGGTTTGTTTAGATAGATTTGGAAAATAAATCCATAAAAAAGAGGGGGAAAAACCTACTGTTAGAAATGAAGGTTCCATAATCATAACCTGGCAGCTGCCAGTAACTTTTTTTTAATCCATTTCAGCCACAATTTAGTATTTTATGTGAGGAAATCATAATTAGCTACCTGCAATGATATATAACAACAAGGGATGCTTATTGTGAAAGGACATTCTAATTGTTCAACCATTAAGGCATAATTAATAAAGTTAAATTAATTAGCTTCCGACAATGACTTTAGATATATTAACAACTATGTGTTGATTTTGAATTTCCATGTTTGGGGTTGTTGCTGTGTCTTTTGTAGGAGATAAATTCAGTAGGGGTGTAACGGTACACAGAAGTCAAAATTCGGTGCAAGTTCAATACAGCTTAATTGGTGGAGTACTCCTTTAAGCCACATTTGAAGGATGATGCCCACAATTGACAGGTGTTTTTTTTTTAGCCAATCCTCTCATCACATTTCAGTCTGTGTAATCATGTAACAATATTGCATGCCTCATGTAAAACATTGCACCGAGCAATTACATGAATCCTCCGGTGCGTATATAATTGAATATGACTTAGCTTACACTAGCATCGCAATATAGTTTAGCATGTTATGGGTGTCTAGGGGCATTGTAATAGGGAAACACAATATAAAGATGAATTTTATAGATGACAGCACAACATACTTGTTCATTATACTTTCCTCCAGGGATCCTTATCACAACTCAATGTCCAGCCCACTAGCTCACAGAGTCGTTCTCCTAGTTATGATTTGAACAATGGAGGTCTAAATGATGTGTGATATATATATATATATATATATATATATATATATATATATATATATATATATATATATATACTTTTTTTCTTAGAATAGATAGTGAAAGGAAAGGTTGTTTTTAATTTAATTCTGCAGGGCAGCTATTCAGGTGCTCTCTCTTTTTCTTTCTTTTTCCTTTATCTTGCTCACTCTTCTTCTCTGTATATGTAATGCCATTAGTGGGTTTCTTTCTCAGTATGGATTATTGTTATGTGCTTCTGTGTTCCTCTCTTTAGGTGACTGAAACAAGGACGGGCCCTCTCGGATGCAGTAACTATGACAACCTCGACTCTGTCAGCTCTGTTTTGGTTCAGAGTCCTGAAAACAAGATTCATTTGCAAGGTTGGCCATCCATAATTGAACTCGCCCAATTTCTGATGGAATTGTCACAGTGTCTGTTCTCTGGCATGCTTATAACTGCAGCATGAGAGTGTCTGAACGAATTTAGCTTCAATCACTCTTTTGCTTTTTTTTTGCCATGCACGCTTGTAGAGTTCTGAAGTGAATCGCAGACAGTAATGATTCAGAACAAAAGTAGCAGAACTGTGGAGTAAAAATAAAACTTTAAGTGAATTTCAGCACATTGCATGTGACGCCAAGCATATGTGAAGCGTGGCAAGAAAAAAACCCAAAGAAAATAAGTGCCGGCCTTCAGTGATTCACAGATCTAGCATACAACAGCCATCTATACACATTTCCTGCAATACCTAAAGTGCGTACAGCTCCTTCTTCATTCATCCATGTGACATTTCCATGTTTTTGTCCTGTTTTTGTCCTTGCCTTAGGCCTTCAGGCCATACTGCCAGAGTACCTAAGGGCCAGGTTTGTGCAGGCAGCTCTCAGCTACATCGCTTGTAATGAGGAGGGCCAGTTTGTGTGCCGGGACAATGACTGCTGGTGCCAGTGCGCCGTCGACTACCCACAATGTAATTGCCCCAAGGTGGATCTGAGGGCTATGGAAGCCAGTGTGCTTGAAATCCGAGATTCCTGGAACAGGGCCAACCAAGACTTTCAGGAGTCAGGTCAGTGTGTTTTCTTTTTGCAGTCATTCAATGGCTGTGACACCTCCCACGGACAGCAAATTAGACCCTATTGTTAGAGGAGCCGATGGGCAAAGAAAAGAAAGGCCCAAAAGTCGGAAAATAAGGGGCAATTACATCCAATCTCTGTGATGGGAATTCAACAATACACAAAGGAGCAATTCTTAAAGCAGCATCTTGCAAAATTATACCAAAAAAAAACACAAAAAAAACCAGAGAGGACTATTTCATGCATATTAACTGACAGGACTTAGATTTTCCTACATACAGGTGTAGTCAGAGCCTATACATTCTTAAATAAAACACCATAATGCTAATGTAAACTTTGACATCTTTGTCCATTTGGTAGATTTTCATTGAAACACAGTTGCAGAACAATCAATTGACATGACTTTGTTGCAGCTGATGTTACAAAACATAGCAAGGGGGATAAACTAAATATATTACCATACACACTACTGGTCAAAGGTTTGGGGTCACATAGACATTTCCATTCCACTCCATTACAGACAGAATACTAGCTGATCTGACTGGGCGGCTGATCTTTAATTCAATATCTACATTGCCCATTATCAGCAACCATTCATCCAATGTTCCAAAGGCACATTCTGTTTACTAATCTGATATCATTTTAAAAGGCTAACTGAGAAAACATTGGAGAACCCTTTTGCAATTATGTATGCACATAATGTAATCTGAAACCTTGCGCCCTGGTTACAAAAACAATGCTACTGATCTCAACTGGTATTCTGTCTGTAATGGAGTGGAATGGAAATGTCTAAGTGACCCCAAACTTTTGACCGATGGCTGTCCGCATTAACGCGTTAACCGCGATGCGATTAAGGGCCAAGCATAATGCGTTATTTTTTTTTAATCGTATTAATCGCATGCCGCCATTTATTAATTTGTTTTTACTTCACTCGGCTTTGCGTCGTGCCTAACAGGCTACTATTTTGCCGTACTTCCTCGTAACACATCCTGCTGCTGCAGGAATAGCAACGCAGATTTTGGTGCCTCATTCTGGAGCCACTGATATGTCTGCTCTTCTCTCTGATGCTCTGAGACAGACGTTACCGGCAACAGAAACATCGCTGCCCATGACGCTAGTTAACACTATACTCTACAGCAGCTAACGTTAGCCTACTGCTAGCTAGTAGCTGGATTAAACACGGTTACAATGCTGACAGCTAACGCTAAACGGTGTAAAGTGTGTCTGTACTTCACTGTAGAGGATTCCGACACAGGGATGTAACAATCTCAGCTGCTGTTGTCGGAAAAACACAGACGGTGCGTTCAATGAAACTGGCAATTTACAGTCTTGTGGTGCATTCAAAGTTGTTGTTAAATTCAAAGGTGTGACTAGATTAAATATATAATAAACAAATACAAATCCTAAAATCAAGTTCATGAAGTCACTTTCTTTGCATTCATTTGATTCCCAATCAAGATCCTCTGGTAAGATGGCTTTCCTTTGTTAATATGTACTTAAAAACTGTTTTGAAATGCAAAATAATAGAATTTTAATCATGTGATAAAACATGCGATTAATCGCGATTAACTATAGAAATTCAACGATTAATCGCGATTAAGAAAATGTAATTGTTTGACAGCCCTAATATAAATATATATATATATATATATATATATATATATATATATATATATATATATATATATATATATATATATATATAGACCACGAGTAATACATTTATGATTATTTTTTGTTGGACAGTCTGCTAAATTAAATGGTGATTGTCGTGTTACAGCCAGAGATATTAAAGGCATAGCTGACTCAGTAAAACCGGTGTAGAAAAACCTCTAACAGTGGACAAATGTGTTATCTCACAGTGTACGTTGTCAAATCACCGAACCCTCTTCGCCATGGAAACAACTACCTTTTGCTGCCATTTGAGTCTGTGTGCAGAAATTGCACAGTGCAAATATCATGCCCAGAAAATGAAAGGGTAGCATTTACAGTAATGGGACTGGGTCAACAGTGATTCAGTCAAATGAAGGTTTTTCAGTACTCTAGGCGAAGCTGTCACACTCCAGAAACACACTCCAGTTAGCGGCCTATGATGTAACCTGTGATGTGATACTTCACAGCTCAGTTGTAGCCATCTGATCAGTTAACCTTATTTAATGTCAGCTGGTTGACATGGCAAAAACAGGCACATCAACTAACTATTGCGCTTAGGTATGAGTGTAAAAAAATATATCACACAAGCTTTCAAACAAGCTTTTTGCAAGTTGATTTTATTAATGAATATAGGCACACTTTGAATATTAATTAAAATGTTGCACCTTTACATTGTATTACTTATTTTTCTAAATGTTCCAACATAGCTCTCTTTCAGTGTTCCCGTCATTATTGAAACTGTGAGCTGCATCCACAGGCCCTGAGGGCATCTAGCTGTTTCAGTCATCCCCAGCCCTGTCTTAAGCTGTGCACCTTGCTGGCTGAGTGTGTTATTTACTGGCTACATGTTTCTGTACTGAGGGCAACTTGATTAGCACACAGCTGGCAATAACTTAAGCAGCAACATGCCCTAAGAACTGCAGTTGCAGTGTTGTATTAAATAAAGAAAAATAAGTAAGTTCCCTCGAAACCCCTGGGGACCCACTTGTGTATTTGATCTAATACATAGAGAACAACTAACATCAGCGGCAGAGAGATTAATAATCATGACTCACTGCTTAATAGGAAGTCTATATATATTATATGGCTGGATCAACGTCTTAATTATTGAAAGCTGTACATTTCTTCACTGTTTTACACAGTTTCCTGGTGATCTTTACCTTTTGTGAGACAAATAATCATATTCATAATATTATCTTGAAACAGAAAGACGTCTAAGGTCTGTTGACTGTAGGGTGCAATATGTACCAAGTCAGGGGGTAAAATAAGTACAGATCCAAGAGGTCTTGGTCAAAGTACATTACAATATTTGTTTTCAAATGAATTACAACATTTGCTTAAAATTAACCAAGCAGCAAAGGCACATTATTTATTAATTGTAACCTCATAATTTAGCAATTTAAGAAGAACCTGCCAATTAAGCCTCTTGAAAGACATCATTACCCTCCAACCACAGCAGTGCCCGGAATGTGACTGTACTTGTGCACGAATCTGACGCTGTCATCTATTTTTGAAATCATACAAAGGGGGAGCACATGGAAATACATAGTCAATTTACAATGACCATATATACATTTAGCATGGGTTGAAAAACAATTAGGAAATCATAGCTGTGTCTATTTAAAATAATTACCACCCTGATCTTTGTAAAAGCTCAAAGTCATTTTCTTTTAACGCCACAAGGTTTGAACAAGGTAGTTTAATTTTGTTCATTTTATCCTTACTTTTGTTTTTAATTGTAATTACCTTTTTATACTTTTCATTGCAGCTCTTTGTCCTTTTGCATTACCCCCCCCCCCCCCCCCCCCCCCAAACTCCCCCTCCCCGCTACTGAGCTTTTTTTTTATTAAAGTATATTCATGACCCACTTTTAAAAAAAAAAATATTTACATCTTTAGTAGAAACAAATGGGCATGTGGATTGGTGCCAGTGGACAGTGGATGGAAAGTGTTCAGAGAATGCCTATTAATACAAATTACAGTAATATATCAAAAGGCAACATCTTAACTGAACATGTGCAATTTTTTCTCCTCAGGACAATGTCTCTCATTTTAAAATGTAGGCCACCCAAAGCACCCACACATACCCTTTTAATATATATTTATTACAAGCTGTTTAATCAAATTATTAATTTCATAGGAACATGTAATACACCTTGCATAATCACCAGGGAAGTCATTGACACTTAATTGGTTTTCTAATCAGATGCTGTATTATCAAGATAACGATAACTAATTACAAACAGTGGAGTCATTTTCTCATCAGTGTTGCGCATCACATCGGTTTTCCATACAACCAATCATGATTACAGTGATGACGATATTGTTATGGAATGCCTTGGAAATGGAATCTGTTTGTGCAGCTTTGAAGGGCTGACATATTATCCTCTGTGCTCCTTGTCCATATTTTTTCCACACAGACACATCAGCAGAAATAGCCCTGAAAAAGCTGTTGGTCGTTCATTAACGGAAGAAAAAAAACCTTGCCCCAACCTTGTCTTTAGCTCTGTCTTTTTCCATTAGCATGTGCATCAAACAATATCGCTTCCGGTTTGCCCTGCAGCTCTTGAGCCCTATGTGGCCTCTGCAAAGTGATTCTCCCATTTGGTCTGATTAAATTAGCCAAATAGTTGTAAGGAAGTGAGAGAGTTAGTTTGGCCTGTCTTGGAGAAGTGTTCAACTCTCATCGTGCATCTCTCCGTGCCTTTCAGATGAGTTTCAGAACTTTGTTCGAAGGCTTCCCACGTTCTACGCCCTGAACACGTCCGCCATCCAATATTTCTGGAAAATGGAGCCGACCATTCACCAGCGCTACAAACAGCTGGAGCTCAGCACCCAGCAGCTTCTGAGAAAAGCCAGACGCATCATCAACAAGCTCTTCACCCTCAGCAAGAGGTGTCGAACGCCGCCTAAAATCATTATGCTGAGGGAGAGGTGAGAAGTTCCTAAGTATTCTTGCTGACTTTTCAGTTAATACAGACATGGAAGTGTGTGTGTGTGTGTGTGTGTGTGTGTGTGTGTGTGTGTGGGTGTGTGTGCGTGTGTGTGTGCGTGCGTGTGTAAAGATAAGCAATAATTCCAAAGCCTGCAGCCACATCACAAGTCCTTTCAAGCAAGCTGTGAACGGCAGTGCTCATTTCCTTTCTTCAGCCAACTCTGTGCGCAGCGCTTTGTTATCCCCTCAACTATGCAATATGCTAATAACGCACACAATATATTAGCGCTTTGATATTCAACTAAGGTCCTACTGAAGTGAGCTATAGTGTCACACCTGATGACTTGGCTGTACTCCCAGCCCAGGTCTTCTTTACATCCAGGAAATCAAAGCCATCCTCCTGTGAAATTAAAGTTTGCAGTGTTTTAAAAGAATATGCTAAGTTTGGGAGATTTTCCTGTTGGTTAACTAGCCCATGATGAAATCATAGACAAGAATAAAAGTTTTCCATGTCCCTTCATTCAATCTATTTTGTTTTTCACAGGAAAAAATTGTCATATATATTCGAGTATAGTCTAGACTATAAAATTATAAAAAGAAATGTGATTTAGTCTGTACAGCTAAAGCATCATGACTTATTTTAGGAGCTATATATGTATCCTGTACAATGTGATTTTTAGCTCCAGCTACAGTCTCTCATCGCCCACCACCTTCACCCCCTAAAAGAATATAATCCCTTTTCATTCTTTATACCAGCATTGTATCAATCACCTATCACACCTTATATACTGGACATGCACAAGCTGTATTGCTAAACTTAGAGCGGCTACAAATTCAAATGTTCTGCTTTTTTATTGCCTATATAAAGTTTTAGCATAGAGCACAATAGTCAGTGAACCACAGAGTTGGTGCACACTGTTATGGGATATGTACTACTAGGACTTAGATCCCCTTTTCAGGCACTGAACAGCCAAACTGCGTTTGTCCTTATTTACTATTAGAGTGAACCAAGATTTGAACTGACACTTAAATGAAAGAAAAGCGGCACAGCTGAAAATTGAGAGTTTGCCCTTATGCAATATGTATTTTAAGGCGGTTAAAGAGGTTTAAAGGCGCAAAATATGGCAGGAGGGAACGGTAATTCAAATAGTCTATGCACCTGAGTTATCACTGTAGACTGACTCCTGCTACAGAGCAAACTGCATCTGAAATGTAATGTCTGGGAAATACAGGTGTAAAATCAGCATCACAGTTTTATCAGACACACACAGTGTGAGACTACAGCCAAACAGTCAGAAACAGAGAGAGAGAGAGAGAGGTTCTAATTAAAAGATGCATTACAACGTTACTGTCATGGTTGCGATTTTCTGTTATAATTATAAGTTTTATTGTGCTAATTTATTCCCCATTTCCTTGTTGTTTACTGTCTCTTGTGTTCTCTGTTGCATTTTACCCTGTTTTCATCCTTGTGTATGTTTTATGTTTCAGTTTCCTGTTTTATTTTGTAGTCTGTTTTCTCCCATGTCATGTCTTGTTTTACTTCTTGCCTTGTGTTTTCCCGCCTTTGTGATTGTCTGCCTCACCCTGATGTGTTTCACCTGTTCCTGAGCCCGTGCCAGTTCATTTTTGGATGACTGGTCTTTTGGTTCCTCAACGGGTTTTGGTTCCGTTTTTGCCTGCTGTCTTCAGGACTCCTTTTGTTGTATTGCTTTTTATTTTATTAAATCCTCAAGCTCACCACTGCCCTGCTGTCTCTGCATTTTTGGGTCCGCCATTTCCTTAATTGTAACAGTTACTTTAGCAGAGCTCTCCTCTCAGCAGCACAACATGAGACAAAAGAGCAGCAATTGAAACCATATATATATATCTTATAAAAAAGAAGAAAAAGAATCCACCATGAGCTAGGTCATTACATTATATTATCTTTCACACAACCTTTTTCTTTCCCGCTAGCCCCCGTGCCTATTTCTCCTGACTTTGAATGGCTCAGCAGTTCCAGTCCAGTGCAATATGGTTGAATGATTCCAGTATTAGTCATTAAGTAGTCTGTGATATTATCCGTTTACAGAAATAATCCAGTCAAAGGAGTTTTAACAGTTTAACTAATCTCCCACATTTCCATAACTCAACTCAATCATGGATCTCTTTGTAGAGCTGACATCAGGCTATTTAACTTATAATTCCTTATATGTTGTAACTGGCCATTAATATGGTCCATTAGACTTTAAAAGTCTGTTGTTTTGTGAATTCATTTCAATTATTGTCTTAAGGCTGTGTTATTAAAGTATATGTCCTGTTAGTTATATTATGAAGGCTGATACTTTTATTTTGAAGGAGTAATGCCAGTAGGATGCAAAAAGACTCACTGTAGAATGGCAGACTGGTCAGTACATGTGCCTACCTAAAGCACTAACTAATAACTAATGACAATGAAATTAGATGATACAATCAGTTAATTGCAGGATATGTGGAGATAAATCCATAAATAAGGGACATCCACATCTACACTGAATCTATTGAGTATTTCTCAACACTTCAGCTGGACAGTATCTGGGGCAAATTTAGGGAGAGTAGAAATGCAATAATGATGTATAGTGAGAGTGATGAAAGTAAATACTTAAACTGGAGATTTTGGATCTTGCTGTGATACAACCAGGTGCTCTCGAAAGATCTGAGGAGTTAGTGGTATTTTATATTAGTGACATTCAAAGCTCAGCAGTTAGAAAAAAGATGCAGGCCCAGGTATTTTTCTCTGTATCAAACTATTTTCATTGTGGGATATAATTTAAAAACTTGGAATTAAAAAAAATCTGCACTAAGACAGTAGTAAATGACATGTCTGACTTCGACAAAATATTAAATTATTGTAAAAATAAAATAATGTCCTCCTTTTTTCCTTATTGTCTTGTATGTAATGAATAGCTCATGGTGGATTCTTTTTCTTCTTTTTTATATATATATATATATATATATATTTATATATTTTAATCTATTTTGAGTTTCTACTGTTACTTTCTAGTACACTCTTGGACGATAAGGACAGTATGCTTCTTTTTGGTTTTCAGCTGCTGTCTGAGAATACAAGGTGTTAGTATATCAGTGATGGAGCTGCACACAACGACTGATGTGTTTTTGTTTTTTTCTGCGGTTCACCAAGTAAATAAATATTGCTTTTAATGGAAAAATGGAGCGCATCTTTTGTGGAGAAAAAAAGTTTAGCTGACTAGTGAAAACTGAATCCATAGCAGGAGAAAGTTTGTGTGATGCATTGATCAGTGTGAAATGAGCTGACAGACAATGAACAGATTGCAGAGTGAACACCCAGCTTCTCTTGGCCCATACTGCACACTGCGTCTCCATGACAGTTTACATGTCCTGCTGACACAATGCGCTTAATGATGGCAGGACAGCTTCCTCCCTCTTGCTGTGCACAGCCTCTACTCTGGAGGTGAGATATGCACAACTGACTCTGAAGCTGGATACTGTTAAAACTGTTAACACATTGTAACGAAAATGTCCCCAGATTTTAAATTTTATGTTTTGAGAAAATGTCTTTTGCTCCTTTACTTTTTCCTCCATGTCACACTCTGCTACACACAATGACTACACTCACTGTGATGTTGGAATATATCGTATTAAAGTGGCTTGCTGGTTCAAAGCGCTTGTGTTTCTGTATCGAGTCCACATGATGCTCAGCACAAAAACAAAACCCCAAAAAAACAAATCTGTCACAGTTTTGGCTCTATTCTTTCTACACTTTTAAAATTTGTCAATTAGCCTTGTGCAAGTTGTATTTTTATATATTTGTTTACTCGATTAAGATGAAATGGCATGAAAAATATGCTTATCCTTTGCTTCTTTTTCCCCAATGCAGCAAAAACTAAAAAAATCTATTTTATAAGATTTATCAGGAATGTAGAGACTAACAACGTAAAGGTATTACATGCTTAAGTAAAACGTGCAACTGCCTTAAAAATGTTACCTGCATGTATACAATTTTACCATTATCGCACATAGCATACAGTAGTATGACATTATCACACTAACTTTGCCATTTCTGTGCAATTCTTGCATAATGATTATTTCCTGGAGCCCCAATAGGTAGACCTTTATTTAGAATTGTTGAAATACGCCTCATATATTTAATAACTGGGTAAACTTGGCTGACTTTGATCTACAATAATATTCATCATTGAAGTTAAAATTCCCACACAGCTATTATTTAGTCAAACAACTGTTAGGACTAATGTTTTTTCCTTAAAAAATATGTTGTTGTTTTTTTTAATCTATATTGCTTATACATGCACCATTGTCTGCATATGACCACAATGACAAAACTGCTAACTCTGCCGGGGAACAAAAGGGGATTCAGAAATGTGACAGATGTGAACAAGGAAAGTGAAAGACTGATTTGGGACATTATATTCTTGTCATGCAATCCATCTGCTTCTATTTTTCATAAACAATCTCAGGGATTTTGATTTACCATTAGAGTTTGTGTCTCAGAATAAATTAAACATGGCAATTATTACTTATATAGTCCTAGTCACTGACTCTCAATCATTTCTCTAGATTGAATCATGTATCAAGAATACAGACCCTGATGTTTTAAAAAAAGATATTCTACGTGGTTATCATTTATGATGTTAAACTATGTTCATAAAGGCCCAGGCCAAGAAACATTTGCTTCATAAAGTGGGATTATATATGAAACATATTCTGCCAGGGTTGGAGCAATAGTAGTTATTAATGAGAAAATTATTGTTTGTGTATATGTCTGTGATGATACCAGCACCAATCAAAATGGAGAACATAGCAATCAGAATCTGATTGAAGTTGTTGTCTTGTCAGCGTATCAGGCCAGGGGAGTTCCATGTTATACAGAAAGATAAAATAGGGATCTGATAATAAAACAAAAAAATATATATGTATATTTATACTATATTTATATAGATAGAGATAACTGAACAATTCACACAGGGACGCAAGATGAAAACTTGTAAAATGTATTTTATATTTTATTGGGTCTTCAACTTTATTTCTTTTATTGTATTTCTTATTTAGTCCCATTTAGAGATTTTCTCTTGAAATTTTTCAGGTGCCGTGACGCAACTCAAAATAGCTTCTATCCGGTCATTCCCCACATAACAATCATTTCTTTAATTTACATGTTTCTGTGCAAGATGGACTTTTTTATTATATAGATGTATTCTTATCTACAGTAGTCTTGCATTGCCAGACCTATCTCCACAGCCCTGTTGAGTAAGGTCTGCTACACCACAGATGCATTCTGGGATAGGAGAAGAAAAACATTCTGGGTTGTTTGCATTTCTTTAAACCAACCACAACCGTCTTGGGTGGCGTTAAGTTCCAGATGCACTTCGTCCATATAGCAATCCCACTAATCGGTTCCAAAACGTCCCAGTTGGATTGTAAATGCTGTAAACAGATTCCTTGCAAATCGTTACAATCATTCACCGAAAGAACCAAGCAGGTCTGCTTTATTGCACCATCAAAATTTTCTTCGAATCTTGCCATTTTAAACGTGTAGCTTGCTAGCTTGGAGGCAGTTGTTGTTTACCGTGGTGAGGAACTTTTGAGAATGGCTTTATCCTGGAAATGTACTTCTGTTGATCCAGACTATCTAAAGTAAATCTTAAATAGTGCTCTTTTTCTGTTGCAGGCCATACAGCTACTGGCTGAACTACATCCTCTCTATCATGTACTGCAGTGAGAACAACCACATTGGCTCCTACCTGGAAGAGACCAGAAGCTGCTCCTGCCCCTACGAGCACCCCCCCTGCCAGGGTGTAATCCCCTGCACAGTGGGCGAGGGCACCTCCTGCGCCTCATGCTCCTACGAGAACCGCTCCCGCTGTGCCACCTGTAACCAGGGTTACATGCTGAGCCAGGGCGTGTGCCGGAACGAAGTGCCCGACTCCACCGATCACTACATCGGCTTCGAGACGGACCTGCAGGACCTGGAGCTGCGCTACCTTTTGCAGAAACGTGACAACCGCATCAGCATCCACGGGATCTTTGTCAGCAACGACGTCAGGCTGAATAACTGGTTCGACCCGTCATGGAGGAAGAGGATGCTGCTGACGCTGAAAAGTAATAAATACAAGTCAAACCATGTCCACATGCTCCTGGGGATGTCTCTACAGATCTGCCTTACCAAGAACAGCACTCTGGACCCCATGCTGTCTGTGTATATCAATCCGTTTGGGGGCAGCCACTCGGAGAGTTGGATCATGCCCATTGACCAGAACAACTACCCAGACTGGGAGAGGACTAAATTAGACCTTCCCTATGACTGTTATAACTGGACTTTGACTTTGGGCAACAAGTGGAAAACATTTTTTGAGACAGTCCACTTTTACCTACGGAGCCGGATCAGAGGGCCCTCAAGTACTGGGAACGGAACTGCATATTATGAACCCTTGGAGTACCTGGAACCGGGGAGAAATCTAGGCTACATGAAGATCAACAGCATCCAGGTGTATGGCTATAGTATGCACTTTGACCCGGATGCGATCCAGGACTTGATTTTACAGCTTGACTACCCATATACTCAGGGATCGCAGGACTCTGCCCTGCTGCAGCTGCTGGAGATCCGGGATCGGGTCAACAGGCTTTCCCCCCCTGGAGCTCAGCCTCTGGACCTCTTCTCTTGTCTGCTGCGGCACCGGCTCAAACTGTCCACCACGGACGTTGCCAGGATCCAGGCAGCGCTGCAGACTTTCAGTGCCAAGCAGCCCAACTCGATGGAATACGAAACAACCAAATTATGTAGCTAATAAGTGGGCGGGTGGCCACGTTCACAGATGGCAGAGCAGTTATCACACAGGCCTGAGGATGGTTAAGAGCAATTCTGGAGCCGAGCGAGGGACATTTGGGGGACATTTTCAATTCGTCATGGATCTCAAGAGTGCATTTGAGATTGTCATGTCAGCTTTTCGTATAAATTTGTACAACATTGTAGAATTAAGGAGGATTTCACCAAACTTGCCTCATAGCTTTTTTTTCTCTCCTGGTGAAAATAATAACTTTGACAGTTAATAATATAAAGTTAAAACTCTATCACCACTGATATGTTGCCGTGAAACGTGTGCTGACGTTTGTAGGTTGCACAAATTTGAAATCGCTCACATACGTAAACAAAAGCTTTTGCTGATGAAGTATTACCCAAGCAATGTAATCATCTCACAGATAAAAACATTTCAACACCAGCATGTTTTTTTGTTTGTACTTTTCTCATCACATTTATTTCCCCTGGTAAGTATCAAGGCCCTCTCTTTTAACCTGGCACATGATGGGCATCTCATTGTTTTTAGCTTCCCATACCACAATAAACTCACTCCTTTTTTAAACTGTACTACACATTTTTTAGAAAATAAAAAATAAACAAAATCAATAAATAGATGCTGTATTACTCCAGATTTGCTGAGAAAAAAATGACACCATGATCACAATATATGTTACATGTGCTTTTATTTTTATAATGCTGTTGTTTGTGAAACAAAAAAAACAAAAAAAAACAGTCTATAAAATGTATAATACAATTTGTTAATACACTAAATAAAACATTTTTATGTGTGGTCTATAGATGGTGTACTTTTCATGCAAGAGATACTTATGACATAACAGTTTCACAGCCGGTGTAATTATTGCCGTTAATATACTGTAAAGTCCATTACTTTTGGGTGTTACAGTGTGACAGCATGCAGAATACAGAGGCATTGGAAATTGACTTAAGCCTTTTACTAAGGTTATAAATATCACCTGTGCTTTTCCTGCTATGGCATGTCAAATGTCTGCTGTGAAGAATATATGGGCCCTGTTTTTAACAATGAACAGCTGAGTTAGCTTGACTTAATTGACAAGGATTTAACACAAGCCTTGACTTTCCAGTTTTTCTAAGCTGTTTTCAAATGTATCTGGGTCTGTTGTCAGAGCGTCAACTCCTCAAGGCCAAACCAGAACAAGCACAAGCTAATTCACTGTTAGCTGCAAGCTAACCAAGATGTTTTAGGTAAATCCTATAAAGTAATTTTCAGATACAAATGACTGCTTTTAAATGTTAATAAGGTAACAATTTACTTGAAGGTATCTACATATGTCATGAACACATGACACAGTCATGACACATGAACCCTAACCCTAACTCTAACTTGTCATGACAAAAACCGAATGACACTTACTAAAAGAAATGTTATGTCATAATCGTTTATGACTTGTTTATAATGTTTATGACACGTTCATGACAGTGTCATGTTACTCTTATGTAGATACCTTCAAGTAAAGTGTAACCGTTAATAATGATGATTTTAGATGAGAACATATAGACCATTAATAAGTGCTGGTGTGATTATAACAATTTAGTTTTCAAAATGAAGAAATAAATACCATGGGTGTGCATATGCAAACAAGATTTAAACAGACATAAAAGTTTCTGACTCTTAAAACCATGAAACCAGAAAACATGGCATTCAACTATTACATAATGAGGAAAATAGGCCTTTTGTGAAGGTCATGGCTTATTGGCACACCTGAATAAAACACAGCCAACTTTAATGTTATTAGTAACGCTTGTGCTTTTTGTACTATGACAAGTTAAAACGACTGCTGTGAAAAAGCATATTTCTCATGTTGAACTCTAACAATTTTGAAACATACTTGCAACATACAAAGTAAGATTATATACTAATTTATTCCTCTGGACATCAATTCAAGATATGAGCCCTCTGAAGGACAAAAAGTGTCTTGTGACATACTGTAAAAGCACTTGACAGAACATTTCATACATGCATGTTTGAGATTAAAGCTACCTTTTGGCTGATGTTTTTAAGATATGCAGCATTGCATACCATGCTCTGTAGTAACAGGAGGATCATTTCTGTGCTTTAGATCTCTTTCGGATTTGTGCTGATGGTTGGCTGCTGGAAACAGTGGGGAAGATACAGCAACAAAGCCCGTTATCTCCGGTGGTTCTTTCACTCGTTTGTAGTCTGTTGTAATTTCTGGGGGTTTATGTCTTACTCCAAGCCGTGAAATATAAGCATCACACTCTGTGTCCCCCCAAGTGCTTTGTGCTGCCGACTGCTCCACATGCAGCCATTCCCTTACTCCCCTCTGATCTTTAACCATTTCAAATGATGAAAGCAGTCAGTGTGGAAATGCAGGTTCAGAGACTGAAATTGCCCAGAGTATTCCCCATCACACCTTCAAAAGACAATGATACTTTCTGCAAGAGATTTCAGAAAAAAATGCAAAACGTTTCCTGCTAGCATTGTGGAATAAAAAAGAAGGGATAAGTTGGAAATTAAAAGTAAAATTTTGACAGATTTCTTAACTGCTATTGTTTTAACTGCCATTACATCAGCATAAAAACAATTTGTCAATTTGTTGTCTTAATGTTTTTTAGTATTTCCTGTGCAATCAAACTAAAATCTGCGTGATAAATTACTGAACATATTCATCTGCAATAATAGGTACATTATAGCTTAATGATGCGACCCAGTGTGTGCTGATGTATGCAGCAGCACCCAGCGCCCCCGAACAAGAGAGAATGAAGAATGGATTGATAGAGTGAGTGAAAGTTGCTTTGGAAAACACCGTGCTATTCGGCTAGTACCGACATACTGTAACATTAGTACTTGCATGCAAACATACAAATCAAGTCTCACAAGCATCAATGTTTCATTAATTTCTTTTCTCACATCTGAACAAAGCCGCTGTAGCATATTAATACTGTAATAACACCTTACTACCACGGATATTCCCCCTTCCAACATTTAATGGAACACAGCGTCAGCCTCATCATGCACCAGAGTGGTGGGTGTTTTGCGTTTGTCATATTTTTCTGCATTGTGATTTGGTTTGAAATTATGCATGAATTAAAACAATCTAAAGAGCGGTCCCAGGGCCGGCTCTAGCCCTTGGTTGCCCCAGGAGAGATTGAGTTTTGCACCCCCCCAGTCTTGCATTGTCAGATCTCCACAGTGCAGTGTCAGCAATAGAGTAGCAATGCATGTTCATTTTAGTTTCTAGTTGCATGTAAGTTAGATGGCACCAACATTTGGTCTAATCATAACTGGTCTGGCAACCCAAAGGCCAGTGTTTTGTTTCCAGATTTGTGTGCATGGTGACTTATGATGTGGGTGTCTGGGGGTTCACCCCCTGAACATTTTGAGCATTAAACATTCATTTCCTGCATTCAGGTGAATTTTGATGCACCTATTTCCACCTTTTTCTGAATCAATTTATGCTGGAAATATCAGGCATATTGCTTTCATCTATTTATTCTCCTGTAGATTGACTTTTCTAATTATATCTGAGTCAGCACACATGTAGCCTAGGCATCATTTACTCTTCCCTCTTTTGCATCTTTTGTTGGGAAAGTAACCTCCTTAAATGTGCATATGACAATGATTCACCTCAATGATACATTAATTCATTTTAATGAATTAATAAACCCCTGGACTGTAATATTTCAGATCAGATTTCTGCTCATGTTCAAAACTTTGTGCACATTCAAAATATAACTCATCTGAGCTCTCTGAGATTTGGAGGAGTCGTGATATTTTGAGAAAAATAAAGTGATAATAGGCTATTACAAGAATAAAGTCACAATATTTCAGAAAATAATCCACCTGCCCCATAGTCTGCTGTGCATTACGTGATTGCTCTGCTGATACGGTAGATCTTAGACCTTCTGACAGACACAGAGCCCCGTTTGAGACTCTGGTCTCTGAATGAGACAAAGTTTAGGGAAGTGGCTGTACGCTGCTATACATCGGAGGTGGGAAACCGGAACTACTGCAGAATACACAGAGCACAAACGGGACACATCTGCTGCAGCATGGCCACAGCAGAGCGTGTCTATTATAAATCTGAATCTGCACAGACCACGGGAGGCGCACGGCAGCAACTCCATGGTCTGTGCCGCTGCTCGTCTCTATTTTTACAGCGAGAGTGGACACTAACAGTACAGATCCATTTGTCCGACACGACTGAAGCGTGGTGTTGCGACGTCATACATCCATGGTTGATGCTCCACACCCTTGACCGGCAGCTGATTGGAAATAGAAATAGCAAAGCTGATACTCTATTAAAGCTTTGGGGGAAGTAAGGGAGCGTTCGTTATTTATGGAAAGGACCACCGGAGGAAAATAGGGGAGGTTCATGTCTTTTTATTCTGTGCTGAGGGGAGGGTCATCCAACATTTTTCAGTCCAGAGGGGGGGGTCACCCAACTTTTGTATTCATGAAACAGCAACATTTCAAAGTGGCTTGTTTGGTGTATATTTTTCCATGTAGCTCTCAGTCTCGGCCCTCCTTCACTACCAGGTGGTCTGACCGCATACGCGGAGTTTGCTGGGGGGCAGGGGGAGCTGCCCCCTGGCGGCTGAAACGGGTAATTTCATTGTTTAAAAAATGAGTGGAACAATTCAATATGAATTACATCTGGCATGATCAATCATAACACAAAACAACTAAATGGTGGTAGGTAATACATCCGATTTCATATACTGCTTCAGTAAAAACAAGTCTTTCCTGGCTGACGATGGGAGCAGAAGGACGCAAAAAACGAAAGTTACTGTTGCACTAGTCTGGACATCTTACCGTGCCAAGGTTGCAATAAAGGTTTCCTAAATGCCTCATTTGATGTCAGCTTACTAATTGACTGCAGGTTTTGTGTAGATTTTATAAGTTTATTCCACTTTGTTTAAACGGCGAAGAAGCCTAGTGACCAGCTAGTGACGAGCAACCAGTTTGTGTGTTGAATGTTAGGCTACCCAGAGTGCCTTGCTGACTGGTCTCAATATTGTATTGTTTTATTTCATGTGAATACTAGTTTACTAGAGGAGTAACTTAGTATTTGAAGTAATGCAGTAATGCAGGAAGTGTGCATTTAGTTTCCATGCTTATTGTGTTTCTACAACAATGTTAGTGAGTACATCTACTGAAATGGCCACCACACCATAACAGAGGAGTGGGATGCGTCAGATGAGAATGCAGGGGTTTAGAGACATATGGCATGGCTGTAAAAAACAATGGGAATCTGTGTGTCTTTACCGTAGTGCAAACCAGTACAGAAAGTATTGATAAATTGATGGGGGAGGGTCATTCCTTATTACTAAGTCGTTTTGGGAGTCATAGAATTGTTTTTATTGTCGATGTGAGGGTCATGTCTTTTTTGGCTAAAGCTCTCAAATCTCCTCGGGTGGTCCCTTAAATAAATAACATGTCGTAACCCATTGGGAAACGTTCTTCAAGTGTTTTAGGTTGTGGTAAAGCGTTCGTCATGTTTCAAGTTTTTGGTCTTCGGAATTTGTCAGTTTCAATCAACTCATTAGCTAAAGAGCACTGAAAGCTACTAAAAATCCTCAATGAAAATAATATGAATTTATCCAATGTCTTGAAAACACAGAACAACATAAGCTGAATGCCATATTATTTTGGTGAAAACTATCAAATATGCATACCATTTAACTATGTTTACATGCATCTCCTCCCTAGGTAAAAACCAAGAAATGTACAGGATTTGGTAAGTCACACATGCATTCATAATAATTCATGTAGCCTTATTATAAATTGTTACCAAATGTCCCCTGTGTAATTTTTTTTTACCTCTAATAGCGCTGTGGAAATGTTTTTCTTTAAGTAGGTCCCCAGTCAACCTGCACTAGGATGCATGCACGCG
This sequence comes from Zingel zingel, assembly GCA_023566125.1. NCBI lineage: Eukaryota > Metazoa > Chordata > Actinopteri > Perciformes > Percidae > Zingel > Zingel zingel. Next base: position 36,125,704 of record CM042322.1, on the reverse strand, counting down.
TTTCACTGTCCTGCCTGTGGTTTTATACTATTCTACTAATCTGCAGGTGTCTTTCATTTGCTGAGAAATTAAGCAATGCACCAGCAAAGACAGTAAAAAGACGAAGCCTGCAAGCTAGTAAACATGGTTGTAATAAACTATCATTTTTTTCTTTCAGTGAATTAATAACAGTCCACCTAAACACACTGAGATGATTTCGGTTATAGGCACATACAGAAAAATCACTCTATACCAACACATCCTCATACCTAAATGACAGAATACTTTGATTTCCAATGACTCCGAAAATGACATATACAGTATAACCGTTCTATTTACTGCCATTTTTAAACATGTGACCGTAAAACACGAGACGGAGGTGGCTGTTTTTTTCTTTTTTTTCATGGGACTGAATGTAAGGTAATGGCTTTTGGTTTTACATGGGACATGAACCCCGGTCTCCTGAGTGAAAGTCCTAAGCCGGGCTTCCTTGCTTGCTCCCATGATAATTACTTAGGCCATGATAGGTCGCTGCAAAATGTAAATATGGGTCGTTATGAGCTACTTGTACAATCGACCTATATGCTCGTTTTCTTGGTCAGGACCAGTGGTGTAGTCTATGTGATACGCAGGTACATTACACGCAGTATACCCACTAAGAAAGCTCCAGGATTTCCATATACCCACTTAAAAATGCCCAATGACCCACAACAACATACGTTCCATTATATTTTTGATACATTTTGAATTGTCATCTGTGTTTTTCTTCTTCACATAGGATAAACAAAGGTATTTCCACTGTAAATTGGTGCATACAAGTGTATCAGAATACAGGAAATTAAGTCGGTGATGCTCAAAACTTCCCTGGGGGAGGACACCCAGACCCCCCACTATGATATGGCCCTCCCTCCACCAAAGACAGCCTCCCCCAAAGGCAGATTCTGGCCAATATACAGTACAGTATACCCATTACAATACATTAGACTACACCACTGGTCAGGACAGTCTGAAAAATACAGAAGCATATACTACTATCACTAAAAACAAGGCAATCTATTGAGTGGAAAAAGATGATTCATGCCCTCCATACATAACTGTCACATGAATTGTCCATGTGTTAGATTTATTTATTTCTCACAACAAATCAATCCACCGTTTTTCATACTTGGAGATACAGTGCTCTTCTCATCCACCTCACAGCTGTTGAGTCAAAGTACTGCTGAACATTAGGTTTCACACTCTAATGTAGCAGAGTATACACACACACACACACACACACACACACACACACACACACACACACACACACACACACACACACACACACACACACACACATATACCACACTCAAAGGAAAACATTAACCTCAGCACAGACAGTATATTATGCAGTAACACTGAGCAAACACTTAAATACATGTATACAGCTTTGTTTAAAACAAACAGAAATGTGATAACGTTCTAATGCTGAATGTGAACAACTTTAATTCCAAAGTGTGATATCCATGTTGTGAAAGTTGACATGAACAGTGATGAAAATTAATCTTGTTTGGCTTTAGAGTAGAATTTACTCTGAATGTGATTGTTATCATTAGTTATTTGTAGCAACAACTTAGAGAATATAACCATATTTTCCTTTTGTAATGTTTATTTTATAGCTACTTTGTCATGCAAGAAAAGGTTTCTCTACATGTCATTACAACACATTGGGTCTATTTCATCTTTAAATGATGGGCTTACAACTCTCAAGTAGCAGCATTTACTTCCTCAAGAGACACATGTTCTGTGATTTGAGTCACAATATTTCCGCAATCAGCATGCGCTGCTTTGCTTTTATTGTTCAGCATTGTGTTGTTTCTCCTCAGCCTAGTACTAGCTGCAGTTCCCCACAGAGCAATCTGTACGGCTCTTTGAAAATGTACTTCATAGTTCACCACACAAGCTGCAATCAGACACAATTCCCAAAGTGACCCCGAGAGTCGCAGCCCTTTCTCCAACACAATGCAAACTCATAATGCCTTAATAGTGGCACTAAAACATAATGTTAAAGGATGAAAGTGAAAGAGCACCGTCTGCACAGAATGTGGTGGGTGAAGGTGACAATATCATCATCATCTCAATGCCAGATCCTCAGAGAAAACATTCCCTCGGAAACTTAAAGTAGGCGGTGAGACACGGTGTCCTGGGCCGGCAGAGACAGCCTGTGAGAGTAATTCAGTCCATATCACAATAAACGTCTGAAAACTTGAAAGAGTTTTGAAGGTTATTGACATGCATGTGGCCTACCTACAGTGTACTTGAGCTGAATATTTAGAGAACAAATGTTTAGAGGTATAAGTTATTTTTATGCACATTATGCTTCCTTGCCAGCGGGGGTGAGCGAATCTAATTTAGCTGCAATAAAACTAAATTAATGGACTACAAGCATCGGAGCACATAAAGAACTAATTCCATCTGAAAGTAACATTAACACAGAGAATATGTAATTGCAAAAGGGGTCTATAAAAATAGTGATTTGGTCGACCGAATGCAAATTTGTCCCTCAATCAACTGCCAAGTTCTGCTCAAGCGTGACGTACAAACTGGATTCAAGGCAAGCATTTTTTCCTCAAATAATCAGATTTCAGAATAGCCCTGAATTGAATACAATTTTTGGATAATGGAGTAGAAAGAATTAGAAACCATGTGGACTTTGGAAACGGCATTGAGGCTGTGTGCATCCTGTTCTGTTGGTTGCCTTTAAAGCTGCAGTAATGGACCCAGGTTGAGTTGTTAATTAACGCTACAGAGCGTTTTAGCCTCTTTTAGCTCATAATTTTGAAAGCTGTTTGTTAGTTCTTCTTTTTATTTCCAAGTGCTAAGTGATTGTAATTCTTTTTCAGTCTTTCCCCAACCCCCTTTCCCAGTGCTGGTGAGCCAGGTGTGGGCGAAGTGTCGTTCTCCAGAGACTACATGCTCACTATCACACCCACATTTGAGCAATCAAATCAAATGTCTGAACAATTCAAATCCCAAATCCCACCTGAAATTATTTTCACATTTTCTGTCTCTGAAATGTGTCATATTAGACAAGTTAAATAATAAGCTGCCATTTTGTAGCATCGTTAAACAGTAGGCTACATATGCAACTGAAAAACAATGCAGACCCTTTAGGTATTATAGCTGCTTTGGATTGAAGAAAGCTGATAGCACACTTTTAAAAGAGGTTTAGAAGCTCTGATGTGAAAATTGAGCTATTTTTGCTCTAGGCTTTACAAGGGAACAGGACGCATCACGCAGCTCTTACAGTTCTTATTAGGACTCGCAGCCCATTTCTGTGATCTCTTTTCATTCTTTTAAGGACAGGGAAATGATATGTGAGGCTGAAAAGAAATACTACAGTAACACAAATATGCTAACCTCATTTCTTTAGAAAATAAAACACGTCTCTTTTTGATCCTGCTCTCTTATCAGCTACTCTTTGAACATCACAGCTTGCCCTCTTGCCCAACCTACTTATGCATGCCAGCAAAAATGTAGTTTGTGTCCATTTCTATTCCAATTGCTTATGATAGCAGGAGTGCCATGGTTTCCTCTGGGGCCGAGAAATGCTCATTTGAAAAATCGCCCAGACGTGCATGGAGGTTGCCAACCTCAATTTTTGATGCAGCAGCTCATTTTGTGTGTCTTCGTCAGGAGTCGCAGCCCAGCCCCACCAGAGGCCCGGCCACACTAGCCAGCCAATTATCAGGGCCTTTTCCTACACCTGCCCACTGCCGCCATGTGTGGGTCTGCAGCTCCACTCCAGGCCAGGGAGCAATCAAAGCTGATACCCCACTACAGCTCAACTCCGAGAGGCTAACAGAGCTGTGGTGGCATTTAATGAGAAAACGTTCAAGTGTTTTAGGCTGTGGTGAAAGCATGCATTGTGTTCTGAGGTTTTAGTCTTCAGGATTTGTCAGTTTCAAACAATTCACTAGCGTAAGAGCATTGAAGTCAGCTTCTTTTTAAATGCTCAAAGAGAATAATTTCAATACATCCACTGCCGTGGTTGGAAGATTAAAGGATGACAAGGATAATTTCCCAACATAAAATCTAAGGAATGAACTAGCCTGTGAATATACAATATAATAGACTTGCTCCCACCAGTAAATTGATGTGCTGCATTACTGTGTGTTTTGGGGGTGGGATAGAGGGACAATAATGTCTGGAGATTTTTATGACTTTATGTATCTGTATTGTATATGTTGTACTGTACATACTTTGTATTTTAATGTGCCATTTACATGCCCATGGACTACAAGGGGGGAAATTAGCAATTTGCTACAACCTGGCACAAGACATATATTAATGTTTTTTGTGCACTGTCCGTGTTCAAATACATAAATTACAATTACAATATCATAATGATTTGTCTTCTAACGCTAAATCAGTGATGCCAAATGCTTCCTGCAATTATTTAATTATTAATAGCAACAGTCCATATTTACACATGGATGTTTCAGGCTCTACCTTAAGTAAGCTGATTTTGGGTTAACAAAGAAATTGAAAATATTAAAACAAAAACCCGCCAGATATATATTGATAGCATATTATTAAGTATAGTCTAACAATGCGAAATCAGTTTCAGATGTCTGATGTTCTGGCATCTAAAATAAGTTACATGGAAATATGAAAATACGGAAGCAATTTCTGCTTCCTGCTAGCCCTAATCAGTAATTACCCCTCTCCCGAAACCGGTACTTCCTGCTTCCTCTCTGCCTACACACTCTCTCCTTCACCATCTCCATCATTTATTGTTAATAACCACTGGTATTTTTGTCGATAACATTTTGGAACTTCCATGTATTCAGTCTGACTGCAGCTAATGGAGTGAGTAATGCGGCGAATGCTGCCTGACTTGCAAATGCATTATGGGGCATCTGTCTGTGGGAAGGAGAAAACTTGGAGTAAGAGTGAGCACAGGCACTGTGACTTTCAAAAAACACAAGTGCACTTCACCTACGAAGACTTGAACAGTGTCAGGGCAACAAATGAGGGCATGAGTTAATATTAGGGTATTTCAGCAATTCTGAAATGTCTCTAAAGCCAAAAGACTCTTATGTTTCACTTATACTGGAAGCCACTTTCAGGGATGCATTTTCTCTGCAAAAAACAACAATCCAGCACGGTGATTGAAACAAGCAAATTGATAAGCGCTGTTCTGGATGAAAATTAATGCAAGTCTTTTTGCTCAAGCCACATGAGACACAAGTGATTGAGTGTCAAGGAGATAAGAGGAACGAGTTGTCAGTGTAAGGAGATAAACTGATTAGAGTCTAGATTGGATGTAAAATATGGTCTGCATAATTAGATGCTGTCATTCACAATCAGTTCGATTACATGAACAGAAACCCAAGCATACTTTGGACACACTCCAGTCTTCTCAGTTCTTTGTACGTGATGTGACAGTTTTTTTTACCAAGTCCCCAGGATACAAGGCCTTTAATGGCGTTTTTCCATTACATGGTACCTGCACGACTCGCCTCGACTCTACTCGCCTCGACACACTGTGCATCCGTTTTCCATTGCAGATTTTAGTACCGCCTCAGCGTGGCTGGTCGTCTTATATGCTGGCTCGACGCACACACACCAGTGCACAAGCATAAACATCAGGCCACTTGAGCTTGTTTTACAGTTCTGTGGAGGCTCCACACAGAGCTTTCGCCGTAGCCTATGTAAGTGGCCTGATGTTTATACTTGTGCGCTGGTGTGTGCGTCGAGCCGGCCATGTGTGTGTGTACGTAGGCTATGGCGAAAGCTCTGCCTGGAGCCTCCGCAGAACTGTAAAACAAGCCGCGCCGCAGTAAACTGCCGTGACCTAACGCGACACACACACAGAACGTCGAAGGTGTGTTGTTGTTGTTGCCAAAAGACACATTTTGTTTCAAATGAAGCTGGAGGCAGCAAAAAATAACACACAGCTGGCTAAACTATTTAAAAATAGCGGGTTTGTTCAAGACAACCCCGTCTGTCGCTTTCACGTCACCTTTTCGGCTCGCCTGAGCTCACTTGGAACCTCGACGGAGGTGGTACTAAAAAAGTACCTGTTAGCAGATACCAGGTACTTTTTTTCGTAAAGGAAAACCAAAAAAGGCGAGTAGAGTCGAGGCGAGTACAGCAGGTACCATGTAATGGAAACGCGCCATTAGATGATATCCAAGTACTGGAGGACCACTGGTCTTGGTCACTAAAGCATACTTAATAGTATTGACTTTTATTTTTGTCTAGGAGATTAAGATTTTACTTTCATAAATCCTACCAATTTTGCATTTAAATATAATCTTGTCTCTAAGCTTGTTAGTTTTCTAATCAGGCCTTCACACAGAACAGATATTTTGAGACTGGCAGAGTTTCCTTTGCCAGAAGGAATAAGAACATCATATAAAATCCTGCTTGGTCAAACTAAGATTTGAAAGTCATCTAAAAGGTGCTATAGTCAGTTTAAATGTCTTGCACAATGTGGACTTGTCATAAATCTTCAAGTCACAGATGGACTCATTTGGCTTCTGAAAAGATCATCAGCATGAGATATTATCTTGACAGTGGAGAAGTGTAATGAGTTGCAATATGTTGTGATGCTCTAGAATGGAAAATAATATTTAGTCAATATATGCACAGCAATGCTTTGGCAAGTTTTCATATTGATATTATCTCATCCCTTGATGGATGGATGTGTAATATGAATCAGTCTGTGCAGCCCGTGATATTTATAAGTTCAAAGATGATTATTCATGTTGTAAAGTTGCTAAATGTCTTCACATAGAATTGTAGTTGAACTGGCTGGCCAGTGATTCTGTGCGATTATCGTTAATAAAGCAGATTTAAATTCAAGAAAGAAAATCTTTGTAGCGCAAGCTATACTTTTTTTGATTAACTTACAAATCATTTATTTCCTCAAAATGTCCTGTGTCTCCAGTGTAGAGAATTAACTGGAACCGTCAGTTGGTTTTAATTCAACTCAAACTGCCATCAGTCATCAGGACTTATGATCAAAATTATCACATTTATGTGAATTTTGGAAGATAGAATCTGGCCCATTTTGACATTCCTGCTTATTGCAATTGCCCACTGGATGTCAACATGTTAGTGACATATCCTAAAAAATAATGTCTAACAGTGCTGTACTCAAGATCAGTCTTAGTCTCAAGAAAACATTTTGAAGGTCTCGGAATCAACCCCATTTTCACTCGGTCTAGGATTAAGAGGACTCAGGATTTTATTTCAAGACCTGTCAACACCACAGCTGCAGGGATATCACTAAATTGCCTCTGCATTGTCTAATTTTATGTTACTATGATTGGACGTAAAACTTCCTGCTTCAAATGCAACCAATAACTTGTTCAACATACTGTGAAATTATTTTTACGGATTGCCAACTGTACACAATGTTATTGACTTTGGATCTTGCTAGCATAGCGTTAGCTTTCTGGCTCGTAGCTGAGCTGAAGGGTTCTACGAGCTGAGCGGACTATAAATATCTCCCGTAAGGTCCTTCCTAATTCCTGGGGGAGTGATCAACATTTGCATTGCAAAAGAACCTTATAGGATGGGAATGATTGTTCCAGGTATTACTCAAACCGTCAGGAGTAACCAGGGAAACAGAGTTATTGTTTGTAAAAACTTTAGATTTCGATTGTAAAACTAATTAAAATATAAACTAATGTTTTAAATATATGTTATTTGGCAAGTGACCATGGTATAAGCGGGTTAATGCCCGACGAGGTGTATTTCCCAAATCAATTCGATTACATTTTCAATTCAATTAAATATCAATAAGGTTAGGGAGATTCCAGTTAAACTACTACGAGGAAGGAAAACATTTGAGGACTGGTTAAAGAGCGACGAGGACAACGGAATGACAAAAGAAAAAGACAAGGCCCAGGGTATCTGTTTCCGAGATCTGACAGATGAGGAGCTGCGTACAATTGAAGACGGGGCCCTTGAGTCAACCACCAAAAAGGCAACTGCTTTTTTTTCCACATTTTTCTGGCTCGTTGCTAAACTGAAGGGTTCTATCAGCTGAGCGGACTATAAATAGCTCCGGTTGCTAAGGGAGGCAAGTCGTATCTAAGGTCCTTCCTAATTCCTGAGGGAGTGAACAACGTTTGCATTGCATAAGAACCTGATGGATGGGAATGATTGTTCCAGGTATTAGTCAAACCGTCAGGCATAACCAGGGTAACGGAGTTATTGTTTGTAAAAAACTTTAGATTGAACGTTATTCACCGTAGTTCTAAAGGGGACTACTTTTTGAGGGAGATGAACTCAGAGTATACATTTAATAAGCATGCAATACGAATAAGAAAAAGCATAATTATTAAAGTATTTGGATTGTTTTATTATGTTGGCAAGCAGAAGTAGAATAAACGGGATAATCACCTCAAGGCAGGGCAATAAACAATTTGATATGCCTGGCTTGTTCGTCTCGGGCGGTAAGCCGTCCACAAGCCGGGCATATCAAACTGTTTATTGCCCTGCCTTGAGGTGATTATCCCTTACTTATTACATGGCTTGGTTGAATTCTAATGTAGAATGCGGTCTGTTATTTTCTTGATAAGTATAACACACCGTTGCCATGCATAGCAGATCGTTGCCATGGACGCAGTTCTGTTCACCACGTGAACGTCTAATGTGAATTAGAGCAGCCGATAGCGCACTAGCTCACTACAACGTGTCAGCTAATGTTGTGTCAATTCCTGCAGTGATTAAAACAGCAGAGGGGTAATTTGTCCACCACGGCAGCACCCCATAAAATATACGGCTACTACCACAGACCGTAATGTGGTGTTGAGTAATAGACGAAGAGTTGCATTAAACAGCTACAGAGTTTACGTTGCTATGGATGCAGGATTCCAACCGTAGAGATGGAACAGAATATTTTCTTTAGCGGAAGCAATACAATCATATTTAAATCAATAAACTCCTTTTTAAATCAATATTTTGTGTCAAATTATTGATTTATTTGGTAAGTAGCCATGTAATAAGCGGGATAATGTAGAGCGAGGTGGTTGTTATAGCAAATACAACCCCTTCCGGCTGATTCAAGACCTGATGCAAGTCCTGATCACCCTGTCGGGGTTGTAGTCGCTATAGCAACCGCCTCGCTCTACATTATCCCTTACTTAATATAGCTGCTGTTACCTGCTGTCAAGTGTAGTGTTAACTAGCGTCACATGCAGAGATGCTCCTGTTGCCTCTAAAGTCTGTTTCAGAGCATCAGAGAGCAGTGCAGAAGGCATTTAAGTGGCACCGAAATGATGTAATAATAATGATAATTGCTTGGAGTACCATAATATCCCACAGCTTTCCCTACTAATTCATTACTATTTGGAATAGGCCAAATTCATCTTTCCATTTCACATTGTTATACTGTATAAAAACAATAGTCCACTACTTGTATGGATGAGGCCCTTTAGCTTTGGGGCCAGAAATATATTAAAATAAATTGCTAGCAGAGGAAGTGCAACAACAACTCTATCTAAAGTAAATTCTACTGGACTGCCAGGACACGGAAATGCAGTTGTATACATGTTTTATTTGTATGTATTTTTCTGTAAAACAACTGTATGAAACTCAGCTGAATGTTAATAACATTCTGAAAAAGCATTTGCTCTGTATGAAAGCAGTCTTTATTATACATTTTGTTTGACTACACAAGTTGTACATTCTCATGATTATGTTTCTGGCGCTACAAGAAGCAGCTGTCACAGTCTCTAAACAATATGAATGCATGCTGTTTGTCATCCAAGCCCTGGCCATTTCTCCAGGGTATTTTCCCCATTTATGACAGGATATCTTCTCACTCTCTCTCTTGCCCTTTCTATTTCTTTAATATATGTCCTGACTTGCGGGCACTTTCTCATTATTCCTATCTTGATATCTGCCACTGTTAATGAGTGGAGGGACTCGAGTTGCAGAGTTTGAGCATTTGGATTAATGTGGGCGCTGCAGCGGGGAAGTTTGGGAATAGTGTGCGCTCTCACAGTTCATTACTGTGGATATATGACATTTTAAGGCTGTGAGAAGCCAGGCTAATGATGCTGCTTGGTAAACACTGGAGACTGCCAACCACTGCACCTGAGAATATTCCTCTAATAGCAGGGATGTCAACATGGTGACAGGTCCACCTTCTCTGTACCCACTGTACTGCTGCATTTTTTTTTTGTACAGCAAGTGTTACTTATTCTGTTAATTGATAATGGACACATTTTTGAAACACATGGGGTGGACGCAATAACAGGAACACCTGTGCAGCATAACATAATCCAAGCTTGTAATGTCAACAGTGACATTACTTTTTTTTTTTTTTTTATGAATAAAAACAAAATAAAAAATTGAGAATAGTTTGTCGTTTTATGTTGCGAGACTAAGTAACTTTTGCTTAGCAGCGCCCCGTATGGCCATGAGTGACAATGATAGCATAATGCCACATTCTCTTTGTTTCCCAAGTTTATTTAGAGTCAGCTGCTTTAAATATGTCACCATTAGGTCACCTGACTCAGGGGCACCACAAGGGACCAAGTTGCTCACTGAAAAAGTGTTTTAGGCATCAATGCTTTTGGGCCCATAGAGCATGAACTTGAGAATTCTTCACTGGCTGACTCTCCACACATGATTGCATAGAAACATATAGTTGATATGGGTCTCTTTTTTTCTTTTGCATTAGACCTAATTGGATCTTTGTTTTTACATTGTGTATGTATTTTTTGTGACATCTAGATCTAGAAAGGTGCTATTTAAATACTTGCTTACTTACTACAGACAAAGTCATTTCAGAGTGTTTAGGATTCTTTGTATTTTTCTGATTGTGGCCACTACACAAATGTCACCTGATGTGGTAGAGTGTTTACTTTCTGTTTTATGTTTGTGAATCTTTAAAATGTGTATCTGTGACATGGTAGATATATAGTACAAGCGTACCTTAATTTGAGAAATCTGTATGCCATTGTGTCATCAAACATCAGTTACACAACAGTAAAATATGCTAACCATGGCTATTATTAGCCAGCATGAGCTATGTTGCATGTTGCAGTCTGACAAAAGTTGAGCAACTTCTTGCCGGTGGCCTCTGCTGTTATTTTGTGATATTTCTAAATTTCAAAGGGCACATGGTCTACTTAACACCTTTCAATATAACCCAGTGTAAGTGTTCATCAATTGAACATAAAGAATGGATCCATAAAAAGTAACAAGAAGTTGTTGTGTGGACTATGTCTTATTAAATAAAAAGCATTGTCTTCCACCTTAGTTTCATTTGCCTGTTAGCTATGAACTTTTTATTCACACTAGTATTGATTTGGCCATGCAAACACAAAATGGGCAATGAGGTATTTGTTGAAAGGCATTGATCACCTCAGAGGCCTGACAGCAAGTAATGTCAGTGTGCAAATGGAGGTCATTTTTCAACTTTATCGAGTCTTGCCCCATCGGCAACGCAGCAACATGGAGTCAGCATAAAAAAAAATGCCTTCGGGAAGCAAACTCAACCTCTCTTCTTCTGGGAATAAAATATGCCATCCAACCACAGGAAGTATCTATCAAGCCTCAAATTGATAATGTCAACAGCCCGGCATAGCCAGCAGCACAACCCAACCACTTCACATCTGTAGCTGACCTATTATAAGTCCAGCCTGTCTCACAAAAAGCCTTTACTTGAGCAGGAGACAAATTATCTTTTGATTTGAAATGGACCATTTCCTTAAATACCTGTATTCCTAATGAGTCCCCCCCCCCCCCCCCCCACCCCCCTGCGCTCGCTCTCTGCTTGTCTTGCTATTAGTGTCCAGGGAGCTGCCCGACTGCCTGAGTGATTAACTAAGGCTTGGGGCTGACAGGCTAGCTACTCCTGATAGAAGCAGGAGGGGGATAATGTGGGGCTTTGTTTAGCAAGGCGTAGAGGACAGGAGAAAATAGTGGATGGGTTAGAAAAGGAGCAGGGAGGAGGGGGGGGGGGGGGGAACAGGGGAAGGAAGAAATGATAGAGAGAAAAACAAATGGATGGAGTGAATGCGGCGTGAGAGGAGGAGACGGAGTGAGTAGCAGAGTGGAAAGTTGGTGGAGGGTTGAGGATGAAAATATAGGAAAACAAAGCTGATGAGGAAACTAAAAGAGTGGAGATGGAATGGAGATGGATAGGAAGGCTGCAACAGTGAAGTGAGGGATGATGGGGCATCATAGGGAGAAGTAATGTGAAAAAGCGGAGTAGGCCCACGGGAGGAGAAGCGATGCACAGGACTGCATGTGGGAGTCCCTTGTGAGATAACAGTTAAGTCTATGTAGTGATAGGGGCTCAAGCAAAACTAATGATGTTGTCCAATTGAGAATAGGCCATTTGAGACTAGCTTATATCAAATGGATGGTGCAGTAGCCTGTGCAGGTGTTTCACATTGCCTTTAGAGAAGTTCTCCCTTAAGCCTTCCTATGTATAGCACATCTATTGGTATCAATAGAATCATACATTTATGGGCAGGGTTTATGTTTTCTATGCCAAGCTGGTGACTGTTGTGAGTCAAACTGACAGCTGTCGGTTGACGTCCATGGAGCGCTGATGAGAGTGTGCAGTTTTAGAAATGATTCTCCTGTGGATGCCGAGCTGAGAGTGTTCATTAGCAGAATGGAGCGGTTCATGACACGAGACGGAAAAAAAGGGATCTGCAACTTGCATTGGTTGGCTTGCACGCGTCATTTCTGTTCCGATGAACACGTTTTAAAACAACTGTGTCTCTTGGGGCTTCTTAATTGACATCAACTATCAAGATGGAGCAATTAAAAAATTTAATTTATAACTTCATGCTTAACACCGGCAGGGAGAAATTAGACTTTAAAGCTACTTTTTTTTTACATGGAATGCCATTTTATTCAACATTAAATAAATAAATAAATAAATATGTCTATGGAATAAATATAGTCCAATAAAGATTTTTTATTTTTTTTTATTTTAAAAATTACATTTTTCGAAGGACTACTTTTATTCAATTCAGATTCCTGTTGCAACATTATTTTCACATTATTTTCTTTTATCTCCATTTGCTGTAATCAGGGAGGGGGTGGGTGTTATCTTACAGATTTAGATCAGACCAAACTAGTTCATAGCCTGGCATAGCCTGCAGATATACTATCTGCCAGAGTAAATAAAACATGAGCTGGGCAGATTTGGACGCCAGTCCACTGTGACCCGGGCCACGGCGTTGAGGTCTGACCTGGCTTAAGTTTAGTTCCTACATCCGTGAACTGAAGGTCCATCTCTGAAGCTGGCATCCGCTCTTCCTGGCCATGGTTGTTTTTTGGGGCTTTTCCCTTTATTCGATAGTGACAGTGGATAGACAGGGAAGGGGAATGAGAAAGATAAGGGATGACACGGACCAAAGGGCCGAAGGTCGGATTCGAACCCTGGCCAATGCAAAGGACTCAGCCTACATGGGGCGCACACTCCATGCCTGGTTGCTTTGCTCTGGATATGTGAGATAACGACACCCTATTCATTTTGTTATAATATATGGGAAAAAAGAGAAGGAAATGAAAATATGAAAATAAGTCCCCTGAAATAAACGTAAAGTGATGAAAAAGAAGTCCCTTAAAATATGCCAAAATAAATGTCTTTAAAAAATATAATTGTCCATACAAAACCTTTGTATTTATTGAATTATGTTGTTTATCTCTATATTTATATTACATGTATATATGTATTGTTTCATTTATTTATTTCCGGATTTATTTCAAAGCCATATTCATATATGTAGCCTATTTATTTATTTAAAGTTGATTTAAATGGTGTGCCATATATTCCCCCGGTTCTTATGATATGTTTGTATGTTTAAGTCAGCAATATCATTCTAATTTTCACTCACAATTAGTTTCTTGGATATTTGTTTACGTATACTATTCATGAGCAGTCACATAGTTTTCTGTATAGCTGAGCATCCTAATTCTCTATCACTTTCCTGAAATAAACCAATGCAAAAAGCCATTGGTCATGAAAAGATGAATATTACTGTGCCAGCATTTTTCTGAATCATTATGCATTAGCCACAAATCGAGAGCATATCGCACCGACTCCTTTTTCTCTCAAAAAGCTTGGAGAAATCCAACCATTTTGGTGGCAATAACTATTGAGAGAAATTCTGAGGGGACAGATAAGATTCAGGATTGGAGTAGTGCGGCACATTAATTTTCTTTTCCGTATGACATACTGGTGGCAGCATTCTCCCACTCGAAAATGCTTGGCTCTGTATTTTGTCACCTTATTAGTGTCTTCCTGTCCTGCCGCTGCTGTATACTTTCCATATATGACAATCTGACAAGCTGTGAAAAGCCACTGGGCACTTTAAGGTGAGGAAGTGTCACTGAGGAGCGATGAGTGAATGTTGAAAAATAATAAATTCTGCATTTAATAAAACCCGTGGGGGCCATATATTTAGTTATGCTTCTGGCTGGCTTGTTATACTAATTTGTGATATTAATGTGCAGGTGGATATTAAAGATGATATCCGCTGACCATTTACTAGGAAGGAGTTGCTCTATTAAAGCAAAACAAGAGCCAGACACTTATACATACACATTCACTCACAAATGCCCCTCCTGTTCTGCTTTTATTAAAAATGTTATCAGCCATTCTCCTTCTTTTCTCCCCTAAAGGGAGAACCAGCATGGAGGTGTGAAACAACTTCAGAGGAAGCGAGTGAGGAAAACACTGCAAAGGGTGATTCACCAACTGGGATCAAAATACTGCAACCTGTCATTTTTCATCTCAGCTACTCTTCTGGCATTGTCCTTTTGAAGTCCTCTCTGAGGCATTACATCTCTGTTAATTAACATAATAGAAACGTAAATGGCAGCAGTGCAAATCACAACATTGAGCAACCCTTAGAAGGCACACATCAACAAAGACAAGCATTGATTAAAAGGAAAAGTTGTTGAGTCGCAGCGTGAAAAAGTAAAAAAAGTAGATATTTGATCATGAATTTTTTGAAGGGATAGTTATTGCACATAAACGCACATCTACATAGAGCCAGTGTTGAAAGATGCAAAATTCATAGGCGTTATCACATCCATGGTTGCTCCAAGGAAGACTGACATGTATGCCTTTGCACAGTGCAGCCAATTATTTTCCTCTCCAAGCGAGTAGTGCTGTGCTGACTCTCAAATACTGACACATTTAGCAATGGCGTTTGAAGACTATTTCCCCCACTTCACCTTCACACTCTCTTGAAGAAAAAAAAAACAGCTAATTGAAGTGCGTGCCTTTGGAATCAACTTCTTTCGGTCAGACTTGCATTGAGTTCTCCTGAGGTTTTATTACAAATACCTTTAAAAGCTGCAATTAATATATTAATCCTTTTTCGCCCGTGTTGTTGCTAAGCCCTAAGAAGAAACACAGAAGGTGCTGCACAGACGCAGAGTTCAGAGATCAGAGATGAGAGATGACAAAAGGAAATCAAGCCTAGACCCCAATCCCCGTTCTGTTTGTGTACCACATGCAGCAATAGGGTTGACATAAACCTCATTAAAGCGTGAATTCATAACCACACAAACACCCTCAAATCAACCTTTAGCAATTTTCATTGTAAACAATTTAAAACACTGCCTGATGGGAAAAGGCAGGCAGCATCTGTCACAGCGGTGCTTCGCTCCCTCTCAAGCACATTCAAAGAGCCTCTTAAATCTGCCTGACTAATCATCATAACGATGACAGTTTCTTAAAAAGTGATGATCATACACTGGTTTTGCCTGTGTAGACTTTTTTTCTGTTTTGCCTGAGGGTCACCCAGGAAGATCTGAGAATACCCATATCCATGCCCCTTCACCTTTTTAAAGTCCTTTTGTTCCTTGTTAATAATAATAATAAAAACCTGCTCACAATGCCACACTGACATATGTAAACAACACGTGGTTGTTTATAGTGAAAACACTTTTTCAATGGAGTTCTTAACCATTGTCTTACTACGAAATTATGTCTCTTTTTTCCCATTAAGAGACTTGGAACAGCTTTTCACTGAAGTAAATTGATTAATAGAGATACATCCACCTCCTTGATAAACAAAAGCAAGACCTAGCGTGAGATGCATATTCTACACGTAAGTCAGCAAACCACAATTAGGAAGGAAAAAAAACAAGTGCAAGCTGTCGCTGTGCTGCCTTCATCCCCCCCACACAACGCACAGCATGTTCCACTGGCTGACGGCTTTCGTCTGACTAAATGCGGAATTTATGAGTCTTTAAATTAATACTTCAAGGAGGGAGGATTCACATCCTGCTGTGGTGACTTAAAGAGTTTTTGTTTAGCATTTGTTCAGACAAGATGACACTGAATATTTGTGATTTGTCCTAAATTGCAGAGAGCCATTCAAACTTTATTGGAACAGGCTGTAACTCTACAAAAGACAGCAATGAAAGTATATAAGATTGTCCAAAGACTTGTGTGTCTTTGCTAACTGCAATAACCAGCATGTCCATTGACTTGGTGTTTTTACTTTCCCAGGTTTCTCTAAAAAAAAAAAGACTTTCCCACAGCTGCAGATCACTCAGAGAACACTTCAGCTTAAGACGTAGCAAAGATGATACTAGGAACATTTATCTTTCCAGATGGTTACTATGTCAGATTAGGTGATCGTAGTTCTGCCACGTTTTGGCTGGGAAAGGTCAGACTAAACATAAACGAATAAGTTTTCAGTCTTTTTCCGCCCAGTTTTCCTAATTAAATCTATATTATAGAATTTTGCATATCACAATTTATTTCCAATACCAACGTTTATTGCCGGGGCAGGAAGTAGTATGCCCTTTTATGAAGTGAGGCGGAAAGTAAGAGTGAGGAGGTGGGGGTCGTGGATTGTGTGTAGTACATCAGACTTAGGCAGGACACCAGCATTCACATCCT
This sequence comes from Zingel zingel, assembly GCA_023566125.1. Classification (NCBI taxonomy): domain Eukaryota; kingdom Metazoa; phylum Chordata; class Actinopteri; order Perciformes; family Percidae; genus Zingel; species Zingel zingel. The sequence continues at coordinate 36,108,831 of CM042322.1, read as the reverse complement.
GTCACAGACCTTAGTGATATAAGATTTGCAAAATAATCATTCTTTTGGAACCACTCTTAAAGAGGAACAATTGAACTCGATTTGCAAGCCATAGTCAGTGCATGTGGCTGTTAAAAACGTAGGTATTTCACTTATTGAGGAACGATCTATGAGAGCGGTGTAGAGGCAATCCTAGCATGCTGTTTATTCAGTATTTCAAGTACAGCCCCTTGAACCAAACATTTTAAATGCCGGACCTTAACCACACCTTAACCATAGTCGATTTGTTGTTCATTCCCAAACTTTATTATATCGTTGTAGCCATGTGCAAAGATTGTAGAAAGCAAAATGTTTTTTAAATGTTCCTGCAATGCAAAAGAGATCTGGCGATAGACAGACTGCCTAAATTTGGAATATCAATGACCATGGTGTTATTGGAGCCTGTCATAGTTGTTGTCAATCTTGGCAAGAGACGGTGTCCTAAAAACAGAACTGGTTGTCTTTCAAAACGACATGGTAGACAGGATAAAACTACAAATTGTTGCATCTGAACACCCTGTTTTGGGTGACACTGTCATCTGACCTGCCTTTGAGAAGGTTGAGCACATCACTTAAGTTTTAATATGTCCTGAGTTGCTTCCAGTCCGTCAGAAGATAGACTTTGAAATATAGCTACTTAATTATTAATCACTCAAGGACCCAAAAGAGTTATGGGTGATGAACATGGCACTACTTGCTGGTTGTTCCCAAAATGAAATCCAAATATGGTAAAGTTCCTTTTAGCTAAAATGCTGCACAGATGTGTACCAAATTTACAAAATATTGAAACCCTTATCTCAACAATTTACTTTCAAAGCTTAATTATACCTAGTTGTGATAGTGCTGAAACTTAAACTTGAGGCGGCCTTTCTTTTTTTAATTTATTTTCTTGACTTGTTCTTTGTTTTTGTTCTTCTTTTATTCATTTCTTTAAATTAATTCATGCCATTTATTCTGTTGTTTTGGCATTGTTTTATACATTACCCAATGTATAAAATGTGCCAAAGCTGCCTTGCCTCTGCTTGGTCAACAAAGTTTGATGGGTTAATTGACCCTCAGCACTCATGTTTTTATATCAAATCCCAATCATGTGACCTCATGCTATAACTGACAAAGGGGTATGCAATTAAAAAAAAACCAATTATATTATCCTTTCAGGGTCACCATCAGCTTACATTAACCGCTCAAGATCAGCAGTAGCATACCTCTACCTACTGACACACACACACCAAGGACAACATACAGAACAGGGTTAATAGGGTTCATGTGGCTCTCATTTGGTGCTTATCAGACCTCTGAACTTAAAGCTGATGCCCGTGGCCTTGTGGACAATGAACCCCTAAGTTGTCATGAGAACAAACAAATCAAGAATATGATATTAGCACAATAACTACAGTAAGTCATGAAAGTGTCCAATCTAACAGCACCCAGTTGCATACAAAGGGTTTTAGATTGCAGCAGTAATATTGATTTTTAAAATGTTTGTCAAATAAATAAAGGAGGCAAAACTGGAACAAAGGAACATTTTAAGTTGTTGCAGGATAAGACCTCTAAATAAAGCTGTGTATCACCTAAGCCACACTAATTTAAGCATTAGTCTGACTTAAAGAAAAAAGGTGTTTTATTATAACTTGGATTTTATTTTTTCTATCCAGCATGATAAAAGTGTACTCACTAAAGTAATCGTTGGGATCTCTGCATGTGTTGTGTCTTGTGACATTGCCATAAATGGCCCAAAGGGGCAACAATGGTCTACTGGACATTTTTTAAACAAATCCCTAAATTAGTCAAACTGATTTAAAATGATTAACTGTTTAATTTACAGACTGACTTTTTGGTTCAATGTTGACGTACCGTACTTGACGTAGTTTTCATGTCTGGTTGGTTTTACCTCCAAATGATACGGTAGCTAATCTGGCTATACTCTTGTCTTGTTTACAATCTGTATGATTGTCTGATTGTCCATGTTTTTTTGCCCTGTTTGACCTATTCTTAGTTATTTGTTTCAAGATCTCAGCTATGACTTTAATGAGTACAATGCCATAACTACTAGAATCGCAGGCTGAAAATAAAACCCAGTTTTTTTCATATCAAGCCACTCTGTCCTGACCTGCAATAACCCCTGTCCCTGCCTTTCCCCATCCCCTGACTGCCCCACCCACCTGCTTACCTGTTCCCACTTTCCTCATTACCTCTGCACTATTACCAGCCCATTTCCACTCATTGCCTGTCATTGTTGCCTTGCACATTTGCTTTCAAGCCTTCTAAACCTGAACCATGTATTCTGTAACATACACTGTATTTCATCTGTATTTGAGTCTTTCTCCCTTTGCTGCCAGAATTCACTGTCTGTGACACAGTTTTCTATCTACAATGTAAATTCAAATGACTGACAAATGTCATGAAAGCAAAACAACATTGCTTGTATTTAGGTTAAAGGAGATGACAATTGCATGCCGGTTGGTCCACCGCTTCAGTCCACCATTTAGGTACAGACTTAAATATTTTAACAATTACTGGATTGATTGCTATGAAATGTTTTTATTCACGGTTCCCATATAATATATCTTATACAACTATTGAATGGATTGACATGAAATCTGGTTCAGCTATTGATGTTCATGATTAATTGTAATAACTATGGTGATACCGATGTTTCCTCTATCGCCATCATCAGGTCAAAATTTATATTTGTCCAATACCACCACCTGCAGAGCTAATAGCATTTCCATTAAAGTCAGCCTTATTTTGTGTTTAGTGCTAATTAGTAAATGTTAGCATGCTAATATGTTAAACTAAAATGGTGAACCTAGCACACATTATACCTCCTTAGCATGAGTATATTAGCAATTGCCATTGTTAGCATGTTAGCATGCTGATGTTAGCATGTAGCTCAAAGCACCACTGTGTCTTCTTTCAGTACAGACTTCCAAAAACCCCTTGCATGGCTGTAGTCTTGTTCTGATTTTGCTGCCGGGCAGCCAGATTTGATGTCTCAGACATAAGAACAGATGAATAAAAACACAAGACTTTTAAGATGAAATGTCATAAATTGTTACGGGGTCATCCCTATGTTCCCGGGGGGAACATAGGGATGACCTATCTTTTTTCTAGAAAAAAGGTCCCCGTTTTTCCCTGTGGTATACAATTTTTGATACTTGATTCATATTTTTATTTTTACTTGATTCATATTTTTATTTTTGATTAATGTTTTAATTTTCATGTGTAGTTTTGAAAAAAGATACTGGTCAGTGTTTTCTTTTCTTCTAGAACATATGGGGGAATGTGAAGAAGGGGTTCAGATACAAATATGGACCAAACATGGACAATATGAATGGACTGAGAACTCTGAACTAGGACGGTGTGGAAGCGTTCAGGTTTCATCACACCAATACTGCATTGATAATCAACACTGCTGAGAAGCTGCGGTGTAGTGGACTACATTCCTGTGTTTGTCTGATATATATACACGTTTGCAAAAGTAACACATACTTTGTTTCATATTCTTGCATTAATTGTTTGAAGAATGATGTTTTCTGTCATGGAGTGAATATATGGGGACCTCAGATGTTTTTTCTTTTTTTGACGGTTAGGGAAATGGTGTCTAGGCAGGGCGAATAAAGTCCTTTTTCAGCTCCGAAGGGTTGACCTGCCTGAATTTGGACATTTTTGATTTTATTTCACTTTCTGAGGTTTTCACATGTATTGGCTCAAACCATAGCTCTACAATAAATTGATAAAGATTTATTTTCTAATTGATCTGGAGTACTGAGGTGGTCGCCTAGGGCGGAGGGGCCGTGAGAGAATTTTCCTAGCGTGAATGATTGATGGTCATTTTGAAAGAAAGCTGCCAGATGGGTTTTTCGCTCTCACACTCCATAAATTGAACCTGATATACTGTATATCTATTTGTGTATACCCCAAAAGGTTATGCTATAAGGAACCTGATGTAATGAGAGGTGCTAATTTGTGGTAATCCTATTCTTTTAGTTTGAGACTTTATTAAGTCTCGAAGGGGGGAATGTGGTATCTGAACAGGTCATGACTTTGTATACATTTGTACTGAGGATTTTCTTGTAAGGGATTCCTTTGACCCTTGCCCTACTTTTACTGAGACATCTGGAGGCTGTTAACATGAGCAGAAGAGCCCTTTTGGACAGAAGAGTCCTTATTTGGAGATGAGCCAAAAAAGAAGGTATCATTGGTCAGTTCTGACCCAATCACGTTAGTGCAATACACAGTATGTATACCATGTGTTAACTGCAGAACTTCAGAGCGACATATTGGAAGAATTGGGTTGGTCGTTCTCCAAACTCTCTGCAGGAGTTTGTTAAAGGGATGCTGAAAACTTGATGTAATAAACCTTTTTTATAATCAAAGATCAGTGTCAGCAGAATTCCTCTTCATACAGCATCACAGCATTAATATTAAAAGTCACCACATCCCAAAGAGGGTTAGGGTTAGAAACAGCCCATAGGCCTACATGCCATGGAATTTGGCAGTAATGATGGAGTAACAGACCGGGGAACATAAGACCCTTTTTTTGAAAAAGGGTCCTATGTTGGAAAACGTGGTTTTTGAGAAAAAATAAACATCAACAATCATTATCATTTCACACAAGCTTTGTTAAATATTGAAATATGTACTTTATTTAACAAATGAATCGACCCTGAACCCAGTGCCAATGATGAGTATATTAATTTATTAGGTCTATAGTTAGTACAGATAATTATTTTGGTATGAATGAGGAACAGGCTAGATCACCTTTAGTTTAACTCAAGAGGAATAGGCACTTGAATGCAATTTTCTCGCACCAAATTAAAATGTAGTATGGTATTGTTTCCTCTAAGGCTAACTGCTGCTAGAGTACAAGTTCTGCCTCTCTTACCTATTCATACTAATTCATATTAGAGCACAGAGCGATGCAATCACTCACAACTGTGCTGAAGAAACCAATTCCGCAGCAAGGAGAATGACTTGAAGAGCAGCACTGATGATTTCATGAGACTGCACAGTCCACCCACCTTTTAACTAATGACTTGGAAGTAATGGCCTCCAACAATTTTATATTTTTCATTGACAGTCCACATTTTGTCAACGTGTAGAGAAGGGTAGGACCCAAATGCAGTTCAAACTAGAGATTTATTTAAATGAAGAAAACACTAAAGCAACCCACAACATGAAACACTGAAAAACACACTAACAGAAAACAAGAATCCCACAACAGACAAGGGAAACAGAGAGACTAAATACACAGGGTAATGAACACTAACAAGGGACAGGTGATACAAACAGATGGAACACATCAGGGCGGGGCAAAACAATCAAACAAGGCGGGAAACCAACAAAGACAGGAAGAAGCTAGACAAGACAAGGGAGACCAGACAGACTACAAAATAAAACAGGAAACAGAACATAATACCAAAACCCTGACACATTTATATCCAGCGGCCTCATAGAGAAAGTAGGCTGTGATCAAGGAAGAGACGGAGAGACATGGAGAGGGAGGAGAGTTCAAGCATACAATATGTTCCTGACATTGCTCTTGTATTAGAATAATTTGAATAATCATGTATTGTATGTGTATGAACCTGTCTACAAGAAGTTACGATCGTTACAACAGGAGGCTGTTGTGCAGATGTCGGCTACTGTCATGCCCCTGAAAAGAGCTGCCGACGCCGACAGTGCCCTCGTAGAATGCGCTCTGATGCCCTGGGGGGGCTCTGCCCCCTCCGTGTTGTAAGCCTGGGTGATAGCTTCACACAGCCAGTGAGACCGACGCTGTTTTGAAAGGGCCGCCCCTTGGGAGTGTTCCCTATAGTGTACAAACAGCTGCTGTGTTTACCTGATGTCAGCCGTGCGTAAAACGTAATGTTATAACGCACGCACCGGACACAAATGGTGAAAAGTCTCCTTCGCGTCGTTGTCATGAGGCGGGGGGAAGAAAACCCTTCAGTCCCTCCAGAAAAAAGCGATTATGCGATCGCATAATTCAATGCATAATCAGCCAAAGTCCGCATATTTATGCGGGGGCCGCATTTTTTCAAATACGCCGCACTTTCGCCGCATAAATTGCCAATTTCCACGCAAAATATGCGGGGCTTGCATGATTTCATAATCCCTGCATTTTCGCTGCAAAAAAGTCAACATATATCTTAGCAGAAAGTTGAAAAATGTTGCGTTTACTTCACACAAGAGCAGCCATTTCCCCCTGTTGCCATGGGAACGTTATGAAGTGACACAATTACGCGACATTAACATCATCGAAAAGCTGCAAACCCCGCGATGAAGCCATAATGATACCGCAATTTTTACAAGTTCCTGCAATTTCCCGCAATTTCATTGCATAAAACTGCATAAATATCGCGCATATTCCAACGCATTTTTTAAGAAAACGTGCCGCATAATCAAGGATTTTTGCCTGCAACAATCACAAAAAAACTCCACATTTTTCTGGAAGGATTGACTCTTGACCGAAAGGAATTTATTAGAACTTTTGGTGTGAATGAGGGGTTTGGCTGTAAGGCGGCTGCGCTCCCGTTGCCTCTAATGGAGAGGCAGGATGGCGAGACTGACCGTGCACATAAGTCGCTTACTCTCTTAGCTGATGTCAGGGCAAGGAGAAGTGCTGTTTTCAGTGACAGCATCCTGAGAGAGGCTTGAAAGGAGGTTTCCCCAGAGCTCGGAGTACCAGGGCTAGGTCCCACTTGGGTGTGAGAGAGCGCATGGTGGGTTTATGTCGCCTGACCCCTTTCAAAAAACGTTTCAGCAGGGGCTGAAGATGAGATGGCTGCTGCGTAGGCTTTGACTGTAGATGGAGCCAAATTATTATCCACCAATGTTTGTAGATAAGTCAACACGAGAGGCAGGGGGCACGACGAGGGGTCTCCATGCACCAGCGCGGGAAAGACAACCAGCGCCCTGCGTAACACGCTCTAGTAGAGGGAGCTCTTGCGTCCTGGATAGTGCGCACCACGGCAGGGAGCAAGCCTAGTCTCGTTCTCCTCCCCTGGAGGAACGTGGGAAATAGCCCCTTTTGTCAGTAGCTCCTCTAGCTCTGACGTCATGGTATCTGTCTTTGCCTGAGATGACACGGTTGTCTCCAACACGCCCGCAAAGCGGGGGAGGCAAATGAGAGTGTGTATCCCCGTGTTATCAGCTTTGGCATCCATGAATCCATGTGTGTCAGGCTTATCCATGCTGCGCTGTGTTCTGATGGCAGGCGCGTGCATGTCTGTGTGTTGTTTACAGACAGCAAGGAGCGCAGAGCCCATTCCGCCGCTGACCGAGACGTGTGATCGTGTCGCCCAGCCCACGGTAGGGCTCTGTCGAAAGGGCGGCGGCTGGTCACCGCTGTGTGGGGCGGGAGAAGCCACCGGGTCATTGTCTTCCTCATCCTGCTGGCATAGCTGGAGGGAGAAGGAGGTCTGAGTGGCGCTGCTCATAGTGATTAGGCGCTCACTCCCGCTGTCTGCCTAGTGAGAGAGAGGCGGGGCCCTGCGTACAGCGGCAGGCTGGTGTGTGTTTGTGTGGGGAACGACCGTCATGTTGTCAGCGCAATGTTAAGTGGGAACAAGGGCTGTTTAGTTGAGGGGAAACTGCTCTTTAGATGGATGGAAGTGGCCCTTAAAAGGGCTGTTGTAGTTCCAGCTCTCAACTGTGGTGGGTCAGACGTTCCCCCGCGCCCCGTCATTTCCACCATCGCCGCTGCTTGCTGGGTGGCTCGGGGGGTGGGTTAGACCAGGTGAGGGCCGCCTTCATGGTCCTCCGGCCCCGAGAAGCCTGCCGGTCAGGTGGGGCCGGCTGCCGCTGGGGGGAGCCGGGCGGCAGAGCGGAGGCCGAAGCCTGAGAGGATGCAGCCGCAGCAGAGGCTGTGGGGCTTTTCCTCTTATGCTGGTTGCTGTGGCGGCGGCGTTGCTGTGAGGGAGCTGCCTTCCAAGAGCAGAGCCTTTGTAACCGCTCTGTCTCTTCGGCCGCCTGGTGAAGGTGGGACATGGCCGTCTGTAATATAAAAATAGTCCTCTCAGGTCCGCCGCCTTCTTAATGATGTCAGGCAGATCCAGGAAGAGAGCCTTACCGGTGGAGGGTGGAGCCGCCTGTGGCAGAGGGAAAGACCACCCGCAGCGGTGCCCCTGGCCGTTCCGTAGATGGGGAGAGCCGCAGTGGGAGGGCATCTGTCTCTTGGTCCAGTTCTCCCAGGGGGGAGGCCGGACAACTGGTAACAGAGGCGTCATTCGAGGGAGACTCGTGACCGTTGAAGACGTCCTCATCCGGAAGATCCAGGGTGTCAACGGTGTCCCGTCGGTCTGCCCAGCTGCCATCCCTCTCCCCGACAACCTGACAAGCCAGAAAGCATTCCGCCCACCGTTGAAGCTTTTTCGCTGGCAGGCGGGCACAGTACTGGCAGGAGGCATCGGGTGTGAGTGCCAGGCCCGCGTGAGCGGCACCGAGGCAGGACTCACAGCGGGGGTAGAGATTGGATGGCAGGATGTAGCCGTTCTGGCAGCCGGTACAGAGGCGAACACCGCTGGAAGTCGAGGTCTTCATACTGCTAGCTTGAAGAAAAACTGGGAGATGAGCTACGGGTCCTGTTTATATACAGTATCTGTAGGTGAAGCCCGTGCTGGACGCAAGGGCGGGAAAGAAAATCTTCACGACTGTGCATGCGCGAAGGGATAAACCCAATAGCGTAGCCTTAGAGAGCAAAGCCTATACGAAATAGAACATTAATATACAACTAATTTGCAATATTAATTTGTTTAGGAGGACATAATGCTGTACAGATGTACACGTTTAATCATCCTAATGAGACATTTCTGTTGATAATATAAATAAATAACAACTCAAAGCACTTGGGGTTAGGGAAAGATAGTTGTGGTTAAAACCAGTGCTGGCAAGAAGACTGGAACTGCTGACTTTCCTCAATATTCAACCAAAAGATTGTCCTCACCAGGAAAATGGCAGCGTTGGCCGTTTGTTCAGGCTGAAAATGGCCTGTAAAGGTGCATTCAAACAGACTAATCTCATAAATTACCTCCTGTTCTTTTAGTTATTTTCAGACAGTCTATCGTTTTTTCTCTTATCTCTGTATGTTTATGAATTGGATTCAATTCATAATCTCTGCACCGCAGAAAGCAAATTAGCATGTTTGCTCCTACTGGCAGCTTTCAATTTACTCTGTATGCAATTGCACACATCTACATTTTATATTACACCACAACTTCATATTTCTGAACATACCTTTAGGGAGAAGGTTGGGATGAAGAAGGAATTGTCTGAATTTAGTGCCAGAGATCATTGATTGCATTACATGTCCTACCAAACTTGTACTTTCAGTTGCCTAAAGAAAACCATAGCCAAAAATGCTTGTATAAATCTCCATCGTAGTGATCATTGGTAAAGGAGTTGGAGGGTGCTGACAAAAGTCTTTGCTGACAATGTTTGTCTCGAGGGAAACACATTTGTTTTTGACGTATCACAAATTTTTAATAATGAAAGTCGCTAAAGACGGGGTTCAGGTGGATGGAGGTATGAAAAACATGTTAGATCCTCACCTTACCCTTTATGGGGTAAATTTTGTAACCTACACCTAACAACTCGAAGGAAGGACACACACCCTGGTCTTTTGTGTCCAATGCTCTGTACACCAAACAGCTCAAACCCTGACCTGCTCCCTACAACTTCTCTGCAGTATACGAATGTGAATATAATCTAAGTAGCAGTTATGTTGGCAAGAAAAATAGCGTATAGGAGACGTGGTTGGTAATTTGGTGTCAGAATTATGATTTTGGGTGATGGCCAGCCACTGAGGTAAACATTTCTTGAGAATATTTAAAAAAAAGAAATCAACATCTCTCCTCAGTCAAGAAGATTTTATGCCAGTAATTAACATCACAGGCATCATCATCAGGCTTGAGGGTATAAAGCTATGTTCTCTACAGTATGTACTTTTTCCTCAGCATTGAGGAAATGTGGTATACTGTATGAATAAAACATGCTCACTAATTCTTCACACGTTCATGCACAGCCACAGTTCAGTACAGTGCTCTGGTACTTCTGCCTCAGGAATATAAACAAACATGCTATTGAAGTGTATTTCTTCCTTAAAAGTATTTCACAGATATTCTGCTAAGATCCTCACTCTCATTTGGTTTTGCCATGTTCCAATTTGTTTTTTTTCGACACTGTGCGAATAATGTAAGTGTTATTTTTCATGTGGTTAATTTTCTTCGATCTTCTTCACATTGTGTGTAATGTCGGTGTATTTACTGCCGTTGTCTGCTGTTAAGATTTTATATACAGTATATAGATATTCAGACATGAGAGGGCAAGTTTTCAGGAGTGAAAACTTTCCATCAGAAGGAAGGAAAGACGTAAGATCTTTGACTCAACTCAAAATGACAAGGTCAAATACTATGTTAAAGATGTCGCTCATACTGATAAACGAACAGAATATTATAAACTGACTCTGCTGTTCCCCTGAGCTCTACAGATTTTTTGTTATCTTTCAGGTCATTATTTTAGTTTTAAAGCCAACAACTTTTGGTTAAGTCTCACCGATCTCATAAGCAACACCATGCAGCTCTATGTTTAGTAAAAAAAGCTACAAAATATCAGTGTAATACAATTTGTATTGCATTGACTGTATATTTTAACAGAAATATGTCCATAGAATGTGATTTACAGTTGTATTTATGTATATTTTAGGGCTGTCAAACGATTAATTTTTTTTAATCGCAATTAATCGCATAGGCTATTTTATCACATGATTAAAATTCTATTAGTTTGCATTTCATAACTGTTTTTAAGTACATATTAACAATGGAAAGCAACTCTTACCAGTGTATCTTGACTGGGAATCAAATTAATGCAAAGAAAGTTACTTTATGAACTTGACTTTAAGATTTGTATTTACTTACTGTAAACAAAAGAAAAATGTGTGAATCTGTACCTAACTAAAAAACCCTATCCTTTCCAGAGTCAATATAGTGTTTAGTAACTCCTAAATAATTGATTACTCACTGATGTCCAGTGATCCCCGGTTAATGAGACAGCGTTTACACTTTACAGCAGTTCCAGTTTAGCTACTTTCTCTGTGTCATACAGGCTGTGTATGGTGAAACTACTGTCCTCCGCGATGGCAGTGTAGAAGACGGGTCAGAACATGCCAACCGTAGCACTTCTTTAATACCCGAGTCTTCTACGATGCTGACAGCTCTGCAGTTACTTGCCACCCATTTTGCAAGAGCTGTAGTATTTTTTTTGGATTTTGTTTCATCCACAGGTCGGCAAGTAGCACTCTCCAAAATACTGCTTTGCCTGAGTGAGTAGCATGCTAGTGGGTAGCATCAACCTGAGTCACGTTAATTAGCTCGTAGGTGGTAGCTCAAGCTTGACGTGCTTCGGTGATATTTTAATTTGGCTTTACACAATGTGCATATGGCTTTCGACTTGTATACGAGCCGTCCGGGAGTTTTGGAAAATAAAAAGCGTTATTCATAACTGTGTTGCTGCTGTCTTTCTCCATCATGCCTGCAGCTTGATGATAAGTAACGGTGCAGCAAAGGGTCAAAATAGTAGCCTGTTAGGCACGACGCAAAGCCGAGTGAAGTGTAAAATAAATTAATAAATGGCGGCATGCGATTAAAATGCATTAATGCTGACAGCCCTAGTATATTTACATTTCAGCAGTAATTGTGTGGGAAAATTAACAATGTGCATGTTTTATTGGATGTAAATTTGTTTCAATAAACAGGTTGCTGCCGTCATGTTGAATATAAACAAAAAGCTGCTTGCCGTCGCTGCGCTATCGTCATCGTGTAAAGCCCGCATCAACGGTTGTGATTGGCGTAGAGCCCGCCTCAACGGTTGTGATTGGTGTAAAGCCCGCATCAACGGTTGTGATTTGTGCCTCGATTTGGAAAATTTGGAAATGGGCTTGAATGGGCTCTTGGCCAGACGGACTTGCAGAGCAAATCTCAAATTTGCTGGAAGTTCGTCAGGGTTTTCCCAGGCTAAATATTCACATTAACAAGCGTCAAAAGTGTTTAAAGTGTTAAAAAAAAAAAGCTTTTTATTAATTCAATATCGGTTTTCTTTTCAGAACTTTACTAACTGAGCAGCTTTGTATGAGAGAACTTTAAAAAACAGAAAATGTTCTGTATTTTAGTGAAGCTACACACACAATTTCCATTTTTAATTACGGGATAAAGTCCGGGTAATGAGCAATATATACAGATATAGAATAATGATAACTGTACGCATTTATTCTTTTGGTTGGCTTAGGTGGAGCTAATGTTGTTGGGCAGCTTAATCTATAACAATTTATCAGGTTGAAAATTGTATAAAATCATAAAAAACATTCATAAAATGAACATTGGTTTTGTATGCAGCATCTTAATCTGAAAATTAAATAGTTGTATGCTACTTCCAAAAGAATGTGGTTCCAAAGAATGTGGTATTGAAAAAAGTACAGTTACCTTAAATTATTTATTAAATATGACTTAAATAGAGGGCTTGAGGAACTGTGCTTTGTTACCATCATTGCTTTTCAACCCTACTGCTCTTTTCTAAGAGTAAAGCAAACAGACAAGTGTAATCCATGTTTAATCACTCACTCTTAAAGGCAAGATCTGAACACAGTTTACCATTTTCATTATGATTTACCTTACATGACAAGATTAAGAAGCCCTCTCAGTAACCTCACAATTGGTCCTGTGGGGTCTAATTATTGTACAGAACGTACTGTTCTGAAACATGCTATTTTACATTCCTTTGTGAGCCTCTGTTTGGGGAATGTTTTGCAGACAGCTAACATTTCTAACATTTCATTTTCTAATTTGCCATTTTTGTCCTTATTATTATTATATTTACAGAAACTATATGATTCCCCATCTGATTGTTTCTTTTATTTATGAGCTGGAGTAATAGATAGGTTATGTTTACATTGGGCAGAGGAGACCACTTTTAACACCAATGCGTTTTATCTGCTGCTTTATAGCAAGTGTTTGTGTATAACACCGAGTAGGGAGTGGAGAGTAAGCTTCATGAAAAAAGAAATCTTAATTGCTTTTTAGAAAGTGTTAGCCAACAATAAGTCAATTTCTCATTTCAGACAGGGAATGAACTGAAAGGGGCCATTATTTCGAAGTCAGACAGGGAGGTGCCTTGATAAATGGGAGTAAAACCAGCAAAAAAGCACAGTGTAGCTATTTTACTTGTCTGTCTTGTGTTTGACAGCTACAGAAAGGGTAAAGTACTGTTTCCTATGTTTGAAGCCAAAACATTCTCCTAAATTACATTTAGGTATTATCACTGAGTACGTTTATAGAGCATGATTTTATTCATCTGGAGCACTTTACAATAAATAAGGAAAGTGTTATGGCTGCCGTACGTTTGAAGTCATCAGCTTGACTCAGGTTTAACAACAATCTTTCTCACACACACACACACACACACACACACACACACACACACACACACACGTAGATATTTGCCAAGGCTGAAAATCAAGAAGCATCACACATTTTTAGATTCAATAACATTTGTTTTTTTTCATTTACACACACATGCAGATGGAGGTAAGAGGAAGAAAAGCTAACAAAACAAAAATACACAAAGAAACGCAGCTCCCTCCATGCGTTGTATAACTTTCTGAGATTGCAGATGATGCGTACAGAATCTATATGAGTCCAGTACAAAACTCTCTCTAAGCAGCTGCCCACACTGCAGCCAACATTTAAACTGACTGTGACAACGCTGGGCTTTGCTGTCACTGCTGTAATGCACTTTATTTTCTCATCTCACAATTAATAGGGTAAAGCAACTAAGGCACGTGGAGACACGTTTGTCAACTCACTGAGCAACACAAATTCAACAGCGTCCTCGTATTAATGACCAAAAACCTAATTTATTGCTGCGGCTCCTCCTGAGCTCCCTGCAGGGGATCGGAGATGACAAGAAAATGAAAGCTCTGACTGCGTGTCTGAGCTTATTTGCTTTGATGTTGTTGCATCTTACAATAAAAAATTCTGGAAAGGGCCTAAATTGAAGAAATTGTTTTCTAGTTGATGAAGTATCATACTTCATCAAGGTCATCCACTTCATGGCTGGGGAAATTGATCAGAAGGCGATATCATTTTAGCTTCTGACAAGAAACAAGTCACTCAAACTCAAGCTCGTACACTATGCAAAATGGTCGACAATAGTTTAATTCCAGTCTATGAGGAAGCAGAGGCAGAGAATGTCAGCAGTCGCATTACAATAAAGTTAATATCTTCACTGTTGAAGCATATTAGTTAGTGGTGTGTTTATACTTCTCAGGTTTGCTACTTGGGAGCTCTCGCTTCTATTAAATTTACATTAGCTATCAGAATCAGAATCAGAAAGGGCTTTATTGCCAAGTACGTTGCACATACAAGGAATTTGTCATGGTGCTGTTGGTGCATGTCACACATTCAAATATAAGAAGGATAAAAAAGAATATAAACAATATAAATATAAACACACACAGAATGTATTAATAACGATAAAAAATAAGTAAATAAATAGTAAAATAAGTAAGTTAAATAGTAGTAAAAAGGAAGGAATGCTACAGCAGATTAGGTACAGTGGCATGAGGAGCCAGAGGTGGGTGTGGAGAGTGTCAGGGGGGGGTTCCGGGCCTTGTTGATAAGACTAGTGGCGGAGGGGAAAAAACTGTTCATGTGGCGTGTGGTTTTGGTCCTGATGGACCTCAGCCTCCTGCCAGAGGGGAGTGGCTCAAAGAGTTTGTGTCCGGGGTGGGAGGGGTCAGCCACAGACTTATAGAATGGGTCAACTTTGCATAGTTAGTGTGGAAGTTGTGAAGGACCGAGAAGAACAAAAGAGTTTTCACACAGTAAATTAGTCAGGATGCTTTCACAGATGCTGCATCTACTGCATTCCAGAGAAATAAAAAAAAAAAAAATAGGGCAACGAAAGAGCACTGGAGTTTTTGTCAGTCTATTCTCACATTTCTCAGAGGCTTAAACCTCTTAACCATTGAAGCGACAAACATTCAGTTTTCCTTGCTAATTGGCAAAAGGAGGGTGTTAATTAAGGCTTGCCCTCTTGTCTCTCAATTAAAAAACTGCAATGTACGAGTAAATCCTTTAAGGTATCTTACACAGTTGACCTCAGTTAAAAGTAGACACACATGCCTGTAGCTACAGTATCTAGATGAGCTATAACTGCCCTGCTTACATTCCACAATCACTAAATTCAGTAAATGTTAATTTAGTGTTTAAATGCACTCAAATAATTGATTTCATTATAACAAAAGTAAAGTGACATTCATTATATTCTCACTGGCTGTATTTGGAACTGCCTAAACTGTTAAAGTGATTTATTCTGCAGTATGCTAGTCCAAGCTTAGCTTTCAAAAAACAAAACAAAACAAAAACGTATACTACTATTGCAATTAAAAATATACAACTTATTAGGCTTTACATTTTTTTTGTTGATGACCAATCTTGACACACATCTTTAAAGACAGGTCACAAATCTGTACTTTGACTTTTTTTTAAAAGCCCTAGTGGGAACTGTAGTTAAAATGTTTACAGAAGTAAATAGTCTATTTGTTGGGGAACATTTTCAGTGGTTGATTAAACCACATTTTGGTGCTCTAGTAAGTATTTGGGGCAGCAGGATGGTGTATGTGGGATTAAATCAAAATAGACTACAGTTGCCCAGTTTAACAGTGTTGCTCACTGATGCGTTCATAATAGTTTTAGGCACACTGTATAGTCTTTACATATCTATGACCTTAAAAGATTGGTCATAGTGTGCAATGCAAACTTACTGAAGCCTTTGCCATTCATGATTTTTGTGATAACATGATTTCCTCTGAAGCATTGAATGTGTGTTACAGATCACAGGCTGGCTTTATACGGCAGCAGCCAAACAGAGGGCTAAAACACCAGATGGAGACAGAACTAGATAAAGAGATTGAAAAAAAAAACATGATAGTGTTTCTCTTCCTACAAGTAAGCTTGAAATATTTGCGAATGTATTATTTTCTGAAAGGTTGTGTTGACAGTCTAGCACATTTCAAGTAAAAACTCAGTGAGGAAGAGAGTGATAACATAAAACCACAACTGGACTAAGCAACCCTTCAGCACATAAAGCACACTTAACGGTGTATTAGCCTTGCTCACAGCTTCGTTTCTTTCCATTAATCCCCCTCTTGTTGGTTCAAACCATGACAAGGATTTCCATATTACTGCTCTGCCTGCACTGATGTGATCAAGAAGTTTTTTCCACTGGATTTGCAGTATTGCAATTGGAAGTCTCTGCGTGCCATGGAAACGGAACTAATGTGGACCCAAGGGAACCTAAAACTGTACAAATGCAGCATTTCATGTTCAAGCAATATCAAATTTGTGTAATTGAAACCAAAAAAAGAATTTCCTTGTCACAGTCCAATTTGTGCATTTAATCCTATTTTGACTGACAGCATAATGTCCACATGTTAGTATTTATTCTCAAAGTCATTGCTTGCTATTGGAATCCAGAATGTAATATGAAGAACTGGCCATTTTTCCAAATGCCTATATCCTGTATGAAAAAAGGGGAAGAAGAAAGACATGTCAAAGTGATTGTCTGTCTGAGGGTCCCTAAAGGGAAGAGCTGTACTGTTGTAAAGCCTGTAAAACACCTCCCAGCTAGAGAGATCTGTCTCTAGAGGATACACATGCAAAAACCCTGTCAGCATGTGAGCTAGAAGAAAGCAAAAGCCAACCTTACTTTAAAACTTTTTTTATAAGAGAATGGCTGAACGCATTAAGAACAAAAGAAAATGCTGACAAAGGTGAAGCGCTGAAATGTGTTTGCTTCTGTCTCGTGCTGTGTATTAAAAACCATGGGAATGTATGAGTGAGTGCAGACATTCATACTGTGTTCTTTTATCCACTCAAATGTTGGTATCCATGATGAAAAGTGAAGCATGAAACTAATATGCAGTACGTTTCCATTTGCGTTTGAGCACTCTTGATGCAAAGCAGCACTAATGATACACACTAGTGTGTTTCCAAAGTTTGACCCACTAGTATTTCAAACAAACATGAAACTTTTAATGTACTTGAATGTGCTTGAATTTAATAACTGCAATCTTCCTTATACACAATTTGAATGTCGATTAAGGCTTGCTTTTTTTAATCATTGTTTTGACATTTCATACAAAGAATAGCAGAGGTGTAACTAATTACATTTGGGTGGTCCAGTTTCAGTTTTTTACTGAAAATAATGAATGCTTGTGCGCTGACATGGCATGACTGACACTCAAATGGAATGGACCCATTATTATTGGTAGCGATTACAACCCTGCTTTTCTTTTTCTAATTTTTAATGAAGTCAAAATGTCTGTTATAAAAAAACAAAAAACATTTGTTGGATAGAATACAGGGCAAACTAGAAAAGTGCAGTAGAGGCAGCTCTCCACCAGATGTGTCTCCCTCTCCTACCGAACAAAGAAGAGTTTTCACTCACTCGATTGTCCCTCCAGTCTCTATTAAGGCCAAAATAAACCGCCATGGACATACTCATGGACGCGCCACCATGTACTGTATATCCATTGTACATCCCAGCTCCATTAGCAGCTTTACAGTCAAGATGGCGGCAAAGATAACAACAAAAATGGGGATTAATACATCTCATATTGTGCCATTTTACTGGATCATAACATATCGGAAAATCTCAAGAAAAAAATCGATTCAAAATATTACTTGAGGAACCTCTCCTAGCTGAGCGGTTCTCTGCATTTGCTAGTATTTAATGGATGCTGCCACTCCCATCAAAATCAAAATATATAGTCTCATTAAGGGTTTTTGTTTATATATGTTTTGTTCGATCTGACCATCATTGATTCATGTCATGTTTATTTATGTTTATCTCTGTGTAGATCCACAGGTTTTGGGCAGACTCCAGGAAGAATTGATGTGGCTATGGCCCCAGCTAATGGAGATCCAAATAAATCAAATCAAAATTGTGAATGGAATTAAAATCATTGAAAGCACAATATCAAAACAACTTTACAGTGAGCAACAGACTTTGGTAATGTGAGGCAACAATGTTTGTTTGGTTATCAGCTACTGCCATATTATTAAGTCAGATATAGCAGACTGAAATCTGAATTCCCCACTTTTAATTATGACAGGTGACGTGAAGGCTGTTTACAAGGTGAAAACTGGTCATTAACAGTAATTCTAATATGACATGATTGTGGCATTAGGCAGGGCTGTGCTGTTGATTTTTAAATAGTCAAGCAATGGTTGAGGGTCAAGCAATGTCACCTATGGCTTGGATGTCTTCTAGAAGCTGCTGGAATCAGCTGTACACATAGGTGCAGCAGAGGATGTTGCAGCACAGCACAGGGAAAAGATTAAAACAAATGGAACAAATGGTTTGGAAATTCAAAGGTCACAATCACTGGAGCATACCTTAAAAAAATTGCACTTGCAATGCCCTGGACATGATTTGGGGCCCGCGGCTTGGATTCCCGATTCAAACATCTTGGTGCAAACTGCAATAGAAATTGCATAGAACAACCAAACACCCAAGTCTTGCAAGATCCCAAAGGTTGAGGTTATGGAAAGTCTCGGAACATGGGTCATTAATATCTTATAATGGAAATTTGCTAAAGGATGACGTAACAAGCATCAGGAGCCAGGATTCCTTGACTTGAGGTCTGGTAATCTGAGGCAAATTACCCAACATCAGATTTCTCAATACCTGTCAGTATTTAATAGGTTTTTTAGTCCTTTTCAAAAGCTACTAAAAGGGCCTCTCTTACATGTATGGTCACTGAGCTGTCAGCTACATGTAACAAGCACATGCCAGATCATGTCAGCATGATGGATTGCAGACTTCAGGGAATGGGCTGGTGGCACTACTAACATTATGATGGAATTGTGTATATTTCATTCACCAAGTGAGCCGCAGTAATTAAACACCATTTCTGAGTCATTAAGGAAAAGGTCAAAGCATCATGGGGTTTTGGCAGGAAATGGTCACAGTAACACACCCAGTAATTTCCCAAACTGCTGTCTTCACCAGTCAAGACCGAGTGCCGGACATGGGGTGACAGAGCCTTCTCCATATCTGCCCCCTCCCACTGGAACTCTTCCCCCCAAACATCTGCAATGTTCAAACGACAAGTAAAAACTCACCTTTTTAGAGCTGCTTTTAATGTTTGTTTAATGCGTTAGTCATTCTGGCTACAGGTGCTGATGCTTGCCTTGGACTGTTGACATGATGCACTTTGATTGACAATGCTGTTTTGTGAAAAATGTAGCGCTTAGTGGTTGTTTTGCTATGAAAATGACAGTGTTTTTTTTAGGGATGTCAAAATTAACATGATAATAACGAATTATCGCAAATTCCTTTTAACAGCACTTTTTGACATGCGATTAACACATTAACACATTCTGTGATTTGGGCCTCGACCTGCTCCATAGTTTGTGAAATCAGGAAGCGATGCAGCAGTAACGTTGTTGGCTATCAGAAATAAACCTCTTTAAGCAGAAATGGATAAAAAAGGGTATTATGAATGACAAGTTCAGTTTCAAAGCCCTTCTTGATGGTTCTCTCGACAACCCTAAAGTTATTTGTATGTACTGTCGATGTGAATTGAGTTACCAACGGAGTACATCAAGTCTCAAATACCACTTGCTGGCCAAGCATTCGGCTGATGCAGAGAACCCTCCTCCCCCTCGCCAAAGGCAGGCCACGCTGGATAGTTTGCAATAGAGACGTAAGAAGTGTAACCCAGATTTTCTAGTGGGCGCGTCTGTGCTGTGTTCCGGCCTTTACTGCGGTTTTGTACCGTCCTTTGCCACCACACCAGGAGCGTCTAAGAAGCGGAGCGTCTTGCCTGCCCGACTTGCAGATTTTATTGTCTGTACAAGTACTTAAAAAAAACAATAACGTGTTAATTAATTTAAAATATACCTTCCACTTCAAGCACTTCTGCAATCAATTTCCATGCCTTCTCTTTTCAGGTGTCCTTATAAAAATTATCTGTGGTGTCTATTATGTTTTAAATTGACCGGATGCTCTCTTGTTTCACTTCCTGCCCGGCTATTCGAATGCCCAGCAGCTCGCGTGAAAATAGTCCTGGCGCGTATCTTTAGCGGAGCGGAGAGCCGCATCACGCAAGCATGTGGGGCGTGCCGTGGCGCAGCTGGTGGAATATCAACCATTGACTTGAATGTCTGCAATTGCTCGCGGGGCCGCAATTAAGTTACAAGTACAAGTGTAAAGTGGGACACTACATTGTGTACGTACCAAGTTATGATACATTCAGGCCAATATGCCCAGCTGTTGTTGCTTCATAGGCTTGAGTTTGCCATGTTATGCTTTTAGTACATTTTTTTTTTTAACATACAGTTACTTTAAGGTTATTCTGGAGAATATTCTAGACAGTATTTGTCATTGTTTTGGATTGTTGCAATAATAAACATTTGCATGGATGAAACATATTTGTCCGTTCCCATGTTGATAAGAGCGTTAAACTTGAAAAATGTCCCTTTTAAAGTACATTTAGAACAGATAAAAAATGTGTGATGATTCTTTTGTGATTAATCGCTAATGGACAATCATGCAATTAATCACAATTTAATATTTGAATCCATTGACAGTCCTAGTTTCAAAACATTACATTAAAAAATATGAGTACTGCATACATTCTACATTTGCATGATTTCGTAATTGACACCAGGCTCACCACCTTAGCATACTTTTCACATCAGGGATCTCTTAATTTGACAGACAGCTGACTGACATCCAGGTTTATTTAGGCACATGCAAATGAGTTCACAAGAATGAACACTGAACATCATAACATCACTTCCTCTACGCAGCTTCTGAAGTTGCGTCAGTTTATAATTAGAGCCTTTCCAGTCACTCTCAAAATGGCTTACATCAGGTGAAAAGAAGTCAGATGCAGTTGAGAAACAAAACAACGCTAGCATCTGTACTGTGGCATAATTGATGACAAGCAGCAATGAGGGAAAAAAAAAGACTGACTTTAGATAAAAGTAATCTTTATAATATCACCATTGATTAAGTTTAGTAGACCCACCCATGTAAAAAATATTGATAGCGATCACTAGCTTGAATTTATAATTGTTAATGCTTGCAGCAGCAGAAAAGACTGACTTGACAGTGTGATAAATTGTTAAAGAATGGAAAGTTAGCAAAGGGGGTCCTGTGCCAAATATGTCTCACCAGACTGATGTTCTTAAAGTGGTTGTTCATCAAATTATGTCAACCGGGAATTTTTTTTTCTTTGTAAATATAAACAAGGCAGGAGTAAACACATTGTCCCCTACAAATCCTGCACTCCATTAGTGACAATATGTCTTGCTGTATTGACCTATGATTCAAGCATCCCCTGTAGACCCATTTTGAAAATGGCATCATATTGTGGCCAAATGCACCATTTCACATAAGCACTACTTGGAATGTATGCGCCTTTAGTATTTATATATCACAGAGTAGGACATAGGAATGCCATCCTTGGAATGAAAATGTGTTAATCTGCATCAATTAAGAATTGAAAAAGAGTGAGGCATCCTTTCCCTGTAGTCGCGTCCCCAGCGGCCGCCTCACAGCCGCCTCCCGGCACGTAGGGTATTTCGTGCTGGCCACCACAAAAAAAACGTCCCCGTGAACACGTATCAATAGATTTAAAATAACGTGACATTTCCCCGAACTGCCGTGAGACCGGGTTGCTACAGCAGGTAGCTGTTTTCAGCTAAATTGCTCTAAAAGCACCTGTACATTACCTGTTCAGCATCCAACGGAAAGAGATTAGCTGGTGAACATAGTGAAGCATTTAGCAGGTAAAGAGATGTATATTTCCCTCAGGAGAAAAAGAGAGAGAAAGTGAATATTGGACTTACATCTGCCCCGGTGGCCAGAAACATGAGACAAAACTAATGATTATATTGCTCCATAACTTTTGGATGTGTAAATAGGCAAATGTTTGCTAATGAGTTTGCCTTATTAAATTTAAAAGGTGATAATATGTCAGTGTTGTTTTCACAACTTGTTTTTGCTGCCCCCAAATGGTCAAAAAAAGAGAACTGTTATGGCTAAAGTTACTATCCAATACTGTTGACCTCCATTTTCTTTAATAGTAATAATTTAGATGTCCCCTTAAGACCACCTTTGACTTTTATAATATATTATAATATATATTTCCCAACACATTTGCATGTAATGACATTACAACAAAACCAACTGACAAACAGTAAATCTGTGCCTGTAGTCGTCTCTGATGTCAATAATCCGACCTGAGGTTCAAACTGTAAATGTTAATCTCATCATTCTAAAAAGAAAGGGCATTACTGATTGCAAACAAATTGTAGTTTTATGTAATTTTTTATCAGATCTTAATATTCAGTAATTCATGAATTTATTGCCTTTACTGTGTTGTACTTTAGGGTCATGACATGTAGAATACACAGTATATTTTGTTGAAGGCAGGGCAGGGGAACACACTGTAAAGGTTACCATGCCATTAAGGGGTTTACATGGTTATTTCAATCTAAAATTCACACCTCTGGGGGATTTAGAGTCTCCAATCCGCTTGTGTGTATTTTGTAACCTACTGTGAAAGGAGAAGGGTACAGCATGCAAATTCTTCTAAGAGAGGGAATAGAATCCAGGACCTTGCTGTGAGGTGACAGTGCCACTATGCCTCCTTGGTATAATTGAGTTACAAGCAGTACTTTGTTGACGCAATTTTCAAAGATTACAGAAAAGCAAGTCCACCACGGAGTCTTGAAATGACATCAAGTAATCCTTAATGTTTTTGGCACATTTCATATACAAGGAACATCAGAGTGATTTTATATGAAGAAATAAAAGTCATGTTAAGTCATGTCAAGTTTAGTTGTATAGGGCAACATCGCCGGCCAACATCAGCAACAGTTCCTAACTCAGCCCAACCTCTACGTACCCTTTATAGTGTTCAATGTGATACATTTATTTAGTTGCTAGTTGTAAAAGCAAGGACACAATGTTTATTGGTTATAATGTCATAGTACAATTATAGTTCATTGGAAACAACCACAGGGTAAAATAACCACAGTATTTCACAAGTTGTTTCAAATTGAAAGTGGTTTTTAGGCCTGCATTTATCAAATGTATGTCGAATCAATTTTCTACTTCAGCTCATCCAAACATCTTCACATGGCATGTTGTAGAACAGATAAACAGAAGCTGTCTAGATTTATAAACGGCATGGCAGCCTGACAGGAAAAAGATTAATTTCTTCAGGTGTATACTTTGCAAAATTGTACACCAGATTTCAAGCTGCAATATGAAACTCCTGCCTATCTATCCTACTCTCACTCTATACATTCTGACCATGAAGATACTGCTGTTTTAAACTGAGACCAGAAAATATGAGATAGAATAGATGAAGGTAAACAACAAATAAGACATATGTGAGGGGGACCAAGGAGCCTTGATGTACCTAAAGGGTTTAAAAAAAAGGAAGGTACCAGACGTCCGGCCGAAAAAAGAGTGAAATCGGCAACAGAGCAATCCCGGAAGTGGAACGTCGTGGATATAGACTAAGCAGGGAGAGAAACATTGTTGACCGTGCTTGGAGAAGTCGCTTGGGATATTAAAAACTGATGGTGGTTCTGAGTTTGAAGGAGTAGATCCTGTAGATTCTGGTGCATGTGGTGCAGATGGGGATTTTTGGTTCATTTCCATATCCGTTTTCTTAAACTTTAACATGTTTTGTATAGCCAGTCAGTCAAGCAGCACAATTTGAGTTAGCGAAGTGGCATTAGGAAGGTAAGCCTACCGGATCCCAGGCTGACCATGATTTTATTAATAATATTAGTTTTAATTATTTATGGTTTGACTATTTATCAATTTTAATCATATTTCATGTGTAATAATAATTTAATGATTTTTGGCGGTGCACAAAAGCTCTTTTTTTTGATGATGCCAGCAGTATTGGTTCTGGTGGGAACGTTAAGATTATATCAGTTTTATCTGTCAGACAAGGGATGATCCAAAACAAGATGTGAACACCAATGCACTGCACAGGACAAGATGAGATACTAAAACTGTTGTCATGTCAACTAATTTATGGCAGCGGGGGTGTTGCTAATTTATTATCTGACACATTGAGGTGATATTTGGTCCTATTCTTGGGGAAGCTTTGGCCAGTCAACTGGATGACATGTTGATGCATCAACCAAGGCTGCAGTTTGAAGATGCTGAGCTAATTATCACATTTGTCAACTTCTACCAACATAACGCTCATTACTTGAGACACAGCATATGGCGGTGATGAAGCTCACAGCACAATTTTTTCGTAAGATGTATCAGTAAGACTTTACATGTTCAGTCTTCCGGATTATTAGCCATTTCAAAGATTATTCACT
The DNA here is from genome assembly GCA_023566125.1 of Zingel zingel. Classification (NCBI taxonomy): domain Eukaryota; kingdom Metazoa; phylum Chordata; class Actinopteri; order Perciformes; family Percidae; genus Zingel; species Zingel zingel. The sequence continues at coordinate 36,084,385 of CM042322.1, read as the reverse complement.
GCTCAGACAGCAACTGAAACTCCAAGATAATAAGATAATTTCACTTAAATTTTCATTCACACATGTACAATTCTCTGGGCCGGAAAAAAAATGGCTCTTCTAGAAGTGACACATAATTTCAAAACTTGCCAACAAAATCAAAGATCTCATTTTAATCATACAAAAAGAAGATATTTTTGTATGATTAAAATGTGTTATTTAAAGTGGCCATATTATGCTCATTTTCAGGTTGATAATTGTAACTTGAGATTGTATCAGAATAGGTTCACATGGTTTAATTTTCAAAAAACACCATATTTTTGTTGTACTGCACATTGCTGCAGCTCCTCTTTTCACCCTGACAAAAAACAAGAAAAGATTACACAGTAACCACAATATTCTAAACCACACAACAACCTAATAACAAAATAGACAAATTAAAGACCAAATGAACATATGTATAAATGACAACACCATAAGCCCATCATAAATGTCTCTCCACAGCACAAAGCTTCTTTAATTTTATATCTACCCATGGTTTGCATTGCTTACATCGTCTTACAGTTTAAGAGGCGATGAGTTCATCCACCTGTGCCATCTCTAGAGTCTCTGCCATGGCTTGTGTATGTTGTCATGTTGAAGGTTTCTGGTTGGGTGGAGCTGGATTGCCATCAGTGAACTAGAAGCAGATGTCAGTGACTGGGGAATCCCTTTTTTGGCCATCTTTGTGTAAAAGACAATTGTATTTCTTTATTGTGGTGATGCTATTAGATAAGGGGTTCCGTTTGTGTCTGCAGCTTGTGTCCAAGGTTGCAAAGCTAGTCGCGGGACCAAAAGAAGCCAAGGTTTGATCATGTTTGAGAAAACATATTGTTAAGCAGTAAGTAAATCTACCCTGCATAGTAATGGTTCCCCTTTGGGAGTTGTTGGTGTGTGTTTGTAGTGTGGGATGAAAGTGGTTGGAGCAGATGGCCAGGGAGCACTTCCCTAATCTTAGAAGGGTTGCCAGCTTACTCGCCGCTTTCTCACACCAACGCCTAAGACAGGGCTGAGTTGGTTGGTTAGGCAGGTAGTAGTCTATATCCTTCGCGTTCCACTTCCGGGATTGCAGGAAATTCCACCGAATGCATGAGTTTTCCGTTTCCTTCCGCTTTCTTTGTGTTGGAATTTTACATTTGTTGACTGCTCCTCAGATCTCTGCAGGATAAATTGAGACAACTATCTAGACTATCTGTCCAATGAGTTTCCTCGCACAACTATTTTGCAGCAGCTCTGTGCGGAGTTTAACACCACCCGTGGCGATTCTGATTGGTTTAAAGAAATGCCATTAAACCAGAGCACGTTTTCCTACCATCCCCGAATGCTATGAGGACTAGCCAGACCCTCCTTCAGCGCACTTTGGAGGAGGGTCTGGCAAAGCGAGACTAGGCAGGTAGAAAGAAAGTTTGGATTAAAAAGTTGCTGGTAAAAACTAACTCGTTTACACTCCAAAGTCTTGGATTCCTTTTTAAAATGTAAATCAAAAGGTAACATCTTACATAAAGAAGGTAAGAAGTAAAAAAGTAAGTGTATACTGTACAAGTATTTTTGGGTGGAAGTATGAATCTTGACCATTAAAGCAATAACAAATGTGTTTAATTTCTGTAAGAACAGCAGAGGAGTAGGTCATGTCACAAGGAGGCAGGGAATAGTGGACCCAAACGCAGAGAGCAGGCAGGCAGGCAGGCAGGAGAAGGTTCAAACTGAGTGTTTATTAACAAAAAACAGCAGTACAGAGACTGGAAAATGCTGGGAAAAACGCAGAGGGAAAAACTACAAAAAACACACAAGGCTGAAACAAATTGACCAAATATAATCTGGCAGAATGAGGACCAAAAACTCACGCAGACAGGGCAACGGACACAAAATGATCTAACAAGAGACAAAGGGAACACAGAGGTTAAATACATGAGGTAATGAACAAATGAGGGACAGGTGATACAGCAGGTGAAACACATCAGGGCGGGGCAGGACAATCAACCAAGGCGGGAAAACAGAAAGCAAAACTAGACAAGACAAGAAAGAAAACAGGACTATCAAAATAAAACAGGAAACCAAAATACACAATACACAAAACAGGATACAGCAACACAACAGGGAACAGAAATATACAGAATAAATATACAAACACAGGAAACAAACAGGAATAAATAATACAGGCAACAGAAACAGGTAACAGAAATGTCCATAGCCATCACAAAATCAATACATTTTTTGGCTTATTCAAAGATATTTTCTATCACATTTTTTTTCCAGTTAAAAGTAATTTTAAGGCCAAGTTGGTTTGATATAGCACAACATCATACTCTAGGGATAACATGTCATTATTTTGTCCCTTACGTGTTCAGGGAATACTTGATGGGACATTAAAAAAGAGAACATGTATTGGAGCCAAACAAATTAAACAAAGGAAAGTGTCCTTGCTGATAAAATGAGTAAAAAACACATCAGAATAACATGTTAACACAACACAACAAATACTGCTTTTTGAAGTCCAACATGAACTAAACAAAATCGAAAAATTCACAAATTCTCAGTCATTTTTCTGTATTTCCAAAACTGCCAATGCCCTGATGTCTTTTTGTGTAAACAGACTTAACTGTCAGACTCCGAGGCCTGCACAGGTTACCTGAAAGAATTACAGGAACTTTATGGCTCCAGAACAAATGGGGGACTCAACCTGTGACAACCATGAATGATGATACTTACAGCAGCATATTTCTTCCAGACATTATAAGGCAGATGATGAATGAAAGGGGACACTGGACAGGGAGCATTTTCAAGGTATAGATGCCTGAACCTGATAGCCTTCAGGGCCAGCAGGGACACGTGGGAGTCCATTCTTCTATTCGCTGTAGATAGAGAGACAATCACCTCTCGCTAACCTCTGGTGTCAAGGCCCTATGAAGAAGTGGGAGCTCACCCTAAGGGAAATCGTTTTTGATTTTGATGAAATGCCTCCATATTGCTGTTCTTTTCCAATATGGCTGCCATTGTTATGTTTTGAGGGCACAAATGGCTTGATGAACCTTTAGTGGACTTTTTCTATCAAAATGAAAGACTGAATCAGCCACATCCTCATGTTACATTATAGCATTGGCATAGTCTTAAATCAGTGGTGACCTCATGTCTCACGCCGCTTACTAGACTCATTGTCTGAACATTAAAGTTTTACGAGTAATTGCTAAATTTAAAGGGGTTCCTTCTACGGTTTCATTAAAAGGCCGTAAAAGTGGATATAGGAAGCAAAACATTGGTGTTGAGGTTAATTTCCATGGGGATTTAAAGACAATCTCTCTCCGCACCAGAAATCATTCACTCATGTTGTAGTGCCAGTTGGGTAAAGGTCGATGTAGAAAAGCTCGGGGACCCCCAGTGCCAGAGAAAGCAAGATTAAGATCCAGGGTATTGATAAACTATCACTGACAATACAAACAACCTGCTGGGGGCTTGTGACATGTTTTCACTAACTGAAGTCTCTTTCCCCAACCACAAGGGATGGCAGAGTTTAATTATAGCAAACAATGTGATAGTTGTGTGGCGTGGATTTATCTACATTGCTCAATCCTTTTTTCATCTGTTAAAATACTAAGACGTGTCGCTGTGGGAGGGCAAGAGAGTCATTCTTGGTTTTCTTCTCTCCTCCTATCAGCGTCTAACAGATATACTGTATTGTCAATTATTCTTGATCCGTGTAAACCCTGAAGGATAAAAGGACATCAAGAAGAAGCGTGTGCTTGTGAAAACAAAGATCACATTTCCTGTAAACCTTGGTTTCTGATTCAAAAGGATTGTGTTCTCCCAAGTCAGATAAAAACCATTTGTATGGAACGATGCATTCAGCTCAGTGAGCTTTTGTTCATACATGGTTTCATGGTTGATACATACAATATTTGGACAATAAAGAAACTACATTTGTTTTTCTTTCCATTTCTATTTTGTTCTCGGTATGAATGTTGTGTACTAGCATATCCCCAAAGATGTTGGTTAATTCTTCAAGATTTAAAGGTAAACTCCTTCAATTCTATGCATTCTGGTCAGTTTAATAATCATGGCTAGTACTACTCATCTGGTATAATATCCTCTATGGCTCTGCGGAGAGCTTTCTGAAGTCTGAGAAAATGGCCCTTGATAATGTCATCAGGAGGTTAGCTCGCCTTGGGCTTGTAGACCACACAGCATAACAAAAAGCCTGTATTACAGTACAAGCTGAAAGTTTGCAAATCATGTTGTCATAAAGTATCAAGTTAAGATAAAGCCAAGTGCTGGGTCGAGAACCATAAAGTTACAATTATTGTCAAGTCAATTTTATTAACATAGCCCTCAGTCAGTGTATTTCCATCCAGCAAGACGTCAAGCATTCTCTCAGCTGCTACCAAATTTAAAAGCACGATCAGGGCCACACAACCTTATCTTTACAGGCCTGGAAACAGAACAGACTACACATACACACAGAGGCAAAACTCAAGAAAAGTATTCAGTGAGAGGGAGAAGAGACAAGAGGTAAGGTTGAGTCTCCTGGAGGATGAAGATCCAGATCTAAGACTTTTGGCACAGACAGCTAATATAGTGCCTACATATTTTTTATATTACGCCAGCCTCTACTCTGTTCTTTGTTTTAAGCGTTATGATTGTCAGTAGCTATAGTAACACTGATGAAGGTTAAGAATGGTAATTCAGCTGTAAAAAAAGTGACTTCTCAACCCAAGATGTCATCCACGTAAAAAGATGAAGAATGATCAACACACATTTAATGATTATCATATGGACTTGTCCTCTCTCTCTTCCCTCTTTCTCTCTGGTCCATGCATGTATTCTCCCCTGTCCCAGCCATACAGTTGGCCCCTCAGAGCCCAAACATGTATATGCAAAATCAACTCCATTATGCTCCTGTTAGCATGGCAACACATAAATCACAGTGAAGTTTTGCTACCGTCCCCAGCACAAACACTCATGCACAAAAACAAAGACACACTTCACCGCCACCATACAGCAACTGTGACAGTGGGGGAGAGCTTTGCTTCTTAAGCTGGCTTGGCCCTAATAGAGATGAAAAAAAAAAATCGTTGGGTCAGCTCTTTATGGCTCTTTGGGGACAATCAGGAGCGCAAAAAAGCAGATTGCTGCAGACAATTTGATCATCCGCTCCTGGGCATGGGCTATCCATTACCTGACTGAAATAGGCGTATCCCAGGAGGCCTCAGGCCTCATTGAACAGCAGAGGTGGGGACGGTAATTATGTTTTGGGCCAACCCCAAATCGCTTCCCATTAGTCTGTTTCCAACACGTACCCACAGTATCCTCGATATGTCGCTCGCAGCAACCACCCTGGGCCATGTTGACACGCTGTTGCTGGTAACTGTGTCCTAATTCATTAGGGCTTTAATTGTGTGTTGCCATGTTGGCTTTGGCCTGTGCTCACTCAAACATCAGCCTGTCCCATTGCGTGCTAAAAAAAAAAGATGGAGCCAAAGGTTTTTTTTTTTGTCTCTCCTCATTGGCTCTGCCCCTTTTTTTGCTCAATGGTGTTTTAAGCCCCCAACATCTCCTTCCAGGCAGCGGTGTGACCGTTGACTTCAAGGCACCTAACCCTAACCCAAACCCTAACCTTAATCCCTAATAACCCTATCCATAACCATTGCCTAATCCTAGGCAGCGGTGCCTGGAAGGAGACGTTGGGGGCTTAAAACACAGATTTTCTCCAAAGTCATCTCTATCCTTATTTTTTGCAGACCTAAACCTGTCACTCTACATTCTCAAACTGTGTACACATTTGTCTTGCTTTTTCACAGACATTGCTCCTAAATCCAGGGAAATTAAGTATAACTCATAGATACAACAAAGAAAAGCAGTTAGTGGAAGCTAAAGGCCACTCTACAACGTTTTTTGTAAAAGACACAATAACAATACAGGAGAAACTGGCCAATCACAGAGGCTGCACAAATGAGGTCAAGGAAGCCTGGCTCCAGGTGTCGCACAAAATCCCGGGTTGTGTTCCTACCGCCCTCCTGGGGGTGGAAGAGTGCACATATACATGCACAAGTCCACACATATTAGTATATAGGTACACAGATGCTTTCTCTGTCACACATGCATGCACTCACACATACAGTGTTGCTCCCCAATGAAAGAGAGACACCTGCTTTCCCAGGGCAGTTGACCTGCAGGAGAACAGGGTGGCAGACTGAAACTCATCAGCTCAGCCAACCAGAAACACCGTGGTCCCAGGGCAGCGGTGCATGGTGGGAACTTTGGTGGATTGGCTTTATTCATTTATTCAATTGGTTACCTTGTAGTATCAGCATGGGGTTGAAATTTAATGCAGAGAAGGCAAATGATTGGCCCGAGACCTGACCATGATGAGCCTGCTCACAGATTTGTATTCTGTTTTTTTGCTTTGTTTTCTTGAATAGAAATGTTTGACATCTATCTATCCATCTATCTATCTCTCTATCTATCTATCTATCTATCTATATATCTGTTTATCTATCTACAGGTAGCAGTCAGTTAGCTTAGCATAAATACTGGAAACGGGAAACAGCTAGCCTCTCAACCAGAAAAAATAAATATGAGAAAATGACAAGTTACTGTTTTACATGGGGTTTTATTCTTTATGATATGCTAAGCTAACCAGCTGAAGTCTGTAGCCTTATATTCATAGAACAATTACGAAAGTCGTATCAATCTTCTCATCTAACTCTCGACGAGAAAGCAAATAAGTGTATTCCCCATGATATATCACTTTACATATCAATTTAAGTTATTTCATTTCTAAATTTCTTCTTGTTATTGTGCGGCCTGTTTCAACATTGAAATCATCATAAAGAGAATCAAATTGTTATGAAAGCTGTACTGAAAGCCCCACGAAACTCAGTATCTTCCAGTCTGCAATTGAATAAGGTCCAAGTTGTCGCTTCCTTCCCAATAACAAGACACGTCAAATTCAATTTGACTGATGGATATTGAGTTAATGGCAGAACAACCAAACACAGGTGATACAGTAAGGTGCACGTCCCTTGGCAGTAGGAGCGTGTTGGAGCCGAGACTGACAGCTACTGCACTGTAGAGAGAGATAACTCATCTAGTTCTGATGAGTCGGGCTCTGCACTGCTCCAACGCAGGACGCCAGAATCCTGAAGTGAAGAAATATGCAAAAGTAGGACACAGCATGTTTCTATTCTGTGTCCGCTCTTTTCTCTTCTCCATATCACAATCAATTAATCCCTCTCGCTATTTTTCTCTCCACCTCTGTTTCTAACCATGAAACATCCTAAGTATCCTCCCAAGAAACTCATAGTAGGAAACAACTTTTTCACATTTGAAAGTTGTGAAAAAGTTTTTTCCACCAAAGCCCCCCCCCCCTTCATGTAATTGGTTTGAAATTATAAGCACAGAAAGCATGACGTAATCCTCCCTCTTTCCACTCTCCCAACCTTCACTTTAAGCCTGACAACCATCTGATGACTGCTCAACAGCAGAAGCTATCAATAATTGAAGCTGTGATCGCTATGGGGATGTTGTTTTTTTGGAGTTGAGATGACATGATTTTTTTCTTTTTTTTCTTCACAAGCACAAGTCAACATGAGTAAAATATGCTTGTTTATTCTCCCACTTTCATCTGACACCATTACAGACAATGTGCTTACTGCATGCATCATTGTGGAGACCTGCAGCGTATAGTGTGAGTTCTATATGAATACTGAATGAAGGATCTTACTCATCTGCGCAAATAGAGAAGCGATGAAGAGAGAACATTCTGTTCCTGTCTTTGACAGATAATTCTCAATTGTGTCTGTGTGTGTGTGGGGGGTGGGAGGGGCAAAGTACTGTTCAATCTCAGCAACTATAGGAAGCATATTTATTTGGAAAAGACAATGTTTCCTGTACCCTTATCATTTTATAATTCATAACAATGTGCTAATCTGTTTTAATCTGTTGGATCATTCAAGAAATTTGATTCCTAATGCAATTTGACTTGTAATGTGGAATCAAATAAAGTATATAAAGTGTGTGTCTGTGTGTGTGTGTGTGTGTGTGTGTGTGTGTGTGTGTGTGTGTGTGTGTGTGTGTGTGTTTTGGTTTAACTTCATTCATAGGGTCCAAAAACCGGGAGTCCAGTATACTTGTGGGGTCCGACCAGCCTTGTGGGGCCAAAATGCTGGAACCCACAAGGTTAAAGGGCTGTTTGAGGGTTAAGACTTGGTTTTAGGATTAGGGTTAGAATTAGGTTATGGTTAGGGTGAGGGTAAGGGTTAAGGTTAGGCATTTAGTTGTGATGGTTAAGGTTAGGGTAAGGGGCTAGGGAATGCATTATGACAATGACGGGTCTCCACAAAGATAGTGAAACGCACTAAGTGTGTGTGTGTGTGTGTGTGTGTGTGTGTGTGTGTGTGTGTGTGTGTGTGTGTGTGTGTGCTGCAGATGCACGGGCTACAGCAGGTGTCCTGTGGTCTGAGTGCATTATTCAGGCTCAGTAGCCAGGTGCAGCCTCTGACACCATCTCTCAGGACTCTCATTTTTCAGCCCCAGCAGCACTTTAACAAAACTGATGCTCTTAACTTGAAGAAATCAAACTCTGGCTATTCAGTGTAGCGCTCAGCAATGCTGTGTTTTTGTTATTTCACATTCTCAATCTCTTCTCTGCCAGCACAGGGGGGATTTTGCAAGCCAGTCCCAGAAAAATAGCAGCCAAAATTGAGCAACCTTGTAGGTGAGCTAAGGTAAGTGGGTAAGTGATTTGTTTCGAGTTTTAAGGCACAGACACTGTCTAACACTCCTACAATCAATGAAAACAACACCCATAACTTATTTTGAGTCTGTGTAAAGTGTTGCTAAGGTACAAAAACTACCATTAGCCTTGGCTCCATCAATAACATGATCAAGGGGAGAAACACAGTAATATCTGACGTGTCTTTCGTAGGCGTTCCTATGGCAACTGGCAAATTGGAGCCCTGGAGTAGGCAGGTGAATGGCAGGTAGTAAGTGCACAGACTGCATGCAGTGTGTGCAAGTGGTGTGTGTGACTGCAGGTGTGTTTTGGGATCAGCTGGAAAAACCAGAGCAACGAAGGAAAGCTTTTACCGAGCTGGTCTCAGCGGAGGGCAGATTTGCACATGCACTTAAGTTTTATAACCACGGTAAATGAAAGTCATTTAATCATTTCCCCTGAAAGAATTTGTAATTACGTCGGGCTTGACTATGGCATAGCAACTTTTGTTAAAAATCTCTGAGTGTGAATTCCATGAATTGTTATACCTCCAGAGAGGAGAGTAGATAGCATTTGATCTTGGCTAAGACGAGCGCAGAGGGGCTCAACAGGCTTTTTGAATGATAATATTGTCATGCATCAGTGCCATACGATTGCAGTGGTTTTGGATCATTACAGGGTTGTTAAGGTGCAGTGGTGGCCCAATCACTCCATGTATGTGGAGATATGCAATCAGAGAATGAATACTTTATTTCATGCTAGATTTAAGCAAGCTGTTCAGCTCATTAAAAAAAAAAAAAAAAAAAAAAGTCGTGCACAATTGCATCTTTCTTTGTGATTTGATTTTGGTTTAATATTTAAGATTCATCATTGTTCAGTCAATCAAAAAGCAAGCATGCATATTCAGAGCCAACAAACAGGCCTAAGCAGGGGGACATCTGTAGACATTATTACTTTCATCACAGAGTTTATTTCCCATGACGTCCAATAACACATTGTAGAAAGCTTCTTTGATATAGATTTTTCACAGTTCCCTGTAGCAGATGTTTTATTTCTGACTTCCAGAAATAACCCTGCTATGCAATGCAATAAATAAGAATGTCAGCGGCCGTTACCTTCCGAAAAGTACATTAAAAGGAAGGGTGCCCATGAGGTGTTGGTGATAAAGAATGCATGTTTATTATCATAATGACGCTGTACACAAAATGTCAGCATTCTGTGACAACCTCTCGCTTTTTGATATAACGTCTTTTCATGCTGTTCTTTCCAGTTGTGACACCACTGTGGAGGAAAGAAGTGTGTGCAAGTGTGTTTTTGACGTGATCATTTTCCATCTCATTTTTCACTCTGAAGGAAAAGAGACACATCAAAATTGAGTATAGCACACGCATGAGATAAACTCGGCTCACAAGATGAATATGCTCATTTTCTTCCACACAGGATGTCAGTAGTAGCAGTGATGTTTAGAAGCATGCATCTCATTTTGGACCCTACAGCGTGGTGCAGTGAGGGAAAAGGGGGAAGGAATATACAGTATATTTAGGAGTCATGTAGCGCTTTGGGCTGTGCAGCTGACATGAGAAGTCCAGTCTACTGGAGCGGTGTAACTGAATGTGACCTGGAGAATGCAACCTTTAAACCTGTCCAGGGGGTGGTCAGAGAGCAGTGAGCAGTGCTGACACATTATCGCTCTCCACAAGGGAGATGATGGTGAATTTAGTCGCTCGCATCAGATTCCTTACAAGTCAGATTTGCAATCTGGGTGGGAAGGGAACAGATAACATAAAAACATTGAATTAAAAAAAGTGGTATGACCTCTGGTTTGTTTTGTAAATTTTTACAACATGTGCAGATATATCACTAGTTCCTTTAAGGTAGAAAATAATTGCCAGTGTTATTCTAATATCTTGTTTGAGAACATTTCATGGACCTTTTATATAATTGGAATCATGCTGATGTTTTTTTTTCCAAATGGTTTATTTATCGTTAGGGGTCTTTACATGGATGATGTGGCATCATTCACCCTGTTGACAGGGTACAGTAATTGTTGGTTGGTTGAGTTATTGTATAAGCAATACTCAGGTGTTTAGCGTGGAGTTGTTAGGAGGTGGGAGCGTTTAGCTCTTTTTATTAAAATGATTTTTAAAAAATACAAAAAAGTCGGTATCTTAAAAGCATAGTTCCGATGTTTTAATATTGGTTTTGAGTCATTCAGCAATGCATCAATATTAGCTTGTTACTAATGCTGCATTCATGTGGTGTTGGAATAAACGGAAAAAAAGGTCCCGAATGGGAAAATTAACATGAACACACCCTAAAGTTGGAACAGCAGGTCGGAATATCTGCAACGACTTGCTGAGCTGGCGTTATACTACGCAATCACGTGATGGACAAAATGTTGGGTTGATGGTAAGAAACTTTTATTGCAGAGAAAAAAAAAAATGCAATTTCTAATATGGTATTAGGTTGTAACCATAAGCTCCGGTCCAATTAGAGTGACCTAGATTATTTAGTTATTTAAAGTTATTCATTAGCATTAAACCTCATAACAAGTCAGGTAAAGCAATATTTTAGTGGTTTTAGGGAATATCGTGCAGCAACAAGTCTGCGACAAAAATCACAATATAAACTTTAAAATATTAAAATAATACCTTGTTAATGGTTAATAAATACTTTGTAAAGCATCCATAAACATTTAGATAGCTATTATCAGTTTTCAAATAATCAAATTACTTCATGCTTTTTAAACCATTTATTAATCATTAAATTATTATAAGCATTAGTTGCAACTTTATAAAAGCCATTCAAAATGTTTATAGACGGTTTACAAAATTATTAACTGTAGTATTAACTGAAGTTATGAACTTATTGTATATGACACTAAACTAATGATAACACATTAATTACAGCATTACTCATAATTAGTAAACACATCATAATTTAAATGCCTTTTAACAGTAAAATACCTATTAACTAAAGATGAATTAACTCTCACTTCATCATTTATTAGTGATGTTATTATAAAGTGTTACCAAAACAACACATCTTCTTTGTAGCATCCATGTTGTTTCCACATTACAACTTAAAGCTCATCAACACACCAAAGTGGGAAGAATGACTACCCAGCTAGGAAAATGGGACTATCTGAGGAGCACAGGTACGCAGCAGAAGTAACTCAATGACAAGAGATCTGCTTTGCCGTCTCACTTGGAGTTGGAGGAGGTTTTTATATCAGTTTCATTTTGTGTGCATGCGGTGGATCTACCAGAGGCGTATTTGTGGTATTTGTTACTATCACCTAGCAACTGTCTCTACGTGAGGAAAGCTCTGTGAAAGGCCAAATCAGTCTTATACATTGATGCCATTAACACAAAGTTTAGGAGCGCAATACTAATGATTTAGTTTGAAGTTCCTCTGACTTGATGTTTCCAGTCTACGGTTCAGACTCAAACACACGGAGCTCTGAAGCAGACCCGGGCGTCGCTTAGCGTCCACTCTCGCTGTAAAAAGCTGTGCAGCTTCAGGTTTATGGATGCACTCTGCTGTCGACATGCTGCGGCAGATGTGACGCGTTTGTGCTCTGTGTATTTCTGCAGTAGTTTCGGTTTTCCACCTCCGACGTAGAGCAGATCTGAGATCTACCGTATCAGCAGAGCAATCGCGTAAAGCACAGCAGACTATGGGGCAGGTAGATTATTTTCTGAAATATAGTGACTTTATTCTTGTAATAGCCTATTATAACATTATTTTTCTCAAAATATCACGACTGCTCCAAACCTCATAGAACACAAATGGGATGAGTTATATTTTGAATGTGCACAAAGTTTTGGACATGAGCAGAAATCTTGCTCAAACATCTGAAATATTACAGTCCAGGGGTATATTAATACATTAAAATGAATAATGTATCATTGAGGTGAATAATTGTCATATGCACATTTAAAGTTACTTCCTCAACAAAAGACGCAAAAGAGGAGGGAAGAGTAAATGATAATTAGAAAAGTCGATCCAAAGGAGAATAAATAGTTGAAAGCAATACAGAATCCCTGAGAGCCTTACTCCAATATAGTCCATTATGTTTTTATATTTGGATTGTAATCTATGTTTCCCTTTACATAAAGATATTTCCAGCATATTGATGATTCAGAAAAAGGTAGAAATAGGTGCAAAAAATTTCTGGGGGAGGACTCCCCCACCCAAATTGTTAATGGGGTTCCTTTCAACGAAGAAAACTCTAATTTGTGAAGCCTTTGCCAAACTAGTAGGCTAAAAGAGCAATTCTTCCACTTGTTAATCCATTTACAACTCAGCAGAAATTTCCCTGTGGTTGTCAGTCCAATTTGGTGCAATGGCACATGATTTAAGAGCTTTAAATGCTTTTGAGTGATAGAAGAGATGATGCAATGTTCTTGTTTTTCTGCTCGGTGTCAGCCGGTTGCATCCTCACAAAGCACATTTTGGAATCCATCGCACTATCAGTGCTATCCACTCTCATGGAAAGCGAGTGCCAAAAAGGATAAGTCATACTTCTAGACAAATTGTCTCACTCTATCAACATAAGAAAACAACTTCCAAGCATACAGCATTGCACATGAGGAGCTCCTAATCCTCCTCTCTTTCACCCACAGGGGGTGCGTTCTGGGCTGCTGCGCTCCCACTCCAAGGAATAAAGAGATGAAATTTATCGGGGGAGGGTGTATATTCCAGACAGTGCAGAGTCAGGATATCATCCTGTTACAGCAGCAAGCACAATAACTTTATGCTGACAAAAACTATCACCTCTTCCACTCATAAAAAGGAAAGGCTCTCTCTCTATTGCTATCTCCATTACAGCTTTGACCAATGCCACAGCTCTGGCCCATATCCTTATGAAACGTTTTTCTCTTTGAGGCTCAAGTCCTCATGGCATTGTCAGCTTAATAACTATTATGGCCCGTCAAAGTGACAGCGCTATGGTTTGAAGTGGAATTTGCCCTTACATTTTGAACTTGAGTGGCTTTTAGGTTCCGTTAGCCTGTGCTCTTTCTAATCTACACGAGACACTCGCAGTATACTGAGAAAGGCAATAGCATTAAATTCTCAGAGAAAAAAAACAAATGTCAGACTGGGCTTGGAAATTGTTTTAAAAAATTCAGCAGGACGGCTTGTTGAAAGCAGCCTAGGGCGTGTGTGACACACAATGTAGTCAGTGGCTAAATGCAATGAAATAACCTTTGCTGTTGCTCTAATGCTCTATCATCCTTGGGAAGTTTGTGCTGCCAATCTGTGCTGAAGTAAGGGTTATTGTCTTACTGTGGAATACGCCACAACGGCCTTCTTAGCTGTCAGAGAAGATCGAGGTTCCAAGTCACTTTAGGTCATCATGAATCATACATGGAGATACAATGAGCAAGGCAACCATGTTAGTTTTTTCATTAAAATGCACTTGTCTTTCTTAGCAAAACATTGCCATGATGGATGTTTACATATTTACGGTTTACATTTAACATACTTCAAAATGTGCTGCAAGTTCTGATGAATTGAATTTCTGATTTAAGTATAAATGTTTCGTACAAATGCAGCTCTTAGTCGCACAACTTTCACATAAATCTGATTTAAATTGATGTCTCTTACAAGAGTCAAGCAGTGAAACATGAATAAAGGGGGGAACATAAAAAAAGAAAAATGTTCAGGGTTAAGAATTCTAAACAGACACTGAAATTCTACAATCACTTGTATTTTATTTTATTTATTGTGACGTAAGAAAGCTTTTTTGCAAACCTCTTTTGTCGGGCAGGTGCGTCGGATATGATCAAAAGTAGCAGATCAAAAGCTTGGAGAAAAGTCCTGCACACTGACCATTACGCAAGCAATAATTTATTTAGAAAAATACAACGTTTCGGTCACAGACCTTCATCAGGTAGATTTTATTTATTGTGAAAAGTACTTTTAAAATTAATTTATCACAGTTTGTCAGGAAAAGCAAGGCTTGGACCCAAATGCAGATTTGTTAAACAAGAAAACAGTCTTACAAGATAAGTGTCCTCAGGAAGGTAGCCAGGCAGGAACAAACAAAATACTAATCCACAACAGGAAAGAGCAGCACGACAAAACAGAATCCACGACAGCATCCAACAGAAAACAATGAGCCGACACAGGACAAGGGTAACACAGAAACTAAATACACCAGGTAACAAGCAAACAAGAGACAGGTGACACAAGGGCTGGAAAACAGGTGAAACACATTAGAGCTGGGCAGAACAATCAAAAAATGTGGGAAAACACAAGGCAGGAAATAAAACTAAACAAGACAAGGGAGAAAAGACAGACTACAAAATAAAACAGGAAACAGAACATAACAGAAACTCACAATCATGACAGAATTATTTGCTTTCTTTTCACATTTTTACTTTTGAAGACTATTATTTACCCATACATGTTGTAGACTTCTCCAGTCATAACATCTGGTTCAGCCAACACTAACTTTAAAAACTGAGGAGAGATATAATACATGTATATTGACTATATTAAGTTTTGACTAAGGGGCCTTCCACACGGAAACGCTTTTTGGTGCAAACGCACGTTTTGCATTGTTTTGGCCGATCGTCCAAACGAATCCTGTAAATGCACTGCCTGAAGACATACTATTTTAAACCTGGTCCTAGGGTGAAAAAATTTTAAAACGCTGCCCTCGCAGCTTCGTTCAAAGAAGCCGCATACTTTCGTATCGATGATGTCATCGCCACACTCCTCAAACCTCTAGCCTTCGACCTCTTACCCTGCGATGACGTCTCATAACAACAACACCTACATAAACATGCATCCGTCCTAATGCCCACAACCACACGGCACTGTAGCATCGAAGGTAGCATATACTGTAGCTAGTTAGCTTGCGTTTGGTTTCTTCTTCTACTGTCTGTTTGTATACAGCGTGCAAGCATGCTCCGCCTCTTCTTCTCCGTTTTTGGTAAATTTCTGTAGCAGAAACAGCGACACCTATATGCCTGCCATATGAAGTAGCGTGTTGAGTCATTTTCAAATGGATCCGTTTGGACGCTAATTTTCTTTGAACTATGCCAGGGAAGACGGGGAAAAAAAGATTGATTTGGTACGTGTAGACGTGGCCTAAGAGAACTCTCGTTCATTTTCCAAGTTTACATCTTGTTTTACTGTTGTAATAAAACCATATAGTTATCTGTGACACGCTCAAATTTCAAGTAGAGAAGGGCTATTAAAGTCAGCTTTCTCACACTGTCAAGGCTGATTAACACGTAACAAAACACTATAAACGGACATGAGGAAACTTGGTAGCCTAGCAACATTAAGCCTACAGACAACCCATAATACAACACTCTTATAGCAAAAACACCCTGCACGTGGAAGTGCCACAAATAGCCTGGAAGCTATTAGGTGCTATTAGCTTAGCACCCATGTTCGCTGGCCGTGTGTTTCCGCTGTTAGTTTTAATGTATAAAGGTCACTCTATAACACATGGATAGGTATTTACTATTCAAAGAGAACATCTGCTGTTAACTTTAGAATACATTCATTCAAATGTAACATCCAGAATTGCCTTGTATTGTGTGTGTTCTCTACATCAACTCAAGTAACGTCTATATTACAATCTTGTTTTAAGGTTGTTAAGATCTTAATACGCTCCTAAATGTGTATACTTACTCAAATACTGAGAAAAAGATATGTTACATTTCCAAAAAAAATGATATGATCACTATGTCCTTCCTGTTATTCATAAAAGCAACTTCAATCTTAGAAATAAATAGGTATTTGGCTAAATAGTAGACTGATTTTCAAGCGTCACATGAACTGTTATACAAAAGTAGGGGATTTCTCGTTAGCAAACTAAAGCGAGACTAAGTAACTTTTGAAACAAGAAACAACACATCATTCCTCTTAAAAATGAAAAGTAGACTCATAAGAAATAAAATACACTTTTGCTCAATTCAGTACACAAAGTAGTGTTGCTGCTACAGTTTTAATCATCTGGGTATGACCAGTATCGTATAGAGGCTTGTGTTAGCTAGTGCTAGCAAACTTTAGTTAACTGGCTTCTAACTGACATTTAACTGAAAAAATGTGAATGAAACCAGCTCTGAGTCAGACCATCCAATCCAAAACTGTGAATTGTTAACACAAAATTGAAAGTGGGCTCCTGTCTAACATTGATACATTTTTTAAAGTTCATTTTTAAAGTTCAGAACATAATTTTCTTTTATTCAATCCCCCTTTGCAATCATGTATGTGTCAGCTTCTTTCGTTTTCCCGTTCATTCTGTCCCTGCATGGTTCCCATTCTTTCTCACAGCTACTCAGAGTGCTGTACTAATGGCTTTTTGGAAGAGAGAAAAAGGACATTGTCCCTGCTACTACTCTCTACGGTTTTGCTCAGTACTAATAAATCCCCTGGCAGGGGTTGTTTATAATGTCCCTCAGATGCAACTTTTATAATGGGACAATTTTACAGTGCGTATGTTCTCGATCTCACAGCTCGCCTGCTCTGCAATCCTGATTCCTCCTCTGTGCTTATTTACCAGACTAAAATCTAATGGAGTAAGCCAGTGAGGTAAATCAAGCAACATAATGTTTTATCTTTCTGCCATTACACTGTAGAAGATGTATAATGATCCATTGTAAAGATAAATTCAATATTTTAATTACAGGGAAACACCATCAGCACAGCAGTGTCTGCAGGACTACATGTTCCAACAAAAACAATAGAGGGTTTTCACAACGCATCATACGACCGGAAGTCGCCATGTTGGAGGTACTCTGCATCACAACAAGCACAGGCACTGAAGTAGAGCCCGAACGTCGTCAACGAAAATGGTTAATTATTGCCGTGTTTTAGGTTGTACCAATAGGTCAGACCGAGAAAAACATTTGGAATATTATCGACTTCCAAAAGTTATTAAAAACCAGGGAGAGGAATGCCAGAAGTTATCAGAGGAAAGGAGGCGCTTGTGGTTGGCGAAGCTCAACCAGGATCTACGAGGGAAAACTCTGTCTTGTTCGGTCTTTGAAATGAAAATAAACGATTGAGAGTCACTTTGCTACACCTTGAGTATCACAATGATATCATACAGTTAAGGTTAGGTTGATTAAAGACGTTATTGCATTACTTACTTTGGCCTTCACAACACAACGGTCGTTGATGACTTGGTACTGCGTCTCCCTCACCCCTCCACACACCAGCTGGTTATAAGCCTCCAAACTTTTGTAGGATTTAAGGTCTTCCGCTGTGTATGGGCTCGGCGAGAAAACCAGGTAGTTGACTATATCGGGATATGCAACTGAAGGAAGAATCATCGGGCCACGATGGATCCAAGAAGAGGGAGCCAACTTGTAGGGATTTGCACCGCCAATAAAAATGTGGGGCTAAATAAAAATTTCTCGAAATATCACGCCTTTTCTTGTGGTCCAAGTCCTTCCCTATATGCCTTTGCATCTTGGACGCGTTTTGATGAGCTTTTCTGTTGACTAGACATGGCTACATTCACTTAAAGTATCCAAAGCACACAATACTCCATTGTACTCCGTTCAGTTGTTTACACCGAGTGCCTCCAATATGGCCACACATCCAGGTTACCACCCAGAACATCATGTCGGTGAAAACCCTCTATAGTGGTAGAACCACAGTGAAAGAAAAAGAATAACTCCCATAAACAATGATGTTGGCTTGTACTCTCTGTGTCTTTGTCACTGGCCATTTATTATCATGTCATTGGTGAGGAAATCAATGATAACAATGTGACTTTGGGAAGTCCTCTCCTTATGCAGTGATTGAGCCGTTGGCATGACAGCCGTTGGAAATAATGATCGAAACAAACTTAAAAGTCCTTCTAGAAATAGCTTTGGGTCAACTTTGTCATAAACAGCATTCTTGCGTGGCCTGCACAGCACACAAAAAAAGGACACATTTTTATTCATGTGCATAGCATGGTATGATATCCAGCTGATAGCACTGGCCCCCATCCCCGAGTTATTTCAGCGATCCGTCCCTGTGTCTGGTATTATGATCTATTCTTTAATCCTTATGTAAATCACTATCACCCGTTCGAGTGTCAGAAGAAATGCTTTTCTAGTACGTCACAGGAGACAACTGTAACCAGGGGCGCTGTATAGCGGGGAAAAGTTAGGACAATTCCAAGGGCCCATGACTGACAGGGGCCCCAAAAAATAGGTAAAAACTAATATAAAATTATTAAACCATTATCATTCAGTATATATATATATATATATATATATATATATATATATATATATATATATATATATATATATATATATATATATATATATATATATATATATTTCAAATATAATAATACAATTAATGATCTCTTTGTTTTTACTTGTTTTTGGCAGTAAAAGTTAAATATCCCCATTGACCAAAAAGTAAACATCCATATAGACCGACCACCCCCCTGTATCTGCATGAAATGGTTTGGTCCTGCCGTAGCGCACTCAGTGACGGCGTTTAGTTGCAGTCAGTAGATGCGCCAGAACTACAGTGACCACAGTATTACCAAGTAACGTTAAATCAAAATCTGGTTTTCAAAAAAGGAAAGAGAGAAAAGACAAAGGAAAGGGTGTCAAACTGTAACCCAGTTTTTCACCAAGAAAGGTAGGTAGCCTATGGTCTGTGAGTGGTATTAACCTGTTGGCTTAATGTCCATAGTGAAATAAGCTAGCTAGCTACAGACTAGTGTTAGCATAACATTGAATCACCATTTAATCAGTGCAGGGAAACGTTTAGCAAGATATTCATATTAAATCATTGTCCCTGCCCCTTTTAGCAGACTTAACAACAGATGAGTCAGCAGGAGCCCAGTCTCCCCCTAACTGTGCCCCTCCCTGTCCCAGTGAAGAAGGTGAGCAACATTGTGTTCAATGACATGCCAGTTAACATCATTGCAGGGAGTCTGTGGGGATTTCTCTGTCTTTCATTAATAATTATAATAATAATTAATAATAATAATAATAATAATTTTGTTAAGAGAATTTTTCATTTTGTCAAATTTTACAATAAAAAAATACATTGAGACTGTAAAAGATGGCCTTCAGCACATTTTTTTGGTTGCTATTAATCTTGCATCAAATATTGAACTGCATACTAGACTTGCATGCATGTACAAATCACCAGCAGTAAATATTGTGCTAGTACTAGTATTGAACTACAAGAAGCAAGACAGTTGCAAGCCTTTAATTAGAGTTATGTAAAGCTTGTGATGGGACAGTTAGGTCCTAGAGATGTGGTGACAACAGCTGCGCAGAGGGGGCCCAATTTGATTTTTTGTCATGGGGCCCAAAATTCCTGGCGGCGCCCCTGACTGTAACACACACAATCTATCAGGTAGGCTACAAGCAAATAAAGGGTATTACTTACAGAGGACAAAATGACATCTATTACAGTATTTTACGCAGTGTCACGCAATCACAGGCAACACTGTAGTCTGCTGGTTTATCTCCGAGGTCATTCCTCCTTCAGCAGACATTGGTCATTTTGTTGTTTCTGTGAGGCTGTGATAGGTTGTAAACTTGGGTTCTCCACAAATATAACAGGCTGTTCTCGTACATATGGCTACGAAAATTAATGCATTGTAATTTGTATGTATTCCACGTATTTATTGCTGTACACACCACATTGACTGCTGCTGTACAGTAGCACTTTGGTCCGCATAGGAAGGAAATTGGTATGTCTGTTTAAAACACAGGGCTTTCGAGCGGGGGAGCGGAGTTGGTGTCCTGGGAAAAACATAAGATTTTCATCCAGGAAACGCCTGTTTGGGAGTCCCTTTAACAGGACCGGTGCTTTTAATCCATACAACAATCTTTTTTTCCTATCTTAGCTAGTCGTTTTGGTGCCTAAACTTAACTATTGTTGCCGCATGACGGTCACCTTTTGTCGGCTAAACTCAACTACAACGGGCACCTAAAGGACCGTCACCTCCAGGGGACCTGTACCCAGAGCACAGTCACCTTTTGTGGACTAAACTCAACTGCAACGGCCTCTGAAACGACCTCCACTTCATGGTACTGGCTCACAGTAACCTTTTCTCTGCTAAATTTAACTGTAAAGACCGCTAAACTTAACTGTCATGTGACCGGCCGGCGGCCGTAGTCTAATAGAATATTATACAAATTGTTGTGCATAAGTTTTTGCACGATATCATACGTTCATGAGAACGTGTTGAATAAAACTATAGAGTGTTGCAACCATAACCTCTTTATGTTGTGTGTATGTGTTTTGTAGCTGGATGCTGGAAATGATTCTATTGTCTTCTTCTAAGATGCTTCTATAATCTCTACCCTTTTGTAATGTGACAGATTTATTAAAATGACACTGCCTGCTTTTATGACATCCATTATCAAAGCTAATCCAATCATGTCCCTGTCTGAAGCCAGCCATTGAAAGACAGATCCTCATGTTATCGATAGCCAGCACAACTGCACAGCATCTTTTGCCGGCATAAATATGTTCTAAATTTGATTTATATTTATTTTCTGCCTCTAAATGCTGCAGACACAGTGTTAGTGAGACATTCAAGGGCATCTGATTGTCATTACAGCACCATCAAACTCTGAATCATAGCACAACACCTAATGGCTTATTACAGGAGCGTATGCTAAATTAAACATTACTGCATCAATAAATGTTGCATGGCATTAACCTGACAGTGCTTCATAAATATTGTGCGTTTTCCACTAGCCCTCCTTCCAGCCCCGACTTCCTCTGTTACCTTCACTCCTACATGCACAAAAGCATCCATTAATAACTCAAAGCATGTTTTCGTCCTGTTTTTTCCTAATGCATTGGAATAACATAAATGGGCATTAAATAATTTCCAATTTCCCAAATTATCTTTCAAGAATTTTAATTAGCAAGCATTTTGGAACATTGCGCACCTACAGCAGATGGGTGCTCATGTCAGCCCATTTAAGCAACTAGCAATTAGACATTAGCATTCCTATTTGCATCACCCAAAACCCTTCATTTCTCCACTCAACCCCATCTCACTTACTGGGTTTTTCAGAGACTCCACAGAGGGTTTGACTTACAGGTGGTGAAGGGCTTACTGAGAATGTGTTGCCAATTTCTGAGCTAAAGTGGTCTCCTTGAAAGGTTAACAATTTAAAAGGGATATTCCCCAAACAGATTTAATGTGTCTGCAGACCAGTTTGAAATGACACCATTTAAAATTGACAACTAATTATTGCATAATGACAGCTCAACAATCAGTATTATTATTTTAGAGCACAACATAAACTAACATTTACCACATGGACTTAACTTCTATGTAAATTACCTTGGTAATTACAGTCAACACTAATTGTATTTCTACATGCAAAGTCATTATTTAATAATTATTGCAATCAAATATGGTCGGTGTCGTTTTTCTGTGTAAAATAATTGTTGAGGCACCAACCATTACAAAAGATAGGCTAAATACCTGTAAAACTACGGTACTCTGTATCTCTCTTTGTTAACATGTCAACAAACACAAATTCACTACCAGGTGTACACATACATGGGGGGGCATGACTTCTATAATTGCATTCCCCCCTCTCTTTCTCTGTCTCACTCACACATGTAAAATTACTACTGTCACAAACCTAAATTAAGAATGAAATATTTAATGCGACACAAACAGAACAAATGTGCCATAAGCAAACAGCAATGAGCTCAACACTATGAAGGCCACAAAGAAGCAACATTATGACAACAACCTCAATAGACGAGCATGGACACACTCGTCACCATTTATCGTTATTTCAATCAATCCAACACAACATTTCCAATGCAAGGCACAGTATCACAAAGGCAGGATCTTAAAATATGCGTTCACTCACAAAGGCTGAAGGCGCACTTGAAGAGAACAGGGCGTTTTCCTCTGGGCAAACTTTTGTTGAATTATTTTGTATGCTAACCAGTCCACATTAAATCACAGTTACTTTTTACCAGCAGTTTAAATGATGACAATATAGCACATGGCTGGTGGGCACCATGGCGTTTTGATTCCAGTTTCTCCTCCAAATTAAGGGTTCAAAGTTACCTGTACTCAAGAATGAAATCCATCAAGTCTGAAATAGAAAATGCTGCTGTTGTGGGGCTACGGGCTGTCAGCCCCGCTGGGCATCAAATTTGTGTGATCTACATTAAACACACTAACACTCAGCATGCCTATTAATAATTTCCCACGTACATGGCACATTGCATTGTGACAGAGGGGCTAGCCCCACATTCAGGATACCGTAGCATAGCATGAGCCCTGAATGTTTACAACGTCTGGTTCCGCCCCTGCTACTGCTCCTATTGCTAGTGTAGCACTGTCATATATATCCACTATGGTATGTAATCTAAAGGCCCTGAAAACCAGATTTGTTTACTTATATGGGTTAAAACAGTTTTTTTCATTTCACAAAATATCTCTGGATTTGTTTTTCTCACTGGTTTAAAGTGGTTGGGGCTCGGACATTTCTCAAGTCAAGTCATGTTTATTTCATCCCTAAAAAATGGAAATTACAATGCTTTGCTCTTTGTCAGTTGTGTGGTAGTTTTATGTTGCCAGACAACTGTCAATCAAATCAATTCAAACCAACCACACACAATGCTGATGAGTGTTAAACCCTTAATAAATAATACTGTTGTAATGGATGTATTGTTGTTTGTTTTTTAAACTTTGATTGTTGCCTCTCTAGTGATGAATATGTGGTGTTGGTTGTAAAAAAATTGCACTTTTTGAGCTTTCATTAAGAGGGTATTTAATCAGTATGATCCCATCATCTGAACACTTGAACTTGATTGCCACTGTTTATCTGTGATGTCCTCCTCATTTACATTAGTTGTTCAGTGTACTCTGTCTTTCTCTGCAATCTCTGCTCCTACCTGACCACCGGCCCCTCATTCCCTCATTAGCTCCTATTTTTTGCATGGTGATCCAGCCTTCCAAAACCAACACAGAAACAGAGAGAGAAACCGTGCGTTCGTGCACATCGGAAGAACGTTTTTCCGAGTGAAAACGTCATCATTCACGTCCCTTCCTGTGGGAATCAGAGGTGGGAAACTCTGGCCAGATTTTGCTAACCGAGTTTCCCAGTTGGTGACACGTTGTTGACAACTGACGTTTGATGTAGGCTTTGGTTCACTGAACATATTTCAATGACAATAAACTTATTTATTGTGGACAAACGCCTCTGCTGAGGTACTGAGATACACAGACGTAACATGTTTCAAATTATTCATGAATAGGCCTATGTATAAAAAAAAACAACAACACCTTATCCGTGTCCTTTCCCATTTGTTGTCCTGCAGATAACACAAACACCTGACGATGTTTGTATGCTCGCATAAGAAAACGGCAGCAAATTATTGTGGCCTCCATGTTTTCACCAGGTTTTCACACACCTGATGCACTAGGCTACGGCCAACAGTTGGTGGCAGTCATGCAACAAGTTGTTATGCCAAACGCCAATATAACAGAAGAAGAAGAACACGCATCCCGACGTGAACGCTGGTAGACGGAAAAACAACGTAATCACGGGGGGCGGTCCCTGTCATTCCGAGGTGGCATGAACACGCCAAAAGACCCTCTCTGTTTCTGTGTTGGTTTTTGACTCCTACATCACTAGATTCACATAGATTCAGACTAAGCCTGAACAAACACTAAGTAAAGACTATTTTCTCCTTATCTGACAGTCTGGTGGGTCTGCCTTCGGCTCCTCATGTTGCTTAGAAGGTTTACACACACACACACATATTAAAAACATTCGATAAATGAAGAATTTCATTATTTAACATGATTACCGGTGCTGTACTTTGTATATAGTTTTTTATTATAGGAGACTCGTCTGCAAGGCTGTGCTCTAATTAAGTCAGTAATGCCAATACATATCAAACCTGATTTCAAACCAGAACTCATATGTCCAGCTTCACATGTTCTCTTTTCCCTCTGCAGAAAAACATAGCTGTCAAATGTGTGGGGTCATAACAGCTGCTCAGGCATTCATCCAGTACCATGAAGCCCTGCCACCACTCTAACTGACTTTAAGCTCAGGCCAGAAACATTCGCCAGTCTGGAGACAAGCGACCCCCCAGCGCTCATTATGTGGACACTACCATGTGCTTGGGTGGCCACGACAGTCCTCCGGACCCCATGGTCTGTGTGAGCTCAGGTCATGACTGTTAATTAGGTGGCACTGCTGTCCTGCGAGCTATAACTCCACTGCAGTCATCAGTGTCAACACACTGTCCGCTCAAATCTGTCAGACCCTCATTGACCAGTTGGCTCGGAAGCAACGTGCATTTCTTCATTTAATTGCTCCATCAAGCAAAGCATGTAAAGGCAAACTGTCACAGACAGTGTCACTTCTCACAAACTGTAATAAAGAAAGACTTGAATACAAGGTCTGAAAGGTGGGGAGAATTGTAGAGTGCTGAATTGTTGTTTCACTAAGTTTTAGTTTCCTGTGCTGACATCCCAGGATGAA
This sequence comes from Zingel zingel, assembly GCA_023566125.1. NCBI lineage: Eukaryota > Metazoa > Chordata > Actinopteri > Perciformes > Percidae > Zingel > Zingel zingel. The sequence continues at coordinate 36,059,176 of CM042322.1, read as the reverse complement.
ATCCAGCTTTTAGAAAATTATATAATATAGCAATGCAAATAGCACCCAAGAGGCAGTTAACTACAAGATGATGGGCATGCCGGCGATGCTGAGGTACAGCTGAGCAGTGTCGGCAGCACTGGAGTGCCCATAATCACAGCAGAGCATCCTCAAGTGCATTGCTGCTTTCCTATAAGAGCTACTGTATAAATAAATGTTGGCTGATTGCAAAGTCTTAGTATACATTAATAAGAATCACTGACTAATGAGAAAATGATAAAGACTGCTACCCAGGTCCCCAGTTAGAATTACAACTCATAAAGCATTACTCATTATTCTTAAGTGGAGTGTCAACACTGTTGCAACTAGGGCCTGACTGATATATCAGTAGGTGAATATTATTGGCCAATATTTAGTTACTTTTACTATTATTTGTCATCATGCAAATACCTTTTGGCAGACTTAATGCCATGCGGATTGTGTTTTGTACCGACGTGTTAAACTTTTTGGTGTCAGAATTTGTTTTCCCTACATTATTTACTCCAGGGCAACTACAGCATGATGAAAGTATGAATGGGTAAGTTGTAGGCAAATGAAAAACCAATTGTATTGGTTTTTTTTTGCATGTTTTTCAGTCAAAGACACTTGCATTTGAACATATATGGAAAATGGTTATGAAGGTAAATTTGGTGGAACATGCTCTGGTCCCACCTTAACATAAGATGAACATTAAATCTTAGTTAAATTCACAGTAGTAATAACGGCTAGGTTTTAATAGCCGAGCTGTACACCTGCATGATTGCATTGGATGTAGTTAGCTGGTATTCAAACAGCTGGTGATGAGCCACTGATGGTGAAGCATGAATGAAGCAGCTAATACCAATCAGCGAATGCAAACACAACTTCACGCCACGTCTGAACTAACGCTAGGATATATTTTTTAGCCTTACTCTACTTTATTAAATGTTATGGGTTTTTGTACCCATAACATTGCATTTTGCATTTTGTTCATGATTAATAATCATACTGCTTTATGTTGTACGAAAGTGTATTGATCAACAGTAAAATAACTTCAGTACATTGGGTTACATTGTCACAGTTCCGCAATAGCCAAATCTGAGAGGTCAATGCTAAAAATGTTGATTATGACTGTTGAAGAATCAATACATCACTTTCTTTCTTTTTTATTTTAAAATATTAATAGCATATCAGCCTCAAGCCTACTGCTACACCATAAACTAACTTCACCTTGATGATTATATTATCAGGAACTTGGTCAGTTTCCTCTCCGGGAACCATCACCTTATCGTGGTGGAGAGGTTTGTGTGTCCCTATGAACTTGAGGGCTGTGTTGTCTGGAGCCTTGTGCTCCTGGTAGGGTCTCCCAAGGCAAAGTGGTCTCAGGTGAGGGGCCAGACAAAGAATGGTTCAAAAACCCTATGAGAAATCGAGGAAGGGATGGAGTGACCCTGCCCGGAGGAAGCCCGGGGCCCCCGTCTGGAGCCAGGCCCAGACGGAGGGCTCGTTGGCGAGCGTCTGGTGGCCGGGTTTGCCATGGAGCCCGGTCGGGCACAGCCCGAAAAAGCTACGTGGCATCCATCTCTCCAGCCCATGGGCCCACCACCTGTGGGAGGAACCGCTGGGGTCGGGTGCATTGCCACACGGGTGGCAGTGAAAGTCAGGGGCCTCGACGGACCAGACCCGGGCAGCAGACGCTGGCTCTGGGGACGTGGAATGTCACCTCTCTGTGGGGGAAGGAGCCGGAACTGGTGCGGGAGGTGGAGCGCTACCGGTTAGATCTGGTGGGGCTTACCTCTACGCACAGTCTCGGTTCTGGAACCGTACTCCTGGATAGGGGTTGGACTCTTTTCTTCTCCGGAGTTGCCCAGGGTGTGAGGCGCCGGGCGGGTGTGGGGATACTCACAAGCCCCCGGTTGAGCGCCGCTATGTTGGAGTTTACCCCGGTGGACGAGAGGGTCGCCTCCCTACGCCTGCAGCTGGTGGGGGGGAAAACTCTGACTCTTGTTTGTGCATATGCACCAAACAAGAGTTCGGAGTATTCGGCCTTCTTGGAGACCTTGAATGGAGACCTTGAATGGAGTCCTGTATGGGTCTTAGGTGCCTCAAGGGGCGGTAACCCGCGAACACCGTGGTGGACACCGGTGGTCAGGGAAGCCGTCCGACTGAAGAAGGAGTCTTTCCGGGATATGTTATCCCGGAGGGCTCCGGAGGCAGTTGCAAGGTACCGAAGGGCCCGAAGGGCTGCAGCCTCTGCCGTGAAAGAGGCAAAGCAGCGGGTGTGGGAGAAGTTCGGAGAAGATATGGAGAAGGACTTTCGGTCGGCACCAAGGTGCTTCTGGAAAATCGCCACCTCAGGAGGGGGAAGCGGGGAACCATCCAAGCTGTGTACAGTAAGGATGGGACGCTGTTGACCTCAACTGAGGAGGTAATAGGGCGGTGGAAGGAGCACTTTGAGGAACTCCTAAATCCGACTAATACGCCCTCTATGGTAGAGGCAGAGCTGGAGGATGATGGGGGATTGTCGTCAATTTCCTTGGTGGAAGTTGCTGAGGTGGTTAAACAACTCCACAGTGGCAAAGCCCCAGGGATTGATGAGATCCGTCCGGAAAGCTCTGGGTGTGGAGGGGTTGTCTTGGTTGACACGCCTCTTCAACATTGCGTGGAAGTCTGGGACGGTGCCTAAGGAGTGGCAGACCGGGGTGGTGGTTCCCCTTTTCAAAAAGGGGGACCAGAGGGTGTGTGCCAATTACAGGGGTATCACACTTCTCAGCCTCCCCGGTAAAGTCTACTCCAAGGTGCTGGAAAGGAGGGTTCGGTCGATAGTCGAACCTCAGGTTGAAGAGGAACAATGCGGATTCCGTCCTGGTCGTGGAAAAACGGACCAGCTCTTTACTCTCGCAAGGATCCTGGAGGGAGCCTGGGAGTATGCCCAACCGGTCTACATGTGCTTTGTGGATCTGGAGAAGGCGTATGACCGGGTACCCCGGGAGATACTGTGGGAGGTGCTGGGGGAGTATGGGGTGGGGGGGGGTCCCTTCTCAGGGCCATCCAATCTCTGTACGACCAAAGCGAGAGCTGTGTCCGGGTTCTCGGCAGTAAGTCGGACTCGTTTCAAGTGAAAGTTGGCCTCCGCCAGGGCTGCGCTTTGTCACCAATTCTGTTTGTAGTATTTATGGACAGGATATCAAGGCGTGGTCGGGTTGGAGGGGGGTTGCAGTTCGGTGGGCTGGGGATCTCATCGCTGCTTTTTGCAGATGATGTGGTCCTGATGGCATCATCGGCCTGTGACCTTCAGCACTCACTGGATCGGTTCGCAGCCGAGTGTGAAGCGGCTGGGATGAGGATCAGCACCTCTAAATCGGAGGCCATGGTTCTCAGCAGGAAACCGATGGAGTGCCTTCTCCAGGTAGGGAATGAGTCCTTACCCCAAGTGAAGGAGTTCAAGTACCTTGGGGTCTTGTTCGCGAGTGAGGGGACAATGGAGCGGGAGATTGGCCGGAGAATCTGCGCAGCGGGTGCGGTATTGCATTCAATTTATCGCACCGTTGTGACGAAAAAAGAGCTGAGCCAGAAGGCAAAGCTCTCAATCTACCGGTCAGTTTTCTTTCCTACCCTCACCTATGGTCATGAAGGCTGGGTCATGACCGAAAGAACAAGATCCAGGGTACAAGCGGCCGAAATGGGTTTCCTCAGGAGGGTGGCTGGCGTCTCCCTTAGAGATAGGGTGAGAAGCTCAGTCATCTGTGAGGAGCTCAGAGTAGAGCCGCTGCTCCTTTGCATTGAAAGGAGCCAGTTGAGGTGGTTCGGGCATCTGGTAAGGATGCCCCCTGGGCGCCTCCCTAGGGAGGTGTTCCAGGCACGTCCAGCTGGGAGGAGGCCTCGGGGAAGACCCAGGACTAGGTGGAGGGATTATATCTCCAACCTCGCCTGGGAACGCCTCGGAATCCCCCAGTCGGAGCTGGTTAATGTGGCTCGGGAAAGGGAAGTTTGGGGTCCCCTGCTGGAGCTGCTACCCCCGCGACCCGATACCGGATAAGCGGACGAAGATGGATGGATGGATGGACTTGGTCAATTTGACCTGATCTTTGTCACTAGGCAATACTGTGACATTGTCTTTTGTCATTAACAGATGTTCTAGATCAATTAACAGATGTTGTAGATCAAACTTATCAGCTAAATTTATCATACTGTATGGAACAGCTCTAATCTCCCCGTATCTTAATCCAATTTACTTGTGTTCAAAACACGATTGAAAGGAAGTTAAATATTCATAATATATGCTTAGCTAAAGATAACAGATGGCTTGATCAGCATAGCATGTTACTGCTATATCTGTCATCAGGTATCATTTGCGACGGTGGATGATAATTGTAAAATTGAAAGCTGGTACTTGATGTAATCCCGACAAGGATTTACTGTAAATAACATTCTTTACTCTCAAAATCAATCTTCACTTTTAACATAATGTACATCTTTCCATGTACATTAGGAGGGAAATTGTTTTGTAATCTATCTGATCAATGCATAATGTTTTGTTGTATACTATTTTTTTACATATCTCTGTGATACTTATAGTTGTTTATAGGACAAGCGATATAGTGAACCACACTGTGTCTGTCAAGATTCATTCATTTCAATATAGCCAAAAAGCCTGCACTACTCCCCAACCACAATCCTCCTAACAACCCCATCTTGTCAAATATTAAGGCTAACCTACAGCTGTATTGTATGTTAGCATACATATTACATACAACATATAACATATAACACAGAGCCTTTCTTGCATGGGTGTTAAGCCTGATCTTAAGGCGGGTTAGACCTCCAGGGAAAGAGGGAGAGTATCCTTGCATCTTTTCAAGACCTTGGTTAAATTATTTAAAGCTGCTCGGAGCTCCTTTTTTGTCCAGTGTTTTTTACTCCTTTTGCTCCCTTCCTTTTATGTGCTCATTTGTTGATTCCTATCAAGGACAAGATAAAGAGATAGATTTTTTTCCCCCCTTACTGATAACATTTTCTTGGTGCAGAGCTTGTCTTACCCATGTAGCGAGCCTGGGACCTTCTGCACTTGCAATCTGATACAAAGAAATGCATTGGTTCTTTACAAGGCAATCATGGGAAACATTTCCAGAATACCACAACGATATTATGTTTCTACATTTCAATACCCTTTTTGGGTAAATAGATCTATATATAGCAAAATATATCTATTAGGGCTGTCAAAATAAAAAAAAATAACTCAGATTAATCCATTTCATATTGAACTTTGACCCAGAGCCCGTTCTAGCCACCATTCAACTGTAAAATGAAGGAGGGAGACAAGAATGCGCTGCCTGGATCATTAATTGGAACATTTACATTCTTCCTGAATAGGGTTGGGTACCGAAATCCGGTGCTAATACGGCACATGTGCCTTCACGACCGGTAACTACCAGACCGAATAGCAACACAGATTTCGGCGCCTCATTTCGGTGCCACTGATATATCTGCGCTTCTCTCGGATGCTCTGAAACAGACGTTACAGGCAACAGAAACATCGCTGCACGTGATGCTAGTTAACACTTTACTCGACAGCTAACGTTAGCCTACCGCTAGCTAGTTAACACTATACTTGACAGCAGCTAACATTAGCCTACCGCTAGCTAGTAGCTGGATTAAACACGGTTACAATGCTGACAGCTAACGCTAAATGGTGTAAAGTTTGACTGTATTTTACTGTAGAGGATTCAACACCGGGATGTAACAATGTCCAGCTGCCGTTGTCGGAAAAACCACACAGACGGTGTGGTGCGTTCACTGAAACTGTTAACTTACAGCCTCATGGTGCATTCAAAGTTGTTGTTAAATGCCATTTTTTCCATTTGGTGGTTGTTTTTCTCATTCAACAGCAATTTACTAGAAAAATAAGTTATTGTTATAGTTAATACATTATTATTATTAAATCATTTAATTTTGACCATATGGCCTAGCAATAAACAAGCCGTTCTTTAATGTTGCCAACTGTTGTTTAGTACCCTTCTTTTTTTTCTTTTTTGCTTCGGTTAAGGCACTGGGCAAAAATGATGTATGCGATTAATTTAGATTAATTAATCACAGAGTATGTAATTAATTAGATTAATTTTTTTAATTGATTGACAGCCCTAATATCTATATATTATTTTGCTCAGAGATAGTGTGTAATGCATAAGCTATGCTTGCAAAAGAGGACACATACTGTATGTATTGGATCTTCATGGAACACATTGCAAGGGATGTAAGCAATTACTTGCAATGCCCTTGCCTTGTCATTGTATACTTGGGACTCATTTTTATAGTCAATGGCAGGAAATAGTCTTATTAACTTCCCATTTGGGAAAGGCAATTTTGTGTGTGATGATAAAGCTGTGATGATGTGCATCAATTCTTGGCTCTCCCTCCATTTTAAAACTAGGAACCAGAGAGACGTTTTTGCATAAATGCTTGCAGTTTTCAAGTAGACACTGACTGTATTGCTTTGCCCTCTGTCTGTTTTCAGGTCAATTCAGTAACATGGGAGGCAGCAAAGCCAAGAAGCGACAGAAGACTTTTGAGATGCAGCCTGTGCTTGAGTGACTTCACGTAGAGAGGCATCCGGAGGCACCAGATTGATTGGCGTTGTTTGCTTTGCGCTGGCTTTGACTGAGACCCTGATGTGCTGTGCCAGCCAGCTGTGCAGCCACAACCATGTCTCAGTAAAATATGCAATCATCAGCCATATCTGTGCCCCCCCGAGCCCTCATTTGATGGTAGCCTTTTAATGAGGAACAAGCAATACAACCCTTACCCGGTGCGTCCTTGCCGCTAACCTTTATGCAGAATAGATGAACTCCTGACATTCGGAGCGACTGGGGGACGCAAAGACACAAGGCATTCTGGGATGTGTACTCCCTTATGAGGAGTGTTTAAATGCCAAAGGGGGTTGGTCTCACATGGACAGAAGGCATAGCAGGTGGAGAAAGCAAACCTTTTGACAAGTCAGCACCCCTGTCGTCCTCCCTTCATCCCCCTCAACCTTTCCTCTTGCAGAGACTTCTTTCTCGTCTTTCTCCATTCCTCATTTATTCATCTCTTCTCCCGCACATATTGCTGTAAAAATCTCATTTGGCATGCATTAAATTTCTGCAGATAAGCTTAAGCACTCACCACATTGAGTGACAAGGACAGATTGCCACCTATTGGTAATAAGCGGTCATTGGCAACAAAACTGTATATGTAAAGGTGACATCATTCCTAACTAACTTGAGCTCACGTCAAGGCATCTGTTAAGCTCTGTGTGTATCTGTGCTGAGATACAAGTAACAGCAAATTTGCTTTAGGCTACTTGATGTTGCTGTTTCTAATTCACAAACCTATCTCAGCTGAAACCACACAAAAGGCAAATTAGCAAAACACATAATTTCTCTCCAAATTGATCTTTTTGTTTAGGAGCAGACAGACAGCATTGCTCACAACTCACTGAAATGGCATTACATTTCTATATTAAGATTCCCCTCTACTGCAACAGCTCTCTCTTCTCTTCTAACACTTTCACTGAGTATAGAAATTAAAAACTTAACGGCCCTCAATTTAGCCGTCCCATTTCTCATGGGGCCCCTGAACTAATCTGAAGCCTGGGTGGATTTTTCTACCCTGGAGGAGTGTGTCATTGGACTCTCATTCGAATAAAATTACAGTGGATAAAGAAGTGCCATTATGAGCAAAGAGAGCCTTAATAGCACACCACAATCAAATCATAACATTGCAGGAGACCACAGTTGGCACTGCGGCGTCTGGACTCATTTAGCAGGCTTTTTAAGTCGGCTCCTCTCCAACTTGCCCGCCATAACCTACTAAGGCTGTCCATCCCGCAAATCCTTCCACACATAGTTGTGTTTTCCTATTTTGCCATTTCAGTTGGTGAATTCAAAACACAATGTCACCTAGTTCCCTACGTTCCTGTTACACTTTTAATCCTGTCTCACCAAATAATCTACTACAAACGGCTATAGAGTGTGAATCTACCACAGCTCTTTCTGTATGGGATACTACAACTCATTATTTGCTTTATTGTGCACAACATATGTCAAATTGTAGCATATGATGACCATCGATTTCTAATTTGTAACTGTAACTGAAACCAAGTGCAAGACATACTGTACATTTACTAAAGTTTTGCATTTTCCACTAGTATTTCTGTGTTATAGACATTGGTGAGAATAATAATAATAATGTATACTTTATTAATCCCGCAAGGGAAATTACAATGTTTTCACTCTGTTATTAAACAGATTACACACAGGCCTGAATTACACACACACACACACACACTCAGTACCTATACATGCACTAATGGAGAGATGTCAGAGTGAGAGGGCTGCAGCTGTCAATGGACAGGCGCCCCGAGCAGTTGGGGGTTCTGTGCCTTGCTGAAGAGCACCTTGGCAGTGCCCAGGAGGTGAACTAGCACCTCTCCAGCTACCAGTCCACCACCATACTTTGGTCCATATGGGGACTTGAACCGGCGACCCTCCAGGTCAACTCCAAATTTAACCCTGACCCAACTCCCTACAGACTGGGCTACTGCCACCCCAAAAGGTCTTACTTATTTAATCAAATACTTAAGTACTAAAGAAAACTTACTTCAAACCTTAACTTTACTTGAATATAACCATTATATACTACTTTGAAATGTGTGAAATGTTCTACCTTTTGTAAGGTAGAAACCTTTGTTTTATTGCCTTTGTCTTAATGCCTTTTTCTGCAGATAACTTTTTTGGCCTTTATTCAAGCTTAGACATGGAAGGGGAGAGAGAGGGGGAATGACATGCAGCAAGAGGCGGCAGGTCGGAACTGAACCCGCGGCCGCTGCAGTGAGGAATGAGCCTCTGTATCTGAAAGATGCCATACATGCCATGCTTTTTTTTAGGGTCCTATTTTAACAATTTGATCATGTGAAGCACTTTGTGACTTTGTCTGTAAAAGGTGCTTTATCAAATACACTTATTGTTATATTATATACAAACAAACTAGCTTTGCCTTTTTACAAGTAGTTGAAAATAGCCCCACCTTAAATGCTGCTTACACATTATTGCATCAATAATAGCGATTCAGTAAACTGCATAGTAAATATTAATATTTTTGCTGGTACTTGCGGGACTTTTTCTTGTAATTGAGTACTTCACATTGTCATCATAAAACAGTTTCAACCTAAGGTCCATTTGGTAGGTTATCGAGTATTTCATTCTATTCTACTTTTCATTTAAATGGGAAAAAGTCTACATGTGATCATATTGCCTGAAGATCACAGAAAGGACCTTGTGGTGAGATTGTTTTCGCAATTGCTGTTACCAGGGTCAAGCTTGACCTTTAAACTTGAGCTTTTAAGTCAAAATGGACGAAAAGTCCTTCAAGTGCTCACATTTTTTAGAATTTACTTCTTACATGCTGCCTCCAAGGTCAAAAATGAACTTTGTACCTCAGGTTCAACATTGTGCTTTAGTGGTAGAGCAGTTATTAATGCCCCCCCCCTGGCTACATACAAGTGTCTTGAGCAAGTCACTCAAATTATTCCTAATGTGTGTCAAGGACAACTGTAGTCGCTTTCAACGAAGCCATTTGGCAAATAAATGTTATTTAATGTTATATAATGGCACTTTTACTTAAGTAAAGGATCTAAGTACTTTCCAAACACCACTAGATGGTTAATCCAGGAAATATGCATCAGCTGCCCTCTTCTAAATATCCTCACATCTGACATGAGGTTAAATTGCTGTAAAATCATCCCTGGAGTGCTGTCACACTTTCAGGAATGTAGTCCGGACAAATGAGAGAGAGACTGAAAGCAAGACAGAGCGAGAGAGAGAAAATGTCAATGCTATGTGCAACACACACTCCAAACAATCAAGCCACAAGAGACATTATGCAGCAGGATAGATTGAGACACCATGACAAAGCACAAACAGCTTCCCAAACGTCATTTCAGACTGTGGCAGATTTACAGTTGTTTGTGCATGTTAATGTGCAAGAGACACAAAACACAAGTTAGAAAACAACCAAAAGAGAAGAAGAGGGTCTCAACTGTCTGCTGACCATATTGGAGGTCCCTGAGCTAGTAGCACCGAACTTAAATGTATTTCTATGTTGTGATTTTAACTGAAAATCTGATTAATTTTGTGTCAGGTGCTCCTTGTACAGTCAGTTTTCAATTGGCTGATGGGTATGAGCTAAAAGCTAACAGAGTTTAGAGTCCGGACCCAAGCCCGAGCCCGAACCAGACCCGGCCCATGATCAAGCATTTGTGTTTTTTTAATCATTACTTTATTAGCCTTATTCGGTGGGGAGCAAGCTATGCCTCTCCAGCTTCTCCCGTAGCTCTGGGTGGATGTCCTGCACTGACTTGAGTGTGAGGTAAACTGGGCTACATCGTGTCTCCCCCATCTGCAGCTCTGCTGTCGGCCAGTGTGTCAGCATGCAGACCGTGGCGAAGGACAAGAAACAAGACAAGAAAGTCTCCTATATGGTTCCAGGGCTTTGATTATGTTGCTGCCTTGAGCTGTTACCCACACTATTCGGCGGAGGGAGCTAGGGTCGAGTTTTTTTTTTACGTTTCTTCATTCGGATCCATTTGCGATCCATTCCATCCTGAATAATCAAACAGCGCAGTTTACTTGCTTCGTCCTTGTTGCATTACCGGTATTTATTAAGATAATTATAAACAGATTTCTGTAGTTCAAACAACTCAGAATTGTAGTTGAGAACATCAGTTATAACGGCCCATGTATTAAAAAAATGTCTGGTTTAAATCGGGCTTGGGCTCATAATTACAGTTGATGTGTCGGGCACAACGTGCACGGGCTTTGGAGGGTTGGGCTTGATTTTTTGGGCCCAATCTAAGCTCTAAAAGCTAACTTGTCATTTTTACAAAACAAAAAAAAAAAAAAAGATAATTATTTATATAGACTGGTAAGCGGGTTTTGTTATCATGAGATAGAGCCGTTTCCCTCTGCTTCCAATCTATGCTAGGTTAAGCTAATACCGTAAATTAACGTAAGTGCAGTAAAACTTCACACTCCATCATTATTAACCTCAGACTCATACGTTATCTTCACACATCGGCAAACATCAGTGTGTATCATCACTTACCGTACGTAATGTAAATTTATCTTCAGCAGAATGTTGTTGATGGCTATAATACTGTTAATGTGATAATTTAGCCTGTTATTGCATTAGCAGGTTAACAGTTTGTCCAGATTAACTGAATTTACCTCTCACCCAAGAGGTGTTTCAGAATAGACACTAACAAAAAAAAGGCAGCTCAATGCACCTGTAGTACTCATTTAGAAAAGAATCCACTATGAGGTGTGTCTCTGGTTGTGTTTCCATTTAATTGTCAAGCGTATGTAAGCTAACTTTTGAAATGTCGCAAGAAAGAAATGTTAAATTAGGCAGTTTTCCATCAACTGGTTTGAAGCAAATAAACTAGGCTGCAGCATAGTTTTGTCAGTTGGCCCTATACGCTACGAATGAGATTTGGCTGGTCGGTCCACCATGTCAGTCCACACTAAAATATCTCAATATTCATGTATAGAATGGATTGATATTTTTACAGGCCTTGATATCCATGGTGCTTGGACATGGTCATTCATTTATTGATCACTTTTGGTGACTTTATACTTTGTTTGGTGCCAACTGTCAAATGTTGAACATGGTTAACATTACACCTGCTAAACATTACCATGCTAGCATTGCCATTGTGAGCATGGTAGCATGCTGATGTTGGCATTTAACTCTTAATCTTGTTATATTCTTTCTACAGAGCTACTATGCAGTGTAGCTGTGGTTGCTAGAAGATATGTGCAAAAACTGTAAGTCTGTATAACTACTGTTTAATGAGAGGAGGGTGGTTTGAGAGGTTCGGTGTGGTGGGGGCTGAATGAAAGCCATCCTTCGTTAATGTCTCTCCCATGCTCCCTCACTACACGCATGTGTCTTTGGTATTTAATAGTAAATAGAGAAGAAAAGGCATGCGGGTTGGCCTGTGGGAAATTGGTGTCACTCCCTTAAATTAGCCGCTGCTTTGTGAATCTGAATAGAATAATTTGTGGTTGATCACTTCTGCCAGCAGGTTTGTTGCTTGCATAATTTCCTCCCATCTTAGGACACTACGCCTGAGTCATTTGACATTTCTGGGTCACGTCTTGCTGCCAAGGCATTTTTTAGGCTTCATTGGTACATTGATACATGAAGACGGCATGTTTCTATTTGCAACATAATAGCACCATGGTTCCCTGGCTAGAATGAGGGAGCAATATTTTGAATTCGGCATCACATTGTGGAGGTAAAACGTAACGATGCCCCAGGGCAGTGTCACCTCTCTCCCTCTCTTTCTTTTTCTTCCTGTTTTTGTCTCGTTTTTTTTTCTCTCCTTCTAAAATACACAGAGACCAAACAAACAGTAAATCCTGTATTGTCTTTGATCATTCAAAATGCAGACAGGACTTCATTTCAAAGCCTACCAGTCAAAGGAGTATCCACTGCAAATCCCGTTCAAGGACAGAACAGGGAAGCCGCACACATACACAAACATAAACAGGCATATTTCCATCCTGTTATGTAAAATTCTCTCAGTATATATGTGGGGAACATGGGGTGCAGAGTGAATAGATGAGGTGCGGTGGATGGGAAAGGCAGAGCAAGCGGCTGTAAAGAGAAGAGGAAAGGTCAATCTGTCTTCAAATTGCTCTGTCTCCACAACGGCAGGTAATCCAATTGCCATTGAAATATTCCATTTGAAGGAAAGAAACAAGTACAGTAAAAGCCTTTTACTAAGGGGTCAGAACAGATCTAACACCGAGACCTTTACTCAGCCAGCTGCTGTGTATGTAATAAAAAATATGAGTTGTGCGAGCTTGCAGTATAGTATGTGATCTTGTAAGACCAGACTTTTCCTTTTCCTCAGTAAAAGAAAATTTCAGGGCAGAACATTACCATTTCAGACAAACTGTGCCAGCAGTCTCCCAAAGGTTAGACAAAGTGTGCTTCCCTACTGTGCAGCTACCTGCCTGAACTGCACTTTGTTTGGACTAAACACATGACGGAATTGCACTTGCACTTTACATATTGTGCTGCTATTCTGCACAAGCTGCTACCTATATGTCTATATGCTGTATTGTATGTGTTTTTTAAAGTAAATCTTGTGACCACAAGACAATTCAATTCCCATGATTGGCTGGGAAAAGTCTGGGCTGTTGTAAACATGTTAGACCCAGATAACTATGTCCGCAATTTGCATTGACTTTTAAAAAAAAAAAATTGTATTATAAAAACACAAATACAAATGTGAAACAGTGATCTTACAGAATGTTTAGTAAATTAACTTTAGAACCACAGGCTACACATTGAGAGGATATTCCACTGCCTCTTAATATAAAGAGACATATGCACAGTGAATCAGAAATATCCCATTCCCTATTTTCAATTTTACTATCCAAATGTATGGAGGCGGGTGCAGGTGCATCCTCCTGCTGTGACACCTGGTAAAAACCAATCTCGGAACCCATCGGCTTTTGTTCTGACAACAATTTAGCAATAGTTCTGGGGTTCCGGTGTAGCCAGGGGACATCCGGGCCAAGACTACCTCTACCGCTCATTGTCTAAAGTCCGATTAGCAACCAGAGCCAGGTCCAGACGACATTCAGGCTAATTGCTATACACAGATACAGTATATGCATTTGAATGTAGATAAATAAATAAAAAGCTTATAAAAAGCAAAATCGTCGCCAGATGATAGGCAATGGTTTCAGAGATTGCATTTTGGCCAATGCGGTCCACCTCTTTTGCTCTCCATGTGTACTGTTTACCTAAAATGTGATTGGTACTACTCGGATACTAATACTAGTCGAACTACAAACAGAAACCAGAATTCTTCCAACACCAAAAAGTTGTCCTGTTGCTTACAGATTATGCATTCTTATGCATATATCTGTTTATAGAGATTAGGGTGAAGTCATCCTGAATTATAGGTAATTAATACCCTGTACCCAGGCTTAACTCACTTCCCAAATCATGCTGCAGATGCAATGGCTTACAGCACTGTGGTGCCATCTTCCTTGTTCCATGACCACCCTGCTATTAACGTAGCAAAGTGAGTACACTGTATATGTTTGAGGTAAAGTGAGCATTGCTCCTGCATCATATTTAGTGGTGTGGCCATGCAAGTGAAAGCTCATTAAAGATACTAACAGAGCCGTTATTGAAACAGATGACAAAGTTTAAAGATGCCACCATGGCCACCTGTTTGACTCTGCCTCTGTTCATAAACATAAAAGAAGCAGCCCGTCATAGAGAAGGATGAGATCATACAACGGTGGCAGTAATGCCTCATTCTGGGTTTGCCAATAAAATATAGAAGATGAAAATGCTGATGTGCTGCATTCAAACTTTAATGTCTTACTATGTTATTGTTATGTTAAACACGTTCCTGTTTTTATTCATGAACAAAAATTGATGCTTCAAAATAAAGGCCTTTGAAACATTATATGGAAGGCAGGGATGAGCTATAAAGTTTGGTCTCTGCAAATGCCTGCTGCAAACATAATCCATCATATTGCTAATTTTCAATATGAAATTGCTCTGCACACAAAGTTTATTATAGATAATTTGCAGTCAATCTTGTGTACACATATTCTTGTTGCAGGTAGTGCAAGTAACTCCAGAGCAAACAGTTTGTTAAAATCAAAAGGTGTCAGACCATTGTGATCTTAATTTCTTGCTTAGGTAGTAGCAGGCAGTTTAGATTCAAAAGGGGAAAAGTTGCAAACTCAGATGAAGCTAAACATAACATTTTCCTCAGAGCAATATTACTGGGGTTGGAAAGGGTGATATGTCAATATGGATGATAACAGAAGTGGAATTGTAAAGAATGAACACAACAGGATTTCCCCACCATGGTATTTGCAAGAGCCTGGAGGGGTGGAGTCAGGTCATTAAGTAGATTTGGCGCACCTGATCATCTACTACACTACTTAAGCTGGTGACAGTCAGTCGCTATTCCTCTCTTGGCCTGTTTGTTTGGTGACAGTTGTCTCTTTTTTTTCATGAACAAAACTGCTGTTGCGTTAAAAAGCCACCCCTACATGGTTTCACTTCAACATGATCTTCAGTTAGAAAAAGAAACTTAGTAGTTCCAACATGAGTGTGGTCTTGAGTGTTCTGTCACCTTAGCAGACGTGGTTTACATTAATGTTGAGTTGGGAAGGTTACACAAAGCTGTGAATGCATCCCTAATCTGTTCCCATGTGCTGAATAATGTTCCCATTCAGGCAAGCAATATTTAGGCCAGTTGGTTCACAGCTATGTTTCCTATGCTTGTTGAATTACTCAAACGTTAAACTGAATGAGATTTTGTTTCTATCTTTTCAGAACACACTATGAATCTGAAGATCTTTCCCCATGACACCGCTTGCATACATTGGTTTTCTTGGACAAATTACCAGCATTTTCCTAAACATAATGTGCATACTAAAAGAGATTTCAATGCTAATCAAAATGTGAGGACTAATCCATCACATTGTAGGACTGAATGGTGCCTAAACATTTTTGACACAGTCAGTCCATGTATGATTTTATTTGTTCATTTCACACCATCTGGCTACTATTCATCTAGTAAATGTGTGGCAGCCATCAACAGAATTTTGTATTAACACATTAATATTTGTAAATTGTTTTAATTAACATTAGCACATATAACCCCAAATGAAACTGTGTTGGAGTGTGAATGATCAGCATGTTAATTTGATGGCTTTTAAAGGTCTGGAATTTAAAATCATCAGAATATTACCTTAATGAAAGAAACTCAAATTTAGTGATTATGAATTAGGCAGACATGCTTTTTCATATTCACATTTCACTTTATATAAGTGTCTTATTATTTATTGCACAGAAGTATTCTTCTTTTCTTCGTCCTCATTTCCTCTCATTTCTTCTGCATTTTTTTTTTGTCTTTTTTAAAGTTGCTTAAACCAAAATTAAATTAAATTGCCTAAGTCTAAGGAACGTATCTGTGATACAGTATGTTTACATCTGTGTGATTAGAGAATGAGAAAACCGTCTACTGTCTGAAAGTATTTTCAGCTTTCTCTGTGTGGTGCACAGAGTGTGGACCAGCCAAAGAAATGTGTAGTTTCAGTACGAATACACTCCCTTTTACTGACATGGCCTCTGTGCCCTTCACTATTGGACCCCTGTAGGGTCTGGAAAGTAGAAAAAACTTTAGAAACTTAAAACTAGATGCGGTACTTTGGAAAATAGTCAGCAGCTGAATTTTACCAGAAATGATTGCTCAATTTAATCCCAAGTAAACAATTTATTTTTGCTTGTTTAGCTGACATTTAGCTGTAACACTGTAAACTAGTGTAACTAGGTTACACTAGTTTAGCATTATTGACTTGGAAGTGTACCTATTGAAAACTTCCTGTATTTGATCTATAATTAGTGCCACATTAGATAAACTTAGAAGCAAGAAGTTCATTTCACTCGCCTTTTTTAAGTTGCAACAACTTTACAAAATTAAGTAATATAAAAATATAAAGTAAACGAGACTAAAGACTATAGTTATATTTACTTACTTTTTCAAGGAAATCAGTTTACTTTTAAGTAAGTCAGACTTTACGGTGTTCCACGCAACTTCCCAGGATATATTCATAGGATTGTAATACATTTTTTAAAACATTACTAATTGTTATTTTGCAATCATACGAACTTGCACTTTTAATTTTTCTACTTTCTGTCAGACACAGTAGTTCTTCATAGCTCCAATCATTTCCAGTGTGAGTAGCAGTTTAATCAAAGCAGCAGTAGGTAGTAAATGTTTGGCCTCATTGAGTGGCCTCAAAAAAAAATCAATCTTTCTGCATATTGTCATTTTCATTGAAGTGCTGCTATATAACAGCATCTGGATGTAATGAATGATTAGTACTTGTAATACTGTATGAAGACGAGCATACTCATGCTTGTCTGATAGGAGAGGCTGGACAGAGAGGAGAGGGAGAGCTGCAACAGGAGGTCTCACTCTTCTTCAAATGATGGCGTCTTTTGACCAAATACCTTCTGCAGTTGTATCTGCTTTTTCAGAGTAGTGTCCCCAACACTGTGTGTGTGTGTGTGTGTGTGTGTGTGTGTGTGTGCGCGCGCGCCTTACGCTAAAGGCTGCCAGAACTACTACGTCTTCCTTTTGACTGCTATGTGGATGGAGGGAGTACTATCTAAGATCCACAAAGTGGGTTGAATTGAGATATTAAAAAGCTGAAACCCTCAGGAGGTACGAGTTCAAACAGGAAGCTGAGCCACGCTGGACCCGTGTCTAATACAGTGGCAGAATACAAGTGCTGCCGAGCGTAGTTTCAAATCTACTTCCTCGATGCAGCTTTATCAGGTGAATCGACGGGGGCAGCGCTGCTTTTACTTCACACAAATGTGGCGATGGCCTTTAAGTACTTGTTAAGAATTATTGCAAGTCGTGCAGCTCTATCTCTCTCGGATCTATAAATAGTATCTCCTGACAAATTGAGGTTGCCCTTATCAGAAAATTGAGATTTCACAGCTTTGAGGGTGAGATGTGAAATGACACATCAAAGTGCTTTTGGGCTCAGTTGAGCTGGGTGGGGGGCTGATGGCAAAATGGGAAGAATGTCTTGCTCAGAAAAAGAAGAGCCAGATGAATATGGAGCTAGAGATGCACTGCTCGTCGTCAGCTGGTGACAAGTGATGAAGAAATGGGTTAGTCAAGACGGTGTGGCAAGAAAGGGAAAAACTCATTTTAGAGCATAAATTACAATACATTAATATTAACAGATGGAATCCAAGTCAGATATTTTATCAGCTACCATTTGAGCTATAAATTATAAATGATCCTGATTATCTGTTCATATAACCTTCCCTGTGTTACTCAGTATTTTGAGTGACATCTACTCTAAATTTATAGAATATATAGAATTCATTAATCATATTTTTTGTTTTTTTTCCCTCAATCAATGATGGGGCCAAGTGATGTGGTGACTGTCTTACGTACACAGTAGGATTACTACATTAGCTTGCAGGGAGTAAAATGTACTTGTTTTTAACTTGAGGTTTTACTCAGCACAGGTAAGATGATAACTTGGCTTCTTAAAGCAACCCCCTTTAGTGTCAACAGACTGCTGACATCTGTCAACAGACAGGTTGTGGTGATGACTCTGTCAGCAGTCTTAAGCCCGTCCTCATATGCCTCTCAACCCACTGATAAGGTTGCAAACAAGAACAGAACTCCCATCCCTGATGGCGAATGTCAAGCCTCCGGGGAAGGATATACTGTACAGAAGACAAGCCTCATTAAAACCAAAACTGGGTATATAAGTTCTGCGGTGTAATGTAATTCCACATCTTATTTAAAAGTCAACAACTACTTTCACTGACTATTGGGTGTATATTAATTTACTTATTTTTAAATGATTGCTATCTGTATAAAAACAAGACTAAGAGTCTAATGGGTCTACGAGGCTGTTCTGAGGTACAGCAGTGCTTTGAGCAAAATGGAAACGCTGGCATGCTAACATCATTACAATGACAATACTAACATGCTAATGTCGAGAACATAGAATCTTATCCATCTTAGTTTAGCATATTAGCATGCTAACATTTGCTAACTCGGACAAAACGCAAAGTGCAAGGCTCTACAACTACAACACTGTTTTGTTCAAGTATTTGGCAGATTTAAATATTGGCCGAGTGATCACCAAAGTCAGTTGGAATTATCCTTTAGGAAACATAAGAATTTGATTTGATTCTATCTGTAAGTTGTTGTATATTTTGTCTGGGAGAGTTTTCATAATGCATTCATAGAACAAATACGTCTTTTGTAATATGCATAATAACTGTTATCTTCTGCTCCATTTGACTTAGACAGATAAGAGCTGGAAGTCTATACCTGTGTCAACAGAGGTCCAGTATATCTCTGCTCTGCTCCATTCACAGTGGCCAGTAGCTATAGCCTCTTTCTGCTGATAGTGGAACTATCTTCAGCCTTCATCTCTCTCTACTCTGTTGGCCAATCCACCAACTGTATTAAAAATTGCTCAAGCAAAATATCAAACAAGGCAGTGGCAGTTGCCTTAAGCATATGAGATTTGTGTTTGTACCAGCATGTAGAGCACACATATCTGGAAAGTTTGCATTCCACAAAATTCTATATCTCTTATGTGTTGCTCTGAATTATGTATGAAGGAAGGCATGACTGTACCATCACTGATAACATGCACAGAGATACAAGGGCTGTCTCACCTAGCTAATACTTTCAAATGAGTTTGGTTAGCTAACTAGCACTTTAATGAAATGAGATCCCTGTGGATGGTGTACTCCTAACGACTAATGAGAACATACATCTAAAGACAAGACAAGTTTTCTGTGGACTCTGATTTCTTTACATGGGTTTGCAATTAAAGGCTTTACATAAGAGGCACCCACATGCTTGCTTTTGTATAATGTGCTCATAGTCATCTTCAGAATTATGTTAGGTACACCCCCTCATATTACCCTTGCAGGGCTTTTATCCACAACAGGCTCCAGTGAAAATAATGACTTTTTCCCAGTAATTTGGTTCATATTGTAGATGAGGGTCAGGCAGTTTACATAGTTTGATCAAATCATCTGAACTTTTACTAAATTTGAATACTTTGAATAAAATTATTTTGAATGTGACGATACATCGGTACCTATAATGATCTTTCCTTTCATCCCGTCGCACTGCTGTCACAGCTATATTTTCCCTGTCTGATTTCTTTGTCAGGCCCATGCATACATGCACAAAGCCAAAAAGAAATCCTGTTATGCATATATGACCAAGAAATCAGCTTTTTCAAAAAGTAGGCTGTAGTCTGGTTACTTAAGTCCAGGTACAGTAAACAGTAAATCAGCTTTATAGCCCCTCACAATTGTCAAGCTAAAAGGCAACCCTGTCTCCTAAATAATTATGTTACCATCCAACTAAAAATCATCTAAATAACATTTCGAGAGAAACATATTTTCTCCCAGATTACATGTCCTATTACCTCACGACATGCACACATTGTGAAACGCTTGTTGGTTTTGAACACGTGGTTAACGTGAATTGAAACAAAATGGTAACGCTTTATAGTAATGGTATATGAATTATCATGAATTTATACATGACTTCATGCATGCAAAAATATGCATTCATTCATGTAGTACTTCATGAACTATCAGTAATGTACAAGGAGTAATAGTATCTCATGCATGACTTAATGCATCAATTAAGGTATTTGAATCATCATGATTTCTGATTTATTAATGATGTTCATGTCTTCTTCAAAACAAACTGACCAGTCACAGCAGTGTTTTCTGTATTTACATACAGAAAACAGAAAATACAGCAGTGTTTTTACAATTCTGAAGAATTGTAGTGTTGTAATCATGGTTAACTAAACATTACCACTTCATCATGTTTGTGGTCCTTCAAATAAAGTGCTGGCCTGGTCCATCTTTAACATTGACAAATAAAATATGATTAATGGTGGCATAAAATTAAATGTATTAAGAATGAAATGAGTGGGTTGGCAAAATGATACTGAGTTCACTACATTGACACACAATACAGTATACTGCAGAGACACTTAAACAGTAATGCCTGACAGCAATGTTCACTCAAGTAGGATGTTTATGAATTTTACTTTTTACTAGTGGTGGGAGGATCGATCCAAGTATCGATAATATCGATACCAACGTTGGTAGTGATATTGATCAATACCAGTGTAATGAGATTGATACTTTAGTTTTGGTTTCTCTCCAGTATGCAGCACTGCGGTTTCATCAAAGAGGCGACCTGGCTGTCTGTGTCTGTTTAGGTGCCGCTCCTGTCAGAGCGCAGAGCAGACACACTTTTCTCCTCCTCCCCCCTCTTGTGATTTGATGTTGTACCGTCATGTGACTCAGCAGCGCCAGGCAAACAAACAAGCAAGCAAGCAGCCAGGCCTGGCGGCGGCCAGCAGCCCGCAAACACAAGCAGGACAGAGACAGAGCAGAAGAATGTCAGAGAGGAAGAGGAGCGCTGTGTGGCTATATTTTTAGGCCAAAAATGAAACCATGGCAAGCTGTATAATTTGTAAAAAGGCTGTAAGATACAGTGTTAACACAAAAAATGTATACAACCATATGAAAATTCTGTCCTGGGTTTTAACTTATTAATAATCTAAAGGAAAAATCACAAAACCACTTGAAGGTCATGAAAATGCATTCAGATTCAGCTGATTTTGATTGCTTTGATGATGCATCCACCTAATTGTACTGTTATCGGTGATACTGGCCCTGTATTTACTTGATATTGGATCGATACCAAATTTTGCAGTATCGCACACCACTGCTTTTTACTAACTTCTAAGTGTCTGAACACCAGAAATGTCTTGACAGTTTTTTTATTTGAGGGGTCACAAAGATGATTGCTGGATATGCCACCATTAATCATATCTTATTTATCAATGATAAAGATGGACCAGGTCAGCACTTTATTTGAAGGGCCACAAACATGATGACGTAATGAAGAAGTAATGTTTAGTTAATCATGATTACAACACTACAATTCAGTTTCTTTAGCCTTTCACTTTAACTACAGATTTACTTATGATGAAGACATCGACATCATTAATAAATCAGAAATCATGATGATTGAAATACCTCAAGTGATGCATGAATTAACCTATTGTTCCTGCATTAAGTCACGCATGAGATACTATTAATCCTTGTACATTACTGATAGTTCATGAAGTACTACATGAATGAATTCATGCTTTTCATGCATGAAGTCATGAATGAATTCATGATAATTAATGTACCATTATTATAAAGTCTTACAAACAAAACTACTTGGTTACAGTTTTAGGAAAAGATCATGGCTTGAGTTGAAATAAGTAAGTACTACACAAACAGCTGTCTTCTGGGCGAAAGTCTTGTGTTTGACCCATCCATCCATCCACCCACCCACTCAACCCGTTCTAATTCCAAACTCGTAAAATAAGGATGTTTGGACAGTGGCTGTCAGCGTCTGATGTGATGAAAAAGGCGTCTTTCAGCGTGTTTGTGTAACGCACCGGGGAGAGCAGCAGTTAGAGAGGATTTAGTGAGTAGTATGTAAGGGCAAATTTCCATGCTGGGAGGTTGATTGGGGGGGTGGATGGGTCAAACACAGGACTTTCACCCAGGAGAGTGGGGTTCGCGTCCCGTTTGTCATGCTTGTTATAGTCGTTTTTTTGTTTTCTCCCGCGTGTCACAGAACCGTACGCCCACCCACGACCCTTTCCTAAACCCAACCGTCCCGTAGTTCCCGCATGTCACGGAACCGTAAGCCCACCCACGACCTTTTCCTTAACATAACTGCATCAAAAGGGACAGCAATAGTCCCGACCAAGCGCGTTTACTTATAGCACTAAAGGGACGGCAATAGTCCCGACCAAGCGCGTTTACTTATAGCACTAAAGGGACGGCAATAGTCCCGACCAAGCACGTTTACATAAAATGCTTAAGGAGACTTTTAGCATCAATAAGAACGACAAAGGCACCTGACCAAACGTCCTTATTTTACGAGATGGGTGTGAGAATGTGTTGACCCACTGATCTATCCCTTCCTCCTGAGGCAGATTAGAAATGTATTTGTATTTATCCGGGACAAAATACACATGAGACACATAATTAAGAATGAAGGTTAGTTGTAAATGTCATTTTTAGGAGTCAGTGCTTTAATAAGGCACCTTGTGGATAAGGCCTACTTAATGAGTGTTGTTATGCAGTCAACTCTATGATGCTCGTAAAATATTGACAGTATTATACAATTGTGCTGGAGGCAAAAGTGCGTCCTAGTCAGTTTGAGCTGATGTACCCAATAACACTGAGTACAGATCAAACATGAGAGCTCCAAGCATCAGACAGGCTTGCACACACGCATACATACACACATACATGTTTGTGTTGTGTCATTATCACTGCTCTCAGTCACTACTATTGTAATGTTGGGATCGGCTGCAATTCAGACATTAGAATGCATAGAGTCGCTAAATGATCAGCATCATTGGCGGGGTAGATAATGGGCTGTCGAGTCATTGATGCTCAGTGCAATCAAAGAGACATGGACTCAAGCCAGGCAGGCAGGCAGCTAATGCTGATCAGAATCAGCTTAGACCTGGTTGAAATGGATAGATTAATAATTAGAAATGTATTTGTGATAAGTCAAAAACAGACTTTATCTGGGACAAAATACACATAAGACACATAATTAAGAATGTAGTTCAGTTGTAAATGTACTTTTTAGAAGTCAGTGCTTTAATAAGGCACCGTGTGGGTTAAGGCCTACTGAATGAGTGTTGCTAAGCAGTCAACTCTACGATGCTCTTAAAATATTGAAGGTATTTTTTAGAATCCACGCCTTGAGAAATATAGAGATGTGCTGGAGGCAAAAGTATGTCCTAGTCAGTTTGAGCTGATGTACCCAATAACACGTTTGTGTTGTCATTATCACTGCTCTCAGTCACTACTGTTGTAATGTTGGGATTGGCTGCAATTCAGACATTAGAATGCATAGAGTCGCTAAATGATCAGCATCATTGGCAGGGTAGATAATGGGCTGTCGAGTCATTGATGCTCAGTGCAATCAAAGAGACATGGACTCAAGCCAGACAGGCAGGCAGCTAATGCTGATCAGAATCAGCTTAGACCTTGTTGAAACGGACAGATTAATAATTGCAGGATGAAATGGACTGGCACTACTCTATAAAAGAACTGAATATTAAAGCAGAGGTAGAAAAATACCTCCTATCGCTGCCCTTCTGCTCAACTCCAAACTAGTGTTTCCCTCATAACTGGCTTCATTAGCAGCCGGTGAGAAGCAACATTAGCGCTGCCCCTTCCCTCTAACACTAATAAATGTTCACCGCGTCTAGATTAACACTTCTCTCCGTGCCCTTCTCATCATCTTACAGTATTTTACATCGTTTTCCGAAGCGTCAAAGGGGGTCACGCTGTCTGGTCCCCATGAATGGCCATTTCACGCCCACCTCCCATTACCAGAAACAGTGGTGTTGCTGTAAACTTACGGCCATATTCATCATAGTTATGATTCTGTGACAGGGTCGTCTCCCTGCCTGAGATGCAGGGCTTGTAAAGACTGCCTTGCTGCCAGCGGGCCTCCTGTTATGAAGCCTGTAATTGGCTGATTGGCGGTGAGGAGAATGTGCCGCTGTCTTGTGGATGGATGACCAATAAGACGCGAGTGTGGTCCCTAGGGCAGGCAGGTACCTACCTATTAAGGGCTCCTTTTCACAGTTCGACGCCTCATTGTCATTGTTATACACATCGAACCTTTACACGCTATCATTTTTTTCCTCTCCGAGTGCCTTTACCTCTGACATAGACTAGTAAACTACAACTTCTAAATTGTCTGTTGTTCAAAGAAAGTACACCCTGGCCCAGTTTTCTCTGCTGTGGGATGTTTGATTGCCCGACTTTTCTTGCGAGTGGTTAGACAATGGTCCTCGAAATTGCCCGTGTCCTTAAAAACGTCAGTGTCGAACGGTGGTAATTAAATTTAAGATCCTCTCCGCAGTGGATAATTCACCTCACTATTCATTTTGTCTATGCACATCACCTCTATCTGCACAGACTGTACTTGGCAGCAGATGTTTGGCTTTCTGAGGCACAATAGCTCAAAGAGCCATTAAGCAGAATTGTATGTAATATTTACAAAGGTTGGTATTTTCAATCAGTCTTTATACACCGCAAGAGCTTTTCCCTCCATTACCATGCAAAATGCGGTGCAGGTTTAGAGGGTAAGGAGGGTAAATACTCTGTCTTCATGTCAAGATTATCTATGCACCTTTTAGGCAGTGCTGGAAGCTGCTTTTGTTTAATAAAGGGCTGATTAATGAACGGAGCCATGGAGGGAGATAGGAAGATAGAGAGTGAGAGAAAGAAAGAGAAACTCTCCAGAGTCTGAGCAATCTCAACCCCCTGCACACACATATATATGTGTAAGGTCCCTGTCTGCCTTTATCTGAATTAAAGCCTGTTTTTCCCATCTGTTATTTTTCTGACAGGAGCAGGAACAGCTCAACGTTGCATCATTCAGCCACACCTAGGTTTTTCTTTCTTTCTAAAAAGCATCAAAGGAATCTGGAGCTTTGAGGAAGGCTTTTTAAGCAGAGAAGAATGTGAACGGGGCTCTGTATAGGGCCAGTCATCTGTATCCATTCAATACGTTCTATACCCATCAGATCAAAGCTGAGTATTCACTGCAAGACAAAGAGCCTATCTCAGACAATTCCTCTGGATGTGCTTTTTAAAGTTTTCTTTAAGCTCACTAATTAATAACACACTTACTGCCAACTTCGGGGTGCTCTGAAAAGGATGTGAGAATTACTGCAGTCCAAGAATAACTGCAACTGTGACTTTTCAGCCCCTGTCTTCACAGTTTGTGAGTGCTGGCCCAAAGACAGGGAGCAGTATTGTTCTGAATTCCCTAATCAGATTTTGTTATTCATTTGCTGCAGTTTAAATCCCCAAATCCCCTCCCTTACACAACTGTAATACATTTATCATGTTTATTGTTTCTGTACCAACACTTGTCATTGATCCAGAGTGAATATCCACTGCTGAATGTTAAGAAATTCTAAAATAGACGTGTTCGTTTGATTCCTGAGGACGAAGGAGAGACTGGGGTACCAATTGAAAGTTAAAGTAAAAGGTTTAATGAGCAACATGATGAAAATGACAAGACAGAAAGCAAATGTTACACTGCAGCTGACAGTGGACTGATTTACATTTCTCCCTGATGGAGTCACATAAAAACAGTCTTGTGACAAAACAAAACAATACACTGCAAGCAGCGGACATACAGAACATGCTTCCCCTTGTGGGATCACAGTTTGCAGCCATAACATGACAAAACAATACATCAATAAAACAACTGCCAGCAGTGGACTGCAAAAACATGCCTCCCCTTCGGGAGACACATTCAAACAGTCCTGATTCCTTCTCAGTACTCCAAATTTATCCTTAAGCAGTTGAGGGTGTTCCCTTGAATGAAAAACTCTCCAGGATTTAGGACACACCTCTGAATTCAGGTTTACTCCAGGTCACAGACAAAGGTCATTTATCATGGTAGTGTCAATTCTATTCAAGTTTACAGAGATATGCATTTCCTTTGTTCTAATCAGTCTGGCCCAGCAGGGAATGGCTCCCCAAAAGGCAGAAGTAACAGTTACCTTTCCTGTGGGGACAATGAGTCTTTTTCTAGCATGCAAATTGACAGTCATGACTTAATCATTTCTTTAGGAGGTTGGGTTGGGGTGAGGCAGTCGAATGCTGATTAGTGTAGTTATTTGATTAGATCTAGCTGAAGGCTACATAAAACCAAAAGTACATTGTTTCATAACATTAAGCATGGTTTTAACTTTTTTTATCTTCAACATGAAACTGGTTGATTCGGTTGAATCTTGATTTTGAAAGACCCTCAAAAATGACAAATAGCAGTGCCCAGCTCACATTCACTTTGCAATTTAACAGCCCATAATTTCACACACTGTATTCTGCTGCCATCTAATTACCCTGTAATTATGAAAATATGGGATATGTGATTAAAATGCTTACCAACAAATTATAAACTGGTGGCAGTCCAAAGCGTGTAGGCCATTACCATTGTTTCACACTGGTAATGGCACAGCCAGCAGGTAAAACCAGACAGTACAAAGAATATACATCTTCTTACATCTGTGATATACGTACAGAGGGTTGTGTGTGTGTGTGTGTGTGTGTGTGTGTGTGTGTGTGTGTGTGTGTGTGTGTGTGTGTGTGTGTGTGTGTGTGTGTGGGTGGGTGTGTGTGTGTGTGTGTGTGTGTGGGTGTGTGTGTGTGTGTGTGTGTCTGTGTGTGTGTGTCCACATGAGAAGGACCTTAAGTTAAACAATTAAAGACTGTCCATGTGGAGGCAGCGTCTAGAGACAGAGGTTGGGGAAAATTAGACAGCCTTTTCACAGTGTGTGTGTGTGTGTGTGTGTGTGTGTGTGTGTGTGTGTGTGTGTGTGTGTGTGTGTGTGTGTGTGTGTGTGTGTGTGTAAAAAAAAAGTGCTTTACTGGTTGTCCTGGCAACCTCTTTCTTCCCTCACCCGAGAGCCACAGATCAATTATTCATTACATTGTGTTATTGCATGAAATCTGACTGTTGTCTACCCTTTGCATATACAGTGCTAAAGCATGGCTAAATTCTTCATTAGTTCATTAGTAAAACCTGCGTTCCTATAGAAACTCTTTGTTCATTTTCAGTGGCCGAGCTCACCAGACTGGTGATTGCAAATGTACACCTCATGCTAATGAGGCTTTATGAGGCAGTTTAAAGTGGCTCTGACAGCTTCTTAGAAGAGTCATGGCTAATTTATAAATGGTCCATACAAATATGATATTAATGATATATATTTGATTTGTGCATGTTTATTTTCTGTGCCCCACGTGTTGCCGTCTGTGTGTGAGAAAGCACATATGAGGAATAAGGGGATGGAATGGGAACAAGAACAAAGAGAGTTTGAAACCGAGACTCAGTATGGGACTCTTAGTGTTTTTGGAGGCAGTTATGATCATGTGTGCATGAACACAGGAAGTGTATACTTTATATTTGTATGTCACGTGTGAGTACATGCATGCTTTGTTACATGCATGACTTTTGCAGTGCACATGGCCATGTGTTGGTACAAACACAAAAATTGATGCGTATGGTATGGACTACGGGGGATTGCAGATGCCTTCCTAACCTGAATCAATTCATATATCATGCAAGCGCAAACAAATAACTATTTGAGTCCACAGAGAGTGGGATCAGGCTCTCTCTCTCTCTCTCTCTCTCTCTCTCTCTCTCTCTCTCTCTCTCTCTCTCTCTCTCTCTCTCTCTCTCGCTCAAACAGTTTGCAGCCCTGCAGCCATGACTTTCTTTGCTCCCCTAAAGAGTAATTCTTTTATTTAAAGAAAAAGGCCATGGACTGTCAAGTGTTTCTTACGGTGTTTTCTTCAGCTGTGCAGCTGAGATAAAGGGATAAGAAGCAGAGACTATCTCTCTCTCATCAGCCTGCATAAAGATCCATTGACTGTTGGACAGCTATTATTTATGAGGGCTCCCACATCTTAAATTCACTGGATGCAGCCTCTTAGTCCTGGTAGTCCAGTAGATTACAAAATATTTTATATCTGTCTTGAGCAGGTGCAGTCACTTGTAAGTGAGTGCATAATCTTAGGGATATGGCAGTAGTGGTTTTTAAAGTGGACATATTATGCTTTTTCATATTTTCTGTCATATCCATAATGTTATAATGTCGGATTTTCATGTTAAACGTTGTTCAAATAATGAGGTAAATGTATTTTAGAGCAATCCCCATGAGCTAAAACGTTCAGATTTCCAAGTGTTCTGAACGCTCTGGTTTCTACAGTTTTTTCTACTCTCGGCTGAGTGTTACACAACTCTAAGCCGGCCTGCTATGTTAGCTACATGCTAACAGCAGTGAAATGTCACCATGGCTGCCAGTGTCGTTAAATTCTCCCCAATTCCAGGTCACATTACTTCTACTGTACTTGACTACATTTTGCATCATGGTTAACTGATCAAGCAAAACTGTAACCATACAAATCATTAAAAAGGATACATAGTAAATATTTGACTGTAATTTAAATAATAGGCCATAGTAATTATGACAGGAGCTAAGCAGGAAGTAAGATGACAAAGCATAAGAGTATAATTCTGCATAAGGAGGCAGGGTGGGGTGGTTTGTGGGTCAAACGAACTCTGGTCTATATCCACGGTGTTCCACTTCCGGGATAGCTCCGTTGTCGCCCGGAAATTCCGCCGTATATCCTTCCTTTCGGCCGGATTTCTCTTACCTTCCGCTTTCTTTGTGTTGTAATTTTAAACTCCGGTGGATTTCTGAGGACTATGGTTAACTGCTCCTCAGATCTCTGCAGGGCAAATCCAGACAGCTAGCTAGACTATCTGTCCAATCTGAGTTTTCTGTTGCACGACTAAAACTTTTGAACGTGCACATGATCCACCAAAACAAGTTCCTTCCCGAGGCTGTTTTGCAGCTGTACCTGGGCTCCATGCGGCGTTTAGTGCCAGCCCTGACGATTGTGTGTTTAAAAAATGCCAATAAACCATCTTTCTCTCCCATCCCGAAATGGTGTGTGGACTAGCCAGACACACAGCGCTGTGGAAGAAGGTCTGGCAATGCGGGATTAAACCAAAAGAACTTTCACCAGAGACCGGAATTTGTGTAATGTTTGAAAATAAAAGTGAGGGTTTCTTTAACTTTATGGAACAAACAGAGTCATGTTTTGCTTCACGTGTGTGTGTGTATATATATATATATATATATATATCATTGTATTGTATTACATGAGCACATGCATATTTTGGTGATATCAGTTCAAAAACAGTTTTGAAAGTTCCTAATAAATGATTGATTAATGAATTAATTTTGTTATCCCTATGAAGACATTTATTCACATTGCAGGCACAAAAAGGAACTTCAATTTTAAAGTGCAAATCACACATGATAACGCATGATAAATACCTATACTGTTGGTACACCACAAAATCACAATACAGCAGTGAATAAGGATTTTGCAACAGGATAATGTAAGGAATGGAAATGGAAAGTCCACTGGCTGTGCTGTAATACCTGGCCAGCCTCCTCAGGAATCAATGTAATGCACCAGACAGTGTGTTCTTAAAAATTAAGCCCTCAGGACATTCAGTCTGAACTTAAAGTAAAGCCAGGTTCTTTGACCCAGTGATCCTGCGCTAGTGAACAGGACCCGAGGGGGAATCTGCAAGCAGCTTGACTTGCTGAGCTAAAGCGCAGCCTGTGCTCAGTCAGGCTCAGAGGAGGGTCGAGGGAAGGGCACTTGCACCTCCGAGAGCCGACAAGACAACAGCGTTGCACCCGGCCCCGTCCATGTTTGACTTCAGTAAACAACAGCAGATGAACATAAACAAGATGGATGTCAACATAATCCCGACTGCCCAGGAGAGGTATGTCTGCAGGCCGACCGAAACTAAACTAAACCAAACAAACCCAAACAGAGCGTTTGAGATTTTATCAGCTGCTTGTTTGTGGCCTCACGTTTAATTTGTTCACCAACGCCTCCCCGCCGCTGCCTCATCTCCGGCTTCCTCGTACATATCACCTGCTGGGTTTGCTGCCCACTGTGCCATCAGGATGTCGCTCATAGAGAGAGACAGAGCAATTCCACGGCGACTTGTGTGAAAATAGGGAGTTTAACCAGAGGGGGTTGGAGAAAATGGATTGTTCTGTCCTGTCTCGTTTGCTCTGGCTGAGGCGGGCACTCAGCCACACTTGGCCTCTCTGGCCTGACCGCTCACATAAATACACACACACACACACAAAGGGCTTGCCGGTGCTTGGGAGAAGGCCTGCTGCCTGTTGTCATTCTCTGGTAGAGTCAATTGCTGCCCGTGGATGGTCACACATCATGATGCCGCCTAAAGTGGGGGAATGTTTGTGTGTCACAGCGACAGAAAGAAAAACAGTCCAGTGCACATTTGAGAGCTAGGCCCTGCAGGAGATGAAAACTCAAACATCAACTTAAAGAAAGCTAAATATTATCCACAAAATGGTGCGACGGCACACAAAACATTAGCAAAGTCACCAATAAATGGAAACCATTGTATCATAACTTAAACATAAAAAAACACTGACTCAATAGCAGTGTGATAGTCCATACAGCCATTTATGTAACTGTAAGTTAAGTTTGGTGTATTTTAAGTATAGTGTAGCTTAGCCCGCTAGCACTATTGCTTTTGCATAATCGGTCCCTCTCCCTATTTCATGGTGTCTTTAGGACACATAGAAACATCTTGAAACCATATCAGGCATTATATATAAATGTTATAAAATAATATATACGATACAGGTAACAAATGGACCACTATGGACGCTGGCTCAACTTCAAATATCATGCTAAGTTTTATACAGGTTCAACACTGCTGTGGGCTGATACATCATGTTTATAAGAAGGGAGACTGAATGTGAGAGTGAGGCAGACAGCCAACGATATGCTCCACAAGACCTTTGACTACGACAGACTGACAGGTGAAGGAAAGCCAGCGAGTTCAGAGGCTGCAAAGTTAGATAACTGGCAGACGGAGAAGATGGCACAGATATGAAGGTTGGAAGCCTGAGGGTGCACAATGTCAAAAGGGGGAAGCAGAAACCCACTGAGCACCAGGGGCCGTTAGACACTCAGATTTAATCAGAGCATCTGTCTCGCAAGTCTATAAAACTTTATGCAAGCACTTCTAATTTCAGGAATGCATTCATTAGCATAGGAACCAAAGAGGCTACACTCTGTAGCAAAAAGATCAAATTGACATTAAACAACTACGTTCAATAATTATATTTTTGAACTTTTAATGCTGTATTTGTACCATTAATTAATCGTATAATATCTTCGCAAAATAACTACAGTATTGTTACTGTATGGTTAGGCAACTAAAACAAGTTCAGGGCATACTTGAAGGTTAGGTGTTTAAAATGCTTAAAGTCAAAGTCATTTCATGTAGTTCAGTGCAACGTTTTGTAGTGACTGACTATGTAGTGTCAATTTCTTTAAGCTAATATGTCACCGTTCAAATATGCATCAGTGAATGATCAGAGAATGGATCAAACTACCGTGACTTTGAGGTAGAGTTTAGATTCTCTGCCCGAGCCCGAACTTGACCCGACCCGACCTATGGGCCGAGTCGAGCCGATATTTTTAGGGTTGAGTTTTTTACCGGGAACCATTACCTTATCGTGGTGGAGAGCTTTGTGTGTCCCTATGAACCTGAGGGCTGTGTTGTCTGGAGCTTTGTGCTCCTGGTAGGGTCTCCCAAGGCAAAGTGGTCTCAGGTGAGGGTCCAGACAAAGAATGGTTCACAAACCCTATGAGTGATCGAGGTAGAGATGGAATGACCCTGCCCGGAGGAAGCCCGGGGCCCCCGTCTGAAGCCAGGCCCAGACGGAGGGCTCGTTGGCGAGCGTCTGGTGGCCGGGTTTGCCAGGGAGCCCGGTCGGGCACAGCCCGAAAAAGCTACGCGGCATCCATCTCTCCAGCCCATGGGCCCACCACCTGTGGGAGGAACGGGTGCGTTGTCACACGGGTGGCAGTGAAGGGCAGGGGCCTCGACGAACCAGACCCGGGCAGCAGACGCTGGCTCTGGGGACGTGGAATGTCACCTCTCTGTGGGGGAAGGAGCCGGAACTGGTGCGGGAGGTGGAGCGCTACCGGTTAGATCTGGTGGGGCTTACCTCTACGCACAGTCTCGGTTCTGGAACCGTACTGCTGGATAGGGGTTGGACTCTTTTCTTCTCCGGAGTTGCCCAGGGTGTGAGGCGCCGGGCGGGTGTGGGGATACTCACAAGCCCCCGGTTGAGCGCCGCTACGTTGGAGTTTACCCCCGTGGACGAGAGGGTTGCCTCCCTACGCCTGTGACTGGTGGGGGGGAAAACTCTGACTCTTGTTTGTGTATATGCACCAAACAAGAGTTCGGAGTATTCGGCCTTCTTGGAGACCTTGAGTGGAGTCCTGTATGGGGCTCCAGTGGGAGACTCCATCGTTCTGCTGGGGGACTTCAACGCGCACGTGGGCAATGATGGAGACACATGGAGAGGCGTGATTGGGAGGAACGGCCTCCCTGATCTAAACCAGAGTGGTTGTTTGTTGTTGGACTTCTGTGCTAGTCATGGATTGTCTATAACGAACACCATGTTCGAACATAGGGATGCTCATAAGTGTACCTGGTACCAGAGCACCATAGGCCAAAGGTCAATGATCGATTTTATAATCGTTTCATCTGATCTGAGGCCGTATGTTTTGGACACTCGGGTGAAGAGAGGGGCGGAGCTGTCAACCAATCACCATCGGGTGGTGAGTTGGGTCAGGGGGTGGGGAAAGACTCTGGACAGACCTGGTAAGCCCAAACGGGTAGTGTGGGTAAATTAGGAACGTCTGGAGGAGGCCCCTGTCCGACAGACTTTCAACTCACACCTCCGGCGGAGCTTTTCGTGCATCCCTGTGGAGGCTGGGGGCATTGAACCCGAGTGGACAATGTTCAAAGTTTCCATTGCTGAAGCTGCGGCGAAGAGCTGTGGTCTTAGGGTCTTAGGTGCCTCAAGACATGGAGAAGGACTTTCGGTCGGCACCAAGGTGCTTCTGGAAAACCGTTCGCTACCTCAGGAGGGGGAAGCGGGGAACCATCCAAGCTGTGTACAGTAAGGATGGGACGCTGTTGACCTCAACTGAGGAGGTAATAGGGCAGTGGAAGGAGCACTTTCAGGAACTCCTAAATCCGACTAATACGCCGTCTATGGTAGAGGCAGAGCTGGAGGATGATGGGGGATTGTCGTCAATTTCCTTGGTGGAAGTTGCTGAGGTAGTTAAACAACTCCACAGTGGCAAAGCCCCAGGGATTGATGAGATCCGTCCGGAAATGCTTAAAGCTCTGGGTGTGGAGGGGTTGTCATGGTTGACACGCCTCTTTAACATTGCGTGGAAGTCTGGGACGGTGCCTAAGGAGTGGCAGACCGGGGTGGTGGTTTCCCTTTTCAAAAAGGGGGACCAGAGGGTGTGTGCCAATTACAGGGGTATCACACTTCTCAGCCTCCCCGGTAAAGACTACTCCATGGTGCTGGAAAGGAGGGCTCGGTCGATAGTCGAACCTCAGGTTGAAGAGGAACAATGCGGATTCCGTCCTGGTCGTGGAACAATGGACCAGCTCTTTACTCTCGCAAGGATCCTGGAGGGAGCCTGGGAGTATGCCCAACCGGTCTCCATGTGCTTTGTGGATCTGGAGAAGGCGTATGACCGGGTACCCCGGGAGATACTGTGGGAGGTGCTGCGGGAGTATGGGGTGAGGGGGTCCCTTCTCAGGGCCATCCAATCTCTGTACGACCAAAGCGAGAGCTGTGTCCGGGTTCTCGGCAGAAAGTCGGACTCGTTTCAGGTGAGGTTGGCCTCTGCCAGGGCTGCGCTTTGTCACCAATCCTGTTTGTAGTATTTATGGACAGGATATCGAGGAGTAGTCGGGGTGGAGAGGGGTTGCAGTTCGGTGGGCTGGGGATCTCATCGCTGCTTTTTGCAGATGATGTGGTCCTGATGGCATCATCGGCCTGTGACCTTCAGCACTCACTGGATCGGTTCGCAGCCGAGTGTGAAGCGGCTGGGATGAGGATCAGCACCTCTAAATCGGAGGCCATGGTTCTCAGCAGGAAACCGATGGAGTGCCTTCTCCAGGTAGGGAATGAGTCCTTACCCCAAGTGAAGGAGTTCAAATACCTTGGGGTCTTGTTCGCGAGTGAGGGGACAATGGAGCGGGAGATTGGCCGGAGAATCGGCGCAGCGGGTGCGGTATTACATTCAATTTATCGCACCATTGTGACGAAAAGAGAGCTGAGCCAGAAGGCAAAGCTCTCAATCTACCGGTCAGTTTTCTTTCCTACCCTCACCTATGGTCATGAAGGCTGGGTCATGACCGAAAGAACAAGATCCAGGGTACAAGCGGCCGAAATGGGTTTCCTCAGGAGGGTGGCTGGCATCTCCCTTAGAGATAGGGTGAGAAGCTCAGTCATCCGTGAGGAGCTTAGAGTAGAGCCGCTGCTCCTTCGCGTTGAAAGGAGCCAGTTGAGGTGGTTTGGGCATCTGGTAAGGATGCCCCCTGGGCGCCTCCCTAGGGAGGTGTTCCAGGCACGTCCAGCTGGGACGAGGCCTCGGGGAAGACCCAGGACAAGGTGGAGGGATTATATCTCCAACTTAGCCTGGGAACGCCTCGGGATCCCCCCAGTCGGAGCTCGGGTTTAAATCGGGCTCATAATTACAGTTAATGTGTCTGGCCGGGCCGGGCTCGGACACAACGTGCACGGGCTCGGGTAGGGTCAGGCATGATTTTTTTGGGCCCGATCTAAGCTCTACTTTGAGGCACTGCTTCTGACTGTTGGATTATTATTTAAATTCAGGCTGTTGCTGGTTTGAACTGTTTTGTTCTGTTTGCGTCTAGCACCATTGTAAGCAGTGCTAAAAGACCACATTATAATCATTTTGTAATTCATGCAGTGTAGAATTATTTCCGCAAAATGTATCTGTACAGAGTTGGTTGGGAGGATTACATACATACAACAAGATAACATAAAATCATATAATTTATGTTTATATTTAACATTATACCTTTATGGACAGCAGGAGACTGCAATATGGGAAAGACACATTGAATGACAAAAGGTCCTACTCTGTGGGGATTGCTGCACCTCAGTTAGCTAAAATCCACACCAGGTAATTGCAGCCGCATGAGTGTTAATGTAATTCAGTTAGTTAAGTCTGGTGTAATTTTCTCTCTTGTATAGCTTACTGCCTCTCTTTCGCTCTCTCTCTCTCTCACTCACAATATCTCCACATTCCAACGAGCACACATTAATTCAGTTAAGGCTGACAAATCTTACAGCCATATGCAGCGCAAACAGTCAGCTCAGCTCAGCTCAGCTCTTTTGACCACTGCTGCGTCATTTCCCCACGAGGTCATCAGTTCAGCACTCCAAGGGGACCAAACCTCCCCCGTGCATTATGCATGCCCTCATAGACCTAATTGAAACTGAAAATGTTATGTTCCACTCCAATGCTCGTCTAATAGGCTGGCTCTCAGTAACCAGGCTTGTGAGGCAATTATAAACCAGATCCGTGAGTCTAGATGAATCTTAAAGTCTTGGGTGGGCACACTGGGTGTGATTGACTGTGTGTGTTTATAGTGGGGGTCCAGGCCAGCTGAGAAGGTGCTGGAGAGATGTGAAGCCTAACCGACTAACTAATTATAAATGTCTTTTTTGGCTTTGCCTTTCTACTTCACACTGTTCTGTGTGGATGAGGGAACATCCCTGGCAGATCAAACAAGATGCTCCGCTTGGTTGGCTCAGCTTTAAGGCCTCCAATCAGAAACAACTGGGCGCCAAGTGAGAGCAGCCAAGGTGGCATCCTTATCCAACAGTTTGAGAGGATGAAATTTGGGGCGCTTTTACACTGGCAGTTTCATCCAAATCTAGGAGAGTTTTGCCTAAAACACTGGTTAATATAAACGCTTTTTCTGGAACAAGGTGGCACAAGTTTATATCCAGTCGAGCTGCCATAGCTTTACGCTACATGTGTAGTCAAAATCCAATTATACTTGAGCAGGAGTTGAAATCATGTCTGCATTTCATAAGCAAAACTAAGTACCAGGACACTGCTATCTTGTTCCCAGTTCTTCTTTAATTTTTCATGGACTTGACAATGTTTAAAAAACGCACACCATTCCAGCATCAGAATTCAGCTTTGGTAACTAAAGTACAAATCTCAAACTCCCTTTGTTTTGCTTCTCCACACAAATGCTTCCCTCAAATTCTCACGTGTACAGACCTTAAGCAGAGATGTATAGTAACGAAGTATAACTACTTCACTACTGTACTTAAGTACTAAAAGGTTGTATCTGTACACTACTGGAGTATTATTTTGTTCTCCTATTACCACTTTTACTTCAGTACATATTTCCGATGAGTTTAATACTTTTACTCCGATACATTTTTTATGTGCTGCATCGTTACTCGCTACAATTATAAAAATGTTACGAATTATTCCAAACCCACATTATCAGTGCCAGAGCGGTAGATGGCTCTGTTACCAGGTTTGATGAAGCTGGCTCATCATTGAGCGAGTCAAGCGGTCTTATAAGAAGCCCGCGCATGCTCCCGTTCTGCCTTTCGCTCTGCTGCCTGCCTGCATTGAGAACACTTGAACTTAGTTAGTTTGTTTCGAGATGGAAGAACCAGAAACACCACCTTCAACTTTGAGTGATCGTGGTTGTGAGGGTGAGGAAGGAGACCACCCCTGGCCCTACTTAGAGTCCATGTTTTCATTTGTTGGAGTGAAAGACAATTCATATAGAAGTGCCTACTCTGCCTCCCGAAAGATTGTGAAATAATGGCCTTCAACAATTCAGTTTGAATTTGAAGAAACATATCAAGGTAAGTTACAAATATAATACACAAATGGCACACCAGCTTGAGCTATCAGTAAGCACGAGCTAACTAGCTACCTGCGGTGACCTGCTGCGGTGTTGTACATTCCTGTCCTTGTACTGCTGCTACAGCCAAAGGAATTGTGAGTGTCCTTTAGGCTAAACATTTGAAATAATATGAACAATTTGATATTCAAACTTTTGACTGCTTTCTATAATAACTACATAACACAATACTTGTACTTTTGCTTTCAATATTTGAGTAGTACATTTTAAAATAAACTACTTGCAATACTTAAGTACAAAAAATGTTAAATATTTTAGTACTTCCACTTAAGTGTGGTGCTTAAAGAGCACTTCAACTTCTACTCAAGTCACTTTTTTGATAGAGCACTTGTACTTTTACTCAAGTCAGCGTCTCTAGTACTTTATACATGTCTGACCTTAAGACATGGTTAGACACTGATTTGTACAAACTAGTTATTTTCAAACATACTCAGGTCTTAACTGTGGTGTGGTTTTGTGGAAGAAGTCATTTTTGTGTAAGCTGGTTATGCACTTTTGGTTGTGCAAGGGCGGTGTGCACCTGTCAGTAGTGCTCATGTGGCTTCACCTACCAAAAGAGGCATCAATCTCATTTCTTGGCAACGGTGTTAAACAGCTGCCCTTTATTGACTAAGGACCCAAGCAGACCCGCAGCTCGGAACAACAGTAAGGACGTCAGAAAGCAGACTAGCAGGGTTAAATGTAGGGGTAATAGTAGAACTCCGGACTCACGCACAAACCCACAGTGAAAATGGCCTTACAGTGAGCTTCAGATTTCCTATACTCTATGTCCTCCATCTATGTGACCTGGGACAGTTTTTTTGTATAGGCGAACATCTATTACTGTCTCCTGTAGCCAGAAACAAGAGAGCAGAGTTGGTCCGGCCCCCGCATTTGTGAAACTCTACAGAGAATTAATTAGAAAAGATGGAAAAGGTGGCTGAGAAAGAGCACAGGGTATGGGTCTGTATTCTGGTTCAGAGCTGTTAGCGCAGCTGTAAGTGGTGCACAAGTTCAAACCAACATTTCACAAGTTCACAAAGTTCACACTTACATCCTCTGTTTGCCAAAGTTGCACCTCAGTGTTGACAGCAGCACAGATGCTCATGTTTTCAAGTCAAGAAGTCCCAGAGTTGTGGCATAATGTGGATTTTTAAAGTGAATTGTGAGTCTCTTTAATAGAGTTGTGACAGTAAACTGTGCCTTCGTGTCTCCTCTCCATTTGAAAGCAACTTAGCTATGTGAAAAGTTGGAGTAAAGATGACATTCGAGTGCAGGCGAAGCAAGGAGATGCACTGACAACTTCTGTGATGCACTACTGACTGGAGCACATCAATATCGCATATCCTAAGAATGTTAATATGCCATTTCCCCCCCTTTTTCAGCAAGCGTATAGCATATCAACTGTTTGTGATTTAAGCTGTCTGCCCCTTAATAGCATTCAATGTTTGGGAGGACCAATTGTGAGGATTTGTATTTAAAAAGTGAAAGCTATTTAGCCTAGCTTGCGAATGTTGGCACTGATTCCCTCTACTATAGATATTACTTTTCGTTAATAATTTTTGAACACCAGCTGAATGATTTGAAGCTCCCACACACTTAGTCTTCTGACATTAGTACTCCATGCATTACATCATGATTCAAATCAAGACACAAAGTAGTAGAAAGAGTCACAGGTAACATAGCGCTATAATAAATCACAGATGGGCTAAACCACGGCTAAATATGTCAGCCCCCCAGCTGGTTGACTGCCTGTGTGGTTGTATTGAAGTGATATTACAAACTATTTTTAGCTCGCACAGATATTGCACCTTTCAAATTACCAGTAGACTTTGTAAATGGGAACCAAACATTCAAGCCTGGAGGGGAACAGTAATGTAGGGAGCGCTACAACTGCAGAAAGATCTTTGTTTTGACTTGTGTACTTACATGGTCAAAAGTGTAATGACCAAACACTGGTACATATAAACTATAGTTTGACATTATCTTTTTATTAAATAAATCATGTTTTTTCAAGTTTTAAGTTATTAATGTAGCTTATATAGTAAATAGGTGCTATGATTCAACAATATATTTTCTTTACAAGGAGTACTGACTGCACTTCAGAGAATACATTGATTAATTGCTATTCTCAGATCGCCAATAATACAGCACTAATTCATAATGAGGCAATGCCATCAAGAAAGAGGTAACTTGATCGGCAAGGTCATTTAGAAAGTAGGATTTGGCACACCACCTCTCAGATAAGCGAATTACTAACATACAGTATGCCTTAAAGTGAATTCCCTGCTTTCATTAGAATAATTAATGCCTAAATCTAGCGTGGAGTGCAACTTATTGTCAACTTCCTAAAATGCACACTGTTGATTATCTTCCCTGGACTTTTCTCCCTCTTTCGTCTTTAATGTTTCACATTAACATATAAGGCTTAATGGGAATTTCTGCAAATTGCACTGCTGATTAAAAGAAAAGACACAAAGTAGCACATTTACTAGGAACACTGCCTCGAGGTTAAAATTAACAATCCGTGTTTCTAGAGATATCCAGTGTTATTAAGAGTTGATTGGTCTTATTATATGTGAAAAGGTCACAAACTGATTGCCTTGCCATCTATCTATCTATCTATCTATCTATCTCAACCATTTATGTAAATTATTACAATGATTTCAATCCTGCCTGAGTTTTAAGGCTACTAGATCTCTGCCTAAATGATGCGTATTAAGTACTGTTTCCTGTTTGGATACAAGCAAAAGAATAGAGTCTTACAAAAGACAGCACTGCAAAGAATATGATTACTTGATTGAGGAAGCACCCTGAAGGAGCTGGATGAGAGCTGTCAAACAGAAGGCTGAGTGGTGCTCGGAACCGAAAATACAGCAGAAAAAAAACCTGTCCTACCATGCCAAATAACTGTTAAGCTAATCTCGTCCTCCTCCTTCTTATACTCCTCCTCCTTCTCCTCCTCCTTCTCTGCCATGATTACCCCCACAAATCTGGATCTATTACTTTAAATGCAGAGAGAATAAAGGGAAGAAATTCTGATAAAGGTTTTAAAGACAGAAACCGGAAGACTTGTGGTAAAGAGAAAGATGTACTGGCATTGCATGCACACACATTCACGCATGCTTGCAATCATGCACACCCCCACACTGGGAGCTAATGAAAAGGCGGTCTATTCACAGCTACCCTGAGCAGCCTATATGAATCAGAACTGGATATTGGATACTGGATATTGGTTCGGGGCAAAAGAGGACATCTCTGACAGGACGTGGAGAGGGTGCTGATATGTAAGCTTTTATTTCCTTCCTCGTCCTGCAGCTCTCTCTGTCAGAACAGGACTCGTCTGCAAGGAGGGGAAAGAGGGGAGCCCAGCAAGGGGGTCATTAGCCCTCAAGCGCTTACCACAAGCCGCTGACACTCATCAGTCTAAGAGCCCTCCAGCTATGGCATGGCATCATCTTAGCAATGGCCTTGATTGATTGGTGCCAAAGACCTTGCATCCCTTCCAAACAAGCCCTAATGAGTTTTAATGCATGGCTTCTAATAGATGTCTTTTAACTGGCGTGAATATTGCCATATTGAATATTGCCATATTGTGTATCATATATTGTATCATATATGAACTGTTAAGTCAGTAGTTTTTAGCTAACCATTTTAAACACTAACTATTTGACGGAAAGTCAATACGTTTAGCGAATCATTTCAGCTGCTTATGCATTATTTTTAGGTATTTATTTCTACCAATTATGTATTTATTACTTTTAGCTACTTGTTTAAAATCCCAGTATTTATTTGTTAGAGCTGATTAATTATTTTAATCAAATCATAATTTCTATTTTTTCAGATTAGTTGAGCTGCTCCACAATCTTCCCATGTACCCCCTGGAAACAGCAGAAGTACCTTCTGGGCTACAAGTACCCCTGGTTGAGAATCACTGGCGCACAGCAAGGCCAATATTTTTTACGAACTTTTCTTCCCTGGTTTTTCTTCCAGGTTTTGCAGCCAAACTTGAATGAAAGTGAGCTTTGACTCCTAAATACCTTGAACCCTAATGTCGTTCTGAATATGAAGTTAAGATGCAAAGATGGGAGTAAGTTAATTTTATACTTTTCTGAATTGCTGGAGTAACGGTCCAAACCTACAGACTACCAGGTACTAGGTTCAAATCGCTCCCAAGACAACATATCAGAGAGAAAAGGGACTCTAGGTTCGTCAATACAAAGATTTTTATGGATGGCAATGTCGTAGCCTGATAAGCCAGACCCACATCAAGATGTTGAGTCTGGAAGCTTAACGCCAAGTCTTCCAGAGTCGCGGCCAAAGCCGATTCCAAAGACCACTGTTCGCCAGCTGCAGCAGCCATCGTCTTTGTTTTTAAGTAGCAGGGAATTCATGCGGAACCGTCGTAAACTCTGCCGTCATTATGTCAAGCCCGCCCACCAACTCTATACATGATGTGATTGGCCCGGCTGAAGTTTGGCTTTTCCAGCTCGCAAGCCAACCGAGAGTTGCTAGACCCTCTGGCTGCAAATTACATTTGTGCCGATAGGGTGCGTCTAGATTTTTAGGCTAGCAATGTCGGTCAATCAGTACATTGGTCAGTTAGTCCACTATTGGTCCAGACTGAAATATCTCAACAACTGTTTGAATGGATTGCCATTACATTTTGTATAGACATGGTCCAGAGAGGATGACACCCACTGACTTTGGTGATCCCTTGACATTTCCTCCATCATGAGGTTGACAAATTTGTTTTTTTTGTGTGTTGAAGGCATTGTGTTGTGGTGCAGGACGCTCCCAATCATTTGTTGATAGTTTGGACTTGTGTGCTGTTTAACAAGTTTCTTTGTTTCCACCAAGCTGCTGCAGTCTAGCATAGGATTTAGCTCCCATGATGAGTAGCACTACCTGGTAAACAAAATGATTAAATGGGCAAAGCGCTTTGGTTAAAAACAAAATAACAAGTATGGCCAAGAGAGTTAAGTTCTGAATGCCAGAATTTCCAGCTACTGCCATCATCCCTGTCACACACCCACACCTGGCGATATTGCTGTCATTTTGTGCGATTGGGCAGTGAAAATCCTCCTTGTTTCCTCTTTTAAATGTCACAGGGTTGGGTTCAGCGCTGACAGCCATAGGTCCACTGTTGATCGGAAGCAGCTCCTCCTGAGCTTTACAGTGCCTTTGACGTATTGATATTCAGTGACATTTGAATTCCACAAGTTTCTCTTTTCTGTTTTTTTTTTCACCATATTCACTGGAGTCGATTCCTACAAGCACTGCAACATAATGTAACTATTACTCCTGTATTTCTTGGCTGTCCTTTGTAAGCATGTAGCATTGGTATGGCAGTGTTTCCAGTGAAAACTGAGATCACTTATTCATGCATGTCATAAGACAATATCTCTGATATTCAGCAATGCTGCCAAAGACAGAGCAAAACCAGAATGCATGATGAAAAAGGTTATTTTTCATCCGACTGACAGGTAGAGTGAAAAACAAGAACTTGCCCCTCTGACAAATTGGTTCTACTGTACGATTCATATCTTTTCTGGTATTGATCATAGCAACAATGTCTTGATAGCCAGAGGTGTCCATCATATTGTACATTCTGGTCAGAGTTGAGGATAAAGCATTCTTTTTCAACATAACTGTAGGTGAATACTACATCCTGTGAAATCCTGGATCTTTACAATATTTCTCAGTCTCAAGAAATGTTACCGATGGTTGAGTGGACAAAATGTCAAAGGGGCTTAGCTGTAAGCCAACAACGCAGCTCTTTTTAACGATTCTGTGGACCAAGTTATATCTTCACCACAAGCACGTCAGTAGATCAGAGCTGCTGTCAGCTACAGCTATGATTTATTGACTGTTACTGCTTGTGCTGCCAGCATTATTACTAATTCTCCTATTGCCACCATATAGAAACATTAAAAAGTCTAAAGATAATTCAAAACATATGGGGACACATATTCAGCAATCAAGCCCGCATCCCAATCCAAGCACTCATCATCCAATTAGACAGGAAGCGGCAGATGGCCGCATGGCAAGGACAGCTGGTTTTGAGGTTTTCACTGTTTGTCTGTCCATCAGCGTGTCAATCATGTGCTGCTCTTCCTGAAGCTCTCACAAGTTTGAGGCTGTCAGGAATGTATCATGAGCACCCTGGATCCCGGAGATGAAGAGTTATGTTGAGGGTGTCCAATGAAG
The DNA here is from genome assembly GCA_023566125.1 of Zingel zingel. Taxonomy (NCBI): domain Eukaryota; kingdom Metazoa; phylum Chordata; class Actinopteri; order Perciformes; family Percidae; genus Zingel; species Zingel zingel. The sequence continues at coordinate 36,015,822 of CM042322.1, read as the reverse complement.
CAAGAGCTCCATCTAGTGGTATAGGGAAGTGTTCATTTATGAGCAGCTTTTAGTGCTTCTGGCCCAAAGGCTTCCTTACAAATTTCAGATGGATGATCACAGCGTGATGTTTTAACACCCTGTTCTCAATCTTACCACCAGACTGCACTCAGACTCTAATCTTAACACCTTTGTTAATGTAATTTTAGTTTATTGTATATTCACTTGGTAGATATTCATAAAACAAATGGTGGTGATATGTCATAGGGGATCAACAGCACATGTTTACCCCACAATTCCCTAACTCATTAATCCAATCATGAATATGCAAATGAGACTTTGTTTAGCAATCATTTTTGATCTGATTTGATAACTATCAAAATAACACTATCCAAATTAAGTGGTACCATTTGTGAATTGTCAGTATATATAACGTGTGTCTTTATTGTCTAAACCAGAAACTTGCTTTATAAGTTACATTATATAGCAAATCATAAAGAGCCTTAATGGAAAAATACAACACATCTACACTTCTACATCTTATCAGTTTGACGCAGTGGGAGTTCTGATTTGCAGCCAAACCGCTTTCTACATATGCTTATCTGAGCCTCACAAACACATTAATATACACGCTAACCCCAGCCCTAACACACACTCACTGTTTGAAAGTCAGGCTCCTGACTGCTGCAGCCTCATATGATTTGCCAGCTAGGAAGAAAAAAAAGGAGATTTTTACCCGGAACACGACTTTGGTGTGTGAAGTGTTAGGACTCAATGCATCTGGGCTGCCTTTCAACACTTACTGTCAGATCCTGCAATTCATAAGCGATGACTATGAAAGGATAAATAGGTTAATTGAAATATTAAGAGAGGGCATAGACAGGAAATTGAATAAACCAAGTGCAAAGCTATTGAGAACAAAATAAGTAGTAAAAGATTACCCTTTGACAAAGGTGAGATTTTAAAAAGTATTTCTTGTAGAGCCGGTGACTCTGTGTTCTATATTTGATGCGCTGTTACAGTGAGTTTTTTTGGAAATGTTAAACTCTGAATAAACAAAGTGTCCATCTCAGCCCATGTTCACCCCAAAACCAAATTCCAAAATTTCTTGTATGTTTTTTTTCTCCTCTTTTTCTGAGCCAGGGGAAGTGACAGTGACACGCAGAAATATGGTGCCATGAGAATTTAGATGTCCTTTACCATGCTGAGCTCCATTTGGCCCTACTGTGCACAGCAGGGAATTTCAAGACATTTACCTGCTATTGCCTCCCATGGTCTTCACTCTGTTTGCGCTATCTTTACACATGAATTTACTGATGGAAAGGAAGGGGAAATGGAAGATTGATAACTTCGATCATCACTTCAGTCCCAGTACAGACTGGAGAAGATTACAGAGAAAAAAGAAAATGAGTTAGTCTGGCTCCCCAAAATGAGAATGAGGTCCATCTCGGTCTGCTGTAAATTAATAGGAATAGGACTGCAGGTCAGAGATGATTAAGAGCATAATGAGTCCAGGGAGTAGGATGAGGGTGTATGATCCTGTGATCTTGGCGCAGCATCTTGCAGTTGTGTTGTGTTAACCTGTTTTTTTATGTCTGGAGTTTTTGTTATAATGTATTTAGCTATATTGTATAAGCTTATTTCAATATGGGAAACATAAGAGGAGGAACAGCAATACTGATGCTACTACTGATACTAATACGGCCAGTGCAGCTAATAATAATGATACAACTACTTCTGTTATTTTGATTTGTGGTGACACGTAGTCTTGCATTGCCAGACCTATCTCCACAGCGCGGTGGAGTAAGATGTGGCTCATCCACACATAGGCCTACATTCCAGGGTAGGAGGAAAAAAACGTTCTGGGTTGTTTGCATTTCTTAAAAACAATCAGAATCGTCTTGGCCGACACTAGGCTCCAGTCGCTGAGACATTGGCTCTGCTCTCGGGAAGGAACTTGTTTGGTGGAACATTTGCACTCCGCAAAAGAAAACGCCACATACATTATTCAATGAGGTTAACTGTTTACACAAAACAGTAATTTGAGCTATTTAAATTAGCTGGATACATGGTTAAATTTAATTTTCTCTTACCAGTGTATCGCCATGTGTATTTTGTCCATTCCAATCCCCACCAATCGGTCCCAAAACGTCCCAGTTAGATAGTAAATGCCGTGAACAAATTCTTTGAAAATCTTTACAATTATTCTCCGAAAGAACCAAGCAGGCCTGGCTGGTTGCACAATCAAAATTTTCTTTAATACTTGCCATTTTCAGCATGCAGCTTGCTAGCTCAAAGATTGTTGTTGTTTCCCTAAGAGAACAACAACACACATTGCCGGAATTGTCAATGATCCAAACTATGTCTCCTGTGATCTGGTGTCATGGTTATTAGCGTTGAGTTGGACTTATAATGTTAAATACCTCAGCAACATTGATACAGTAGGGCATGAATGAAAACACAGGTATGCTGGCGCCTTGTAGATAAATTGGATGACCTTTTCTATTGCTGGTTCTACAACATGGACTGATAATAAGAGCCTACATTACTCAATAGACTAGAGTAGAACACAATGTTAGTAAAACTGCATTCCAATTTTACTTTGACAATGTAAAGGTCAAAATGTGTTTCTGTGTCTGCTCCCCTCAGCCATAGTCACTGAACAACACATGCTGTAAATATGACAACTTTATTAAACTGTAAATGCAAAATATATGAATATGAATAATATTTGACTCTCTGGTGACCTTGATGTTGAAAATTAAGTCATGGCGACAGTCTTACAGTTTGAGCTGAGACAGAGCTTTCTGTTGACACCCCACTGGTGAGTGATAATTGGATTATTGGATATTTACTACAATAATTCTCATCTCAGGGAATGATTGCCTTGCTTAATTCTTTCTCAAAGTATTAAGAATTCACTGCCAAGCCACGCTGCAAACACCAAAACTGACTTTAAAGTTATGAACTTGTTATTTATGACAGTCACAAAGACAAAATGTTGAATGTTAAGATCATTTAATCAGATGAGCTACTCTGGAAAATTGAAATTTGGCAATATTTAATTTGGAGCTGAGTGATATTTGTAGAAGTACATGACCCTTTTTTTAGCAGACTGAAGAAGCTGCATTAGGTATTTTGTAAAATTATAGTTTTTTATTATCTAGTATTTTTTTTTATTAAAACAGTTGAAACATTACATACATCACTTATATTGTTTGGTTTTGGACTCTGCTGGCTAATGGTGTCAGATACTAAACAGGCACACAGTATATCCACGCTGTGTGTGTGGTTCAGCATGGTGGTGTGTACACCTGCACTGAGACCAACACTTATACATATTCCTCGGCTTGACTTCCACCCCTTCCTCAATATATGCAGGAATGAGGGTGTTTTGTATAAAGACAGAGGAGGAGACAGTATTTATTATAACCTGCTGGAGCCCCGGGGACTCGCCACCTCATATTTCATCTTAATATATCCTCACTCACAGCCTCATATTTTTTTGTCTCGCTGTAGCCAGGAAAACTTCAGAGGAGAGAAACAACAATGGCAAAGCAGGTGACTCGGTGTTCACAGTCAGTCTCACCTTGGCCTTATCTGTGGCTTCCATATCTCAACAGATTAAACTGCCTAAATTAGACTGTGCTCTCGACGGACACAGCGAGACGTCCCGGGGGAGCCGAAGAAAAACGATGTTTTTTTGCTGGAGCGGGGAGTGTGGCAGCAGGCCTTGCTGGGCAGGCCATTATATGCCCTGCCATGCTGGTTGGGTGGGCCCCACTGTGCCGCTCTGCATCTATGGATTCTGCTCCATGATGAGGCCTATAGAGCCCTTCATGACAGAGTTTCTCACGGGAACTTACAAGAATCTCACTACCGAGCAGGTGAGGCACTGAGCTATGAAATGAGATATGTGACTGCTGTACAATGATGGACGCCTTAGGTTAGTAGATTTGCTCAGTTTTTGTATTTATGTAGATACCATGAATCATGTAAATGAAGTCATGAATATAAAGTATGAATCACCATAATGGATGTTTAGGTTTTAAGGTATACTTGTTCATGTATGCTCATAAAAGTCAATATATTTATATACCATCACCACCAATATCCATGCCATTATGACATATTACTATTCTGTTTATCACTTCAGTGGCATTCAGATGGCCATGCTTCTGAAGTATTAAGCCTTTAGTAAACTGTCAGTTTTAATTGGAGATGATATTTTGTACAACACCGCCCAATAACCTTGAAGAAAGATTTTTGGCCATTGGCTTTTTCGGCTTTCCTTTCATCCTTCCAAAAAATCAAAAGCACAATAGCTCCAGTATCAGCCCCTACTGGCTGCAGTGTTCATTACGTGCCACAACACGGACAAACTATATATTGGTGATTTGGCTGTTGTTGTAGACTTGTGTGGTCATGGCGGTCGTTTGCAGACATTAGCTTGCCTGTTTCGTGAATACTTAATAACAATTTTTAACATAACATTTACGTATTTCTTCCTTTATGTTTAGTACCTGTCTCCTGACAGGAGTTGGATCAACCAATCAGATTGTTTGATGATCAGAACAGTATGACTCGTTATTGTGTGCATCAACTCCATACCATAACACACTGCTCTGTGTAAACCCACAGAGGCGTTTTCATGGATCTTTGCTGAAATTAAGTAATTAATAATATTATAATTAAAAGTATCTAATTTATTCTCTGGGGATTTAGAATACCCACAGCATCATTACTGAATTTCACCATTACCATTACAATTGATTACAATTATTCCACAAAATGTTAGTCAAGGGGAAAGTTTGATCTAATGGTGGCATGAAAATAAGGTTCAGAAGGTTAGTAAAATAAGTAGAATTCCCCCTATGCTGACCAAGAATATACTGTATAAGTAACATTTCAAAGCAATCTGTGGTTTATATATATTGTTCTTTTCTGGACAAACTAAAAGGACTAACTGACTAATTAACATTACTACCATCATTCTTCTGTCCCAAAGGGCAAATGTGTCAAATACTTGAGGTTGTTAAGACTACCCGTTTGAAGTAAAGCAAACACATGTTTCGTTAATCATTTAACATTTCATCTCAAGAAGAATATTGTGCAGCTGGAGCAAAGTGATGTAAGCATAAACAAGACTAACATAAGCAGAGCGTTCCTGTTTACACGAGTGAATTCAAAGCTTTTGGAGGCGACTGAGGAGAACAGGAGAGCCTCTACAGTATCACGCCTCGCATGGTGGCATCAAGAAGAAACTAAATGGGGGTCCTTCACACCTCTGCAATGACAATCACTTTGTGATGCACAAGGCACTTTGTTCATGCAAATTATGGCAGGTACTCTCAAGGTGTACTCATTTCATGCTCAACCGTGTATGATGCCAATAACTTTTTCAACTTGTGGTCCTGAGTGGCTTTTCCAGATTTCATATGAAGTTGTAGAAATGTACTAAGTTTGTGAACAACATACAGACCCCATAAATATAATTTCCTGTTCCAACCATAAAGTACATTTGATACTAGAGTGAGTAAATTATAAAGTAAAGTATATATTAGGCATTTCAGGAAAGACTACTAACTTACCAAAGTAATTAGGATTTGTACTCTGGGGAAAGATGAATCAATATCTAAACATTATTTAAAGTTCAGTTACCATTTTTGGTATAGTCCAATTTTGATATGCTCCTCAATATTTAAAAAATATATATTTCCTCAAGGTAATTCTTAAGATTTGAAATTGCAAATAACCAGAAAATAATATATTTTAGAGCACTTCAAGTAAAAGGCATTTAGAGGCAAGGTCACACAAAAGGTGCTATTGAGTTGCATTATGGGAAATAGAATGCAGTGTTTTTGGAGCTTGAAATGAGAATGAAAATCAGCTTAGCTTCACCATCGATTTTGACTTGTATTTTTTAAATCATGTCACTGCCATATAAAAGCATCTTTGAAAATGATTTCAGTCAAAGCCAAAGTGGAACACAACAAATATCTTAATGGGAACAGCAATTTAAGATCCATAGTTATGCTTAAAGGGACATGACTTTCAAGCTGGAGCTGTTGTGTTTATTTGCATAAAATGTATCAAGTTGTCACATTATGAGCCGTCACCCATGCCGCTTCCTGTTACGTCGTGTACATGCATAAGTCATTTTTCATTGACAGTGACTAGAGATAGAACAGCATCTGGTGTGCTGCTGCCATCGTGTTTCTCAGATACTCTTGCAGTCAGCAGTTAGGAATAATTTTTCTAAAAGATAATTAGGTCTCTGTCTGCCTTCCTGTATATCCAGGTGACCAGACAGGTGTATCCTGTGTGGACTTACTCCAGCCTGGTTCTCCTCATCCCAGTCCTCTTGGTGACAGACTTCCTCAGGTACAAGCCTGTAATCATCCTCCAGGGGCTCTGCTATGTCACCGCGTTTCTGCTGGTGCTAGTTGGCTCAGGGGTCCACTCGGCTCAGTGGGCCTTCTTCAGCTACAGCATTGCCACGGCAGCAGATGTGGCCTATTTCTCCTACATTTACAGTGTGGTGCAAACCAGCTACTATCAGAAAGTGACCAGTTATGTCAAAGGGGCCATACTGCTGGGCTACGCTGTGGGGGCTCTGCTGGGTCAACTGCTAGTGTCTGTGGGTGGGGTGTCTTTGTATTGCTTAGCTTTCATAACTCTTATCTCTGTCTCGGTAGCACTGATGACCTCCTTTTTCCTGCCCATGCCTCAGACTAGTTTATTTCTTAGGGGAACAGATTCTGCACAACAGAGAAGCTCAGGCGAAGACAGTCAAGACTCTGACAGCCAATACTTTTTCATGTGGGTGAAGACAGCTGCCAAGCATGTTGGGAGGATGTTCAGAAGGCTTGCATTGGACTGTAGGGAATGCTATTCCTCTGTGGCTGTGCTCTTCTTCTGCATATGGTCAGCTACAGGGACATGTGGCTTTTACCAGGTTACAGAGTATGTCCAGCTGCTCTGGATTTATATGCAGCCCCACAACTTCACTGCCTACAATGGAGGGGTAGACAGCATCAGCACGTTGTCAGGTAACTAATGCACCATTATCAGCACCACTTCAACCTGCTAGAACATTAAGATTATGCTTAATGCATCAGTTATAATATTCCAGTAACATAACAATTAATAATCAAAGCTGCAAGCGGTGATGTACAGGCCTCGCACCTTTATGCGTGTCAGGGTTTTTTGCGGAACGCCAGTCGACGCGGCCTTGCATTTTTGTGTTGACAGTGTGCACACAAGTTAGCCTTTATATCCTGCGAGTGTGGGACGTTGAAAATTGTGTATAGCAAATGTTGTACCAAGTATAGGGGGCGGGGCAAAAAGTCACCAATGAAAAGGGAATGTCTCTGCTGAGTACAATGATGCCTCACACAAGACTCTACATATAACGATTCATGAGATATGAAAGTGACGTGCCAATGGTAAAAAATAATCAAAAAATGCAATTGATTGCGCGTAATAATAATTCCTTCATTTTCAATAGGGCCTTCGCCAACGTTTTCAGTGCTCGGGCCTTAGTAACAGTCTCCACTGGTTGCCTGGAAACCTAATGGTGATGACGAGACTTTGAAGTTACTGCTCCCTGCCAAGAAATAGCCCAGCACATTAACGCTCAGTAAAGCCGTTTCTACTCTTTGGTTTCTGTGCGTATTGAACAAATGAGAGATAACGTCTTATATATTGAGCTTTAGACATGGTGGTAGGTGGATTTTGTTTGTCCAAACATTTTCTTCAAAGCTTATGGCTTTTATACACATTCCACTACAGAAAATAATTGAATAAACAGACAGAAAGAAAACACAATCCCTTTCTATTATCAGTATTTCACAACCCCTAAAGTACAGCAGACAATAAGAGCAGCATTAATTAGACTATTTAATTGCTTGCTCTCATCCCCAGATGGGTATAGCAGCTGCTGCCATCCAGCCAGCACACTTTTATTGATTATAGTACTGATACATTCCTGTATTCCCCAGAAGCCAAAGGCAATTACTCTGTGTAAACCACATCCAGCTGTATGCCTTTCACTTGTAAATGGTTCTGCCCAACATGCAGTCAAGCTGTAGGGCCCTATGGCTGATATTTCCCCAAAGATTCCTGTTGTATTGTCCTCTGTTCCACGCTTAGAAAACATCCCTGAGGAAAGAACTTGGTGGAAACCGATAGGGAAAATATGAATATGGATTACCAGGATGATAAAATATGGCAGAAAAGCACAACATAATTTACTATTTTCTTAGCTTATTAATAACTGTATGTCCTGGAGCTTGAACACAACAATTTTTTAGTAACTCATTAGGATTAAGATAAAACAAAATGTGTAGGCAGAACAAAGTTTTGTTCAGTTGTATTGTTTTGTAAAGTATGATTTTCAAGGAGAGTAGTTACAGGGCACCTCACCCATCTATGTATCTATGGCCTCAAACAGTAATTACGAATCATTTACACTTCAAACATATATTTAAGCCAATGGATAATGTATTTAGGACATAGTCCCAGTCAGGACATTCCCTTCCCCAGGTCAGGGATGTCCAAGGTTTTTCATTTAATTTGGCAGGAAACTTGCTGAATGCATTTCCGTTTAGATTCAGACCACACACTGGAGCCCAAGGTGTGCAAATTCAAATAGTTCTGCCCCACATACAACACACATACAGTATGATGTTATCTAATCAGCGTGAAAAGCCAAACACAGCGTGCGGTCACAAATTTGTCCTCATCTATGCCACACACATCAGAAAATGGTTCATAAGCAGTGGGACCTGCATGCAGCTTGTGTTTGAACCTTCGAAACTGGAGAAACGGATAATGTCACAGTGACACTAATGATGTCATATGGGTTAACACAAGTTGGGCTTGAAGACATTTTAACAGAAAGCCTGCGTTACAATCTGGGGGCATAGAGTTAAAACGAGGTTGGCATTTAGAGGCAAGGTCATACAAAAGATGCTATTGAGTTGCATCATGGGAAATAGAATGCAGTGTTTTTGGAGCTCTAACCATACAAGGGAATGAAAATCATGATAGCTTCACTATTGATTTTGACCTTTATTTTTTTAGCCACACTAGAGGGCTTGGCAAGGCTCTATGGATGGCCATGTCAGTCAGTCTGTCCACTTCTTTGGTCCAGACTAAAAAATCCAAATTATGTAATAGGTTGCTTTGGGATTTGGTATTGATATTCGTGGATGAATCCTAATGACAATGGTGATCTCCTAACTTTAAGATCTCTTTAGGACCTCTTGCTGTCACACAGTGGTGTAGTCTACATGGTATGCAGGTATGCGCAGTATACCCACTAAGAAAGCTCCAGGATTTCCATATACCCACTTAAAAATGCCCAGTGACACACAACATACTTTCCATTATATTTTTGATATATTTTGAATTGTCATCTGTGTTTTTCTTCTTCACATAGGCTAAATAATGGTATTTCCACCGTACATTGGTCCATAACAGTGTATCTGAATACAGGAAACGAAGTTGTTGATGCTCAAAACTTCCCTGTCTTTTCCCTATCTTTTCTTTGATATAACATTTTTTCGAAATAAACTGAGATATGAGCAACAATTTGGTATTGAGCATGCACCCCTGCTGTTTGAACATACTGTAGAGCCCAGCTGCATTATTGATCCCTCTCTATGGAGCTGTACCGCTGGCTCCGGCTGACTCCGCTAAGCGTCCAATTGTGTCACTGCTGTGGAAACTGGTCTAATTATTCGGCCTCCATTTGACCCCCCCTCTGCTAATCAGAGCCATTGGGGTTGTCTTAAATACATGGTGATGTCCATGTTGGACTATTAGCACTGATTGACCGAATGCACAAGGACTCAAAGGAAATGTACACATTTAAATGAGTGAAGCAATTATATCAAGCATCTCTTATATTCTAGTGGATAAAGAGCTCTGGGTGAATAGATCCATGTCTCTGAGGACTCAGAGTTTTCCTATTTAAACTCACCTCATATATATATATATATATATATATATATATATATATATATATATATATATATATATATATATATATATAGGGCTGCATTGTGCCACCCTGTGGCTGAAATGAGAAACATCACTTTTTGCTAAATGATTGTTACCTGCTCAGAGTTTTAATAGTTTAATGTTGGATCAGTATCAGAGAGAAATTCTATCTATCATGTGTTTTCCTGCTACTAAACATTGTCATAGTTTCATGTATTAATGATAGAATCTCCCTTTAAAAAGTGATTCTGAAAGACTGTGATACAACAAAGACAAAGTTGCTGAATATATTGCTGTGTGAAACAAAATTACAAAAGTGAATTTCGTTGGTGAATTTCAACTTTACAAGTGCTTTTGTTTTATTTCTCGCAGACAAGCTGCAAAACAAGACGGGCACCACACAACCAACACGTCCTTTAAACCTTATGACTATAGGTTGTTTATTCCTACCTTCTATTACGACCCATAGCATTTCATAAATTAACGCCCCTAGCGTTGGCAAGAAATACGATGAAATACTGTGTTTGTGTGGCAGCTTAATTTCTTTAATTTTGAGTATTGTGGTGATTTTAGAATGTCTGGCAAAATTGCTAAATGAAATAGAAGGAGCACATAGAGATATCTGCTTGTATTAGTTTATTTCTGTGCCTACATTAAAAAAACAAACACAAAAAATATGACCAATAATAAGATATCAGCTAAACATGTGTACATTGGTCTCTGAGGTCTTTCTTTGCACCCACATGTTTTGCTACTCCGTATTCCCCACATGCACTGATTCATAGTGATGGTGTTCTCCTTTAGGGGCTGCAGCCACTGTTGCTGTGGGACACATGTCTCTGGAGTGGGCTGTGTGGGGGGAATTGGTCCTGGGGAGTTTCACGTTCCTGATCGCTGCGGCTTTATTCCTAATGGATCTGACTGACAACATCTGGATCAGCTACACATGCTTCTTCATCTTCAAAACAGTCTTCATGCAGCTCTCCACCATCTGCACGTATGAATGCAATATGGATTTGTCAGCATCACAACAATTCACAAATGCTGTGTATAAGTGTGAACACATGCAGAAAGCTATTGTGTAGGATTTAAATATGTGATGCCACAAGATGTTCTGTTTTTTAAACAAGTCTAGATGTACCTTGTGAACCATTATGGGCTGAGAATTATTCTAACTCTTTAATGTTGTTGAAGCACAGTTAATGACAGAATTGCTTTACTGCACTTTCTTGGGTAATTTAGGCCCCATCCGTGCATAATACCACCTTGAGCAAGATATAAATCAATTACATCCATCACTAACACCAACAGTAAAATAATGTTTTGGTTGTTTTCAACCTGGGTTATTTTCCTTTATTTTTAATTATTGTGACTTGTGTTTATCTTGTCCATGCTGTGTGGGACTAAATGAAAATTTTCAGTCGAATCATTTTTATCTAGGGATGGCAACGTCACTCTGACGGAGGGTCAGTCCACCACGTTGGTCCAGTCTGAAATATCTCAACAACTATTGGATAGATTGCGGTCATGGTCCCCCAGAGGATAAATTACTTTAGTGATCACCTTTTTTTCATTTTAACTTTTAGGTGAAATGTCTCGACAATTTTTGGATGGATTACCATGAAATTTGAAACAGATATCCATGTCCGCAGAAGTTTTTACTTATCCAGTGAAATATCTTTCCATCTAATAGATAGATTGGCCCAAAATTTAGTCCGGACATTCATGGTTTTAGATGATGTATCCTAATGACTATGGTGATCCGCAAACTTATCCTCTAGTGCCTCTCTAGGTTTGAAATTTGGTGTGTAATATGTCTATTTTGGATGAATTGACAGGAAACAAACAAAACAGGAGTCATCAGATGAAAACTTGTATTGTCCAATACTTTTGATTATGAATAAATACCTGCAAACCTAATGCCATAGCCATCCTCCTCAGCTTTACTTTGTGTTTAATGGTAATTAGCAAATGGTGCAAATGTGCACTCTAGAAAACCCAAACTAAAATGGTGAATATAGTTAATATAACCTAGCATGTGAACATTGTAATTTTGAGCATAATAAAATACTGACGTTAGAATAAAGCTCATGTACAGCATCACAGATCCATTACCATGGCTGTAGACCCTTTGTGCTGTTATAATTAAGGTGGTATGGACACCTTATTATAGTTTTCAAAATGTATCCTATTCTGATTCATCATTGTTTCCATATTTGATTGTCCTTTGTTGTATGTCCTTCATATAAACTCTTGACAATAATATAAGTAATAACTGAATTAATCTTAGCATATTAGCACACTTTCATTTTCCTGTTTAGCATCTCATGTATGTATATCCCAGTTTTCAGATAGCCAAGACGCTGAAAAGGGAGCGCTACGCGTTGGTATTCGGCATCAACAGTTTTGTGGGCACAGTCCTCCAGAGTGTCCTCACCGCCATCGTCATTAGCACCAAGTCTCTGCAGCTTACCATCACCTCACAGGTACGGCAGTAGGCTACTCACAAATCATTCAATGAGTTTAGGAGATGATTTGAGCTAATTCTTATTACCATGTACTGTACATTGTAAGTACAATATTGAGTAGTCTATATCAACAACGTTTCACTTCTGGGATTGTTCAGGTGCCGCCGGAATTTCCGCTGGAAGTTCCATAATTTCTGCCGGCTATCCGTCACCTTCCGCTTTCTTTGTGTTTGCGTTCTAACCTCTGATGGATTTCTGAGGACTATGGTTAACTGCTCCTCAGAACTCTGCAGGGTAAATCCAGACAGCTAGCTAAACTATCTGTCCAATCTGAGTTTTCTGTTGCACGACTAAGACAACCTTTGAACGTACACATGTTCCACCAAAACAAGTTCCTTCTTGAGGGATGGTTTTTCTCCCATCCCGGAATGCTGTCTGGACTAGCCAGACCCTCCTCCGCAGCGCTGTAGAGGAAGGTCTGGCAATGCAAGACTAAAGATTGAGTTATAGGAACTTTTTAACACTGGGGTTATGAAGAGCTTTTACAATTAGTTAACAATTGAAGAATATGAATACAAAGGAGAGGAAACAGCATTTGAATAAATAAATGAAATAGGCAATTAAAAGAGTACTACTAAAAAAAAGCCTTTGAATAAAAACAAAGGATGCTGTTTAAAGGGAATTCAATGAACACACAGGGGTAAACCAGAGACAAAAAAGAATGATTGGATGAATGAATTCATATATCTGTAAGTCATCATCCACCGTCCAAGTAATCCTCTCATGTCTTTTCAGTTCCTGATCTACGCCTCGTTCTTTGTTGCCATTTCCTTGCTGTTCACAGTCAGAGGTGTGTATACTGTGCTCCACATGAAGCGTTCTGCTGGAGGCAACCAGGCAGAGAGAGCCAGCAACCTGCCAGAGGCCTCACCTGTGTGTTGTGGAAATTCTTATTCATAGGGTGAGATCTGAAATAAGGCTTCACTCAACAACGTCTTTTAAGTATTTATTCTTTGTGCAAAGAAGGTTCAGTTCATCAGGAGAGTCTGAGAGAATGAACAAAGAGTGTTGGGAGAGCAGCATCCTTATCTAGTTTCTATAAGGCTGAAAGGGAAGGGAGGGAGGGAAAGTCTGGTCTGAACCTGTTCTGACTATCATTTGTGCTGAAGGCAGAAACTGTAAAATGTTAAAGCAATAGAACAACACACCTGTAATTTACCATTAATTAAACAACAAAAATGTAAATTGCCATTACATGTGTGAAGACCCTCATTAGAACATAAGGATTGTTTTTATTATTAACTGTCATCAGTTATTACAGAAGCGGCAGTAGCATATGTTTTTGGAGATGCTTACATACAGTCAATGTATATCAATATATGCAATTCATCAAAAAGTGACTGTGGTTGAGTTATTAATCAGTGTGTCATCAGAAGGATCCAACCTATCGATTCAATAGACGTGCTCTGACTGAAATAGTGAAAGTGCTACATATGGCCACTAGAGGACACTACCTGCACAATATAAAACAAGAATACTACAACACTACATAGCAGCTCTGTTTATGTAATCTGAACACAGAAATGTTAGATAATCATTCTGATTCTGATTCATAATCATTTGTAAAGTAAATATAACTAATATGCCAGGATAAGTGAACTATGCAGGTTTTAGACATTTAAAGTTCTGAATCGTAGAAGTCTTTCCAGATGCTGACATGTTGAAATCTATATTTCTGATATTTGTATGTCTGTTTGTGTTTACTTATGTGTAAATATGCCTGATCCACATTGGGTCTAATGTTTGCTTCTTGTGTTTGTGGTTGATTAATAAGAAGATCTACTAACACGATTACCGAAGGCACAATAGCTAGCTGATACTTATCAGGCTGTCATGATCATTTATGTAAACTCTGCTGCACAGCCTTCCCAGCACAAACAGCCTGCTGTCATTACTCAGTGCATATCATTCGAACACTTTGTCTACTGTTACTTACTGTAAAGAGATACTACATCCAAAATCCCTCGAAATGACTCGCTGGTGATGTTTTGATGCTTCATCAGCAACAAGCTAGGGGTACATTTTGTGAGTTTGAGGCACTATTAGGTGCAATAGGGAGCATATATTTAGGCAACATGTTGCCAGGTAACAGACAATTTCTTTTTTAGGCTTTGTTCAATAAATCTGATTCAGTCTGCTTTGTGTGTGTATGTGTGTGTGTGTGTGTGTGTGTGTGTGTGTGTGTGTGTGTGTGTGTGTGTGTGTGTGTGTGTGTGTGTGTGTGTGTGTAACCAGTTAAATGAATAAGTAATTAATTAAATAACATGTGTAGGCCATGCTTGCATAAGTGTTTATTTCTAGGAAGTTACGCTATAGAATCCAGCGACCTTGTTAAAATCAGTTCAATGCTGTGATTCTCAGCAGGTGGTGCGTAAACATGATGCTCTACTTCTGCATGTTTATAATACTATCCTACAAGCATTTTTTTGTCCTAATTTACCCATTTACCATTAGCCTCCAAGCATGGTTAAGGTAATGCATGTGTAGTCATGTCTGACCTATAATTCATAATTAAAAACATAAATAATGAAGGTTTCGAGATGGACAACAAGGGCAGATAGAGCTGGAATGAGCTGACATATAACCTGCAGCACACAAGCTTCTTGGTCATATCTCGATGATGTATCAATACATTTTATATGTCACATGAACCAGCCTTTATATGTATTATATGTAACCATGGTTACTCTTGTTTAAGTTTATTAAAAAAAAGAAAATTATGCTATGAGCATCACAACTCAAGTTATGTTTACCCAACCCGTGCTCTGAACTCGTAAAATACGAACGTTTGGATAGTGGCTGTCAGCATCTGAAGCAATGAAAAAAGCGTCCTTCAGCATGTTTGTACAGCATCTACACAGGGTTTAGCGAGTAGTATGTAAGCGGGAAATTCCGCATAGGGAGGTTGGTTGGGGTGGTGGATGGGTCAAACACAGAACTTTCACCAAGGAGACCAGGGTTCGTGTCCCGCCTGTGTCTTTAACCGTCCTGTTATTGCCGCATGTCATTGAAGGCGCTTTCTTCTTTAACCGGCTGGTAAATCCGCGTGTCACAAAGGCGTAAGCCCACCCACGACCTTTTCCTTAACCCAACCGTCCCGTTCTTCCCGTGAGTCACGAAAATGTAAGCCCACCCACGACCTTTCCCTAAACTCAACCGTCCCGGTCCCGCGAATCACGGAAACGTAAGCCCACCCACAAGCTTTTCCTTAACCTAACTGCGTCAAAAGGGACACCAATAGTCCCGACCAAGCGCGTTTAGTTAAAGCACATTATATGGCGCTAAAGCGTATTAGCGTCAATAACAACGACAAAGGCACCTGACCAAGCGTCCGTATTTTACGAGATGTGAGTGAGAATGTGTTGGTTTACCTCGATGATATACATTTGAGAATTAGATACCACTAGTTATAAATGATAGAATTTATTTGTGTTTTTTGGGGCAAACTGGCCCTTTAAGACATTTTACAGGAAATGAGCAAGGAAAACAGCAGATATCTTGACTTGTCATATTAGGAAAAGCTCAGGTGTTACTAATAACATTAACAATGGCTTTAGTGAGCCATGGCAGTGTGACACTGTGCTAGCATGCACAATACAGGAACACAAAACTGCAGCTAAAGGATCCAGCCATCATTAATTCTATTATTCACCGTTGTGCTTTTCCTGCTGTGACAGGTCAAAATATCTTCTGTGAAAAAGGTATATTGGGATAATGTATCTCACTGTGAGAATCAATTCCTTGAACTGATTTAAAGTCTACTATTCTGCCGGTGCTGTCAGACGGGGTGATAAGTCTTGATTTTGGAGTCTAGAAGGTATAACGATTATTCTTTTAAGGTAATGGTTAATGCTTCATCGATGAGCATTTCGAGGAATAGATGGTTAGTCATGTGAATTCAAGCTTTTGCATAAACCCACAAAAAGGGTGTGTACAGTTTACCAATTGTGGTCATCAGTCTCTCCTTCAGAGGAAGACGCTCACTATACAGTGTTGTAAAATAAAACAAGGAAACTGGTTTATACAGTCATCCGCCTTTGACACACACGCCAGTTACACACCTTTTTTGCAGTTCACTCAGGTCATACTGGACAGTCATAATTCACACCTCTGAGAGAAAAGAAAGCAGCCTGCAGTTCACTTGGAATGGATTTGTTAAATGAGAGGCAGAAGTACTAAAGATAGAGGCAATTGTTGACCTTCATTTCATTTAATTTGTTTGCTAGGTAGTTAGAGCTAGCTGCCGCGTGAGCAAATTGAATAACATTTTAACTAACTAACATAGCATGCTAACTAGCTGGCTACCGAGCTCAGTTAGCTCGCAGTTTTCAGTCCTGTGTTTGACCTATCCACCACCCCAACCAACCTCCTTACGCGGAATATTGGACTTTCATACTACTCGCTACCATAGTCGCTCTTAATGCTACGTCATCTTCTCATTGACTTTACATTGCCATTGTTTTCCGTGGTGGCCACACGGAATTTTCACACATTCCGTGCCACCACCACATAATGTGGTGTTAACAGTTCATTATCATTTCACGGAATTCTGTGAGACCAGGCTGTCAAATCCCTCGTGCCCCTATTCTGTTTTACTCGGAAATGCATCACAGTGCTGAAGCTTTAGATACTCTGACTGTCACTGTAACTTTAATGACGCGCTTATGTGACAGGATAGCCTACACTACAACTATGATGATAGAAAGCTTGACACGGCCAACAAGTTTATTGTGACATTGGAGGCTCAGTGTTCTCTGGAATGGGTTTGGTAGATTTACAGTAAACACAATGACATTGAAGTGTTTTCATGAACTTTTATGAATCAATTTGAATGAGCCACAGTCCTGCTTTCAACTTTGATAAGATAAGATAATAATTAATAAGTGCAGTTTTACAAAAGCAAAGGGAATAATTCAAATACGTAAAATAATACAGTTAAAAAAACACTCAACTGTAGGTTTTTTATATAGTATTTTTCTGCAACAAGGCAAATCAAAGTGCTTAGCATAAAACACATTTTTTTCATTATTGGTATTTTATTGTATAAATTCTCACGTACAACACGCAACAATCTTTCACAGACGCGGAGCGGTAATTACTACGTCACTTCCGGAGGGTTCCGCTGATTTTTACATTATTACGGTGCATAACTTACTGGAACAAAACTGAGCAATGTGTTGTTGCTGCTGACAAAACCACTGATTAAATATGTACATTGAAGCAATATCGGCGTTAAAGACACGCTGATCGTTGTCCAATTCTCTGATATGAATGCCCGCATTGCATTGTGGGATATGGGCTTCGAATGCACCCCGCTCGGATCATATTGTAGTGTTCTGACTTACAGCATACTGTAATATTTCACCGGTAAGACCGAAATAATATTATTAAAATAAAGAAATTAATACCATGAGAACATCTAAATAAATGTTGATAGATGAAGTGTTATAGTTTTAAAAAGATCAATAAACAACAAAGCAATCCAGCTTCCCTGGCAATAAGACCAAAATAATAACATTAAAAGAAATACATATAAACCATGATAAGATCTTGTGAATAAATGTTTATTAAAACAGCGGTTATAGGGCTAAAAATACCAATAATAGCAATGCTGTATACAGCTTCCTGCTGCAGCCCGACTGGCAGAAAGAATCGTGCTGTGAACACGAAAGATGCTATGCCGACATTAGTTTAAAAAAACTGGCTGAACATCACGAAAAAAAACGAGATATACGTCCGTGTACACAAATCAATAGATTAAATTACGTGAACATTTCACGAACTGCCGTGAGACTGGGTTGCGATATAACAATAGGTAGCGTAAACTGTAGGACAAGCAGTAAACAGCAAAAAGCTACATATATCCTACAGGAATATGAGGACATACAGAACATCTGAATTCAAAGTATTATAGTGCAGGGGCCTTGTTTCAATCTGATAAAAAAAAGAGGCTTCTTGGTTTAGTTTTATTTTTTTTTAAAGAATATTTTTGGGGCATTTTAGGCCATTATTTATAGGACAGCTGAAGACATAAAGGGGATTGAGAGGGGGGAAATGACATGCAGCAAAGGGCCACAGGCTGGAGTTGAACCCACGGACGCTGTGTCGAGGAGCAAACCTCTGTATGCGGGCGCGCGCTTCACCAGGTGAGCTACCCAGGCGCCCAAAGAGGCTTATTAGTGACGTAAAAGGGTTTACCCCAGATAACATGTTGATCAGATCATACTGTATACCTGAGTGCAAATATTTGCCAGGCCATGTAGTTTTGATCTTCTACAGTATGTCCCAAAATTAGTGATAATTAGACATTATTTTACATTCCAATTTATATACGTTTGAGTCTTATTAAGTGGTAGATTAAACTATTCTAAATGATGTGGTACACTCTGAGGGTTTAAAAGAAGGCCATCTGTGATGTGAGTGAAGGGGAGAAAGATTAATGTTGAAGCCGTAACATTAAATCTGATAGCCTGAGATAATCATGGAGGCAGACACAACAACAATGACTAACAGGGTGAATATATTTATGGGGATAATTTAGAATGTCCAGGTGTATTAATACAGTACATTCCTGACCCTATTTGAGCAGTTTTGTAAGCCTCCTTGTCTAAGCCATAATGGCTTTGTTGTGTAAGCCATAATAATGAAGATGAAGGGGACACGCTGGAACATAGATGCAGGGGATTTGACACCAAAATTAGTATCTAAAAAATCAACCAGACAGTACTCTGTGTTTGACGGTCAAGCCATAAAATATATTTTTGGAAGTCACAAAATACAATTACCGAGCTGAATTTACGAAATAGGTTTTTATTTTTACAAACCTTAAATCAAAAGTATTAGGAGCAACAGCGTGACAGTTTCTTGTAGGCCTAACACATAACATCTCAGGGATTGCAGATGAAAATATGGAAGTTACATCACACTGATGCAAATCAATGCGTGCTGTCCCCTGTTGTCAACACTTTTCAGATTTCTAATTTAACAAATGGGCTAAATGTTAAGTCAAATGTCTTACGTTGATGAGATCCATTACTGATATTATAAGCAGTGATAGATAGCTATATTATTAAAATACATTTAAAATCTGGACCTTTACATTGGAAAGATTTTACCCCAATGAAGCGATGTTCTTTTTTAAAGAAATCTAGGAAATAAAAAATATGTGTAGATTACAAATTCATTCATTCATTAAATGTAGTGTTCATTTGTCATTGGGATAGGTGATTCCAAAATCTGGTCAATAGGCTCACTTTAGCAAACTCATACATTACCAAATAAAATACTTTGGGACACAAAAATGACAATGTTTGAAAATGTCATACATGGTACTCTACATTCTGTCTGTTCATTGTCTTATTGTAACCTTACCAAGACTAAGAGTCTACAGCCATAGCAACTCTGTAAGGTTATAGGTAAATATAGCTAGCTTAATGCTAAGGTCAGCATGCTAATATGCTCACAATGACAATGTATACATGCTGATGTTTAGCAGGTATAATGTTGACCATGTTCACCATTCTAGTTTATTTTGTTAGCACGCCTACATTTGCTAGATAGCACTAAAAAGAAAAGGCAGCTGATGGGAATGCCATTCATTTGTCAGGTATTTGTACATGAACTAAAGTATTGTAC
The DNA here is from genome assembly GCA_023566125.1 of Zingel zingel. Classification (NCBI taxonomy): domain Eukaryota; kingdom Metazoa; phylum Chordata; class Actinopteri; order Perciformes; family Percidae; genus Zingel; species Zingel zingel. Next base: position 35,995,672 of record CM042322.1, on the reverse strand, counting down.
AATTTAAAAGTTTGACTTGATCGTGGCGCTAGAGGAAAAATCAGTGGATCGCCATAGTCATTAGGTGTCATTCTCTGGAAAACATTCAAGATTCAAGATTCTAAATTCTTTATCATTCCAACAACGGGAAAATTCACAATTCAAATTCACAACAGCAAGGGATAGTGCAAAAAGTACCAAAAGACACAATGAGATAAAAAGATAAATAAACAAAAAATTATTGTGAGTAAAGACAATAAATAGTAAACAGTTGTATTCACAGCATTGCACATTACTCACATTATTGCACGGTTATCAGTCCTGGTATGTGTTTGTTTTGTCATTGTAGGCTACTGACAGCAGTGCTGATTGTAAAGTCTTACAGCAACAGGGAGGAAAGACCTTAATGTAAGAAAGAAAAGATGAATGTCTGAACAAAATTTCATGGCACTCCATCCAATAGTTGTTAAGAGATTTCTGTCTGAAATTGAATTTCATTGACATGTCTAAAATGCCAAGCAGAGCTGGGAGACTGTGCATGTCAGACAATGTGAAAGACTAATTACTAGATGACGTAAAGACGTGTGAAATTTTCGCTTCCGGTAGATTGCTGATTAGTCACCTACAGAGACGGAGAGAGACAAAGACGGTGTCTGACTGGGAGACCTACGATCCGAGCAGCTGCAGCGTCATGAAGGTCACACATCCCTGATCAACTATGTGGGCGGACATTTATCATCACTCTTCCTTTGTGGCCTGCTTTCTCGTGTTTGAAAAGGGCTTTGAATTACTCATAGTTTCTGCTCACTGCTGGATGACAGAAAAAATAACTGTATAAACTGTAATTTTAAGAGCTCATGTGTAAGTACACCTCCTTTCATCAGCTAGGAAGGGTCATGATAAAGACATGAGCTTTTTGCTGTTTTTTTACACCATAATATGTGATTCAGAGAAAATTTGTCATAATTGCCAGGTGCGACTGGAAGAGGAGACTTGATAAAGAATCCCTGCTTTACAGCTGTGTTACTCCTTACAGGAAATGTTTTAGTTTTTTTTACTCTTTTATTCAGATAGTACTTACTTTCATTAACTGCCCAACAACTACTGTGTTATGTATTTTTTAGATGTATTTATTAGTAGGATAGCCCCTTGAGATGAATCATCTCATTTCCGAGGGGGTCCTTGAAACAATTAAACAGTAAATACAAAACACAAAATACATTCACAAATACATACATCACTCCCAAGCCTAACTGCTCCAACAACAACTGATCCCCCTCCCCCATATACATACAATTAAAAACACAGTCAATTTGCATACATCCCAAATATGATGCTATTTAGTAAATGCACAAACAGGAGCCAACTCATAAAATAAATAAAAAAATCAACAAAAATCATAATATGTCAAGTTAGAAACAAGAGCAGGTTATTTGTAAATAATTAAAGACAGATGCCTTAAACAAAACAAATGAAGGAATTGATCTAAGTGGGCAAGTTATTCCAATCAGATGGTGCTTTAAATTTAAAGGCACGTCGTCCAATTTCTTTGGAGATTCTGGGAACAAAGAAAAAGGGGTATACTATATGTTGATCTATATGGGATCAAGTGTTGTTTCAAATAGGTAGGATAATTAAAGAAAATTGATTTAAAAATAAAATGAAGCTAGTGAGAATGGCTTCTAAATTTGGGTGTTAACCAATGAAGCGACTCATACATCAGGCAATGATGGGTTCTATAAGGACACCTCAGAACAAATCAACACAGACTGTTATAGGCTACATTGAGAGGGATAAGATTTGTTTCGGAGGCATTCTGATAAATAACACCTGCATATTTTAATATTGGTAATAGAAGCTGTGAGGTGATCCTATTCCTAACCTGTAGTGTAAAACAGTTGATAGAACGATATAGTGTTCTCAGACTGCAGTTTATTTTCTTAACAACTGAATTAATATGAGGTTTAAAAGAAAGCTGAGAATCAAGCAAGAGACAAAGATATTTAAATGTAATCTGTTATGAGGTTACAAAGAACTTTTTTCTTCTTCTTTGATATATTCTCTGTGTTGGAATTTAAGTGTAAAAATACACAGCTACTGTACTTTTGTAATTATTTTGAAATTCACCAGTATATCTAAATTAGGGCTGTCAAAGGGCAAATTTCTTTTAATCGCGATTAATCGCTGAATTTCTATAGTTAATCGCATGTTTTATCACATGATTAAAATTCTATTATTTTGCATTTCAAAACTGATTTTAAGTACATATTAACAATGGAAATAAGTTCTTACCAGTGTATATTGATTGGGAATCAAATGAATGCAAAGAAAGTGACTTCATGAACTTGATTTTAAGATTTGTATTTGTTTATTATTTATTTATTTACTGTAAACAAAATAAAAATGTGTGAATCTAGTCGCACATTTGAATCTAGAGTCAATATAGTGTGCAGTAACTCCTAAATAATTTTGATTACTCACTGACGTCCAGTGATCACCTTGCATCACTTTGCAGCAGTTCCAGTTGGGCTGCCTTCTCCATGTCGTACAGGCTGTGTGTGCGTGGGGTTGCTGTCCCCCTCGACGGCAGTGTATAAGACGGGTCAGAACATGCCAACCGCAGTACGTCTTTAAGACCCGAGTCTTCTACGATGCTGACAGCTCTGCAGTTAGTTGCCACCCATCTTGCAAGAGCTGTAGTAATTTTTGGGGATTTGGTTTCATCCACAGGTCGGCAAGTAGCACTCTCCAAAATACTGCTTTGCCTGAGCCTGCTAGCATCAATCCGAGTCACATTAACTGTACTACTATGCTTAGCTTGTAGGTGGTAGCTTAAGCTTGACGTGCTTCAGTGATATTTTAATTTGGCTTTACACAATGTGCATATGGCTTTCGACCCGTCCGGGAGTTTTGGAAAATAAAAAGCGTCATTCAGAATTTTGTTGCTGATGTCTTTCTCCATCATGCCTGCAGCCTGCAGCAGGAGGATGTGTTGTTACGAGGAAGTACGGCAAAGTGCGGCAAAGGGTCAAAATAGTAGCCTGTTAGGCACGACACAAAGCTGAGTGAAGTGTAAAATAAATTAATAAATGGCGGCATGCGATTAATGCAATTAAAAAAAAATTTACGGGTTATGCTCGGCCCTTAATTGCATCGCGATTAATGCATAAATGCTGACAGCCCTAATATACATACATTATATAAATTTCCTGATGTTAAAATCCCCAATATATTACCAATGTCCGAATCAGATGTTTTCAAACAATCCATATTCCTCTCTTCTCTTGTATTCTCACACTTCTCTAGATTCTTAAATTGCTTGGTTTAAAAACAATATTAGGTTTTTATTATTATTATTAATATTAAGGTTTTTGCTTGCTGCTCGGTCTAGTTTGGTGAACTATCGCTGTTCATGGCCTGTAAAGCCCTTTTTCGAGACTATGTGTAACCCTGAATTCTTGATATGTAATTTACTGCAATCACTTTGCAGTAAGCACATTAACTTTACTCTCTCTGAATTACCTTAACATCATACAACATAGGGCCTCAGTATGCTCCAAACACGGTGCTTATCAAAATATCTGTAACTATCTGAAATCGCACAAATCTAATCGCACTGACTCTACACAGGAAGTGGCTAGCTGTGCAGTGACAAAGATAAACTACTTAGGACCTGCAAATGCATGAAAATGCATATCCAGTATAGGGACTGTGGGTACAAGTACATAAGTAATGTAATGGTATTGATCAATGGTCATTCTTGTTACTGCAGCAATAAATTAGAATGCATATTTTGAAGCATGTCATCATTTAATTTCTTTAGATTTTGTTTCAAATTAATTTAAAATAGGTGTTTCTTTCTTAAAATGTTTTCATTCAGTCTTAGATTTACTTTCCCAATAGAATGATGTTACTGGCTCAAACATTTTACACTCCCACCCTTAAAACTTAACTTAAAACTAAATGTGTGTGTGTGTGTGTGTGTGTGTGTGTGTGTGTGTGTGTGTGTGTGTGTGTGTGTGTGTGTGTGTGTGTGTGTGTGTGTGCGCGCGTGTGTGTGTGTGTGTGAGAGAGCGTATGTGCACGTACATGCATGCGTGCGTGCATGAGTGAATGATTTTATGTAACACTTGGTCGTCTGTCCGTGTGTGGTGTGTGAAACTGAGGAGGAGAGAGAGACAGACAGAAGGACGGAGACTTGCAACATGCTTGTGTGTAGGCCATTCTTTTGCATTGTTTTGTGTGTTTATGTGTGTGTGTGTGTGTGTGTGTGTGTGTGTGTGTGTGTGTGTGTGTGTGTGTGTGTGTGTGTGTGTGTGTGTGTGTGAGAGAGAGCGTGTGCGCATGTACATGTGAGTGAGTGAGTGATTTTATGTAACACTTGGTTGTCTGTCTATTCAGTGGCTAGAATTGTCTGTCCTCTGCCAGGCCGCCTCCTCCACAATTTCAGCTCCTTTTAGATCACAGGCCTATTCCTCTTCAGATTGCAGTAAGATAAATGTTCTGCACTCACTTCATTCTCTGCGCTGTAATGCTTGTCGCATAAAATCTTAAAATGTTTTGAAGTACAAACAAATAAAGGTGCAATTTCAATTCCTGTGTGCTTTGTGTTTGTATGTATGCGATATTTACTACATCACCTAGCATTAAGAGATTAGTAAGCAAAATACATAGTATTGTACTGTACAGTATACAACCAGACAATAGTGTCAGAAACGGTCCATGTGCAATAGCCCTGTAACACCAAGCATCTACTTTTCAAGTAAATCATATATTTTTATAGTGTTAAATGCATACTGTAAGCATGTAAATATCTGTCAAACATACATTGTATATACTGCCATACCCACCTACCTCATGTACATAGACAACCTGTTATATTTATCATTTTAGATTTTATTCCAGCACCATATGAACTCTGCACCATTGCACTATTGTTTTATTGTTTACAACCTTCATAGGGCATGTTTTGCACGTGTATGTGTGTGTACAAGTACATGTACTGTATATACAGTGCCTTGCGAAAGTATTCGGCCCCCTTGAACTTTTTGACCTTTTGCCACATTTCAGGCTTCAAACATAAAGATATAAAACTGTAATTTTTTGTGAAGAATCAACAACAAATGGGACACAATCATGAAGTGGAACGAAATTTATTGGATACCTTTTGCTGCGATTACAGCTGTAAGTCACTTGGGGTGTGTCTCTATCAGTTTTGCACATCGAGAGACTGACATTTTTGCCCATTCCTCCTTGCAAAACAGCTGGAGCTCAGTGAGGTTGGATGGAGAGTGTTTGTGAACAGCAGTTTTCAGTTATTTCCACAGATTCTCGATTGGATTCAGGTCTGGACTTTGACTTGGCCATTCTAACACCTGGATATGTTTATTTGTGAACCATTCCATTGTAGATTTTGCTTTATGTTTTGGATCATTGTCTTGTTGGAAGACAAATCTCCGTCCCAGTCTCAGGTCTTTTGCAGACTCCATCAGGTTTTCTTCCAGAATGGTCCTGTATTTGGCTCCATCCATCTTCCCATCAATTTTAACCATCTTCCCTGTCCCTGCTGAAGAAAAGCAGGCCCAAACCATGATGCTGCCACCACCATGTTTGACAGTGGGGATGGTGTGTTCAGGGTGATGAGCTGTGTTGCTTTTACGCCAAACATAACGTTTTGCATTATTGCCAAAAAGTTTGATTTTGGTTTCATCTGACTAGAGCACCTTCTTCCACATGTTTGGTGTGTCTCCCAGGTGGCTTGTGGCAAAATTTGAACGACACTTTTTATGGATATCTTTAAGAAATGGCCTTCTTCTTGCCACTCTTCCATAAAGGCCAGATTTGTGCAGTATACGACTGATTGTTGTCCTATGGACAGAGTCTCCCACCTCAGCTGTAGATCTCTGCAGTTCATCCAGAGTGATCATGGGCCTCTTGGCTGCATCTCTGATCAGTCTTCTCCTTGTATGAGCTGAAAGTTTAGGGGGACGGCCGGGTCTTCGTAGATTTGCAGTGGTCTGATACTCCTTCCATTTCAATATTATCGCTTGCACAGTGCTCCTTGGGATGTTTAAAGCTTGGGAAATCTTTTTGTATCCAAATCCGGCTTTAAACTTCTCCACAACAGTATCTGGGACCTGCCTGGTGTGTTCCTTGTTCTTCATGATGCTCTCTGCTCTTTAAACGGACCTCTGAGACTATCACAGAGCAGGTGCATTTATACGGAGACTTGATTACACACAGGTGGATTCTATTTTTCATCATTAGTCATTTAGGTCAACATTGGATCATTCAGAGATCCTCACTGAACTTCTGGAGAGAGTTTGCTGCACTGAAAGTAAAGGGGCTTTTATTTGTTAAAAAAGTTTGAAATATCCAATAAATTTCGTTCCACTTCATGATTGTGTCCCACTTGTTGTTGATTCTTCACAAAAAATTACAGTTTTATATCTTTATGTTTGAAGCCTGAAATGTGGCAAAAGGTCGAAAAGTTCAAGGGGGCCGAATACTTTCGCAAGGCACTGTATATATATATATATATATATATATATATATATATATATATATATATATATATATATATATATATATATATATATATATATATATGCGTATGTGCATGTGTTTACACTTTGTAATATGCATCCTTATATCTGTACATAGTACCCCAGTTTCGGGGGACAGTCCCTGGTTTCAGTCCCCGGTTTCAGTGACCTGTCCCGGGCTGGAGCTGTCCCCAGAAATGTCCCCGGTTTTTACTGTGACTGACAGACCCGAAATTGGAATGAAAGAAAAAAAAACAAACGTATATATATTCCCGCTGACTCGCGCACCCTAGACGTGCAAGCTCAAGCCAGAGCAAGCACTGCTCAGAGCTCAGAGATGTTCTAGAATGCCCATATTTTACGATGCTAAGATTACAGTTTATTTACATGGAGTTTGGTGGGTTTAGCAAACGCAATTTCGCTGACTTTTTATCTTTAAAAAAAGGATCTTACTCTAACAGAAAGATCGACCTCCTTAGAAATCCTTTCCAGAATGTTGTCAGACACTTAGAATATTAATCTGAGTCTGTCAGTGGCAAAACGAGCACTTTTATGAACGTAAATACAAGCTGGACAATTGATGTCCTATTAACTTACATTGTAGCTTGTTTCAGACCTTTAGGGGGGCTCAGCTCCTAATGAGAATGTGACACGGATATAGCACATGCAAAAGTGTTAATCTGCGGCACGAAATTACCAACTTCTGCACAACCGCACTCCTGCTCTCCCTCTGACAGATAGAGACTCAGCCAAAGGCGTGAGTCTGGCACAACCACCTCAACCAGAATCTAAGCTTTCCAATGGTATTAGCGCCAGTTGCTGTGACAAATTGTTTGCGAGAAAATGAACATTGAACTTACATGAAATGTTATCATATTTGCATTCTGCATAAATATCTGCCCTCTCCGGGAACCATCACCTTATCGTGGTGGAGAGGTTTGTGTGTCCCTATGAACTTGAGGGCTGTGTTGTCTGGAGCCTTGTGCTCCTGGTAGGGTCTCCCAAGGCAAAGTGGTCTCAGGTGAGGGGCCAGACAAAGAATGGTTCAAAAACCCTATGTGAGATCGAGGAAGGGATGGAGTGACCCTGCCCGGAGGAAGCCCGGGGCCCCCGTCTGGAGCCAGGCCCAGACGGAGGGCTCGTTGGCGAGCGTCTGGTGGCCGGGTTTGCCACGGAGCCCGGTCGGGCACAGCCCGAAAAAGCTACGTGGCATCCATCTCTCCAGCCCATGGGCCCACCACCTGTGGGAGGAACCGCTGGGGTCGGGTGCATTGCCACATGGGTGGCAGTGAAGGTCAGGGGCCTCGACGGACCAGACCCGGGCAGCAGACGCTGGCTCTGGGGACGTGGAATGTCACCTCTCTGTGGGGGAAGGAACCGGAACTGGTGCGGGAGGTGGAGCGCTACCGGTTAGATCTGGTGGGGCTTACCTCTACGCACAGTCTCGGTTCTGGAACCGTCCTCCTGGATAGGGGTTGGACTCTTTTCTTCTCCGGAGTTGCCCAGGGTGTGAGGCGCCGGGCGGGTGTGGGGATACTCACAAGTCCCCGGTTGAGCGCCGCTATGTTGGAGTTTACCCCGGTGGACAAGAGGGTCGCCTCCCTACACCTGCGGCTGGTGGGGGGGAAAACTCTGACTCTTGTTTGTGCATATGCACCAAACAAGAGTTCGGAGTATTCGGCCTTCTTGGAGACCTTGAATGGAGTCCTGTATGGGGCTCCAGTGGGAGACTCCATCGTTCTGCTGGGGGACTTCAACGCGCACGTGGGCAATGATGGAGACACATGGAGAGGCGTGATTGGGAGGAACGGCCTCCCTGATCTAAACCAGAGTGGTTGTTTGTTGTTGGACTTCTGTGCTAGTCATGGATTGTCTATAACGAACACCATGTTCGAACATAGGGATGCTCATAAGTGTACCTGGTACCAGAGCACCCTAGGCCAAAGGTCAATGATCGATTTTATAATCGTTTCATCTGATCTGAGGCCGTATGTTTTGGACACTTGGGTGAAGAGAGGGGCGGAGCTGTCAACCGATCACCATCTGGTGGTGAGTTGGGTCAGAGGGTGGGGGAAGACTCTGGACAGACCTGGTAAGCCCAAACGGGTAGTGCGGGTAAATTGGGAACGTCTGGAGGAGGCCCCTGTCCGACAGACTTTCAACTCACACCTCCGGCGGAGCTTTTCGTGCATCCCTGTGGAGGCTGGGGGCATTGAACCCGAGTGGACAATGTTCAAAGTTTCCATTGCTGAAGCTGCGGCGAAGAGCTGTGGTCTTAGGGTCTTGGGTGCCTCAAGGGGCGGTAACCCACGAACACCGTGGTGGACACCGGTGGTCAGGGAAGCCGTCCGACTGAAGAAGGAGTCTTTCCGGGATATGTTATCCCGGAGGGCTCCGGAGGCAGTTGCAAGGTACCGAAGGGCCCGAAGGGCTGCAGCCTCTGCCGTGAAAGAGGCAAAGCAGCGGGTGTGGGAGAAGTTCGGAGAAGACATGGAGAAGGACTTTCGGTCGGCACCAAGGTGCTTCTGGAAAACCGTTCGCCACCTCAGGAGGGGGAAGCGGGGAACCATCCAAGCTGTGTACAGTAAGGATGGGACGCTGTTGACCTCAACTGAGGAGGTAATAGGGCGGTGGAAGGAGCACTTTGAGGAACTCCTAAATCCGACTAATACGCCCTCTATGGTAGAGGCAGAGCTGGAGGATGATGGGGGATTGTCGTCAATTTCCCTGGTGGAAGTTGCTGAGGTGGTTAAACAACTCCACAGTGGCAAAGCCCCAGGGATTGATGAGATCCATCCGGAAATGCTTAAAGCTCTGGGTGTGGAGGGGTTGTCTTGGTTGACACGCCTCTTCAACATTGCGTGGAAGTCTGGGACGGTGCCTAAGGAGTGGCAGACCGGGGTGGTGGTTCCCTTTTTCAAAAAGGGGGACCAGAGGGTGTGTGCCAATTACAGGGGTATCACACTTCTCAGCCTCCCCGGTAAAGTCTACTCCAAGGTGCTGGAAAGGAGGGTTCGGTCGATAGTCGAACCTCAGGTTGAAGAGGAACAATGCGGATTCCGTCCTGGTCGTGGAACAACGGACCAGCTCTTTACTCTCGCAAGGATCCTGGAGGGAGCCTGGGAGTATGCCCAACCAGTCTACATGTGCTTTGTGGATCTGGAGAAGGCGTATGACCGGGTACCCCGGGAGATACTGTGGGAGGTGCTGGGGGAGTATGGGGTGAGGGGGTCCCTTCTCAGGGCCATCCAATCTCTGTACGACCAAAGCGAGAGCTGTGTCCGGGTTCTCGGCAGTAAGTCGGACTCGTTTCAAGTGAAAGTTGGCCTCCGCCAGGGCTGCGCTTTGTCACCAATTCTGTTCGTAGTATTTATGGACAGGATATCGAGGCGTAGTCGGGGTGGAGGGGGGTTGCAGTTCGGTGGGCTGGGGATCTCATCGCTGCTTTTTGCAGATGATGTGGTCCTGATGGCATCATCGGCCTGTGACCTTCAGCACTCACTGGATCGGTTCGCAGCCGAGTGTGAAGCGCTGGGATGAGGATCAGCACCTCTAAATCGGAGGCCATGGTTCTCAGCAGGAAACCGATGGAGTGCCTTCTCCAGGTAGGGAATGAGTCCTTACCCCAAGTGAAGGAGTTCAAGTACCTTGGGGTCTTGTTCGCGAGTGAGGGGACAATGGAGCGGGAGATTGGCCGGAGAATCGGCGCAGCGGGTGCGGTATTGCATTCAATTTATCGCACCGTAGTGACGAAAAGAGAGCTGAGCTAGAAGGCAAAGCTCTCAATCTACCGGTCAGTTTTCCTTCCTACCCTCACCTATGGTCATGAAGGCTGGGTCATGACCGAAAGAACAAGATCCAGGGTACAAGCGGCCGAAATGGGTTTCCTCAGGAGGGTGGCTGGCGTCTCCCTTAGAGATAGGGTGAGAAGCTCAGTCATCCGTGAGGAGCTCAGAGTAGAGCCGCTGCTCCTTTGCATTGAAAGGAGCCAGTTGAGGTGGTTCGGGCATCTGGTAAGGATGCCCCCTGGGCGCCTCCCTAGGGAGGTGTTCCAGGCACGTCCAGCTGGGAGGAGGCCTCGGGGAAGACCCAGGACTAGGTGGAGGGATTATATCTCTAACCTCGCCTGGGAACGCCTCGGGATCCCCCAGTCGGAGCTGGTTAATGTGGCTCGGGAAAGGGAAGTTTGGGGTCCCCTGCTGGAGCTGCTACCCCCGCGACCCGATACCGGATAAGCGGACGAAGATGGATGGATGGATGGATGGATAAATATCTGCACACACATGTCTCTGTGAAATATCTCACAAACTCTTCACTCAACACATGCATCGGTACAACAAGCGGTTCCCGGGTAATCCGGTTTTGAAATTGCAACATGGTCTCCAACTTTGGGCCAAAATTATAATGTATTCTTATGTAAACTATTCATGTCAGCACAGACATTTTTGTAAATTGCTTAGCCAGAGTATCCCAAAAGAACTATTTTTATTGCCAGACCCCAGACAATCCCACTTACTTATATATATATATATATATATATATATATATATATACAGTGAGGAAAATAAGTATTTGAACACCCTGCTATTTTGCAGGTTCTCCCACTTGGAAATCATGGAGGGGTCTGAAATTGTCATCGTAGGTGCATGTCCACTGTGAGAGACATAATCTAAAAAAAAAAAATCCAGAAATCACAATGTATGATTTTTTAACTATTTATTTGTATGATACAGCTGCAAATAAGTATTTGAACACCTGAGAAAATCAATGTTAATATTTGGTACAGTAGCCTTTGTTTGCAATTACAGAGGTCAAACGTTTCCTGTAGTTTTTCACCAGGTTTGCACACACTGCAGGAGGGAGTTTGGCCCACTCCTCCACACAGATCTTCTCTAGATCAGTCAGGTTTCTGGGCTGTCGCTGAGAAACACGGAGTTTGAGCTCCCTCCAAAGATTCTCTATTGGGTTCAGGTCTGGAGACTGGCTAGGCCACGCCAGAACCTTGATATGCTTCTTACAGAGCCACTCCTTGGTTATCCTGGCTGTGTGCTTCGGGTCATTGTCATGTTGGAAGACCCAGCCTCGACCCATCTTCAATGCTCTAACTGAGGGAAGGAGGTTGTTCCCCAAAATCTCGCAATACATGGCCCCGGTCATCCTCTCCTTAATACAGTGCAGTCGCCCTGTCCCATGTGCAGAAACCCCCCCCCCCCCCCCAAAGCATGATGCTACCACCCCCATGCTTCACAGTAGGGATGGTGTTCTTGGGATGGTACTCATCATTCTTCTTCCTCCAAACACGGTTAGTGGAATTATGACCAAAAAGTTCTATTTTGGTCTCATCTGACCACATGACTTTCTCCCATGACTCCTCTGGATCATCCAAATGGTCATTGGCAAACTTAAGACGGGCCTTGACATGTGCTGGTTTAAGCAGGGGAACCTTCCGTGCCATGCATGATTTCAAACCATGACGTCTTAGTGTATTACCAACAGTAACCTTGGAAACGGTGGTCCCAGCTCTTTTCAGGTCATTGACCAGCTCCTCCCGTGTAGTCCGGGGCTGATTTCTCACCTTTTTTAGGATCATTGAGACCCCACGAGGTGAGATCTTGCATGGAGCCCCAGTCCGAGGGAGATTGACAGTCATGTTTAGCTTCTTCCATTTTCTAATGATTGCTCCAACAGTGGACCTTTTTTCACCAAGCTGCTTGGCAATTTCCCCGTAGCCCTTTCCAGCCTTGTGGAGGTGTACAATTTTGACTCTAGTGTCTTTGGACAGCTCTTTGGTCTTGGCCATGTTAGTAGTTGGATTCTTACTGATTGTATGGGGTGGACATGTGTCTTTATGCAGCTAACGACCTCAAACAAGTGCATCTAATTTAGGATAATAAATGGAGTGGAGGTGGACATTTTAAAGGCAGACTAACAGGTCTTTGAGGGTCAGAATTCTAGCTGATAAACAGGTGTTCAAATACTTATTTGCAGCTGTATCATACAAATAAATAGTAAAAAAATCATACATTGTGATTTCTGGATTTGTTTTTTTAGATTATGTCTCTCACAGTGGACATGCACCTACGATGACAATTTCAGACCCCTCCATGATTTCCAAGTGGGAGAACTTGCAAAATAGCAGGGTGTTCAAATACTTATTTTCCTCACTGTATATATATCCCACTTACAAATATGAAATATATAAATATATATAAATATATATTTATATATATAAATATATATTTATATTATTATAAATATATTTATATATATATATTTAAATATATATAAATATATATTTATATTGGTATGCTTCCTAGTGACATTAATGCAAAAATATGAAGAAAAAACTATTCAACCTGTGTGTGCATGGTTAAAATTCTGAAGTGCAAAATAGTTCAGGCTACAGCACAAATATTTCCATCCATAGATGAGAATACTCAAGTCTAACCTCTGAATTTCTTTTCAAAGTGCACCAGATTGATGCATTGAAAGGTTAAAATAGACAACATTTTCTTACAGGGGAGCATGCCCATGGACCCCCCTAGGGGGGCTTGTGTCCCAGTGCAGCTCTAGGTCTAGTGACGCCCCTGGGGCAGTGTCCCCGTTTTAAGTTTACAAAGATAAAAACATTACCTGTGTTGGAGGTATTTACACTTCTGAGCTGAAAATGTCACCGGATTTTGTTTCAGAAATCTGGTCACCTTAACATAGTATTCACATGTTCATGTTTACCTTTGTTCAGTTTGCTGTCCTTTTTTAAGTTGTATTCTGTGTAAGGAAATCAAGAGCAACAACAAACCGGAGTCAAATTCCTTTGTGCGTTTGTGTGTGTGTGTGTGTGTGTGTGTGTGTGTGTGTGTGTGTGTGTGTGTGTGTGTGTGTGTGTACTTGGCCATTCAAGCTGATTCTGATTCTGATATATGATCATGTAAATACTTAGTCTTGCCCCATAATTATCTCTCAAATCAAGTATATGTCCCCTCATCATTCTTCCCATTATCTTTTTCTGTCACATTTTCTAACAATTATTTACATAATCTAATCCGCCAGTCAATTAACACTCCAATGAATGGTGTAGTTTATATAATAATATCATAAAACAGTGGGGAAATGACAATAGTTCTACAAGCCAAGTTAACATCTTCAAATAGCTTGCTTCGTCAACATAAGAGTGGAAAACCCCAAAACATTCAATTTACAATTAAAAGGAATACAGAAAAAATACAAAAAACAATGTTAATCGATTAATCAACTCCTTCTTTCAGCACAAAATATAAGCAAATGGGTTATTCAAATCATTTTAGTTCCCTTTTGAGGTTTTGAGGGAGAGTCTCTCTCCAGAACTCAAACCTTCGACAGCCTCATTCCAGACCTTTACATCCACCCCCAGCTGTCCTCCTGCACTACACATTTACATTTCCAACAACACTTCGCCACTTCACAGATGTGCTTGGGTTGTCCTTAGAGATTTCCCTGTGCAAACAAAGCTCTCTTCCCTCTTCGTCTCTCTCTGATTCCACCCCCTCTGCCTCTCCCTCCGTCTCGGCTGCTCTCCCCCCTCCACGATTTCACACCAATGAGCATGCCGCGTGTAGCTCTCACTCTCTGGCATCAGAAACATTAGATATCTTCAGTTCCGAGCTGTACAGATTTATACAAATACACACCAGCATTGGCTAGACGGAGGCTGCTTTCTGCCAAAACACACGTTGGGGATAAGCAGTGATAAATAAGAAGGGGAGAAGGAGTCCAGCATCTCTCGCACACAGCAGACTCAAGGTAAAGGATCCATATGTATTTATTGTATGACAAGTGTTATGTCATTCTGCTGTGGACAGAGCTCTAGGCATTATGTGGGTATTTTTCTTCCTCATTGGTTCATGGGGCTGATTATTATCTGCCGCTTTGAATGGAGGCTTATTGTTACATCAGTCAAAACACTGTTGATGAAGTGATGTGACATCTATGTGGCTAATATTGGATGCAGGATTCAAACTATTGCAGGAGAGAAATAAGTGTTCTCCTATTACTTATTATCCAGCTAATTGTATGGGTGTTTGTGCATACTGTGTGGCTGCATGTCCAAATTTCTCCCTAAGTGATTGCTTTTTCGTGCATGCTTTCTGTACCATTTACTGTGAGCACTATTGGAAATCAGTTCACACCCTCCCACCTTCCCTCCCTAGAAGCTGAAAGCTCTGATGGCTTTTCAGCCCAGTAAATGTCACTCATCAGAGCTATTGATGGAGTAGGGCTTTGAAGCCCACACAAGTGCCACCCCAGGGTGAGGTGTATCCAACTCCCTGTTACTCCTACTTACCCTACCTTTGTATGTCTTTGACAATGATAATATCTATGTATTAACACTTTAATCATAAAGTGTTAATCATAAAGTGTTAATAAGTGAGCATTCAAGGTTCTGGTTTGATGATTTTGTTACGTTTGGACAGGGACAGGCTAGCCGCTTCTCCCTGTTTCCAGTCTTTGCTAAGCTACATAAGATAGGCGACAACCTATTGGTTGTCCCCCCCTAGAAATATCATTAAAACAATGCTCTGTATTGTAAATAACATAATGATGTATAGTTAAAATATCTGTGTAAGTAGTAAAACAATACAAACCCCAAAAAATGCTTTTTAAGTTTAGAAACATTTTGAGTACCCCCACCCTTGCCTCACAGTGGTTTGGCCCACTGCATGCTGTACGTTAGGAATCGGATCTGCACTCGACCAAGCCCCCAAGAAGAGCGCCATGTCTAAAAGCCACCATGGGTTTAACGGATAACGGTGGTACTGCACCCCATGGCCCAGAAAGACTTCTCACATAGACTTTGCATGGCGAAAGAAACGTCTATATTTCAATTTGTTTCGGGGTATATCAACTTACCAGCCCGAACACTGAAAGGGTCTTTGTTTAAAACGTCATGTTTTTAACATTTTTAACATGTGAAGCGAATCCAGAATTATTAAATTTGGCATGATGAACGCGCATAATGGACGCGAGCAGACCCACGGGACTGCGCCCGCCTGCTCACATGACTGTTCTCCTGAGCTCATGTAGCTAGCTGTAATAATGGATATAGCTAATGTTTGTAATTCACCATGTGTTCTATTAATACGTCCATGGTATTATCTTATGACGTTATGATACATCCGAGGGATGTATGTATGCTGTAAAGCCTCTTACGTGGATGTAACGTCATTAGCGTTTCCCAAACTGGCGGGCTATCGGCTAGCTAGTTGCTAACATCAGGGGTAGCTAGCATGGCTGTAGTAAAGGAGAACTACAGGCAATTTTTACGTTAATCTTGATCGCTATAAGTATGTTAGTACTGTCAATAGCAAAAAAAAACGAGCCGAATTGATGCTAGCATTACGGAGTTGCTGCAGCTAATGCCGAGAGCTCCCACTTAGCTAAAACGGCAGTTTTGGGGGCATATCATAAAGAGTGCCTTTGTGCCTCTTAACAGACACAAAATGCAACTAAAATGTCTGTGCAACATGAACAGGGCCCTTAAATGAAAACCAGATGCGTTTTCAACTCAGACATTGTTTAAATTCACCTACCCTGTTAGCTGCTAGCTGCCGTCTGATGAGCGAGTGTGTTCAGCCAGGCTTCGGTAATAATCATCAAGCAGCAGTTCTGTGTGTATTTGTAGCATATATATCCATTTTGTGTGCAATCCATCTGGCGTTATAGTAGTCTCTGCAGTGGCGAACTGTGTGTTAGTTGCCTTAGCCAGGCTAGCAGGCCCGACCGGCATCCTTCTACCTCCTCCCCGCCTTCCCCGCCTGCCGCGGCCGACGACAATCCACGGGCGCCCGCTGGTCTGGTGGATGTCCTCCAGAGGACAGTTCATGCTTTCGCAGTAAAATTTTTGCGGCGAAAAAAGTATATTTCCCCCTCAAAAATAGGTAATTGAGCACTGTAGTGGTTATGATCATATCAGTGACTATGTAACTACATGGAAACGGGCCAAATTATGCCTGTTTCTTGTACAGTAATAGCGTTACTGAAGGCTGGCTCTTGCTCCATAGTTACGTTACTCCAAGCTTCTTCCCTTGTGAACACCTCCACTCTTCTACGCTACGATCTGCTGTTTACCTTTTCCTGCTACAACTGAATTCCCACGGGACTTCAGCGCAAGACTACAGCCAGCCTTCTGTAACGCTGTTATTTTACACACTGACACAAAATAAATAACTGGAACAAACAGATGAGTGATAAGAGACATGTGCTCAGTTACTGAGCAGTTAAAGCTGAAAGGAACAAAGCACATGTCCAGATAAAAAACAGAACATAGAGTAGTACAGTACTGTACACCTGCATCACGGGGATTGTACACGTGGTAGTGATGGTGCCTGGTTGGATGTGCTAATCCGTCGCAATATCCAGAATGTTTACAAACACATGGCCGCCAATTTGCATTTCTTCAGTCACTCACAGAATTGACACATTTCATCCAGGCTTTCAGTACCCTTATATAACTCCATTCATGTTCTTTGATGCAACATTAAAAATATATGGCTTGCACGTGTACATTTCTACTCCAGACTGCACTGGATGATTATAGCTTGTTGGTAAAACCCAACTACAGCCCAAAAAATTGTCAGCTGTAAATTCTCCTTATCCTAACACAATGAATTCAGCAGGACCAAACGCCCTGTCAGCCCACTCACATCCCATCACGTTCAGATATAGCCTATAGTAGATGACAAGCTCTAATTATATCACCAAGCAAAATGTTCTCCAGAAGCTAATGCAAGTCAGTAGTGTGCCCTTATCATTCTGAACACCCTTGGCATGCATGTGCCCTTAATAGTCCTGTCGTGCCAGTAACGGGCAGATTCACAAATTCGCAAATCTGACATAGCTCCGTGTCAAGCAATTGGCCAAAGATTGGGAAGCCTTAGGTGAGTGAGAATGGCAAGAGCTTTAATCCTAGTTGCTTTTTAGATTTGTATAAAGTGAAAACAAATATGCACACCAGGTGTTTTTATACATACGATAACGATTCCAAGAGGCATGCAAAATCGTTGTCGATATCATTTAATTTATATTTTTACAGATACCTCCCACACCCAAGCTACTTCTCTCTTGCCTGGCGGGCCACTCATTTAATGAGCACCTTTTTATTGCCAATACAACGTATGAGATTTATTTCTTAATTTCAAAATTCACAATGGAAAAATAAACATGTGCATTTTATGTCTGATAATATTTTATGTTAGGCAACTTACAATACTAAGTTAAAACTTGTAGCAATGTTAATGAAAATATTTTACATGTTTGTCAGTTTTCAGGTAGTCTGAAACAAAAACATAGAAACAGCAGAAGACCTGGGGGCGGGAGAGTAACACTAATCCGAATAAACATTGGAAAGAGGATAAAATAGTGAACATAGTAATATTCAGGCAGTCTCATGGCAGTTTGTGAAATGGTCACATTATTGAATCTATTGATTTGTGAACCGAACGCGTTAATGTCGTTATTTTCGTGAGGTCATCACGGATTTTAACGTAATGTATTTCAATGGGAAGCATATTTCGTGATCACAGAATGACTAAAGTAGTGAGTAGTATTGATAAGGCAAAAATCCACGCAAGGAGGTTGGTCGGGGTGGTGGATGGGTCAAACAACACAGGACTTTCACCCCAGAGACTGGGGATCGCACCCCGCGTGTTGCAGTTCCTTTCTGCGTTATTCTCTTCCTAACCACAACCGTCCCGTTGTTCTCGGCATGTCCTGCGTGTGACGGTTCCTTTCCCCGTTCTTCTTTTCCTAACCACAACCGTCCAGTTGTTGTGGCCGGCGTGTGGCGTTTCATTCCCCCGTTGTGGTGTTTAATTTCCCCATTGTTGCGTCCCCCATAGCAGCCCAGTGTCATGGCAGTTCGTGAAATGGTCACGTTCGAAAATCGTGACCTGTACACAAATCAAAAAATCTAAATAACGTGACCATTTCATGAACTGGCGTGAGACTGGGTTGTAATATTTGTAGAGCAGATGGGAAATCTTTTTCAGGTTGCCAAATAAGCAGAGATCCCATGTCCCTGTAAGGCTTGAAGTGCAATTCTATTCTTTAGGAGCTTAAATTATAAGCTCCTAAAGCTTGTGAACTGGACACAGATTTAGTTGATACTAAATAAATAGATGAAAGAAGGCCTGTGTGGGGGGGAGTGACTTTAATCTAACCGTACATGAGTGTACCTTTCTGAGTAGAAAATGGATGAAAATAGTATCAGCGTGTTATGTGCTGAAAAGCCCCTGGGCAGCTTTATCCCAGGTTGACCTATTAGAATGTTGAAGAGAGCAATGTGCTCAGGTTTCATCACAGGAGGCCACAGAGGGATTTTATGGAACACGATGCATAGTATAGAACATGATTCACTAGTCCAAAGTTTTAAGTCTACTACTTGTTGTTTTCTTTTAATCTCTCCACATCATGGACATACAGTATGTTATTGTAGGTGGACATAATATTGGAATCCCCTTGAAGTTGTGCCTTCCTAGGCATAACAAGAGCTTGTTACTGTTGGTTATTCCTAGTTTTTTCTTTTACATTTTTAGATTATTACAAAACCAATCAATACTAAATGACAAAAGAAAAACAGTAGTAGAAAAGTCTGAGTGAGAATTTGATCTTAAAATACCTCTACTGTAGAGCAAACATTTTGAACTGTCAGTATTTTTTATTTTGTTCGACATTCGCGTTATTTGCATAAAAATTATATTTTGTTTTACGAAATCACTTTACGCAGACACGCTATGCAGACACACTCTTAATCACCTGTTTGCATATCTGTCTGCCTGTTCCACCACCACTCGTTCTACCTGTCAATGAAAAGAACAGCTGAGGAGTGTAATTCTACTGATTTTGCCACGTTGGTGAGGTTCTCCAACAATGCAAGACCAGCTGTACGTGTTACTATTACTTACAGTTGTGGCTCTATGTGACACATATTTATTAATGCATGAAGTACCTGTGGGCCATCAGCGGTGACAACTCAATCATTAATATTAAACATCAAAAAGATAATCAATGATTCAGTTTAAAGCACTGTTATTGAAACTGATATGTGAAACTGGGCACTTGGAGAGTGCATACCTCCGCCAACGCATGTCCTATCTCACAGTTTATGCAGTGTGAATTTTTCAGATTTTTCCGACACCACATGAATGCAACGCCCTTTTTGCAATGTTAACACAAGTGAAAAATAATTTGTGTCTCCACCCTGTGATTCGGATTGATTCCACTATTTAATGGGTTCTTCCGTGGCCCATGCTACACCCTTCCACCAAGTTTCATGAAAATCCGGCTAGTAGTTTTTCTACAACCTTGTTGACAGACAGACAAACTGAACCGATAGAATAGCCTCCTTGACAGAGGTAATAAAATTATGCCTCCAGTGTAAATAAAAAGAATGATACAATTTATGGCAAAAAAGTTTTATTACTATTATTATAACACATAAATGTGTCTGACTGACATTTTATAACTTGTTGATTAGACTGTAAAAACATCAGTTTATGTATGGGAAATGCATTTTTTTTCTACACCGTGTATTCCCAGAGGCATTTTTTTTAGCTGGCCTTGACACAACACAACTCTGTTTACTGTAAACAGCCTTGTCCTCTGGCACAGGAAAAATACACATGTACATACAAAATTAATTTAAACCAATGTTAAAAAAAACTCAGCATTACCACTTTTACCAACGTCAGCTATATCTATGCTTTTCCAAGCAGCACATGGGCACAAGGAGACGAGACAGCGAGAAGCAGTGGTGTTTGTAGCTCCAGGCGTTTCTGGATCAGAGTCACAGCTAGCAGTTTCTCGGGGCAGAGTGTTTTGTGAATTAGTCCTGTCCTGAAACCTACCTGAGCACAGTCGAGCACAAACAAACTGTCTTCGAGGACAGAAATAAACCCAAGATCAGCCGTGATTCCTCCTTCTGTTGTTTCTAATAGTGGCAACATATGAGATGGTCTGACACATACTTCTGCGGGCAGTCGGGCTTCCGCTCTCAGGGCAGTGTGTGCACACAGATACACACATACAAACCCACAAGTGCAAGACCACAGTTATGCTCTTGTGAATCAAGTCCCAAATCTGAACACGTGGCTGCAGAGAGGAAAGGGACTTGCCAAGACGGAATTGCTGTTAAGTCACCCTCCATAACTTGTCATCTGAGTCACAGTGCATCTTATTTAGCCTGAAAACAGCTCAAACTGTCTCCTGAAGGAATAGACACTGACAGATGGATGATGAATGTGATTACTTCTTGAAACATTTGGGACTGAGTACACCAAAATTTGAGAAACGTCCAGTACTTTGGGATTTAAACATCCTCGCTGCTTATTCAGCAATAACCTCTTACTATCTTGCTCAATGTAACACAATATAAATTCAACCTTTTCTTCTATTTAATGTAGCATTAGTCTATATTCATGACGTTCCACTTCCAGGATTGCTCCGTTGCCGCCGGAAATTCCGCCGTATGTCCTTCATTTCGGCTGGATGTACGTTACCTTCCGCTTTCTTTGTGTTGGCGTTCTAAACTCCGGTGGATTTCTGAGGACTATGATTAACTGCTCCTCAGATCTCTGCAGGGTAAATCCAGACAGCTAGCTAGAATATCTGTCCAATCTGAGTTTTCCATGACTGTGGTGTCTTTAGTTGCGATGCTGTGATGATGTGTGGAGAGGAAATCCGCGTACTCACTGCGCTGCCACAGTGCTCATGATGACCGTGCTCATTATGACTCAGCACATTTGAGCTTTATACAGACTTTAAACCTATAAGCCCTTCAGATACTATACGACTAAAACGACTTTGCGAACGTACACGTTCCACCAAAACAAGTTCCTTCCCGAGGCTATTTTGCACTGGAACTGTGGCTCCGTCTGGCACTTAGCACCGCCCATAACGATTGTGATTGGTTTAAAGAAATGCCATTAAACCAGAGCACGTTTTTCTCCCATCCCAGAATGTTGCGTAGACTAGCCAGACCCTCCTCCGCAGCGCTGTGGAGGAAGGTCTGGCAAAGCGAGACTACTGTAGCAACTACTCAAAGATACTAAAGAAAATACATTATGCATTTTGTATTGCAAATTCTGTGATTTTCTGCAACTGCCAACATTTTTAAAATGCCCTGATTAGCCCTGAGGAACTTCATGATGTAGTAGCATTTGGATGAGTAGTTTTGACCGTGTGTTCTCCAGTCATCACGGTGCTTTTGAGGAGCAGCACTATTAACAGCAACTTTTTTATTGGAATAAATCAGCACAACAAGGCCACACATACATTAGAAGCAAAGCACCCGACATAGCTCAGTGGATCTGCCGAGCTAAGACAAGCGCATGTTCCTGTTTTAATGTGTGTGAAAAAAATGGAGGGGGCAGAGAGGCTGACAGTGAGTGAATGAATTAATGAACAACTTCATGAATTACAGTTAATGAATGGATGTGTGAGAGACAGCTACTAACATGTGTGAGAGCAGGACAGGTCCAGCAATATCATAAAGGACTGGAATGGACATATTAGAAAGAACATTCACAAACATTTCTGAACTGTTTTACAGTGAAACCCAAAGGAATAGTTTGACATTTTGAGAAATACGTTTATTTGTCTTGTTGGATTTAGATGAGAAGATTAATACCACTCTCATGTCTGTACGGCAAATCATTTTTTTTATGTCATTCTTATTTTCTATTTTTTTGGTTGGTGGTAGTTTAGTTAGTGTTACTTAGTAGTAAACACAGTACTACCTTTAACGTCAACATTAACGTCAGGGCACATTTTGTGCACTTGAGCATTCATGCATATGTTATCATTCTGTGTATAGTATGGTAGAGTACACATCCATTAATCAGTACTGGCCACCTATTGGCATCAAGCATATTTTCTGCAACTTCTAAGCAGAAGATGTGACACAGCTTTATCACTTGAATTGTCTTTGTGTTGATGAATCTAATCTCTTCATTGTTATACAAACCATGTTTCATAATCACTTTGCAGCATGTCAGCCAATAGCTATAGAACCGCTGGGTGTCTTCTGTCAGCATCCAGAAATGAGGAAATGGAGGAAAATCTAAAAAACCTGCATTGCACCAAGTTAGAAGACATCAAAGAAGATGTTCACACACACACACACACACGCACACCCCAACACACACACCTTCAATGATCTAGATTTTTACTTTTCAATCCACCAACCCCAACAGGCATCTCAGACATGGGAGGTCATAGCGGATGTTGTATTTTTAGATTCATGCGGCGTACTTGTGTATATCTGAGACATCAGAGGGCTGTTGCCGTTTTTAGTCTCTTTCCTCCAGGAGCCAGGCCTTGATGCATGGCTGAATAGAACATGCGCTACGTCCTCCTGACTACATGGATTTGTCAGGCATTTTTATAAATAGCTCAGAGGCAGCACGTGTCTGCACCACACTGCCGATGAAGAATGCAGCTCACAACAGTCATTGAGATGCAGATGTGTCAAGAGACACGATCAGCGAGGGCTTAACAGGAGGAGGGAGAGGTCTGCTACAGTATCACGTTAATGACAGTTTGGCACACACCGAACAGACTTATCAATATGTCCACGTCTCTTCTTATCAAATTCACTTGATGACCTTTTTCTGCTGAGAAAGGCACATGCTGACACACATACAAATTTGAGCATATTACATTTTTGAAGGCGGATTTCTACTTCCAATATTAATGCATGAAAGCTGCAGTCCAACATTTGAATTCATGCCACATTAGGATTCAGGGCCATATGTGTTTACATGGAAAACAAAGCACTAATTGTAGTCTGACAGTGTGCTGGTGCAGACACTATCTGCATGAAATAACCTCTAATTTTTACTTATTATCACTCTATCTAATTATCCAATCCATGAATGGGGGTGCCTACACAATGGCACAGTAGTGGAATCTGACTGAGATGAAGCCATCAACAAGTGCATTTCAAAGTGATTTTCTGCACGTAAGACATGAAAAGGCATTAAGAGAAGATAAATGAAAACATATAAAAGTGAAAGGCAATAAATATAGAGATAAGAAAAATAAAGCTTAATATATAAGCTAAAATATTTAAAAAGGCTGAATCGAATGAAACAGATGAAGAATAGAAGAAAACGAGTGCAGTTTTATTGTAGTGCAAAATATGAATAAAAAGTCCCAAATTTAATTCATTAAAAGGCAGTGGCAAATGTTTAAAGCCTTGATTTACATTAAAGGGGCGCTATGCAGTTTGAACCATTTCTTCACTGTTTTCTCGCTTTTTGCTGGCAGGTTTCTCTATAGATCTCCCCCTACAGCTTCAGAATAGATATTTGGCAGCTCCGATGTTTACTCGTGTCTGACTCCTCACTCGGTCAGTCTACCGTTTCCTCTTTCTCTGTTCCTCCGACAATGCTTTCCTAGCTTTCTGCTTCTTTTTTGCCGGCTCAGTGATGACGTTAGTGTGAAAAACTCCATTGCTACCTTGTTAGCCGGTTCCTGAATGGGCGTATGTGTGCAGTGCCATGAAGCAATTTGTTACATCGTGAGACTTGATATCACACAATACTTCCTGATGCTGAGTTGCAAGGGTGGTTTTTCCGCACAAAGGCGCTAGGGGAGAAGCGAGACGACCACCATTCAAAAAGTCATATAACCATTCCAGTGACTCCGAAGCTGTTTAGTTAAGGTAAATTAAGCTACAAAAAAACTGCATAGTTCCCCTTTAAAGTCAAAAGTGATGCCAATAGTCCCTACCAAGTGCGTTTAATTAAAGCGTGTTAGATGACGCTAAAGGAGACTTTTAGCACTAATAACAACGACAAAGGCACCTGACCAAGCGTCCATATTTTACGAGCTGGAAGTGATAATCTGTTGGCATTTCAACCCTAACTTTACATTTGTTTAGCCTACGTGCCTATAGCAATGTGTCCTGTGTTAGTATTAGTTTAAGTGTTAGAGGGGGCATTACTGGCGTCATTGTGTGAGAAAGTCATCCTAACAATACTCGTTTATAACCCTCCACAAGTCTATAGAGAAATCTGACGTAGAGCTCAACCCTCACTGGTGAACTTTAAATTCATGGTCTAAACATAGTCTGCTATACAACTGAAATATCTCAGCTCATTATTTTCTCAATATTCTCTAAACAATAACTATACATTACCAAATGAAGTGCACTGTGAGATTATGACTCACATATATGATACACAAACTACCCTCCAGTCCAGTGCATCCATTTAATAACATCTGATACGTAACACAGGGGTTTCTGGGGCAGACAGCTTTATATCAACAGTGCTTCCGAAACAAGCTGTAAAAACGTCAGTGTTTTACTAGTTGGTTAGAAAAGCAACCTGAAAGAGCATGTTAACTGTTAACTCTCTACTAAAACCCAGAGAAACACTCCTCATTGAGTGTGGCAGGTTTCATTCATGTTTATTTTTAAACCGATGTTCTCTATGCAAAAACTCATGTATGTACTCTGATGAAAGCAGACTGCCATCCAATGTTCACTGAAAGGCAATATCAGTAACCTGATATATTAGCCCAACCAAAACACAAATGCACATGCTGTTTCTCTCTCTCACACACACACGCACGCAGGCACACACGCACACGCACACACACGCAAAACAAAATCAAAAAAACAAACTGTCAGAGGTGGATGGAGGACACAAAGTGAAATTTCAGAGAGCCTTGGACTTAATTCCAGCAAATGGCTTCCGGGTGGCTAATGAAGAGTACATTTTATGCAATGTTCCCAATTCAAGGTCCAAGTGGCAAAATAATCCACTGCTCCAGCTCTACTACTGCACTGATACCACCCAAGAGACACTAAAGAGGAATACTTAAGTGTGAATGGACAAATGGAAGGATGGATGCGTGAAAAGAACAAATACATGTTGTTTTAGTTGAACTTGTCATCGCCCATTAGATAACTCTGGAGACTTATACACAACAGACGTGTCACAAAGATAAAAAAAAATGGGTTTCTTATATTGAAATGAAGAATGTTTGTGTCTTGAGGACAGGAGAATTGGTACAGTTAATCATCATTAGTGCCTGTCACTGATGCTGTATGTGCTTTTGTTATGTCTGCATATGTGTTCTTGTATCTCATGTTCTTTTGTTTATCTGGTTATGTTTGTTGTATGTATTTGTCATTTTGTTTTGTCTAGCTACATTTGTTTTTCTTCCTCTCTGGTCTCTTAAAAGAGATATTGATCTCAATGCTTGATTAAATAAAGGTTTTAAATATACAGTTGTGTTCAAAATAATAGCAGTCCAACATCACTAACCTCATAAATCAATTGTTTTGGTAGAAGTGATATTTCTACATGGCAAATAATGTACTAGTAAGTGTTGTAGAGTCAAAGAAAATCAACAGACCCAACAGTCATGACATGCATGCTGCTCATTCTGTGTAAATGAATCTGTAATTGAAAGGGGCATGTTCAAAATAATAGCAGTGTCGTGGTCAATTAGTGAGGTGATTGATTCTGTGAAGAAACAGGTGTCAAGTATGGCCCATATTTAAGGGAGGAAGGAAGCAAATGTTGTGCATGCTGGTTATAGTGCATTTCACACTGAAATATTCAGCAAAATGGGTCGTTCCAGACATTGCTCTGAGGAACAGCAGACTTTGATTAAAAAGTTGATTGGAGAGGGGAAAACATATAAAGAAGTGCAGAAAATGATAGGCTGCTCAGCCAAAATGATTTCAAATGCCTTGAAATGGCATCCAAAGCCTGAACGACGTGGGAAAAAAACGGTCAACTACCATTTGAATGGATCAAAGAATAGCCAAAATGGCAAAGGCTCAACCAATGATCAGCTCCAGGAAAATCAAAGACGACTTAAAGTTACCTGTGAGTACTGTTACGATCAGAAGAAGGCTATGTGAAGCAAAGCTATCAGGAAGAAGCCCCCGCAAAGTCCCATTGCTGAAGAAAAGACATGTACTGAATAGGTTGAAATTTGCCAAATTTCCAGGACAAATGGCAAATGACAAATGGCCAGGACACATTGACTGGCCAAAGGAGAAATAGGGGCAACATTCAGTGGACTGATGGGGGAAACATTCTGTGGACTGATGAGAGCAAAATTGTTCTTTTTGGGTCTAGGGGCCGCAGACAGTTTGTCCAACGATCCCCATGCACTGAATTCAAGCCACAGTACACTGTGAAGACAGTAAAGCATGGTGGTGCAAAAATCATGTTATGGGGATGTTTCTCATACTGTGGTGTTGGGCCTATTTATCGCATACCAGGGATCATGGATCAGTTTCAATACATCAAAATACTTGAAGAGGTCATGTTGCCTTATGCTGAAGAGGAAATGCCTTTGAAATGGGTCTTTCAACAAGACAATGACCCAAAACACACCAGTAAGCGAGCAAAGTCTTGGTTCCAGATGAACAAGAGTGATGTTATGGAGTGGCCAGCCCAATCCCCAGACCTCAATCCCATAGAAAACTTGTTGGGCAACATCAAAAATGTTGTTTCTGAAGCAAAACCCAGTAATGCAGAGGAATTGTGGAATGTAGTTCAATGGTCCTGGGCTGGAATACCTGTTCACAGGCGCCAGAAGTTGGTCGACTCCATGCAACACAGATGTGAAGCAGTTCTCAGAAATAATGGTTATGCAACTAAATATTAGTGCAGTGATTCAAAGTAAAGCAAACCCTTAAGACATTTTTCAGTATATACAGTAAATGTTTGAGTTTGTAAAGAAAAATGCAAATACTGCTATTTTTTTGAACAGCCTAATATTTCTTTTTCTTCACTTTCTGTAAAGATATAACACAAACTTTATCAATTTTGGTCATGTTTTGATTTGGAATTGAATGTACAGTGTTCACAATGCATTGATATTATGGAATTAAAAGCTATTCTAAGGATTTTTGAGCATTGTTCACTTTTTTAAACACACTGCTATTATTCTGAACATAACTGTATATGTAAAAGCCAAGCATCATGCTAATGTAGCATAATTTCTCCTTCTGAATCTGAGGTCCAACAATCAGTCGGAGCTTCCTCTCCAGCACCTGGTTTATTGTAAACGGATAAAGGAAATCAGAAGCAATTCATTCATTCATTCATTTAGTCATTGTATAGTCCCCAATTTCCCCATGGCCCTTTACATTTATGAGAGAAGCTTGGAGGATTTTACCTGAATGTATTAAGACTTTAAGTCTTTTCATCCAAAGGTTTGCATTAATGTTTACTGTGAAATAGACCTACTTTTACACAAAGGTTTGGCCTTTGATGGAGCATCTTTAAGACCGTGCCCCATCTGAAGTGACCCATGTGTCCCAGAGGGATAACATTGCCAATTAGTACATGACAGCAGCAGTGTACAAATAAGATGGGACATATCGTGATGAGAGACGGGGATATGGTGCATTCAAATCTCTGTTTAAGAAAAAATCATCATCATTGTTAAGGAACATCTTAAAGATTATCAATAAATATGCAATTGTCTATTATCCATAGCCAACAACGACGCATTCTTATGAACAGGTTCGTATTATATTGTATGAAAACTAATGCACACCCATGCGTATGACCGGTCACATGACAGTTAACTTTAGCGGCCTTTACAGTAAAATTTTGCTGACAAAAGGGTACTGGGAGCCAGCATCAAAGCACTGTGAGCTGCCGGTTGTTTCAGTGGCCATTGCCAGTTGAGTTTAGCCAACAAAAGCTGACTTTGAGCTGGGTACAGAGCACTGTGAGCTGCCCGTTGTTTCAGTGGACGTTACAGTTCAATTTAGCTGACAAGAAGTAAGCGTCATGCGGCGGCGACAGTTAAGTTCAGAAAAAATATTTTGGATTAAAACACTCTCCGTAACTCCTCTCCCAGGGTTAAAAACCATGTTTTCTTTCAAGAGTGCTCTTATACAGCAGCGGTCAATGTGGTGCATACAGCAAAAAATACAATACACGAATAACAGTGCTTTACTTTCATAGCTACAGTATATGTATGAATGGTTCATGAGAACAGCCTGAACAAATAAACAAACCCAACTAGAACATTTTTGTATTATTGATTCTATCCTAGCACAATGATAACTGTGATCAGAGTATCTATGACATCTATAGAAATAAAACACAAAGCTACAAAGCATACTTTTGAGTTAATGCAAGCGGGACCATGTTTGAGAGATTATTAGAGACAGTGTTGCCTCCATATCTCAGTCTCCGTACAACTCAGTGGCAGCCATGAATTGTGCGTAAGACGTTTTCTTAAACTCTGCAAACTACACTCAAACAAGAAACCTTATCATAATGTGAATTTGGATACAGTATCACGGATGTTTGAAGCTCCCTCCTGAATAAGGCAGAGCCATACTGAGTCAGCTTTTTGAATATGGAGTTGCACCTGTTGTCTACATCAAGTCCAATCAGTTGGCCTTGTCTCTCTGCATCTTCTTTCTTAAATAATTAGTTTATTCATCATGTCTCGCAACAACATTTAACAACTTATACATAGTCTAAATAGCTAGGGCAGCCCAACTACATGAAGATAAAACATAGGATTAGCCACCTTAGCATCAGTTAAAATATGGTGGCAGTGTTCTTGATAGTGCTGAGCTTACAGTTAGAATTAAAATGCATTTCTAAGTTGTATGTGATTTGTCGAATAACAGCACTAGGCATTATTAGCCCATTCAATTATCCAGGCAAATTGACTGAACATATTTGCTTACCAGCTGTGTTTGGGTTGCACTTTTCATAGCTATATTTTTGGAGCTGGTTCTTGCTTACTGATCACAACCTTGCTTCTCAGTGGAATGAAATAAAAGAAAATGTTTTTTAGGGACAAACATACCCATGCACCCACGTGTGAATCTGCATAAATTGCAATTTATTCAATTTTTTCTCAAAGGGTTTAAACTGAATGCAGAGATATACAGTGAGAAGAAAACATTAAATATTGTATGTTTTTCCAGCAGGATCAGTACCATGAAGACCAGACTAGGCTGCCTGTCCAACAAATCGGACTCCTACAGCGACTTCTCCGAGTTCCTGCCTCCTGCCCACCAAACTACTGCCAGGTGTCCTAAGTGAGTCTGCCAAAAACTCCTGTGCCTACTTTTGTGGGATGACAACATTTTTAACAAATTTAAACCCAAGCTTCTGTTGTGTTAAATAACTCTCTAGACACCAAACTGGGCTTTCAATTTTCAACGTGTTATGAAATGACTTTCAAAATGTTCAAACTCTTGAAGGAGCTGTCTTCTTTAGACTTCTTTCATATTTTAGTATTTTAATGGGATTTTCAATGCAATGTATTGCACTCCTGTCAGCCAACATGCTAACAACACAGATTAGCAATTCCAGAGTTGGTTTTTGCTCTTGCCTGGAATTAACCGTTGCAAATGTATGCCAATTGAGAAACATTCTCTCCGTATGATATACAGTAATTGGTTTAAACTTAAGATGCAATGCCATAATCAAAATGATATATTAAGCACAACCATGTGTGCAAATAAGGCCAGTCATTAGGCTTATTAATGCCTTAATTTGCAAAAATGTCATTCTATGCATAATATACAGATGGTAAATCAACAATTCCAAGAAAATGTGTTTTTCAAAACAAAGTACTCAGCAAGATGCTCAAACACAAAATCATATTATAATTTTACAGAGAAACTTGTGTCATTTTTAAGGTTTTAATTTTGTTATTGAGCTTTTATGTTCACAATGATGTGTTTCATAAATAGCCTAGAAACAATCTGAAAGGTAGAGTGGTACAATACTGTTAATGTATCCCTTTAATCTCCAAGAGAGTGTGTTATCCCATCATATTTTCACCACTTCATAAAAGAGCATTAAAATGTGCAAAAAAGGTCAGCTATTGTTCTTCTATGCCTTATCTTACCTTGTATCAACATTCTGTAAATGGGGTAAGATATTACAATTACTTTACGGCCTGGAGCCGAAGAACTGCTGTGAGCAGAGGATGAATCATACATCAAACTCAGCTGCCCTTCAATAATACATACAGTACCATCTTGTGTTAAAAATGCATGAAATCTACTGGTAGTTAGTATCTTACTAAGGCAGTTTCCTTTGTCTTTCTCTGCATCAGAGTATCAATGGATGAGATTGTTCGATGGTCAGAATCGTTTCATCATCTCCTTTCTCACAAATGTAAGTGGCCATTTTCTATTTTCAACAGTCCCCACTGCACAAGTCACATACCGCCAGCATTAAGAAAATAAAAGTCACTTAAATGTAGCAGTAAAATAGTCCTATCCTGTTTATTTGATTCACTAGTTTCTATTTTTTTCGCTCAGCACAAGTCTCCCCCCCTCCCTCCAAGCCCATTTTATGTAAGTCATCCATTTTTCTGTGTTGTGAGGGCTCCTTACCACATAATGAGTCACATACTTGTCTGTGACCTTCCCCATGGACCAAACACACACTGGCACAGACTCACTCACACAAATCCATCTGCACAAACAGGCCATGTGTTTATTTTCTAATTGCTAACAAGCTATGTGACGTAGATTCAGCGACATCGCATTCACTGAGCTGACAAATTAAAGAAAACACAAGTGGATTCAGAGCACGTACACTTTATTCAAATCACCAAAACACTCAGTACACACCAAGGTTATTATAGTTTTGCATTTTTCATTAGTCTTTATTTTTACTTTGTTTTGACTTTTTGTTTTCAAATTCAGTTTAATTAGTTTTTAAAGCAGATTTGTTAGTTTAGTTTAGTTTTTAGTTTTTTAAAATGCTTAGTTTTAGTTTAGTTTTTATTAGTTTTAGTCTTCTAGCTAGGTTAGTCTCCTTGCGCGCACTTCTCAAATGTACTTTCAAATTTGTGAGATTTTTCCCTGTAATAAATTGTCCACATATTTTACCACCTTCCATTGCAAGGCACTTGCTTTTATCTGACACACACATAAGTCAATCAAATAGGACGCTTTCTTTAGACTTTTGGTACCGCCATGGACTATGCTGTGTTCAATTTGCCATGGAATATCGGAAACTGTATATATGTTTATGGTCTATGGCCGGAAATGTCAACTCTGAAAGCTATATTTGCTCTATGAAGGACATTGACAAAGACGAAAACTAAGGACATAGTTTTGGAAACAGACAGTACAGTTTTTCGTTAGTTATGGTTTTTTTATTTTATGACTCGTTTTTATTTTATTTATTTGACCTGAAAGTCCGTTTTGTTTGACTAGTGTGACTGCTCCATACCGTGCCCGGGCATGGTGTGCTAACCCTTGCCCGAGCATGGTACGCTAACCCGTGCCTGCTTGAAAGAGGTGGGCCGGGGCACAGTTTGGTTGGACTTGGGCATGGTATGCATCAGTGTGATCGCTAAACTTGCCCGGTCTGGCTCTTACCTTACAGATGAAGGGTCATTGTAATTGGAGAGTCCCACAATGTAATGGCATAGGCATGCTCTGGCCCTGAATGTCTTATTGCAGTGTGAGTGCAGGCCAGCAGGGGAGTGGGGAGAGGCAACTGTGCCAAGTGTGAGCTCACCTTAAAGGAACACGTCGACTTATTGGGACTTTAGTTTATTCACCGTATCCCCCAGAATTAGCTCTCTTTTTTTTCTCTCTCTTTAACGCAGCCATCTTCTAACCGTATACATACTGGGAACTATTTTATCAGAGGGCGAATCACTGCTACATGGGCAGAGTGATTACACCTGAAAAGCACCGTTGTTACTCTCTGCTCCTCACTACGGGGCTTCTCAGGTGCTGCGAGCAAATCACTCCGCCCAAGTAGCAGAAGTTGCAGTGCTTTACCTTCTGAGAATATAGTTCCCAGTTTGTATACGGTTGGAAGATGACTGTGTCTCATGTGACCTTGTTATTATGATATCAAGATATTTACATTGATTCATTTTTAATAAAGATGTCTGCAGTTGGAATCTGACCCCTATTTTTACAAAAGAACATACCATTTGTCTTGCTGATATTCAAATAAGACTTGATTGTTCATGCCACTCAACCACACCTTGCATGGCATGAGTTAATTTCTCAGCTGCTAGCTGAGCGTTTTTTGCATGTGTGTACAGAACAGTGTCATCGGCATATAATTGTATATCTACTCCGTGACAGTGTTGTGGAAGATCATTAATATAGAGACTAAAAAGTAAAGAACCTAACACAGATCCTTGAGGCACGCCTATTGTGTTTTTCATATAACTGGAGTGAGCATCTTTAATTCTAACACACTGCATCCTATTTGACAAGTATGATGAGAGCCATGCTAGTGTTTGTGTTGAAAAATTAAAATAAGAAAGCTTGGACATAAGGACATCATGATTCACTGTATCAAAGGCTTTACGCAAGTCCAAGAAAACAGTGGCAACAACTCGTCCCTTATCAAGTTGTGTTCTTAATTTTTCTGTGAAGTGCAAAACGGCTGTTTCTGTGCAATAATTCTTCCTGAAGCCAAATTGCATGTAATTTAAGCCAGGGTTGCAGTTATTTAGATGCGTTGTCAGCTGCTCTATGACAACTTTCTCTGTAACCTTTGACAGTACTGGTAATATGCTTAACGGTCTATAATTACTTGTTTCATAGCGGTCTCCAGATTTGATTGGCCTTATCAGGAAAGCAACTGTGTGTAATTGAAAGATTAATTAAATGTGTGATTGGGGGAGTTAAAGTGTCTAGATGTTTCATAATGAACATACTGTCCATGAAAAGCATCTACTTTTAGAATTCTTTAAAGAACAGATGATCTTTTTAACTCATGGACTGACTCATTAAAAAAATAATTAAAAATAGAGGCAATTGCAACATTTTCTTCGGTTTTCATACCCTGAAATCTGAGCTGTATATCTCCTGTGTGAAGTTGTTCTCGCCCTGTGAGGTTATTGATATTTTTCCAGATATCTTTGCTATTGCCTTTAGCCTCATTTATTTCTTGAAGATAAAAACGGGATTTGGCTAATCTCAATTCCTTAACCACTTTATTCCTCAAACCTTTATAAATTAAAATATCTGTCTCTTCTTTCTTTAAAGCATTTCATTTGCCACAAGTTGTCACTAAACCAAGGTAGATTAACTCTCTTTCTGTGTTTTCTCTTGGACTTAACAATAAACTTCTCTCTAACAGATCAATCAATTTTAGTTGTAAATAGGTCACAGCCATGTTGCACATCTTCTGTGGACAATATATCATCCCAGACCAAGTCATTCATCTCACTGTCAAATGCAGGTTGTTTACTTTTAGGTATATGAGAAATGATGTCTGTGTGGTGTGGTGTTGTGTTCTTAAATCTGTTTTTAGTTAATTTCCTTGCTACTAATGTTAGATTATGATCAGATAGCCTAGTAATCAGATTGTAGCTTTCTGTTATCCTCTCTGGTTTACTGGAGAAGACAAGTTCCAACATCGTGCTTGAATTCTTTGCAATCCTTGTTGGGCCTTTAATCAGCTGTTGTAAGTTATATTTGTCTGTAATTGTTTTAAATTTTTTCCTCTTCCCCTTGTCTTCCCAGTTTAAATTAAAGTCACCCATGAGAATAAGCTCTTTGTTATGGTTACACTCTTTTAACATATCAATGTGTTGATCATAGAAAGTGTAATTTGCTGATGGAGGTCTGTAGAATCCTATTACAATAAAATACATTTATTGGGATAATACATTTTTTAAAGCAACGTATTCCAGTGTGCCTGCTGCTTTGAAAAGAATGTGCTCACATTTAATGTCGTCTTTGACGTTTAACCCTCCTCATCTCTCCCCAACTATGTCTTGTCTGAAGCATTGATACCCCGGTACACAGAAAACATTAATTGGGGTTGACCGTTGTAGCCACGTCTCCGATAAACATAGATAGTCCAGGTTGGAGTTTAATAGTAAATGAGTCAACTGTTCAGTCTTTGAAACAACACTTCTGACGATTAAGTGTTCACCAAAAAGTCCTCTGGGTTTCAGTTTTGGATCCCATATGACCTTTGCTTGATTAACAGTCTGGAATACGTAAGAGAATCACTGCTTTATCACTGCAGGATTCCGACACGTCGGGTAGCTTGTAGGTTTTAAGTCCGTAAGGTTATGTCCACTGAGCACTTCAGGTGTCGGCTGTGTGTTATTCAAAAAGTCACAGTTACCATTGGCGATTGAAACCGGGCTGTTTAAGGGGGGAACCAGGTATAGATACAGATATTCCACTCACCTCCGAGGAAGATGTTACCTCGGATTCAGAAAGGAGCTCAGCACCAATGTTTTGTGATGCCTTTTGAGTAACTAGTCCTGGATTTAGATGAACATCCCCTGACTGCAGCAGCATCATCAATAGTAGAATGCCATGAATCCCTTGAGACGGAGTGGTGAGTCTCTGCCGTTTGGTGGCTTGTTTACCTCGGCCTACCATAGCCTGCCTGTGACACAACATGGAAGAGTAAACTGTATAGAAGCCCAGCAGATTGTAGTGAAGGCTTACGGCGTCATTGTTCACTGGGTAGTTGGAAGGAGCCCGGTTTACACCGGCCCAGTTCATCCGATGTTTCCACTGATTTCCGAAGTTTAGATGGCCGGTATGTGTCGCTCCAGACAGGTAGATTCGCATGGATAGTGCGATAGTGATCAGCAGTAACAGAGTAAAGAGCGTGCTGTGGATATTTTGCAAGATCTTGCGTTTGTAACGTTTAACAGTACTGAATAAAGTTGATGTGGCTGCTAACAAGTGTGTTTTACCATGCAATAAGCTGCCTTCTTGATGTAAAAAAGAAGTGCAGGTCGGCAGCCCCTGCCACGCAGCGTCTCCGCAACGCCGCCATCTAATCTCTAGTATAGTATGTAGTATAGTAGCCTATACTCTGACAGCCCAAACTGTGTATTTTATGTGGAATTGTTTTAATGACGCCTGGGGTATTATTATTATTATTATTATTATTATTATTATTATTATTATTATTATTTATATATATATAAAAAAGTGTCAGTTCTTCTCCTAACTTAAGCAGAAAAGACAAAAAAAGTCTATAGTTTTGTTTTCAATCGCCGTTATGTTTCAAAGTGTTGCTTGCAAAAATAGGATGCGCCTAGACTGAAAGAAAGCTGTAAACACCCTGCACATACACGTACATGAACATTATCTGTTTTGTACAGATCAAGGTTGTGACATAACACCTTTGGTTGACATAACTAATGGAGCGCTTATGTCACCCATGGAAAACATAAAGTTTGTTATAAAGCCAAGAATAGAGCCCTGCCCAGGCAGAGGAAGCGTGATCAAGCTGTGTATCCTGTTTCAATTGACCAAGCATTAGAGAGGTCAACTATAACATGTACATAAACACACGCACACACACACACACACACACACACACACACACACACACACACACACACACACACACACACACACACGTTCATTACATAAGTAATATCAAAGCAATAGGGACACAGTACTGACTGTTCCTTTATAGGATATTACATTCACCTTAATTTAATTTCAAAGGCGGGATAATGTATTACAATTAGACCTGACTGAATTCTAGCGTCATTCTCCAGTGTGTAAAACTGATTTTATGTTTGCTGGGGGCCTGACCTGTGCCATATCTGTGTCAGCTGTTGAATGTCTTGTTAGCACAAGAA
Source organism: Zingel zingel (assembly GCA_023566125.1). Lineage (NCBI taxonomy): Eukaryota > Metazoa > Chordata > Actinopteri > Perciformes > Percidae > Zingel > Zingel zingel. Next base: position 35,959,541 of record CM042322.1, on the reverse strand, counting down.
CATTCTGTGAGGCTGACAAGCAACAGTGCTTTGCTTTTCAAGATTATTTTATCAGGGTTACAGTTTGTACTTTAGTGAGGGTGTTAGTCAGAGTGACAACTAATAAAAATGTCAACAGTACGTAGCATAGCAGGAGTGTTCAAAGCTTAACAACAATATATTTTTTGAATAATATCTTGGATGGTCCCAGTGTGCCGCATGGGTCTCCAATGATTGTTTCAGCCCCAGCTGCCATGCATTGTCCATATTGCTCCCAGCTGCTCCTAATTGCTCTGGTGTATTTAAGTTTGAGTCAGTCTGGGCAGCCTGCTGTCAGTTCATTAAGTTCCCCTGTTGCACTGACTTAGAGTTTCTAAGCTAACAGAACTGTGTCCATGCTCAGAGACTTTAACTAACACTTTTTTTTATATTTTCATTTTATTGGTTTCTACATATACACATACTACAGATTAATACACACATAATCAATAAAAGATGTGATGGAGAGAGGCAAAGTGCTTAATTTGGGTACTTTCCAATGCTTAATCCAATTAAAATAGAAATAAACCAAAATACTGAAATGAGAGGGGGGAAAAAAAGCCAAAAACGCAAATTACACACAATATCAAATCAGCAGAACAAATAACAAAAGGTCAAATAATATTCGCATTGACATGGGTTGTTTACAAAGATGTTCAATAGAGATACTGATGTACAGACAAGCAGCTTTAATAAATTGTACAGGTGTTAGCTTTGAAAACTTTGATGGCTAAGCATTCCATAGAAATGAACATCTGTAATTTAAACTAAATTGAAGTTTAGATGTTTTTTTTTTTTTTTGCCAAAAATGTTTTATTTTGGGTGCCAATGCAGATCCATCAGATACTTTGGAACCTTTGACCTGTAATCTGCCTCCTCTCCAAATTCTAATGCAAAACCAGATGCAATGAATTTCACAACTAATGTAGAGACGTTTGCACTTAAGTTTCAAGTTGAAGTTTCCAGTTTATTATCAATGCATAATTACAAAAGCAGTCTCAATCTAAATCTTTGGTCTCAGATCCCTCTAAATTCCTCTCTCGTTAAATTTGTATAAAAATAACAAGTACAACCAAACTAAATGAGTATCTAAGACATAAAATAGTGCAAGTTAAAATATCGGGATAAAGTTTAACAACATAGGTCATATGAATTTGTGGAAGACAAGAAATTCACCTCAGCAGAGGTCTGTGCTCTCAGAGCTTTTCACAAAGTGTGTGTTTTAAGCAAAAATCCTTTCATATACTTTCCATAAAGTTCAAGTAGACCATTGCCTTCAAAGTCTTCTTTCCTTTTGTGTTACCACGCTTATTTGGGGACTTGTTCAAACAAAAGCCCAGTGTGTGTTTGTGTGTAGCCCTGTGCCCAAAACGTGTGTGTGTGTGTGTGTGTGTGTGTGTGTGTGTGTGTGTGTGTGTGTGTGTGTCTGTTCCCAAAGTGTGTGTGTTTCTTTGTGAGAAATATTGGTGAATATGCACAGATGGACCATCCCCTCTGCTCATGCCCAGCTTTATTAGGTAAACAGCAGTAATGAAGGCACGGAAATAACATGTCAATGTGACACAGGCCCATAGAAAAACATGCCCTTCTGTGTTATCATGGGGGCAGCACATTAATTGATCACTTATCTTGACTGATGAAGACAGCAAAAAAATATCTCTTTGTGGGAGTATTTTGTTCTGATTTGTTTGTGTTCTAATCACAAGAGCGGTTTGCCGCTTCTGGGAACAAGAGTGTGTACGCGCTGGGAAAATATCAACACAGGGTGAAGGGGATTATCACATGACCAAGATACTCTATGTTGAAATAGAAAAACATCCAGCATCCTGCTGTACAGGAACAAGTGCTACGCTGCAATATCAATCATGTCTGTGAATTGTTTTTGTTGGTTTTACCTCCTCCACTTACCGTCTGATTCATTTGTCCTTTCCAGATGGCCTGGCTGCCTTTCGGACATACCTCAAGACGGAGTTCAGTGATGAGAATATCGAGTTTTGGATGGCCTGCGAGGAGTACAAAAAAATGAAAAGCTCAACCAAGCTTGTGTCAAAAGCAAACAAAATCTTTCAGGAGTTCATTGATATCCAGGCGCCCAGAGAGGTGTGTGACTGAAGTTTGTGTCCTTCCCTTTACTTACCGTAATGATCAATCAAGAGATGTGTAGAAGAAATTTTATTACCTAACAGTGTTTGTCTCATCTTATCCTAATATATCCTATTTCCTGTTCACTGATTAAGTTGCTATTATTTTACCTGATCAACAAACGTTTTGTGTCTTCCGATTTAATTAAGTCTGTCTGCCTTTTCTCTAGCTTAGTGTTTAAAATGCAGCACTTCACTTTGATCACTGAGGGAGAGGTTTTGTTTTAAGCACATGTTGGGTTCACCAGAGATTCACAGTTTAACTAATCAAAGCACTTTTGATTAGTTAGTGCAGACAGTATTGAGTCTATGCAAATCTACTCAGACAGACTTGTAGTTGAACGTCTTCTCAGCTTTTGTTTATTCAGTTGTTTCCTGTGAACCTTATAAAAATAATCCTGGCCAAAAACTCCTTCTGGTTAGAGAGAATTCAACAGCGTCTTTTGGACTTCTCCACTCCTCAGTAAATTAATCTAATCTGACCCAGCCACTGGACCTGAGAGAACTTTTCTTCCATTCTACCATTTAACCGTTAACAGACACAATACAAATTTGGCCGATTTTAGTTAAAACAATATTATTTAAAAAAGAATTAAAAGTTTGTTGCATGATCAGAGAAAAATAGGCTATACAATCCATTGCTTAACTGCTAATTAACTTGCTAGTGATAACTTTGCACTATCAAATTGCATTTTAAGTTCTTGTTTGTGGCACTCTGCTGGGGGGACTGCCCATTTCTCCGACACTCCATTGTTCCGACCTCTCAATAACCCCAAAAATTCCCTTTGGTCCTAGTGCCCACTAGTCCGACGTCCCGCTGGTGGCGAAATTACGAATACCACTAGGGCCACGCCGAGACCCGCCCTACGAAGTATCTCGATTGGTTGGGGATAGGCATTTGACCTTGAGTGGTTAAGGTTAGGATAGCCGATTGGCCAGGGGATAGGACCTGTACAAATGGGGTTACGTTACCTTGCGTAAGCATGGACGCCTGGCCAATAAATGCTATTAAAGGGCGGGTCTTGGCGTGGCCATAGTGAAATCAGACTAGTGGGCTGCAGGACCAAAGGGAATTCTTCGGGTTATTGAGAGGTCGGAACAATGGAGCGTCAGAGAAATGACATGGCACCCTCTGCTGGACGGCACTTACATTGGAGAACTACATGACACATGCCACTGTACCGATGAGGACTGGCGGGTTAATCGGCCGTCCTACACACGGAGTATGCCAGGCAGACACACAGCTGACACCTGGCAGATGGATGCTCAAGCAATTCCAGGAAAGTGGCTGCATGTGTCCACGACAATGCACAGAACACCGTGGTTGCGCGATTGGTAAAAGTCTAGAGCTGTCCGCGGAATGTATGCCCGAGCCTCCCAAAGGGGTGAACTGGGACTCTGTTGCCTGCTTGTCGATAACTGTAAACACTGTCCATTTTAGAGAACAAGTTTCGGATCAAGGTTTAAGACTACGTTTATTTACTGAGAAAGATACACATAATTTATTCTCTAGAAGAGTGACAAGTTTACCTAAATGTACTTGTGATATACAATACGCTCATTAGGGTTAAGTGCTTATAAAAATCCAATGTCACCTTTTTATGAAAACCAATCCCTTAGTATCTTGGCTAATGTGATGAAGCCACCACCAGCTTGTTCGTTAGCCTCATTTCCTGTTTTAGTTTCCTGACTCAGCAACGTGTCCCCTGAACTAAACCCCAAAATTGGTTATTTGTCATTGCCTTCCCAAATGAACCAAATAAGTGTTTTCCGATCTGTCACTGTTATGGTTAAGGATTGGTAAAGATTTGCCAGCCAAAACTACTTAGTTAAGGTTATGAAACGATCATGGTCAAGTGGAGCATGCAGAACAAATGCTATGATGATATTATTTAATATATGTGCCCTTTAAACAATGTGTATCTGCTCTCCTTATCCTGGCAGGTGAACATTGACTACCGCACCAGGGAAAAGACCAAGCAGAGTCTGGAGGATCCGTCCCCAACAAGCCTCAACGAAGTCCAAGCTAAAGTCTACGGCCTCATGGAGAAAGACTCGTACCCACGATTCCTCAGGTCCAAGATGTACCAGGATATAGTCAAAAGGGCGCAAGCACAAGGCCAGCGAAGGTCTGTTTGACTGAATTTGATGAAGATCACAGCCGACACAAAACTGGACCTACACTGTAAATCACTCAGTAACCCTTTGACATCATCTCTGAATACTGTGAATCTGCAAGGATGGTGTGACATGCTTGACTGTTTTCTTTTGTCTACACCAGCTCCATGCATGCAATCCCTGTAGAAAAGACGTGTCTTGGTGAACTGCACTGTACAGTATAAAGGAGGAGATTTGCTAATTGTTTTATTTCTACTCAGTACTGGGTGATATGTTTGAAAATATTATCACAATAAATAATTACCATATCGTGCGATAACGATATTTATCACTATTAAACAACTTCAGAAGAAATCAGACATACTATATATAGATATCATGTCATTAAAATGTATACCGGTAAAACAAAACGTTTAAAATGAAACCAGCTAGAACTACTACTGTAAATAAAACAAGTGACGACTAAAATCTTGACCTTGTAAATAATCCGTAATTCGAATTATTTATTTTGAGTTACAGCTGCTAAATATGAGCTTGAGAATGAAAGCCGTGAGATGCAGCTGAAACATCAAACTGTTTTCACACTCAAGAATAAACTTTCAACTTAGCTTTTTACAAATGTGTGTGTGTGTGTGTGTGTGTATATATATGTGTATATATATATGTGTATATATATATATATATATATATATATATATATATATATATATATATATATATATATATGTGTATATGTGTATATATATATGTGTATATATATATATATATATATATATATATATATATATATATATATATATATATATATATATATATATATAACACAATGGATACAAATTCTAATGTTGCTCAATATAAAAAAAGTAGAAGGTCCCTACATTTAACCATTTCAATGCCATAGCTTTATTTCGAAGCACTTTATAGTCCTCAGTTTGTAAAAAAAAACTGAATTCAGAAAAAGGTTCCACTATTGTTAGACGGGTACTCTAACCATGAAGTTAAGGATCACCTTTGACAGATGTTAGCTGTTTGTGGTCTTTTGTTGGGGCATGACCAATACATTTAATACCACAGATTCTTCAAATCATCAAGAAAGAAGTCTATTGGGATAAATACCGTTATCGTTTTATCGCCCAGAACTACCTCTTATCTTCAGTTCTTTGTGAAATAGACCCCTTCGTACGCAGGTCACTAGACCTGTTGTGGTAGTTTGTGTGTTTACAACAAATGATGAAGTGAGTGACTTAATATCTGAAACTGTGCCAAAGTAGATTGCACTTAGAGATTGATATAGCTACATATTACTGTGTATTGTAAACTTGTCCAGGTATGACATTACATGTGGAGTATAATGAAGGGTTGAGTTTTATTTTGTTTTGTTGTTTTTTTTCCCTTCAATTCACTACTATTCAGGAAGTGGAAATGTGCTTTTATCTCTGTTGAATCTGTTCTGTATACCAATGTATACAGTGCATGGACCAATCATCCCTTGCCAGCCAGAATTCTATAGTAATTAGATTTGATGTAAGCCATGTCATTGCACTAAAATACCATATTAAATGTTTCATTGCATGATCAACATTGGATTTAAAATGACTCCTAATTTACATACAAGTTTGGAAGTGCTGACTAAAAAGTAATTGAAATACCTTATACAAAAAGAAATTGCTGTTTATTACAAAACTAATTTGCTGAAATGTACAGCATTCTCAGCATTCAGTGATTCATTAAACTGAATATTGGCCTCCTGCCAGTAGTAACTTGAATGCCCAACCCCCATGGAATCTGTTCTGAGGTACAACGTGTTGTGTAAATTTCCTAAATAATTTTCAGCATGATGCAATACTCAGAATAACTATTTAGATATCCTTTAACTTGATCAGTATTTTATGAAAATGACTGCAAAAAATAAGTCCCTACATGACAATGTGTTTGAAATGTGCTCCCCCAACATTTGCACTTGTTTTAAATAAGCTGATAAGATTTCAGGGGAGACAAATATTTTTCTTTTTTGCATGTGTACTGTGAAGGCCAAACTGTTGAAATACAACAAATCTGGCTCAACAACATATCACCCTATATGCTATGTCACTGTGTTCCACGTGAATGTAACTTCCCCCTTATATTTTGTGATTAAAAATGAATCTGCATCTGTATTTAGAGCCATGTGTGACTTAATTCTCATAATACCAAAAGGGTATTACAGTTATGAAAATGCATTTATCCACTGATGAGACCCAGATTCCAATGCCATTTTATAACCAGACAAGAAGAAAAAAAAACTCTCTAATAAATGAAAACCCAGTCCTCAATCTGGGGTGATTCATCCTTCTATTTAATTTTTGCAGAAGAGAATGAAGATTGGAATGTCTGGTTTCTATTTACCATTATATTGGAATAATTAGCAGGCATGAAATGTTATAGAAAATAAAATAACTGTCTTATGAGCAACAAAGTCAGTTAATTGCTAAGGAAATGGAAGAGAACTTTGCTCAACAGACTTTACATTTCATCACATCCAAGGTCTAAAGTTGCAGCTGCTCAACAACGATGAATCACATGAAGTAAAGAATGGAAAACTAAAAACAGAATTCAATCAAACATTCATAGCACTATTTCTACTATCTAGATCAGAGATCTTCAACAGAAGAGTTATTGCAGCGGGGTTACCAAATTATTGTTAACTTTTTGAAAGTTTTTTTCAAAAAACTAAAATATCTTAACATGAATCCAACATATTATTAACAAATATATATCAGCCAATTTGTAAAAATAAAAAAAAAACACATTAATGATAGGCTTACTACCCTCTAGGTAAGGTAGTCACTAAGGCAGCCATCCAGATACAGTTAATCCTAAGGATTCACTAGTCACGTTTCCATCTAATTGTCAACAGAATTTTAAGCAAACTTTTAAAATGTCGCAAAAAAAGAAGAAAAGGCGAAATAGAAGTGTTTCCATCAACTGGTTTAGAGCGAATAAACTAAAGTTTCGTCACAAGTTGACATTACGCATGGTTGTAGATTGCAAATCGGCCTGCTAAATCAAAGAGTTTAGAAGCTAAGTTCTTTGGCCAACTTGTACAAGTTGGCCACCTGTGCAGAATACAGGGTTGTGGCAGAGACATTCACCGCTGTGTATGCGCAGTGTGCAGGGCCATACGATACAAGTTGTTGAACCAATTCATCAGTTTACCCGACGTAACTGAGGCACAGGCTTGTGCCACAAGTGTACGGCACACTGGATGGGACCCATATCCCAATCCTCAGCCCCCATCCGATGGATACCTGGACTATAGTCATGTGAGTTACATGTTCACTACATCAAAAAAAGACAAAAAAACACCTCAATTATGATGGAAGCATGATTCCTGTGCCACATGTATGTTTAACATTAAATTAAAGATTTATAAAATCATGCCGACAATTACTATTTCAATAGCTTAGTATTCTATGCACTAAAAAGGTTTGTATTTAGGCTTTAGGCCGTGCAAACGTTATTGTAGGACCAGTTTAATATGCAACTTAATTTTATACCATAAATGTAGTAGAGGGTCCCTGATCCATCTCTCTCACTTAAGGGGTCTTTGGCTTAAAAAAACGCAGAAGACCTGTGGTCTAGAGCACCACTTATGAGGAAACCAGTGCTCTTTTCTAGTATCTGGGGCACTAGTGGGATGGATAAGTACTGTACTGTAATTCATATGTATTCCACTTATTTATTACTGTAAGTCCCCCAATGACTGCTGCTGTATAAGACAGCAAAATTCTGCAAAGGGGGGTCAGGGTAGTTTGTGGGTCCCAAAACACTCAGCTTTCGAGCAGGGGAGCATGATTGAGTCATGGAAGACGTTAAGGAGAAAATACAAGACTTTTACCCAGGAAATTTCCTGGTCCTATAGGGTGTAATATTTAGGGTACTTAACCCAAACCACAAACCTTTTTTCTAATGTGTCACTGGAAAAAAGAGCCTCATATTCATCTTGATCACAATGCACTTTGTTGCGTTCAACCACAGCACTATTAACATTTTTCACAAACTTAACCTTCTTCCTTCAACTGACTTTAAACAAACATTTTATTCATGTGTTTATTTTAATGGACAGCAACCAAAAGGAAAATGACATCAGTATCCCTCAATCTCTTCATCATTCTATCCTTTGTTTCCCTCCTACTGTTACCTACAGTATCTCTCTTCTCTCTGCAACTCTGTGTCTCTCTGGTCTCTCAATCAATAGTAAACACAATACCCATGGTGCAGCGCTGCCATGACTATAGATCACGGGGAGGATGGGCAGGATAGTTGATAACTTGTCCCTTTTGGCTCTGAGACAAACAACAGAAGTGCAGGAAAAACAACCAAACAAAATTAATTGTACATGTTAGCACAATTGTTTAGTGATGTATTTTATCAGCTGATGTAAGATGTACATATAACGCTCAATTAGTCAGTATGTTTTCTACACTGAATTAAATGAATCTGTAAAGTGCATGAGGGCTTGCATGCAGTGACAGAGTATTATCAACCAACTCTGCAGCTCAAAATAGCATTTTAGCCTTGTTAATTGTTTTGGTTTTACAGCACATTTGCTGTAGTCTCAGCTTTCCCTCATCCAAACTATATCCAGCTGCAGGAAACAAGCTCCGATAAAACCACTGTAGACTACCTGCCCAGCATCAAACGGTGGACAGTTAGCAACTAGCCAAGAATGAGTACTTATTTAAAACATCCAGCAGCCAAAGACTCAAATATTTTACTCAGGAGTTGGTGGAGACCATATGATGGCCTGTGGCATGACTTTAAATAAATGCCATTGTTTCTCTGTTTGCTGGATGTGCTAATAAGCAACTGACGGCTAACACAAGTTATCATCAGGCTATTACCAAATATCCCATGGGGGGGGTAATTTCTAAATCACATGAGGTCCCCTGGTGATACTTGTCCTGTGCAAATAGGTCTTTGGTCAACTCCAAATCCAAAAACAATGATTTGTTTTTTTTAATTGCAATTCAGTATAATAACCAGCCTGTTTCAACTATAGACATATATAAACTGGACCAACAGATCCCGTTGCTCTGGACGGAGACCAGTGAAGGATATTAGGAGCACTTTTCCGGTGAGCGCTGAGCGTTACTGAGCAGCCTCCAACTGAGAGAGACGACGTAGATGTGACGTGAGCAACCTGTCTGAAAGTTGGAAGTCTTCTGGTAGCTGTGCCAAGAGAAATCTCAATCATTTCCAATCTTGCAGAGACTCAGAGCGTAGCTATATGTAAGGAGATAACATAGGCACAGGCTAATTATTGCTAACTAAAACACTAGTTAACATTAGTAATTAAACTTAAACAGCTAATGTAAGTCAAAACTGCCTGCGAGCTTCTCCTGTACTATACGGTAATTCCAACACAGTCTCACTCCCTACTCGTCAAATGTATGACGCATGGTGAAGGAACTCTGGCGTTAATTTTCAACGCCAGGGGGGTACCCGTTGCGTTATTTTTCGACGAGGGGGTCCGTCAGATAGACATTCATGTTAATCCCTCACCATCAGATATCGACGAAATAAAAAACACGCCCCCTTAACTCGAAATCTGTGGCAGTTTTAATATTGGTATTTTTATCCCAATAACCGCTGTTTTAATCAACATTCATTCACCAGATCTTATCATGGTTTATATGCATTTCTCTTAATGTTATTATTTCGGTCTATTTCAGCCAGGGAAGCTGGGTTGTTTTTTTGTTTATTGATATTTTTGAAACTATAACGCTACATCTATCAACATTTATTTAGATGTTATCATGGTATTCATTTCTTTATTTTAATAGTATTATTTCGGTCTTATTACCGGTGAAATATTACAGTATGCTGTAATACAGAACACGATATGATCCGAGCTGGGCACACGCAAAGCCGATATCCCACAATGTAATGCGGCCATTGTGTCTTTAACTGTCCTTAAAGACCAGCTGATCGCTGCCCGATTCTGTGAATGAATGGCCACATTGCATTGTGGGAAATCGGCTTTGCGTGCGCCCAGCTCTGATCAGATCGTGTTCTGTATTACAGCATACTGTAATATTTCACCGGTAATAAGACCGAAATAATACTATTAAAATAAAGAAATGAATACCATGATAACATCTAAATAAATGTTGATAGATGTAGCGTTACATTTTATACATTGTCGTGTGTTTCTTTAGAAAAAAACAATGGACAAATAGTCTTTAAACGCTTCAGATGTAAAGTTATTCGCTGTCAAAGTGACGTCAAAATGAATGGCAGTCAATGGAATGCTAACGGCGGGTGATGGCTTGTTAGCATCAAAATGGCGCCATAGGATCTACGGGTTGTTGACAGACGCTTTCCCCCTTGGTTTCAACATGCTTTATTGCCATCTGGGTATAATTTGCACAAAGAGCAGTATTTCATACAAACACCATTTTTAACAAATCTCCACATATCTCTAGTGATACTGTATCCTCAGGTCCTTATTAAACCAAATTCCCATAGGACTGGATTGCCCACTTGTGTGTTACCTCTTATTTTCAGTTCCAAACAACAGTCTCTCGGAATAATGAAAGTTCCTGCTGCTCCCTGCTATTGACATTACCGATTGTTTGTCTTGATCTCCAAGGCAGCACCTGTGTGTATGTGATGTTGAAGGGAGTCAAATATCAGTCCTGTTGTTGTTTGTGCCCGACATTTCGCAACCCCACTACTGGGGTACAGCAACAAATACAAAACAAAGCTATTCAGCGTCAAGTTAATCATTATCTGTAATTTCTCTGGGGCAAGCTCTGCTGGTAAAGGACCACCTACATGTCACAGTCATGCAACGGCTGGAGGGGGATTTTGTTGGAGAGAACATCATGGTTATATTTTATTCATGAATGTGAAATTTGGTTCAGCTCAGCCAGATTACCCTGCTACTCTCTAATTACACGCCACCTCTTTCTAATACACACATTACAACACACACACACACACACACACACACACACACACACACACACACACACACACACACACACTTTTAAAAGGTCTATTAATACTTCAGTCAAACTGGTACAATAATGGATCCCCAGTGGATTAATTATCTGTGAGTGTAAAATGATGAGCACACGTGACAGCACAGACGCACACAACACATTTACACTTGATGTGGATTGACTTTAAAGAAGGTACCTGAATTGTCATATACAAAGTATCATGTTTGGTGCTTCATCCCAAAGGCATTTGTAAGAGGAAAAAAAAACAGAAAAAAGTCAAATGTTCCTAGTTACCAGTGTTGTTGCTGGCGGGAACCCAAATACTGTATGTAAATATGTACAGAGGAAATGATTAAAACACAGGCGTCATAATGTAGTAGCAGTAGCACATTGCTAAGGAAACAAGGTACTAACGTGTTTTCTAATGCTGGGTTATCTTTTGAAGATACAATGTGTTTGTTTGGCCACCCATTTCAAATGTTATCACTCCATTGAATGGGCATTATCAGTGATTATCAGCCTCGTATGATAAGAATGGCCCTGCTACACCTAGTAGTAGGTTTTATTGACATGGTAACGGTCGCTGTTAGCATGGTCAGGACACCTCGGGGAGTCCCGTTGGGAATTCAAACAAAACAAGTGTTACTTGGTTATAGGTTTAGGTAACAAAACCACTCAGAAAAGATTGTGGTTTGGGTTAAAATACTAATGTACGTTAGTTAAGAACGTTACGTAACTTAAAAAAAAGTCAATGTTGACTTTAGGTTTCACCACCATTTTTGGTTTGGAAAAAAATATTACTATTACATGGACTGATGACATTTGGTACAGACATTCATGTTCTTCACATAATGACTTTAATCGAACACCACCAGCAGGTCAAAATGTCACTTATCTAGTGAAATATCTTTTTCTACAATCTTTGTAATTGAAGTTTAGAAATCTTAGGTGATCTCCTAACTTTTCATCTAGTGCCATCATCAGCTAAACATTTGCCCATACATTGGTTTGTGGCCAAATACCTGCAAAATAAATGCAATTCCCATCAGTATAGCTTGTATTAAGTGTTAATTAGCAAATGTTAGCATGTGCAAATGTTAGCATGCGGACACATAAAGCCAACATTATGAATATGACAATGTTAGCATGCTAATGTTAGCATATAGTTCAAAGCATCATTATGTCCAACATAACATCTTGTTACAGAATGCCAGCTACCACCTGTGCAGAATTCAGCTCACTATTGCTTGTGTGACTTCTGCTGTACTGTCTAAGGTTTAATTGCACACTGCACTACTTCCATTCACAGTGCTTTCCATTCTTGAAATTTGAGAAGTAACAAAAGTAGGTGGTGTGACCACACACATCTTACATAACTAAATTAGTGCTGTCAGTTAAACGCGTTATTAACGGCGTTAAGGCAAACCCATTTTAACGCCGTCAATTTGTTTAGATTAACGTTCTTTTGGGCCTAGCAAACTTTGTAGTTCTTTTCACATGCTGTTGCAACAACTATTAACGTTAGAAAAACCACAGCACCATACCGGATCTAGCTAGACCGGAAACAAAACAGGCACGCCGCACGCACTTGTTTGGGCTTGCGAGCCGGCCAAAGAGTAGTAGGCTAACGTTACGTTTTGAGTGGATGGCGAGTGTGAGACGCCGAAATGGATGCCAATAAGATTCTGAATGGAAAGTTTACTTTTAAAAAGTTGACAAATGGTTCCATTGACAAGACCAAAGTGATCTGTGGGATTTTGTCGTTGTGAACTGAGCTATCATCGCAGCACGTCCAGTCGGAAATACCACTTGATGGCCAAGCCAGGCGACAAAAGCACAAACCAAATTAAAATGAGGAAAAAATGATGGGACAAAAAGAAATCTAGAGACATTTAGAATAGATAAAAATGTGTGATTAATTGCAATTAATTGTGAGTTAACTATGACATTAATACAATTAATTAATTAGTGCAACAAACAGCATAGCAGTAATGAAAAACACATACATTATTTCACAGATTATCACTTTAAATTTTAGGACCGTTTGCATATTGTAGGCCTGGCTGACTTCTGTTTAAACAGTCTCCTGGGAGTAGTCCCGGATCACATTGTTGCTGAGGGGGGAGCACACTCCAGTGGTTATTGTTTAACAGCCACATTGAGCATCTGGCTGGGCCTGCAGCAGGCTGCTCCTCTCCTCCCCAAAGGACGATCAGGCAGATGAGCAACCTGAGGCTCCTCCGTGCACACTGTCAGACGCACTTCCACGGAGACCAAACAGGACAACTTCATAAATGTTGGGAGGCTTGGGGAAAAGACTGTCCAAGCACAAATCCACGTTTTGTTCAAATTGTGAATATAAGGTTACCAAAACTGCTATGTATCTTTTAAATGTTTTGAACCCAACATATTTTGTTAAGCTTGATCATTATTTCAGAGGAACGTGAGTCCTAAAGACATTTTATTTCTTAAAGATACTTTTAAATTCTAGTCTAGATCATGAAGTTTCCTTCCCTCACCCTCAACCCCAAGATTACATCTTGTGAACTCAGTTTTGAAGATGACATTTTTAGCAAAGATTTGGATACTTTTTACACTTAAGCCAAGGTATCATAATTAGAGTATCATTATAATAACACATCATTCTTAAGACATCTTGCATAGGGTAGAACTCTGCGATCAGTTCACCGTCATGGTGCCAATGCATGCGCTGAAACCACTTGTGAAATTTGAGCTCCATTAACAATCCAGGCAAACATGGATATCGCCTCATTTGAAGGTGTTGCTGTACCATCAGAATCAGAATCAGAATCAGCTTTGTTGGCCAGGTTTACGTAGACAAACAAGGAATTTGACTCTGGTAATTTTTGCTCACTTAACATATTAAGAATAAAAACAGAGTTGACAGTAAGAATATAAAGAAAATAGTTTACAGTATATCAATACAATAGAATTTACAATTTTACCAAAAAATATACAAAAGAGAGGGAAGGAATAGTGCAATATCGGTCAATAGACTTAGATTTTAGGATTTAATTAAATATGAGTACAGTGCAAGGCAGATCAGTGCAATGGTAATATATTAATAACAATATTGTAATTATAGGATTGCAATAGACATGAGGTAGATAAACAGAACAGTGGTGGTTGACTTTGTTCAGTGTGAGGGTGGGGGCTATTTCTGAGTGTTCAACAGAGTGACTGCTTGGGGGAAGAAGCTGTCTCTGTGTCGGCTTTTATGGCGAGCAGTGCCCTGTCTCACCTACCAGAGGGAAGGAGGTTGAACAGTTTGTGACCAGGATGTGAGGGGTCTGCAGAGATGTTGCTGGCCTTTTCCTGACTCTGGACCGGTACAGGTCCTGGACGGAGGGAAGGTCAGTTCCAATGATCCTCTCTGCAGCCCTAATTGTCCGTTGCAGTCTGGCCCTATCCCGTTTGGTGGCTGACCCAAACCAGACAGTGATGGAGGTGCAGATGACAGACTGAATGATGGCTGAGTAGAAAGTGGTCAGCAGGTAGATTAAACTTCCTTAGCTGTCGCAGGAAGTATAACCTCTGCTGGGCCTTTTTCTGGACAGAGTCAATGTGGGGAGACCATTTTAGGTCCTGTGAAATGGTTGATCCCAGGAACCTAAAGGAATCCACACTGGACACTTTGTTGTTCTGGATGGTGAGGGGGAGGAGTGGGGGGGGGGACTTCTCCTGAAGTCCACTGTCATCTCAACAGTCTTCTTGGGGTTTAACTCCAGGTGGTTCTGACTGCACCATTGGACCAGCTGTTCCACCTCCTGTCTGTAAGCAGACTCCTGTCTGTAAGCAGACTCATCATGTCATGTTCCCAGGAATGGCAAAAATGTGTAATCTGTTGTCTGTGTTTACTGAAACAGCATGTAAATGGAACTGCTTGGCCTAAGGGAATAGTTTGTCATTTTTTGTAAAATGCACTTATTCCCTTTCTGGCTGAGATTTAGATGAGAAGATTGATAACCATCTTAGATTAGCATACAGATTGAAAACAACTAGTCTGGCTCTGTCACAAATCACAATATCCTCCTTCCAGCAGCTAAAGCTCACTAACTAACATGTTATAATGTTTGTTTAATATGTTCAAAAACAGAAGTGTACAAACGACAAGTTGTGGTTGTCCACTTTCTCCAGTATGAAGTAGATGATAGTCTAGTGAGACATGCGTTTAAGTCCGTCCTCTGTCTTTTTTTGCTTACTGATGCACTATTCGTTTAACTGCTGCTTAGTTTTTAATTCAGTGTTCTATTTATTATAGGGTTGAGATGTTATTATTATTGTATTCACTTGTTATTTATTGTTTACTGTGAAACTATAACGCTACATCTATCAACATTTATTTAGATGTTATCATGGTATTCATTTCTTTATTTTAATAGTATTATTTCGGTCTTATTACCAGTGAAATATTACAGTATGCTGTAATACAGAACACGATATGATCCGAGCTGGGCGCACGCAAAGCCGATATCCCACAATGCAATGCGGCCATTGTGTCTTTAACTGTCGTTAAAGACCAGCTGTTCGCTGCCCGATTCTGTGAATGAATGTGTGTGAATATTGTGTACGCTGCTGAGTCTGAGTAACAAATTCCATTCCGTCATATTTTTAACATGCTTGAATGAAAATTAACCAAAATAAATAAATCTGAATCTGAATCCAGCCAGGTACATAGATTATAAATCTGCCTCAAGCCAACTCATCCATGGCCATAAAAACATGGAGCAAAGTGAAAAAATGCGGGAAAGCTTTGCCATGTTGATATCGTATATAGCCAACATATGCCAGTAGACTAAAACCCTAATTATTCAAGTGTGTGATTCATTTTTTCTAGTGAGTGGAGAACTATACTACTATACTAACTACACAAACATCAGGACCAAAATAAGCTAAATCATCCATCCTCTTTGTTTGGATCTCCATTTGAAACATTTCTATTATTGTGCAGATCCATTGGCAAGAATTTACCAATTTAACAATTCATCTTTCTGTTTGAATGTTTCCATTCAGTTATTGGTTTAAACAGGTTTTCAGCTGTCCCCTTCCGCTCCTTAGTCACTACTTTGAGGGACCTTCAGAAAAAGAAAACAAACAGACAAACAAGCTGATGTAATGTCGGGAAACATTACAGACACTTCCTGTGGCATTGACCTGCATGTTGGGTTTTTCCTATTTTACCTTCTTTCTCCAACACATACAGGCTATGAACACAAACAAGCCACAAACACAGGGCTATTACTGGAAAATGATTGCCATGGCTGTGCTTTCAACGCTTCTTCGGGCACAAAGTCACACCAAGTATGCAGGGAAGCCTGTCCACAGTTGAGTTTTACTGACTGAACAGTGATGGGGCACACATGCACCAGAAGTCTCGCAGCGCACTGGAAGTGCACCCACAGGAAAAGATGTTCAGTAAGCTTTGAGTGTGTCTGTCTGTTCTGCAGCCTAATTTGTACATTATGTGTTGTGGTAGTGATTTGCAATCAGCATCACAAAGCAAAGCAAATTGAACAGCTGGCACATGCTTCTTGTTGAAACAAAATAGTGCAGCCTCCTTGTCGGAGCATGCCGAGAGCTGAATTGTCCTCCAGAGCACAACAGTCTTTGAGCCGTGTTGTCATCATCAATAAAAACACAAAGAGCAAGATGTTCTTCCAGTTGGAAACTATCTGTTTAACAGCAAACCACATTGGGACCCAATTCTGATTCAGTATCCTGATTATATCTATCAAGAAAAGACTGATTGAGCACATTTTTATTGCTTCACACTTATGTTACAGATTCACCCACTTGCCAGTTCCTTAAAAAATAATGCAGTCCAGTACAACATCCCTGCAATAGATTTAACCGTCATAAAAGCTTTTTTGGTAAATGTTTAGAGAAATTTAAATTAACTGGTCATTTTGGAGGCTGCACTTTGTGGTACTTTTAAATTGTGTTGCATTGGGAGGTGTTTCTAATATTCAGTCTAGCCTCATTATTACAGATGGTATAGGGCAATAATTTCGGCCAAGTGTACTTAGGAGAACTCCGGGCAATTTTTACGTGGTGACTGTTAGTGTGTAGATTACAATGGTACGTACACTCAGTTGCCAGTTTATTAAAGGAGAATTTTTTACATTAATCTTGATCGCTATAAGTATGTGAGTACTGTCGATAGCAAAAAAAAACGAGCCGAATCGGTGCTAGCATCATGGAGCTACTGCAGCTAATGCCGAGAGCTCCCACTTAGCTAAAACGGGAGTTTTGGGGGCATATCATAAAGAGTGCCTTTGTGCCTCTTAACAGACACAAAATGCAACTCAAATGTCTGTGCAACATGAACAGGGCCCTTAAATGAAAACAAGATGCGTTTTCAACTCAGACATTGTTTAAATTCACCTACCCTGTTAGCTGCTAGCTGCCGTCTGGGATGAGCGAGTGTGTTCAGCCAGGCTTCGGTAATAATCATCAAGCAGCAGTTCTGTGTGTATTTGTAGCATATATATCCATTTTGTGTGCAATCCATCTGGCGTTGGTGAATAGTAGTCTCTGCACTGGCGAACTGTGTGTTAGTTGCCTTAGCCAGGCTAGCAGGTTCGACCGGCATCCTTCTACTTCCTCCCCGCCTTCCACGCCTGCCGCGGCCGACAACAATCCACGGGCGCCCGCTGGTCTGGTGGATGTCCTCCAGAGGACAGTTCATGCTTTCGCTGTGAAATCTTTGTGGCAAAAAAAGTTTATTTCCCCCTCAAAAATAGGTAACTGAGCACTGTAGTGGTTATGATCATATCAGTGACTATGTAACTACATGGAAACGGGCCAAATGATGCCTGTTTCTTGTACAGTAATAGCGTTACTGAAGGCTGGCTCTAGCTCCAAAGTTACGTTACTCCAAGCTTCTTCCCTTGTGAACACCTCCACTCTTCTACGCTACGATCTGCTGTTCACCTTTTCCTGCTACAACTGAATTCCCGCGGGACTTCAGCGCAAGACTACAGCCAGCCTTCTGTAACGCTGTTACTTTACAAGAAAGTTTTCCTTTAATAAACTGGCAACTGAGTGTACGTACCATTGTAATCTACACACTAACAATCACCATGTTTCCAACCAGACTAAATTTCACTGTGAAAAAGTATTCAAACATAAAGGCTCGAAACGTCCTAGATTACGATTGCATTAGAATCCATTTGTGTGCCATCTGTATTATGCTCAACATGTTCCAAATAATATTTTTGGCAAAATATGGCTAAAAGGACGTCTGTTTGTCATTAGCACTGTGAGCTGCCCGTGACAAAAGACAAACTTCAACAGCTAACTGAGCTAGCAACAAGCAGATGGTGTTAGCCATTTTGGAAATCTTAATCTCACCGAATTTGGATTTTTAACTTCAAGGAGATGCATACAAGCTTGAGCAGCAAAAGCAGGTTTTTGCACACAACGTGTGTTGCCATCAGAGTGTAATTTACAATCAATACTATTATTGCCTGTTGCTGCTCTGTTTTCCAACACGGAGTGAAAGTACAGTGTCAGGGACCTCATTGGATGTATTTGTCGTTTTCTCTTTGGTGATTATGCATCATAGGGGGTGGCATAATAGCATCCCCCGACGAGAGGATGATCCCAATTCTGCTTTCTCATCTCCGCAGCAGAACCCAGATGGAGGTGAACTGTGAAAGGAGCACGCTGAGCTGAAGATGAGCTTTCCCTCCATCACAGCTGAGCCCAAATGAAACTAAAAGGTCTTTGCCCCGGCTAGAGATGAACAGAGATGAGAAAAGACTTCTGGTTTTAGGTAACATGAGGTAAAAGGGCTTAGTTAATAATCAAAGTAGAATTGTGGGTTGAGGTAAAGTAGGGCTCTGACACGTAAGTATCCCAAACTGGCCCCAGCCTCGATTCTATCCCAGAGGTGATGAAGCAAGCTAGGAGTGAGAAAGACCTTTCGTTTGAGGCTCTCTCGTACAGGTAAATGTCACTTCTGGTTTATTAATATTGCCTGCATTTCCTTGGTGCTTTTTAATATTCTAATATGACACATTCAAGATAAATTGTCTTCAGTTTTTTTTTTTTTTTTTTTTTTTTTTACCAGTGTTCTCAAATAAAGGCCATTTTTGAAATGTAGAGCAAATAACTGTAAAATAATACATAGTACATCAACAATCAAATACTTTTTTGACACAAAGATATGTTTCTAAAGTAATTTAATTTATTATTGCCTTTTGATCCTTCAACACTTCTACAACAAACAACAACACTACAACAAAGCCCTCATTCAAGACTTATATTTAACTTTGGGTTGTGAAGGGAAGAGTGCCAGGGGCCTCCTGTCATGGCTTATAAAATATAAACCCGAGACGCTGCTGAGCACAGACCGAGAGAGAATGAGACATCAACTGTGTGAGCATTGACAAAAACACAAAGGATTCAAATAATAGGAATCAGAGTGACATGGCAATAAAAATGTCTGTATCAGTCTCAGTCGTGAAGTGAGCTAAATGTCGGTAAAGTTAGGAAATGTTAGTTTTTAGATATTAGATGGCTAGAAAATACATAGAAAACATAAAATTACTCCTAAACTCACTCTTTCTAGGACTGAAAACTGGCCAAAGGTGCTCCAGGTCTAAACAACCTCAATACTGAGAGCATCATGTGCAAAGACAGAGAGTCAGCGATAACCATTTAACCCATAGATTAATAACCCATTTACTTTAAGGAAAATATAGTTAGCACGTCATGTGGAACATCAGCGTAAAGGGATGCATGGCAGTCAGAGGCCCACAAACAACATCACCAGACGATCAGGCTGATCGAACAATGAAACTCTCTCTTGCTTAGATCCAGAGAGGGATTTCACCAGAACAGTTTTTCTGAGAAACAAGATGTTATCTTACCTATCACATATGTCTTTAGCAATGATAATAACCGTTAGAAAAATGCTAAATGCTCACGTACACGTTTCTCACAACCAGTTGTAATCCTACCAGTGTTAAAAATATATTTATTCTAATTAATTGTAGGTGCTTTTCGTGGTATATCGGTATAATAGAAATTGTGTTGGAGTAAGGTGTTTGGTAACGCGTGCGCCATTTGACAGCTTCAAGGACAGTGAGTCTCCAGTTTCCAGGAAAGCCCTTTGCTCAACAATATAATAATAATAATAATAATAATAATAATAATATAATTTCTTTTATTCTCTGGATTCCGGTTGTCTTGTCTCAATAGGTCTGACGGAGGAGCAGAAGTGTTCTGACATCACAGTATGAGTGTTTGAGTAGGTGAGTGGGTGGCTGGGATCCCCCAGGCTCCCAGGCAGACCTTTGTTCTTTTCTGGCAATAAAAAAGGTGCAATTAAATGCTCCCCAGCAAAATGGCGTTCTATTTCCAATTGCTATCAACTAACTACTTTGACTATTGCATCTGAGAGGAAACAACCATTGTTCACTCAACCGCAAAAGGTCGCTTGTCAGGAAAACAAATAGTTTTGTTTTCATAGCATTCAAACAAATAACCAAAGCCATAACTTTTTTTAAATATTTAAGTCTGCATTAGGAACCAATGGGCTTGGGGCTGAGAGCCAGGGCCGGGTATGAGGGAAACCCTAACCCATTGTTGGTTTTGATCACTGTTGAACAATAAAATATATATAACATCAGTAAACAATATTCCTCGTGATCAAACTGGTAGACATAAATGTCAGAGTTTCTTGTGTCTTTGTATATATATATATATATATATATATATATATATATATATATATATATATATATATATATATATATATATATATATAATGTGTTGGTCTGAGCTGTGGTGCAAGAATCTTTTTGGTTATTATAGTCCAAAAAAGTAAGGGAGCGTTCGGTATTTCTGGAAAGGACCACCGGAGGAAAATAGGGGAGGGCCATGTCTTTTTATTCTGTGCTGAGGGGAGGGTCATCCAACATTTTTCAGTCAAGAGGAGGTGGGGGGGTCACCCAACTTTTGTATTCATGAAACAGCAACATTTCAAAGTGGCTTGTTTGGTGTATATTTTTCCATGTAGCTCTCAGTCTCGGCCCTCCTTCACTACCAGGTGGTCTGACCGCATACGCGGAGTTTGCTGGGGGGCAGGGGGAGCTGCCCCCTGGCGGCTGAAACGGGTAATTTCATTGTTTAAAAAAATGAGTGGAACAATTCAATATGAATTACATCTGGCATGATCAATCATAACACAAAACAACTAAATGGTGGTAGGTTATACATCCGATTTCATATACTGCTTCAGTAAAAACAAGTCTTTCCTGGCTGACGATGGGAGCAGAAGGACGCAAAAAACGAAAGTTACTGTTGCACTAGTCTGGACGTCTTACCGTGCCAAGGTTGCAATAAAGGTTTCCTAAATGCCTCATTTGATGTCAGCTTACTAATTGACTGCAGGTTTTGTGTAGATTTTATAAGTTTATTCCACTTTGTTTAAACGGCGAAGAAGCCTAGTGACCAGCTAGTGACGAGCAACCAGTTTGTGTGTTGAATGTTAGGCTACCCAGAGTGCCTTGCTGACTGGTCTCAATATTTTATTGTTTTATTTCATGTGAATACTAGTTTACTAGAGGAGTAACTTAGTATTTGAAGTAATGCAGTAATGCATGAAGTGTGCATTTAGTTTCCATGCTTATTGTGTTTCCACAACAATGTTAGTGAGTAAATCTACTGAAATGGCCACCACACCATAACAGAGGAGTGGGATGCGTCAGATGAGAATGCAGGGGTTTAGAGACATATGGCATGGCTGTAAAAAACAATGGGGAACTGTATGTCTTTGCCAAGTGCAAACCATTACAGAAGGTATTAAAACATTGCTGGGGGAGGTTCATTCTTTTCTTCCAAATTGTCTTGGATGGTCATAGATATTTTTTTAATGGCAAGGGGAGGGTCATATCTTTTTTGGCTAAAGGTCCCACAATTCCTCCAGTGGCCCCTTAAATAACGAACAGTTCCTAATTAGTCTTTGTGTCAGTACATGCCAAAACATTACTTGGCATCGTACTCTCTCAATAAAGAGGGAAATAGATAGTTGATGTCTCTTAATGAAAATCCTGAATCTTGCTGCTTCTTAGGAAGTGACTTAGGTAACACATTTATATCACACCACTGACCTCTGACAACGAACACTTCTTTATTAGAGGGGAGTAGATTTTATCTATCACACAGCCATGTTGGGTCTCAGTTCCTCGAAACGCCCATGGCTATAGACTTGCGTGACAAGTGAAACACAATGTTTTCACTGTTGTTTAGATGCTCGAATTCCTGTATTTGCTCTGGTGACTCTAGGATCTAACATTGAAGAGAACATCAATAAAGTTACAAAAACAGACATATTAGCAATGATTCCTGTTGCTTGCATCAGCTACAGGAACTTCTCTATTTTGGAAATACGCCATAATAGGATGGCGTATTTGAATCATTACCATTCTTCAGTCACATATTGCCTAAGATTTCCTAATGGCCCTTTAATCTGAATTATATGATGAACAAATCCTTGATAAGCAACCTGCAGCTCGCCATATGGGAGACTGTCTCGCTTCAGCTTTATTGTGTTGAGCAGTGGACTGTATTTTCAGCTTGCTTACAGTAATGTAATTAAACAAAGTAAATACTACATTTCCTTCCCATCATTCCCTGGAGTGAACACCTTTTATCAGGTCCATAAAGAGGCTGGATGTTATTGTGTTTACCAGCAGAAAGGTTCTTTATCAACCAGCCTATTTCTTCAATTCTTCTCTGTGCAAAGCGAACCAGGAACAAAGGAGCAGAGGAGCTGTCGAGAAACGATGTGACGACACAGGATGCTATTAGCAGATCGGCTTGTGAGGTTACACGCAGATTAATTGATTAAAACCTTGTTTTGCACAGGGGAAACTTACTGAGGACAAGCTCTGCTTTGTATCAAGTTGTAGTTGCATGATAAAACAGAAATTTTAAGCTAAAATGTTTTGACGTGCACCAACAACACCAAAACAAATTCCTTGTATGTGTTAAAAACGTACTTGGCAATATAACCCTTTCTGATTCTGATTCTAACCAATTCTAATAAAAAGCTCAAATATGACAAATGGGTGCCAAGTTTAAGAATATTCTGAAGGTAACTCAATTTCAGAGGGAAACAATATCTAAAAGCTGGCTACAGTATTCACACATCTGCGGTTTAAATACTGCAAATGTGTACTATTTTCACGTGTGTAAATAAGTTTTGAAAGAAAACACTAAAAGATTATTAATGTGTTGTGTTTTCAGGGACATGCAAGACAAACATAGCGTACTGTAGAATAAAAGTGGCTTTTATCATTTCACAGTTATTTCCCAGCATATCCTCCCTCTCATCGTCTCTCTCTCTCACTCTCTCTACCTCTCTGTGATTGGCTGAGAGGGCTGATGACACGTCAGAAGCAGGGGAGGTAGGACTATAAAACCTCTGCTCTGGCTCTGTTCAGACACAGACTACCACGCTCCCTACTGAGCTTTACTAAACGGATATTTAACTGCCACCCGACCGAGACACCACCCCTACCAGCTCCATCCTGCTGCTACAGTATGTGTAAAGGACTAGCATCGCTGCCTACCTGCTGCTTGGAAAGGTACATAAAGCGCCACGCAAACATTCACATGGCTGATGTTTTGGGATTTGGATTACAGGATATGGAAGACAGATGTTTTTTTTTTTAATCTTTGTTATCAAATAAAATATATTATCTGTGTGAGAGCATTGGAGAAGTCAAATGACCATTTTAGGTTATGTTAAATTTAGACTTTGCACTCAATGTGAATTCATGCTGCGTTGAGTTTTACCAGTTTTTGCATAGTCAGTATGCAATCAAGGTGTTGTGAAAAATGTATCTAACCTGTTTTTTTGTCCTCACAGGGCCAAGGAGCTGAAAGCAAGGCTGGGGAGCATTTTGCAAAAATCCAATTGGAATCTATCCTGCTGCAAAATAGGGCATAATAAGTAAGCATCACACATATTGTGCTATATACTACTATAAGAATAATTTGACATGTTAATTCTGGGTTAAATCTAATCTCACTACATCTATTTTCAGGCCAACCCTGGAGGAATGCCTTAGGTGGAGAGAGTCCTTTGAAAAACTCCTGTCCAGCAAATGTAAGTAAATATCTTGATTTTCTTGACACATTTGCACACAAAAAATGACAATGCAAATGCCAGTAAATGCATACTGTAGATACACTTATAGACAGATGGAACGCCTGTGGGGACATCATATGCCATAATGGGTAATCAAATTTCCTCTTTCTCCTCAGACGGACTGTGTGCCTTCACAGCCTTCCTGGTGTCTGAGTTCAGCGAGGAGAACATTGCGTTCTACTTTGCTTGTGAAGATTACAGGACTACCAAGTGCACTGCCAAACTACCAGCCAAAGCCCAGAAGATCTATGATGAATTCATTGGCAGCGACGCTCCTCGGGAGGTAAGGAAAACCAATATATATAAAGGATTTAAATCTGAATCCAAAAAGTTAGATTGTGAGGCCTAAAACACATACTTTGCAGTTAGGCTTTGTTATAGCTGCTAACCTCTCCAAAATTGAAAACAGAAAACTAATCTCTTTGTCCTTTTTTTCCAGATTAACATTGACCACGAAACTCGTGACATCACCAGAGCCAACATGCTGGCGGCGTCACCTTCTTGCTTCGACCCGGCCCAGCACAAGATCTACATGCTCATGGCCAAAGACTGCTACCCTCGCTTCCTCCGCTCTCCAGCCTACAGGGATCTAGTGTGCCAAGCCAACCGAAGCGCCAAGGCCACCAAGCAGCGCCAGCAGGAGAAGAAGGCGTGAACTCTCTCCATAAGTTGATGGAGGATTGTTAGTTGTTCGCCTTAAAGGTTGAGAAAGCGAAAGGCATGACATTAGGTGCAGCGTCATAAAGCTGGACGCAGGTGCAAACACAGAGATCGTCACAAGAGAAGCAGTGGATGGGTTAGTTCTGTAGACGCCGACGATTGAAGAGAAAAGGAAAATGGAAATAAAATTTGAGGTTGATGCCTTAAGTGGACTGCTGTGTGAACACAGATGAAGTTTGTACATCGTACAAGTGAAATTATTACAGACTGAGTGACAACCAAAACGGGAGGGAAGGAGAAAAGCACTTTTCTTTGCCATTAGGCAAACATTTGTGGTTGTGATGTGCAATGTATATCTGTCAAGGTCTTACACTGTTTGCGAACAGGCATGAAAGGTACTTTATGATTTTGTATTTATTTGTATTTATTTGCCTGTAATATAAAGTATGTGTCACATTCCTACCAAAACACAGATGAAAAAAACATGTGCAATTTAATTTATATTATAGTATTTATATCACTTTTGTCTTTTTTACGTACCAGAAAATAAACTACATTATTTGGAAATAAAATGCTAAAATGTGTTGTCCCTTTCCTGTCATGGTTTAAATAATATTTTGATCTTTATTATAGAAATTGCTGAGCAGAGTCACATACAATACAGTAATGAAAAACATGTTACAGTTATTATGACACTTACGATGCCATGGGTATTTAAAGTATCTCACATACTCACACCAGTGACATAAATGAAAAATCAAATGTAAACATATGGTCAGGTGGAGTATTTGCACAACTTCTTGCAAACTCTGAGTCTGCATGTTTAATCATTCACACTACCTGATATAAAATTGACAGTGAGGCCTTCTGCAACTGATGTTGTGCAGAACTGTTATTCACCTTGGAAACAGCTCTGCTCTGTTTTATAAAGAACTCCGACAATGACAGCATCCGTCTGCTCTGAGCTTTTGTCCCATATCACGTGAATGAGAAAGAGCTTTCTAGCAAACAGGAAGCACGAAGAGATTATGTGACAGCATTAACGTAATAGGAAGGGCAATAAAACTTTATTATTACCCTAGCAACTGTTTGCACTTGCCATCACCGTCAGATAATAAATGGCAGCAAAGTTGCTACCTGGCTAGAGCACAACCCCTACTGTCTACAAACCAAGCATGTAGAAAAAAACATAAGGGATAATTCAAAGCCCTCTGGTTAGGTAATGATGACATTGATTACAGTGATAAAGCTGGTTATCTCATTTGTTCTCATTGAAATGTTAACCAGAGCCACTATGATTGCTTTGAAAAAGTGCATTTCACCAGCAGGCAGTGTACAACATGCGGCTGATTGTCTACTTTGCGTATTCAGATGTCATCAGTGAAGAGTGGAGCCAGTGTCAGGTGGACAACAGCTGGTCCAAAGGCCTGATGCATATCAACATCTCATAATGCTGCCTTCCTCTCCATAGTAACCCTTTGACATTTTTTTCTCTAGATCTAATCATAGCAATGGCCATCTGTAATACTGGTTTTACTGTATACTTTTTGACATATTGGGAACAATGTGGCAGGGGTGCATCCAAGAGCTACATGTTCAGATTTAAGTTTCTTTTACAAAAATTGGAAGTGGACATGCTGGAAGGAAATGCAATCAAATATAAACCCCACATTTTCACAATCATATACAGTAAATCACTTGCTTGAGAATGAGGATGATAGCCAATAGCCTATACTCTGGCTCAAATGAATATGGGCGGCCATCCAATTACAACGACCTCATCCACATTGTCAAAACCATTTAAATATTGAGCCATGGCACTGGCAAACTTTTAGATAACAGGAGCCTATCATTTCTGCAGCCCACTCAACAACAACAACAGACATCCTGAACACCTTTTTCTCGAGTCGCGTTCCACTCTCCACACCGATGTCTTCGGACAAAAACTCACGTCCTGAGATCGATAATGTTGTCAGACACTTTTAGTAACAATCTGAGCCTGTCAGTAGCAACAGCAAAAAAATCACTTTTAGTGGACAAAAAGCAAGGCTGCACGATTGCCCTTTAGGTTACATTGCAGCTCGGTTCACGCCGGCCCGTCATTGCAAATCTTGGACCAAATTCAAAGATTTTTGGTCACATCAGTCTATTAGACCCAAATGCATGGGGAAATGGGGTTGAAAAAAAACGCTAGTTACCCTTGAAGTACAGTACTTGAGTAAATGTACTCAGTTACAGTCATGTGAAAAAATTAGGACACCCATGCTAAAGTTGACTAAAAAGAGGAATAAAAAAATCATCTTTTGGAAAGTGATCTTAATGCCTTAATTAAAAAAATGAGGAAAAATCCAATCTTTAAGGACACCAATTTTCTTTGTGAATGAATAATGTATCGTAAATAAATAAATCTTCTTCCTTAAAATACAGGGGGCGTAAGTCAGTACACCCCTATGTTAAATTCCCATAGAGGCAGGCAGATTTTTATTTTTAAAGGCCAGTTATTTCATGGATCCAGGATACTATGCATCCTGATAAAGTTCCCTTGGCCTTTGGAATTAAAATAGCCCCACATCATCACATCCCCTTCACCATACCTAGAGACTGGCATGGGGCACTTTCCATAAAATCATCTCTCAATGCAAATCAAACCAGATATTAGACTAACTGAAATAAAACCAAGCCATATTCATGCGCCATTTTGAAATACGTTAGCAGATAAGGGACATACAGGACATACTGCTCCGCCTTTCGCGTTTTTGCTGTCACATGATAAACTCACAGGTGCTGCTAATGCTGCTAATGGGTATCGTAGCTTCCCGGCCACGGCAACTTTGAAGAAGGAAATGTGGCCTTCATGCATAAATAAATAGCACTCAATGTGCTCAAAGCACGGCTTGGCTCGGCTCGGCTCGAATCGACTTGGCTGCGGTGCCCCCTCCTCCTTTTTCCATTGCAGATTTAGTACCACCTCATGCGTGAGGCGAGCATGGTTGGTTGTCATAGCGACGCCGCAGATAACTGCCGTTACCTAACGCGACACACACAGAACGTGGAAGGTGTGTTGTTTGTGATTCTCGGCACGGGGCTGTTTGCCAGAAACACATTTTGTTTCAAAAGAAGCTGGAGGCAGCAAAAAAAACACCGCTGGCTCAACTATTTAACAATGGCGGGTTTGTTCAGGACACCCCCGTCTGATACTAAAAAAAGTACTTGTTAGCTAGTACCAGGTACTTTTTTTCATAATGGAAAAACAAAAAAGTCGAGTAGAGTCGAGTAGAGTCGAGTAGAGTAGAGTCGAGTAGAGTCGAGTAGAGTCGAGTAGAGTAGAGTAGAGTAGAGTAGAGTAGAGTCGAGTCGAGTCGAGTCGAGTCGAGTCGAGTAGAGTCGAGTAGAGTAGAGTAGAGTCGAGTAGAGTCGAGTAGAGTCGAGTAGAGTAGAGTAGAGTCGAGTAGAGTCGAGTAGAGTAGAGTAGAGTAGAGTCGAGTAGAGTCGAGTAGAGTCGAGTAGAGTAGAGTCGAGTAGAGTAGAGTAGAGTAGAGTAGAGTAGAGTAGAGTAGAGTCGAGTAGAGTAGAGTAGAGTCGAGTAGAGTCGAGTAGAGTAGAGTAGAGTAGAGTAGAGTAGAGTAGAGTCGAGTAGAGTAGAGTAGAGTAGAGTCGAGTAGAGTAGAGTAGAGTCGAGTAGAGTAGAGTAGAGTCGAGTAGAGTAGAGTCGAGTAGAGTCGAGTAGAGTCGAGTAGAGTAGAGTAGAGTCGAGCAGGTACCATGTGATGGAAAAACGCCATAACACTCAGCTGATGCGCTCCAGACACAAAACTGAACTAGTTACAGATTTCTTTTCTCTTTCCAAAATTAGACAATTAAACAATAATGTCTTTAAACAAATACACGTTTCACACGTTTTGTAACATAATGCCACAAGGGTGATCTCTTTTTTTTCTTAGTTATTAAAAAACAGCATTTTTAAGATACAGGATTACATGATGAACAGTATCTCTCTAAAATCATTATCATTTTGAGTGTTAAGTAGTAAAGTTTAGATTTATACCAGTGCAATATGTCTCTGTAAGTCATGTCGGTGGTCCTGCATTGCAAAGGTGCTGTACCTCCTACACCAGCAGTGTTTGGTATAATCATGAAGTGACACTGACATCTAGTGGTGTGAGTTGTTTAGTTCAGAGATCTTCAACAGGGGGTCCTCAGAGTCACTGCAGGGAGCCTCCAAATTATTGTCGATTTTTGAAAGTTTTTTCAAAAATGAAAATGTCTTAACATAATTCCAACATATTATTAGCAAATATAAATCCTAACTGATGATAGGCTTACTGCCCTATAGGTAAGGTAGTCACTAAGGTAGCCATCCACAGATACAGTTCGTCCTAATGATTCACTGTGCCACACTGCCACTGTGTAACATTAAAAGGTGATTTTTAAAGTCATGCCAATTTTAATAGCTTAGTATTCTATGCAAAAAAAAATTGTAAAATGTATAAAGGCTTAAGACTGCCCTACACATTAGTGTAGGCCCAGTTGAATATGCAACTTAATTTTATGCAATATATGTAGTAGGGGGTCACTGCTTGGTCTCTCGTTCAGTTAAGGGGTCCTTGGTTTAAAAAACATTGAAGAAGTGGCTGGGTTGGTCAGTTGGTAGAGCAGGCGCACATATTCATAGAGGTTTATACCTCAATGCAGAGGTCCAGGGTTCAACTCTGACCTGTGACGATTTCCTGCATGTCTTCCCCCTCTCTCTTCCCCTTTCATATCAAGCTGTCCTATCCATTAAAGGTGGAAAAGCCCAAAAAAAACATTGAAGACCCATGGTTTATAACAGTGGTTCTCAAACTTTTTTTAAATAATGTACCCCCTTTAAATAGTTTTTTTAACCCTTGTATTGTCTTCCCATCAAATGTACCTGATTTGGTTTGCCTGTTTATAAAGCATAAAGTAGCCTGTAAATGATCCCCCATTTCTGTCTTACGTCTTCTTAGCCAACTTGATTCCAGCTTATTACCATTACTCGTTTTACTGTTTGGACTGTATTGTCACTGCACCTCATTTACATGAAATGATGCCTAATTTTTGAGTAAAATTAGCAGAAATTCTGATTAATTTTGACTAGTTAAGATCAAAGGAACATGTGTTTATGTATTATCACAGATTTTGACCTGGGTAGACCATGAAAGTAGTGATCATCAATATTTATTTTAGTTTTGCATGTTATTTTTGGGGAAATTTGGTTGAAAGAAACCTATATTTCTAAAAACTAACTTCGAAAAACGGGTCAAATTTGACACGTGGACAACACGAGCGTTAAGCCAAGTCCAGCCCAAAGCATTTTTGGTAGAAAAAAACAAGACTATATAAAGAGGTACGATACAGTGTCAGCAGTGATAGATGTACTAAACAACAACCTTGTAACTGTATGTAAAACATTGAAATCCTACATTTCAAATGTTTAGAATATATTACTTTATTCACTGATTATAATAGCAGGCTACTATTTTAGGAATAATGCATGATATATTTTTAAATTAGTATTTTGCAAAGATCTCACTTACCCCTTGCAGTACTCGCATTACGCGTACCCCCATTTGAGAAACACTGGTTTATAATGTTGTGGACAGTCCCCTTTAATTAACTGTACAGTAAAAGGAGCAGCTTTACCCTTTACGGCTAATTTCCAGCTGTAGTCTACAGCCAGTTGTCAACAGGCATCCTGAAATACAATGGTTAAGACATTCAAATAAAATCACTAGATTTGCCAGCTACTGGAAATAAATTCAGAATTGGACCATTGACTCTTTCCAGCCAGTGGTTCCCAAACAGGGAGATGTAAGTAATGAAAGAGAGCAAAAACAATCTTAAATTGTGTGAAATACTTTTACCTCTCTGAGCCTAGTAAAAAAATGTAAACTAAACATCCCAAGACAGACAAATCCGTCTTTTTTTTTGCCCACACCAAGGCCATAACCTGTGAAAACCTGAGGAGTAGATTACTTTGCATTCTTAGGCAGAGCAAGAAGAAGAGTTATAATCAAAGCCTTTAGTTAGTCAGGCATATTGGTTAAAGCACAGACCTGTTTGAACCTCTCAGGGTGGAAGAAGATTGTTTACATCTTATACTCTAAAGAGACAACTGCAAATGGCCAATATTGCATCTCATTATGAAATAACCCAACAGATAAAGAGAACACAGCTGTCACAATGACATCAAAATAGTATCATAAAAGAAAAATAAATAATGGCCATACAAATCATATCATGCAGTGTCATCAGTATGTACAATTATAAAGTGATTTATAAAAAGGGTGTGTAATCTATGTTCCAATTAATTCCAATTAAATTCCAATTAATGTTTCTTAGATATTACTTCATATTAATGGGTCACAAGCCAAGAAGGTTGAGAGAACAGAGTTATTCACCATTTGATATTTGGGCCAGTTTGCCCTTCAGATTAGCAAATACATTTTCTCACTAAAAAGAGATTTAAAATGAAGTCAGGCACTGACAGCACTGGGGGGCAGTGAAAGGCTGGGAATAAACCTTAACATGCAGGCCTGCTGTCCGTTTTCTTCTCCTTCGTTTTTTCTCACTTCTGACATTTACGGTCATATTAAACAAGATTATTTATTTATTTATTTATTTATTTATTTATTTGACAGGGACAATGCACATCTCCTTAGCAGTACCAGAGTTAGCTATAAGCTAATTTTCATCTGTAGTCCCTGGGCAGGAAACCGAGAATAACATCTCTGTGAAAAGGGAAAGCTAACACTGAGTATAACAACGCTAACACAGTAGTAAATGACAGCAATCAAATTTCACAGTATTAAAACTCATCCAGAACAACAACAACAACAACAACAACAACAACAAAAACCCCACTCCAACAACAAGAACCACAACATGAAAACAACACTACAACAGTACCATTTTAACAGCATTAAACACAACAACAATAGTACCAACAATAAGATCACAGCATTAAGACCCAACTACAACAGGACTTCACAACATTAGGATTAGCTTAGTTTAAGTTTGGCTTTATGCTTGATGGGAACATGATTGGGTTGATTTCAGCCATGATTTAATCTGTACTTTAAAACCAGCAAAGCTGTTACATTCTCTGATCTCGCTTGGTACTGAGTTCCAATACTTTGTGGCTCTAACAGAGAAGACTGATGTGCCAAACTCAGTAGATCTGTGCTGTACTGCTCAGTCACCTCTGTTGGTCGCCCTAGTTCTCCTCCCATCGCCTGAACGCAGTGATACAAACTCATTTAATGGGGGAGCAGCCAAGTCATGGATTAATTTATAGACTAGACTAACATCAGCAAGAAAAACAAAACTGTCAAATGTCATGAGATTATGTCTTTGGATTATGTTACAGTGGTGATAACTTGATGGCTTTTTGTCCAATGCCTAGAGTGTTTGTTTATAAAGGGTTTGAAGTGGAGCAAGTGTTGTTTTTTCAGCTTGTGACCAGCTTGTGATACAGTATGATATGTGTGAAAGAATCAGTTTTGCTGCATGTAAGGTAATGATAGAGAACTAACGTGAAACCTAAAGGATCAAGGTCAGGGGGGAAGGGGGAGGATGTGGTTAAATACAATATAACTCTAAATTAGACTTAACTGTAACACTTTTCTTTTTTTAGATTATTTTAGGCTTTTATTTGATAGGACAGTTTAGGCATGAAAGGGGAGAGAGAGAGCAGATGACATGCAGCAAAGGCCTGCAGATTTGAACCTGCGGCCGCTGCCTCGAGATCTAAGCCTCTATACATGGGGCACACGCTCTACTAGGTGAGCTACCCAGGTGCCCCAATTGGACTTAACTTTGAGGAAATGTTAATGAATTCCTGTCTTAAATGAATGTTCATGTGTAAAAAAAGTAGAAATGGACATGGAAAAACTACAGAGGACACATCCTCCATGTCAGTGACAGCCTTAATGTTGCTGGACAGTTCAGAATGTGCACTGGAAAGCACATACTGTACTGTATGTTCATCATAACGGAATGAACCCTTCAGAGCCACGATCGTCTTCATCATGTATGGCTGTACACAACCCTGTGACCCTGAGTTTAAAATAGGTGCCGAAAACACACAGGGTTCGGACCCCCCCTCAGTGGCTGCTGAGACGAGAGCAGATGTGGAAGAGATGACCCAATGTGCGCATTCCTCAGTATCTTCCCCAGGAGTGGACATGTGCAGTGTGCAACTCCCTAACGCAGACGCACCTCAGTGTGGCATGGACCTCTGGGGGGGCTTTCTTTTCCTCCCATAGTGCATCCGTCACATCCCCTCATGCATGCCTGCTGCACAAAAACATGTTATGTGCCATTCTTTATGTTTTGTGCCGTTCTTTGTTATTCTAACAGAGTAGAAACCAAGGAGTAGGATGTGAAAGGAGGAGAAGATGTAGGAGAGCAGATAGAAAGAAGGAGGCGATTCATGATAAACATATTAGATGCGTGGGCCAGAACAGAGATGGACAGGAGGAGGGAACGCAGCAGCATATTACACTCCAAGCGTGGGAAATCTCCTGGTGTGGGTCCCTAGTGACAAAGGAAAACTGT
Organism: Zingel zingel; assembly: GCA_023566125.1. Taxonomy (NCBI): domain Eukaryota; kingdom Metazoa; phylum Chordata; class Actinopteri; order Perciformes; family Percidae; genus Zingel; species Zingel zingel. The sequence goes on along the minus strand of CM042322.1, from coordinate 35,925,849 downwards.
GCTAGTGACTGTCAATTCCTCAGGGTTCACATCCCTCTGTGGAAAAATAAAGGCTTCACATACTGAATATCTGCTGCATCTTTCATTCCCTGTATTGATGTATCATTTAATCTTAGAGTGAATGTATTTCAGTAAGGAGTAGTTCTAGTTTGGTATTGATATATTCTTGCGATGAAGGCTCTGGATAGTGTCATGACACCGGGAGTAGGATCAAGAATCCCGCTTATGTGCATGCTTTATTTCAAATGTTTCCAACTTCCTTAGACTGAAATCTTAAACATAGCTAATAGCCAACAGCATACACTGTGGTGGAATGTAACTCGTGGGTACATTTACTCAAGTACTGTAACTCTGTATAATTTTGAGGTACAATTTCCTGCTACTGCTACTTCTTCTACTTCTTCTTCTATACTGAAAATATTCTACTTCACTACATTTATTTGAGAGCTATACTTTTTGGGGTGGCATTTTGTAGGCCTTTATAGGACAGCTGAAGACATGAAAGGGGAGAGAGAGAGAGAGGGGGAATGACATGCAGCAAAGGACTGCAGGGCGGAGTCAAACCTGCGGCCGCTGCGTCAAGAAGTAAACCTATATATATGGGCGCCTGCTCTACCGGGTGAGCTACCCAGGCCCCCTTGAGAGCTATATTTACCTAGAATAAGATGTAACATAAAACAAGTGATACACTTATAAAATAATGCATTTAAAGATAAAACCAGTCACGTTTTTCACATGTATGATTCGGAAGCAGTTCCAACATAATCTCTAAACTTCTCAGATGGTTTCATTTTATTTCATACTCGAAATCAAATGAGATGAGATGATCCAACATTTCACGAAGAACCCAAGTTTAGACAAAAGTAAAAAATCTGTCTATTACTTTTACTTTAACATGATTTTGAATGCAGAGCTTTTACTCTATTTTTGCATTGTTGAATTTGTACTTTTACTTTTTAAGACCGTAAAGTGACTTAAAAATATACACAAATAGACAAATGTACAGAAGGCAAAGATTGAATAGGGCAAATATTTAGATAATAATAGTAATGAAAATAGAAGGACAAAGGGATATAAAAGAGTATGCCTACGTTTTCTGCTCTACTAAAACATTCTGTCACACACTCTGTCAAAAACTTGTGTTGCAATCTGCCATATCAACATGAGGCAATTGAGCTTACTTTGGTTTGAACTGCAGGAGAGTGTTGCTGCATATAATTCCACTCTAAGCACATACAGGTTCGATTACTATTTTTCAGCTATTGTTTTGATAGTTTTCCGCCGGGCCGACCTTAAAACTTTGTCTAACCCTTTCTCAGCATCCATTGTGGTCTGGGGAACGCTCCACACTTATTTCAGAGGGAGGCTGTGTGTTTTTTAAGGTCACTACTTTGAAGTCTTTGACGATCTCAAACGCACATCCGCCAGATCTAATCACATGTGTTTTAGCAGCATGCCAATGTTGACATATTTCTGCGTAAATGCTTCAATAATTCTGACCAGATGTTTGCACAATAACAAAGAGGGCCTTGCTACACATCTCTTGATTCAGAGATCTTTCAAATAGAACAAAAAGCTCATTCATTTCAAAATGGACGCAGAACTGTGAAGCATTTTTTCACATTTTCAGAATTTACTGCTCTGTGCCTCATCCCCTTATTCTCTCTGGATCAAAAGCCAACAATTGTTATTAAAATGTGAACCCCTTATTTATGTCCTGACAGAGTTTAAACGGGCTGAAACGTTAATTGCAATGAATTTATCATTTGGTAGTCCTGAAAAATGCAACGTTTTGTAATGTGGCAAAGGTCAACAGTCTAGAAAATCAGCAATGAGGGACAGGGGTTTACGCTCACTGACAAGGGGAGTTAAACAACTAAACGACAGCTTGAACCAACAACGCGTTTAGTCGTGTGTGTTGTTGTAAAGTTAGGATGGTCATTTCTGCTTTTTATGTGTATCCTTTATTTTAAAACATGTGTTTCATGCTATATGGGCTTTAATTTCATTTGTCTGAATTTTGTCCTCATCTTTTTAATTTTGACTTTTCTTATCAACCAGCCTATCAACCTCAGATAAAAAATGAGCCATCTGGCTCTGTCTGGTGCATTTTATCATAATGATGTCAATTAATGTGCATCGCCCCTGACAGATAAATAAATAAAGTATCATGATTAGAAATGCCTTCTATACTCTTCTATTAAGTATTGATCGGGTCTGGCAGGTTGTAGCTTGCCAACGCCATCTGTTGTGATCGCTTCTGTTTATAATATATTTACTCACATTAGCTGGTGGGTTTGTCACTTTTTAACCTCATGCAATGACAACAAGGCAAAAAAACGGTCAGAACAACTTAGAGCTAAACGCTCTAAAGACAGACAGTGGAGATAGTTGTGGATTTTTGGAACAACGTAGCCCCAGAGGCGTAGCACAAAATTCTGGGCCCTGTAGAAAGGCATTCTCTATGGGCCCCTCCACACATCCACAGCTATTTATTCTAGCATCTTTTTGGGCCATCCTCACATGAGGGCCCTGGGTACTCAGTCCCCTTTCCACCCCCAGTCCGACACCCCTGCACCCGCCCCCATCACCCTGAGTGACTTCCCAGTCAACACTGTCACAGTCTGACTCCTTTTATATCCTGGGCTCCATCATCACCCAGACCTCAAGTGGGAGCTAAGCAGTAGCTCGCTCATCAAAAAGGCACAACAGACCATTTACTTCCTGCATCAGATGAAGAAATTGAACCTGCTAAAGTCAATGATGATGCACTTCTACACCACCTTCATTGAGTCCATTCTCACCTCCTCTATCACTATCTGCCAAGAAGAAGGGTATCACCCACTCTGCTGAAAAGGTGATTGGCTGCAATCTGCCGGCCCTCCAGGTCCTGTACTCCCCTCTAGCCCCCCCAACAGTCACTAAACATTACATTTACAAATAGTATACCTACTGTATATACATACTTTTGGACATGTGTACTTCATTTATTGAAACTGGAGACTTCTGGGAATTTAGATCCATTGTACTGACAGACTGTATGTTGCAGAAAGTTTGTCATATTTTTTGGAGGAAGGAGGACACATAGAGCTCAACAGTAACCGCCCACTTTTTGAACAGCTCTGGATCCAGAAGTGATTTTCCCCATTCAATATCTCCATTGATGTTTAATTGAGTGCTTACATAAAGAGTTTTAAGGTTGGAACCAGCCAACCAGCTCTGAGATGAATCATTACCATAAAACATTTGATTGATTGCAAAAGAACATTTTGAAAACGGCAAGAATGGCTGCGTACAAAAAAACGATCATATACTTCAATGGTAGCAGCTCGCTATAGCCTTTCCCGGGTGTGGTAAACATTTCCATGGTAACAGTGAGCTCCACCAATTAGAGACGTCACTGTTACACTTAGGATTGTGGGTAGTGTTATTACTTCTCCAAGATATTGTGAAAAAAACAAACATGTTTTTCTTAAAACAAGGTTGATATACAAACTTTTGGCTTCTACATGAGCATAAACCATCGTTTCCCAATCTCATAGCTTGTGGTAAGTCTACCCTGATGGTTTAAACGTTATGGCTAATAATAAAAATCCTTATTGAGAAAATGAATGGGATTTTTACTTCGGCAACCACACTGTTGAGCTCTATTGAAAACTGTGAATGGAAAGTATGCTTCTCATCCAGAAGGGGTGGGCTGGGGGGGTACTTTTCTGTCTGAGACTGCATCAGTGTTTGAGTTCCCAGCTTAGAGTCTATTGGCTGCACATGCAGTAATATACACAACACAGGCCGACGTCATGTAGCTCAGAGAGCTGAAACATTCACCAGATTAAACCTTCTCTTGAAGTGCTCTTCAGTGCATTAACCCTCCTCAAAGACAAACTTATTGTACATGATCTCCATAGACAACTGGCTGTTTCCACCATGGGACTGGACACTCTTCAGGTCACTGGCTGCACACAGAACAACAACCGCCTAACAATCACATCAAACTATTGCTGTTTTTCATATCCTGGCTTAGTTTCACTGTCATGTTTATTTTGGCTTTCTGTTATATTGCCAATTTTAAGGCTATTTGATCTGATTTGTGTCCAGATCTCTGAAAACCAAACACACGTAGACCACATGCCTGAAATAAATGGCTTGTGATAAACACTGTTGTTCTAAAGTTGAGGTTTATCTGATCTGATATAGATGGTGAAGTTCTTTAGCTGTCAAAATACACAGGAATAACTTGTGTGGTTGGACACAGTGTTTCTTACACATTTCTGCGAGCTCACGTATTTGCATGTGTTTTATGTTGCTTTAATTCTCAAACAAAACCTTTGCTGCTATTGAAACGGGAATGAAATCCAAATTGTAAATTTATGAAAACGAACAAACTGCAAAATGTATATTTTTTGTTGTTTTTTGGGGGGAAGGGGTTTATTTGTTCATTTTATTTATTGCAAGCAAATAATACACATAACACACACAATATGATGTCATGTCTTACAAAAAGAAGAAAACTACAAAAACAATTGGACAAAAAAAAACACAAGCAAAAACTTTAATTAGTAATTCAAATAATTAGGTTTGGCAGGTAATTAGGACAGTAGCGTTACATTTAGAAACTGAAATATACCAACCTGTTCTCACACCCAACTTGTCAAATACAGCAGCGTGGTCAGTGGCCCTCAGCGTCTGATACCAATGCACAAGGCAACCTTTGGTGTCTGTATGAGATGTACCGGACAGAACTGTGAGATAATGTAATATAAAGAGCGACAAATTCTGCATAGGGAGGAGGTCTGAGTGGATAGCAGAGATGGGGACTCGAGTCTGAGACTCGGACTCGAGTCGCACTTAAGTCACACAAACAGCTGACTTCAGACTTGACTCGGACTCGACCCAAAAGACTTCAGACTTGACTTGCGACTCGACCCAAAAGACTTTAGACTTGACTCGGACTCGAGCTTCGAGACTCGTCAACAACCTATTTTCATGCAATTATTGCTTTTTAAATCTAAATTGATTTATGTATTTCTATTTTCTTTTATTGGCGCATATACGTTGGGGAAACGCATGACGAGCTGCGTGTCCCTTGGCCTTTGCCGTAATGTGCAATGTACGCGTGCGCTATGCGGCGCGCGCACACATCAAAAAATGCAGCGACGATGGCGACACCAAGTCCTCCTGCAGTTGTGCCTTTTGTCATTAGTTTTGCTTACAATAACTTCAGAAACAGTGGCAGTAAGCGAACAGCTACATGCAAGGAGTGTGGCACCAAGATACATGACGCTGGATCAACAACATCGAACTTCATCAGACATCTCAAAGAGCACCCAGATAGGTCAGTCACTCACGCTAATGTGAAAGAGACGTTACATTTAGCATATATCGCCACAGGTAACAAGCTAACCATCGCAAAGTGTTGTGCTAATGCTGGGGACAGGCAAATTGTATTGTTATAGTTGTATCCATATGATGTGACAGACTTAGGTTAATATTTCACCAGTAGCAGAAGATTAGACTATACGATGTCCTAAGTTGAAGAACACTGAAAAATGTAATGCATGATGAGGTTGGGCTTTACAGCCAGTTAGTAACACAGACAAACATGTATTCTTTGGTGCAGATACCAAAATGTTGAAAAATACAGTTATGAAATTGAAACAGAGTCCTTAATTTGTGTTTCTTCAGATTGCATTGCAGTAGACCCCATAAAGTTATCCTACAACTGATTTTGATACTGTACTGTATGGATGGTAGCTACAGGACATGCTTTGAATTCATAAGATTTAACAATACAGGGTTAGGGACAGATCAGACTTGAGACTTGACTTGGACTTGACTTGGACTCATGGCAAAAGACTTGAGACTTGACTTGACCTTCCCCTCAAAGACTTGAGACTTGACTTGGACTCGAGCTCAAAGACTTGAGACTTGACTTGGACTCGAGCTCAAAGACTTGAGACTTGACTTGGACTTCCAAAAAATGACTTGTGAACATCTCTGGTGGATAGATGGGTCAAACATACTGTACATAGGACTTTCACCCAGAAGACCGCTGTCCATGTTCTGTGTGAAAACAAAAGTCTACGTTGCCTTATTTCAAACTTACGCATGTAAGTTTAACTAACTTTCTTAGATATTTAACTAACGTCACAAACATAAGTTACATAACAAATGCATTTATTTTGACCCAAACCACCATTTTTGTTGCCTAAAACTAACCCTACCCTGCATGTTGAAAAATAAAATCAATGGAATACCCAGAGGGTTAAAAAACGTCAAGGGGTCCTGACCAAGTGTCCATACGTGACGAGGTTGGAGTGAGAATATGTTGAATATATGACAGGTAGAGCATATTTTGAGTTTTATATAGTTCACTCTTCACTGGAGCAAATTTTCTTCCCAATTTATGTTGTGTTGTGCTACTTTGTAATGGTTGTAGCAATAGTTTTTTTTCCTAAAAGAAATTGGCTTTGCAATGTATACATTAAGTATTGGGTTTACCGTGATACTGTAATTCATAGTTTCTATTCATTTAGTGTGTTATCTGTGTTACATAAAAAGGAGCCCAATAGATCCAATAATAGCATTTAGCGCTGACCTCTCCAATGGAAAATTAATTTTCTATCTAAACAAAGAATGCAATTTATTTCTCTAAGGCAGGAATGATAACGAATACATCATTATTTTTCCTGGTCCCCCCCCCCCCCCCCCCCCCCCCCCACCACCCTTAGTGTTCAGGCCACAATTCTGTAACAGATAAATCCATCGTAATTCCAGAGAAAACAGTCAGTGTAGCTCTTCTCTGCCCCCCTGTAAATGCCACGTTCACCGGAAAAGCCTTTGCAAATAAACAATTTAAGGATAACAATTAATGATACTGTGGGAAAAGCGATTTCATTTCCTCTGTGCACAGAGCACTGAGAAACTGGACACCTCCTAAATCACCCTGCCTCATGCCTGAGATTCAGCACGGCTTAACAAGAAAGCGAGAACAGGGCTTGTAGCAAATCAGGCATTTCCTCCCAATTTGGATTCAATCTAGGCCCAATAAAGTGAAGAGTCTGAGGCTGATGATGTTAAAATCACCTGAACGTGTCTGTGTGTGTGGCCTTAATTCAATCTGTCAATGGAGACCTTTGTGACCTCCCTCCCTCCCTCCCTCTCTGTCATCATACATGTTTGCTGTATTAAAACAAGTACCAAAAGGCATGGGATAGTTACGTCATATCCTGTGTATTGTGAAATTAACTGGAGCACTCAAAGTTATTTTTTATCACCTCCCTTATGGAGTTATATTCCTATCTTTATTCAAGAGCGCATTCTTTCAATTTGAGCCCTAATATCTGTTTTTCTCTTCAACTATACTACAAGGTATCAGTTGGATCTGATTCCTTGTGTCAGTCTTTCACTCCAACAAATTACACAAAAAACACATTAACAACAAATACTTCTAAACAAATAATTACTCATATTTTAGGCCAATGTTTTCTGTGTTGTTGTATTCAAATGTGTTACATTTCAAGACACAGGTTGTATGGAGCCAAAAATTCCACAGACCCAAAATGACTGTAGAGCTTATCAATGCCACTTGTAAAAACTAAATATGATCATTTGTATTACTATTAGGGATGCACAGATACTGATACCAGTATTGGGTTGATACTGTGCTCATGTACTGATACTCGTATTCATAAAACTACTCCAATGTCACTGCACCCGTGACACTTCATGCATCACCTCATGTAACGCTAGTTAGCACTACACTTGGCAGCAGGTAACATTAACCTACCATTAGCTAATAGCTTGCTTAAACACTGTTAAACGTCTTAATGGACTAAAGTGTGGCTGTATTTCACTTGAAAAGGTTCAAACACCGGGAGACCCGGTCCGGGACATGCGGTCCAGGACACTGTATCTTTAGCAACAGGCAACAGCCTGTTGCTAAAGATACAGTGTAGCTTAGCCTGCAGATTCACTTTTCCAGACACCATGACCACTGCCAGTATTGGAGATGATGGAGAAACAACAAAACAGTTAAATCCTCATGCTTCCCTGAAGTCACCGTGTGGGAACATTTTGCCTTCCCCGTGAGTTACAGTGTAAGGCTGCATGTCACGCTAGTAAACACTAATAACACGTTACACTTGGCAGCAGGTAACATTAGCCTACCTTTAGCTACAGTAGTAACTGGATTAAACACAGTTTAAATGCTGACAGCCAAACGGTGCAGACATGTGACTGTATTTCACTGTAGAGGATTCCAACAGAGGGACATACAACAGTCTGCCACTAAAGCTATGAGCTAAAAGACACCAACCAGCACTGGTCACTGCTGTTGTCGGAATACAACACAGACAGGGCTAAATGTTGCATTTATGGGTAACTGGTAAACCCTGCGGTCCATTCAAAGTTATTGTGAACCGTAAACCGTGATCCGAACCATGAGTTTTGTGACCTGTTGCACCTCTATTTGAGAGGGATGGGGAATTATATTGCAAGCCATTATCTCATTGTTTCATTATTAAAATGTGTGGTATAAGTACATAAGAAATGAATTGCTTAAAATATAGGCAGTTCAAAAAACCTAAAGCTGATGCCTGGTTGCCAAGCCTGATCAAGCAAAAATGGGAAATAATTCCACCTACAAAGCTTCAACAATTTGTTTCCTCACAAACCCTTATTGAGTGTTGTTAAAAGAAAAGGTGATGTAACACAGTGGTAATTATGCCCCTGTCCCAGCTTTTTTGGAATGTGTTGTAGGCATCAAATTCAAAATGAGTGAATATTTAAAAAAACAAACAAAGTTTATCCGTTTGAACATTAAATATATTGTCTTTGTAGTGTATTCAATTGAATACAGGTTGAAAAGGATTTGCAAATCATTGTATTCTTTTTTTATTTACGATTTACACAACGTCCCAACTTCATTGGAACTGGGGTTTGTACATGTTTTCAAAGTAATTGTAAGAACTGCAATGGTTTTATTAAGTAATATCGGTACTCGGTATCGGCAAGTACCCAAATGTAATTACTTGTACTTGGTCTTAGAAAAGTGGTATCGGTGCATTTACTTACTTATTATTCATTATAACTCTTCCACAATTTAACTGTATTTTTCTTGTTGTAACTGTGCTTTGTTTCTTCAATGTATTTTGATTGTTTATGTTTACAATGTATGCCTCTGTTAGGCAAGTTTTGGGACGCTAAAATGTAATCTATCTAAGAGCTATACTGATCTTAAGAGAGGTAACATAAAACCCAGTAGAGCGGCTAGTACAAGCTGATGGCTTTTATTATGCTAATAATCCAAAAGATCACAATCAAAAATGCAAATCAAAGAAACTGTAAAGCCCTTTCTGGGAATATCTTATTGTTGCAACTCCAAGCAATAGTATCAAAAAAGACTTTGTATTACCGGCCCTTGTACACTGACAATAAAAGAAACATGGACTGGAACATTTTTATTAACTGGTTGCTAACATTTTTCTTAATACAGAAATGCATGCCATAAGAATAATTTCAAAGATTGTGCAATCACATGAAATGGGCTTTTTGACAGTTTTTTTCTGCAGACAAGAGAGACTTGTCACATCTTGTGAGTGCAACTTGAGTGTTTTGCTGACAGGAGATTATGAGAAAGATAGCCTCGAGCATCACTTAGGAATCTCAGGACTGATCTGAGTTCCGAAAAGGAAATGGCAACAGTATTTATCACACCCCTATTGCTGACATGCTGACATCACCGTGAGACTTTTTTTTCCTTCCGTTTCACACACATGCACATTCTCCTCCAGAGCGCCCTTGCTTTGCAGTGCTTATCTCAGAGCTCCCATTGTTGACCTTTAACCAGTGGGAAGTGAGTGAAATGTCAGGAGAACTGTCTGCATTTATATTCTGAGCCAAGGAGTCAAAACAAAAACTCAGAGATTAGCCCAGGATCGGCACTCGCTGGTATTTCTGGAATAATGTCAGGCGAAGATTACACTCGCCTTCCTGTTTGGCAAAAAAAGCATCTTGCAACCACAAAGCAGTCGCCTTACAGCAAATATCACACTCACATGAAAAAATAAATTATACATATTTGACATATAATTGAAACAGATATATAATTGGTTGTGATGCAAATAATGTGTCCCCATTTTGAAAATGGAGTAAGAACTGCCGTCATTAATAGGTAATGCCAGTGAACTGAAACAAGTCCTTCAACCCATATACTCCTACCCTCTAATACGACCTATAGGAGTGTTTCAGAAATTAGCACCCCTAGAGCTGGCAGGAAATACAATCTAGGAGCGTTGTCACAACACAGTCTTACTCCCAGCACGTCAAAAACGATGCTTGGTCAGGTGCCTTGGGCGTTAGATACTGATACAAAAAGTCTTCTTTAGTGTCCAGTCAGACGCAGAGGGCTTTTAGCTTATTCCAATGCGATATTTGACACTCTGGGTAGTCCTCTGGCTGTTTGCAGGATAAAACCACTCAGTTAAGGTTAGAAAAAGATTGTGGGTTGGGTTACAAAATGTACGTTTAAGTGACATGCGGGACTAGCCTGGTCCTACCAGACTCTCGTACATTTCATTTGTACAGAGAGTCTGGCCACTCTCCATTGACAAATGTTAACTTCCTTGAAGGCGGGTACTCTGTTGAAGTTTAAAACTATTGGATCTGCCCAGAGCCACTCTGGATCTGCCATAACCAATCGCTAACGTTTGGTCGTGACATTGGCTTAGCATCGCTAGCGTTTGCCTTAGCCAACTCCTTCACCACTAACGGAGCAAGCTGGAAAATCAGACTTTTCCCGAATCCCGTGGGGAGGAGGGCCACAACATCATGGCCACCAACACAACTCAGCAAAGATTGTTCTTGCTCGGACTTTAACTTCTTGATATTCGGCAGCGTTGCCACAATGGACCGAATGGCTTCGCTCGCATCTTTTTCCACTGCCATTACGGAACTACAACTAGCGCACGGCCTCAACGTGATCGTTCTCAGCCACTACCTCTGTTCGCTGATTCGGCTGGAGAAAACCCAAGCTTATACTGCAAACCCAGACGTATTACTGAAGGAAAATGAAAATTGAGCGGAAGTACGTAGGAGGTTGGAGCCAGGCTAATGCGGGACAAGAATGGGACGCGAACGGCGGTGTCCTGGGTGAAAGTCCTGTGTTGCTCGCTACCATTTTCGCTCTTCACACTCTGCCATCTTACAGCGTTGCTGTATTGGATAACGTGTTTTATGGCAACTGGAGTGGTAGCAATTGCTAAAGGGTGCTTTTTGTGTCTCCATCTGACGCTGAAAGCCACTGACCATGCATCAGTATTAGATGAGTTGGGAGTGAAAACGCATTGGTTCTCCATCCTCATCATATCTAAACCAGAGAATGATACAGTTTTAAACACGTATTTAAAGATTGTGAAATGGTCGCAATTTGGTTATGTTTAGGCACCAAAACTAAAACCAGGTGTTGCTGTGAAGACATACCACAAATATGTGTAGTCAGTCTGGCTGCATGACATCTGTTAAGGCTTTGAATATTGAAGCAGTTTTAGCTTTAGTTTATTTGATCACGGAAAGCTCTTATGCACTCTCATCAAGTCCCATAATTACAATGTTCAGGTTCAGTGGCTGTGAAACTGAATCACAGTAGAAAAAACAAGAGCTCAAAAACATGCAGATAAGCTCAGTACAAAATACTGCATAATATTACTTAATGCATATTACATATTTGTCAGGTTGGTAATTGTAATCCACTGCCTTGTCAAGCAATATATATTTTTATTGTGCCATTTGGTGACCATTACCTTTGAAAAAGGAGTTTTGTGGTGTTGCATCACATGGCCATTACATCTGTAAATTGAGCGTAGAGCTTCTGTCAGCATGGTGAACAAAGCACCTGGATGCCAACTGGTACCAGTTTATTTTAACAGCGGTACAGCTATTGCTGTTGGCCTAAGTACACATCCACTCAAAGAACTGTCTCTTCCTGAACTTTGGCTTCCAGGAAAATTCTGTAATGAAAACAAACCTCCAAGGTAGCTTTGTGTGCTTGCCTGTGCAAGCGATATTGGAGCTGTACCATCGTGAATAAACAAAAACACAGCATTGTTTAAAGCCTCCAGGTAATATTCCCTCACTCCACTTTTTTTCTTTCATCACACAGTGCAAAGTGCAGACTGCTACTGGCTCAAAATCTAAATCTAAACGCAACGTAAAGAGACGTTAAAAGAGGTTGTATTTGCTGTTGTTAAAATACGACTTCTTTAAGTAAGGTAAAATAGACTCTTTCAGATCATCCAGTTTCCCTTTATAATTTAAGACTACATTCAGTAAGTAAGTAAGTTTGTGAACTCAGCATGTAGTCAGAAGCACAATTCTTGTTATTTTATTCCAACTTTTTTTGTCACCTTTCATGGAGTCAGTTGGTTATTGCAACCCTGTCACTTAAAAATAAATAAGTTCCCATACAACTAAACTGCATTCTCAATTATGTTTCGAGGGTTAAAATAAGTATGTTGTTTGTTACGTAACTTACGTTACATACGTAAGGTAAGTAGGCCTACGTTTTGTACCTGACTTAAGTTAAGTACGTTATGTATGCGATGTATATTAAGTATGTTACATAAGTTAACTTGTGTTTGCAAGTTGAAATATGACTGTTGCCTTTTGGTTTTTTACACGGGACACAAACAGTTGTCTCCTGGGTGAATGTCCCGTGTTTGTTTGACCCATCCACCCACCTTGACCTCCTCCCTACTGGTGGACTTTGAACGCAAACTTCTTTAGAAATGTATTTATGATATGTAAAAAAAAACATTTTAATAATCGTTCGTGACAAAATACATTTCCCGCTAAAAGGAATTCAAGAATGCAGTTTATTATAGTACAGGAATGTTTTAGGAGCCACAACCAAAGTTAAGGGGGATTATAGCTGCAGGAGATATTTTGAAGTTATTAAGGAATCTGCTTAAATGTTCATGTTTTCATTTGTTTTTACAAACAGCTATGTACCAGGCTTTGTTATTAGTCCTGGAATTAAAACACTGATGCCAAGACAGCCTGATGTGTCAGTCACTTTCAATACACACTCAGAAATAGAAGTACCATTGAGTACCTAATGCTTGTCGCAGGAGAGGTACCCTTTTGAAAGACAATTGTGTAACCTTTTCTTTCATTTTGTACTCTCAAATTAGTCAAATGGTACAGTTCTGACCTCTTAATAAACAATATTGTACTCTTAAGAGGACATGTCAAAAAGTGTACCTGTAAGTACAGAAATGTTGTTGTCTCGAACCTCCAATTTTGTGTGTGTAGGTGCTGCACTGAGTAACAGGCAGGCCTCTATTATCTAGCTGCAACAAGGGCTTTAATCACAGGGTACTGAATCCTGTTTCTTCTGAATACATTGCTGCGCTAACATCCCTTTTAATTGCTACTGGCTGCAAAGGATGGCCTAAAGTATGCCTTTTGGCTCCCCTTTTAGTCGTCTGTATGTTCTTTGGACAAGGCATTCTCATGAACGGGTCCGTATGATATAGTACAAAAATGTATGCACACCAAATTTATGATATCCTACAAAACTAGGAGACAGCCAGCTGTTCAGGTGACACCGGCTACGAGCTCCATAATGCGGAGCGGCAGTTGCTAGTTGTTTTAAGCTGCCACAGAGCTTTGTGACGCCGGCTACAGACCTCCGTCACAGCTCCGTCGAATCAGCGGCAGTTAGATGTGTTTAGCCGCTACAGAGCTCTGGGATGCCGGCTACACGTTCTGCATGGTGGTCCGAAGTATCAGCGCTACAGAGCACCGCGAGCTGCCGGTCATTTCGGCTGACATTACGGTTGAGTTCAGCTGACAAAAACTGAGCGTTATGCAGCGACGAAAGTTAGGTTTAGGCACCAAAATGACTAGTTAAGTTTAGGAAAAAGATTTTGGTTTGGATTAAAACACTCCCAAGGAACACACATTTCCTGGGTGGTAGTCTTTAGATTTCCTCGGGACGCAAAGTCTGCTACACGCCTTGAAAATCCCGGGTTCTTATACAGCACCAGTAATTGGGGTGCATACAGCAAAAAAATATATGAAATGCTTACGAATTACAGTGCTTAACTTTTCGTAGCTATCTGAGCGTATTGTTCATGAGAACAGGCGGCTTTGGAACAAGGACTGTTTATATATTTGTTAGTAGAGTAAACTATGTGGAATTAGAATGTTCCATTTTCCTGTTCTGGCTCATGTATCTGATATTCATCTGATGGGGCTCCTCACTGGCAGATTTTGAGGATTGTTTACTTTAAATGTTCTGTCCTCGTTTTGCACACTATGCCTTAAAGCTTTAGTGCGTAACTTTGATATTAATGAACGTCCGTTACATTCGAGCAGTTGCCAAATGAGTTGATACAAAGTTAATTAAGACTTTTCAGATTGTGTCATTCGGTGACTTTACCGCGCAGAAACTCGAGTGAAGATAATTACCTCTTCTGAAAAGTTCATCATGTTTTTGTAAACGTCCGTGTCCTCCTTGGCTACTAGGGGGGTGGGGGCAGTGCACAGCCACGTAAGGCTTGTATCATGTGGACGTGCCAACAGTTTTGTTGTCATTACTTAGAATTCCTCATGGGGGCGGCAGAAACTATGCACCATAGCTTTAACCAATTACCCAAATGATAAAAAGTACTCTCAAGTTGCTCAGCACGTTATGTATTAGAAAGTAATAAGGAAACACTGTTAAATCGAAATCACTGAAGTTGTACTGGTATTTGTAAGTTTTACTTAAGATATGTTCGGCTATATTAAAACTACGCTTTCCATTTGTTTTGGGTTACTCGGATATCAGAATAGTACTCTATGTACCCTTAGTGGGCTGTCACATGGGTACTATATTTACTGTACAATCAAATATAATTACATATTAAGTCTATTACCAGTATTATCATGCTGTTATTGTACTTAATAATACACAAATATATAAGCATATTTCACTTTTATCATTTGTATTTTGTACATCATTAGTTATTACATTAGTTGGATATTTTATCTTTAAAACATGTCTTTCATTATTTGTAAAATATCAACAGATGTATCGCACACAGAAACTTGCTATTTTCTGAGGGAAAGTCTTTGTTTCTTGATTGATACGAAATGTGATGAAGACATAAAGACTTTTAAATACTTTTGTAAAACTTAGGGGACTGTATGACACAAGGAACATGTGTCACAAAGCATGTTGACTTACTCTTGCTCTCCTTAAGTCATTTGACCCTTAAACAAACAGACAATGGGAATTAATGGCTTGATCCCTGTGGGGAAAAGAGGTTGTTGCATTCTTTGACATGTTGATAATTTTAGCAGCTTGAACTTTCCTCTTCCTCTCTGAATCAGGTTAGTGCATATATGTACCTATGTTAAAAAAAATGTGAAAAGATGAGCTGCAGCAATGTGCGGTACAACAAAAATATGGTGTTTTTTGAAAATTAAACTATGTAAACCTATTCTCATATAACCTCTAAATGCAATTATGAACCTGAAAATGAGCATAATATGAGCACTTTAACAGATTTTGAAATGTGACTCTTTAGATTTGCTTTTTTTTTTTGATGTGGCATTTTAGGCCTTTATTATACAGGACAGCTGAGGTTGTGAAAGGGGAGATAGAGGGGGAATGACATACCAATAAGGGCCGCAGGTTGGAAATGAACATGCGGCCGCTGCATCAAGGACTGAGCCTTAGTACATGGGGCGCACGCTCACCCAGGTGAACTATCCAGGCGCCCCATCAGAATTGCTTTCTAATAACTTCTGCTACAGATTACAGTTTTGATCATTGTGGAAATTGGGAAAAGAAATGTCATTATACAACCAAGTCATAACAAAGATAAAAATGAGAAATAGCCAATTCTCCAAACCCAGAATAACAATGTCAAGCAATGTGCTGACCATAAAAACTGAGCAGTCCTAATGAAAAGTAATGAGTGCACTCTGGTTTGCTTGTTTAACTTGATTAAAAGTCACATGACATGAGTCAGCATAACATTAAGCCTGTGTGCCTTGGCATCATGTCTCCACGTTAAAATAAAGCTCATTTTCAGGTTCATAATTGTATTTAGAGTTTGTATCAGAATAGGTTTACATGGTTTAATTTTCAAAAAACACCATATTTTTGTTGTACTACACATTGCTGCAGCTCCTCTTTTCACCCTGTGTGTTGAGCTCTCTGTTTTAGCTACAGATTGAGACATCACACTTCTGTTCTATCTTTGTTGGGAGTCACACATGCGCAGTACCTAGGTCAGGACTACTAGCCAGTCAGAAGCAGAGTATGAGGGCCCTGACAGTAGCTAGGTAAGGACTACTAGCCAGTCAGAAGCAGAGTATGAGGGTGTGTCCTGACAGTACCTAGGTAAGGACTACTAGCCAGTCAGAAGCAGAGTATGAGGGCGTGCCCTGACAGTACCTAGGTAAGGACTACTAGCCAGTCAGAAGCAGAGTATGAGGGCGTGCCCTGACAGTACCTAGGTAAGGACTACTAGCCAGGCAGAAGCAGAGTATGAGGGCCCTGACAGTAGCTAGGTAAGGACTACTAGCCAGTCAGAAGCAGAGTATGAGGGTGTGTCCTGACAGTACCTAGGTAAGGACTACTAGCCAGTCAGAAGCAGAGTATGAGGGCGTGCCCTGACAGTACCTAGGTAAGGACTACTAGCCAGTCAGAAGCAGAGTATGAGGGCGTGCCCTGACAGTACCTAGGTAAGGACTACTAGCCAGGCAGAAGCAGAGTATGAGGGCGTGCCCTGACAGTACCTAGGTAAAGACTACTAGCCAGGCAGAAGCAGAGTATGAGGGCCCTGACAGTACCTAGGTAAAGACTACTAGCCAGTCAGAAGCAGAGTATGAGGGCCCTGACAGTACCTAGGTAAAGACTACTAGCCAGTCAGAAGCAGAGTATGAGGGCCCTGACAGTAGCTAGGACTACTAGCCAGTCAGAAGCAGAGTATGAGGGCCCTGACAGTAGCTAGGTAAGGACTACTAGCCAGTCAGAAGCAGAGTATGAGGGCGTGCCCTGACAGTAGCTAGGTAAGGACTACTAGCCAGTCAGAAGCAGAGTATGAGGGCGTGCCACGCTAGCAGCTAGGCGAGCATTATAACGTGTGTTCCAAAGTGACCACGTTTGTCTCTGAAGTAAAGGCTGGACTACAATAGAGCTGTTTGGAGCAGTTTGTGAACAGTGTTTTCTGTTGGAGATGGTAAGTCCCTTTGGGGTGGACTTTGGGCTTTTTCACTTTGTAAACCTATAACGTGGACAAAAAAGATATATAACACAATAAAGGAAAGGGGAAAAGCCAAAAAGCATAATATGAGTACTTTAAGGTATTAAAAGGGATAATAACTGTATTGATAACTGTACTGTTATTGATTGTGTGTGTCTGTATAGATCCAGCATGTGCATTGACCCTGTAGATTGGAGAAATTGAGCAGAAAATAGGAAATGTTCATAATGAACAAAATATGGTGTATATATATATATATATATATATATATATATATATATATATATATATATATATATATATATATATATATATATAGAATATCTGGGTCACTATATTACAGACCAGTTATCTGATGAAGAGGATATATACAGGCAGCATCGCATATTATATGCCCAAGCTAAAATGCTGGTAAGAAAATTCCACATGAGCACGGATGATGTCATAATTATTCGGTTTAAAGCATATTGCACTCCTTTGTATACTGTTCCCTTATGGACTAAGTTTAAAAAGGCAAGCATGCAGAAGCTTAAGGTTGCTTATAATGACTGTATGAGGATACTGCTCAACAAACCCAGGTGCTCTAGGGCAAGTGACCTGTTTTATAATGCAGGGGTCAGCACCTTTCAGGCATCATAGAGGAGTCTTATCTACGAATTAATTTGTCACCTTAACATCTCCCAGAACAGCATTGTTATGCTGCTGACAAATCCTAGGTTTAGTGCCATAAGATACCAGTCATCACTATGGAAACACTGGTATAAGTGTCTTTTATAGAAATGCAGTATTGTTGTTTCTTTTGTTTTTATTTCTCTGTATATGTTTATCTTTCTCTTTTTAATGTATGTTGTATGTCATGTCTGTGTCTTCTGAATGGACCTTGAGTCTGGCAATAAAGTTGATGATGATGATGATGATGAATAGAGTAAATAGGCATTAAATTAATGTGTCTGACAAATGCAAAATCCGATCATGTTAATTAGAAATGTATTAATGAAAATACAACATAAACTTACTGACAAGATTAGAAATAGCATCAATCTCTTTAATACATAATGTTAGATCTAATATCAATAGACATTCACGGTCATGTTTGCATCCTGCACACTGGTCCTGGTTCTGTAAGTTAATTGAAAGCTCAAAGCAAACAGACCATTCACGTCTGAAAACCCGCCCTTCCTCAGCCAGTAGACATTCCAGTCTGATTGGCTTAGCTTTTGGCCCAAAGCCCAAAGGATGTCTGTATAAAACTCCCCATGTGCTGAAAGCCAGAGTCAGAAAGCAAAAGGGACTCTAAGACTTACACTGAGCTAACAGGAAGACTGAATTCACTCTCAAATACTACGACTGAAGCCGTTGGAAAATGTGTAAAGGATTAGCTGCACTACCCCAAACCTGCCGGGAAAGGTGAGACCTGCATCATCACATTACTTTTGTCATGTCTTGTCAGTGTGTTCCTCTGAGGTTGTTAGGATAACAAAACAAGTTTGACTATATTTCAACCCTCTTAAGAGGGGCTCTGCAATTACTGTGTCAAAATAGATCAAAAAACATAAATTGTAAATCCATGTTGCTGTCAGTCAGACTAATTTCTTTTTTAAACTTTTAACTTGTAACTGAAATGATTTTCTGTTTCCTGGACTTTTTTTTTTAACGGAAAAAAAAAACAGCTTCAGATCTGTTTTAATGCTACTTTGAATGTTTTTTTATTTCTTACAACAGCTTGTGCAGATTAGAAATTCTGACTAAATCTCCAAAATAAAAGATCTAACTAGATTTTTTTTAAAAGTACTGTAATTCAAAAGAAAACACTTTGAATATAATAACTATATTATCATTATGTTTAGTTTTTTAGCCTCAACCCCTACTTTTTCCTTCCTGCTGCCTCTTTATTCAGTATAACATGAAACATTTTTGTAAAGATCTCAGACTTTTTTGTTTCAACTTTGATTAATCAGCCAACTGACATGCTTGTAAATGTAATCCTAGTGTCTTGTATGAATGCAATATACCAGAGCCCTTTTAGAGAGAGGATGAAAGATAAGGTAAACATCATGACTGGATAATTATGGTGTTCGTGTCTAAGAAGTTAAAACAAAAGACTTTGTCACACGAGCCGTCTGCTTTCTGTCATCCAGGGCGAAGGAGATCAAGACGAAATTGG
The DNA here is from genome assembly GCA_023566125.1 of Zingel zingel. Classification (NCBI taxonomy): domain Eukaryota; kingdom Metazoa; phylum Chordata; class Actinopteri; order Perciformes; family Percidae; genus Zingel; species Zingel zingel. The sequence goes on along the minus strand of CM042322.1, from coordinate 35,906,424 downwards.
GCGTTTTACTGCAGAAGCCAGAAAATGGCATCGACCTTATCATCCCCTACCCCGAGAAGACTGAGAAGAAGCCAGAGAAGCAGCAGAAGTGAGTCTCTTTCTCTGCCTCTGTGGGAGATTAATGTCTGTGGCGGGGGGGGGGGGAGTTTGTTAACCAGACGAGCAGAGCCCAGAGCGGGTACAAGATGTGGAGATCAAAGGACCTTAAAGCTCTCCAGACATGTCAGTGTTAGATGCTCCAAAGCTTTAGATAAAAAAAGTCCTTGAGTTGCTTCATTTGGAAAAACTGATTATTTTAGCTTTTTTCTTATTATCTGAAGGTATTGGCAATGGCTTTTTTTTTTTATATATATATATATATAGCACTTTTCATTACACGTAAACTCAAAGTGCTTTACAATAAATGACAAGATGTAAACAAAAAATATATATACATACAAGCATAAACATTAGAGCAAAGCATGAACAGGAATAGCAATAAAGTACAACAAGACAATCAACAAAAAAAGTGCAACTGAGTGAATGTGATCAGGGCGTTCCTGCAAAAGAGAGGCTGCCTCTCAGTGAACCTTCCTTGAATAAATAAAGGTTAAAAACAAAAAAATTATAATTTGCAATTGTCCCAAAAATTAATTTTCTCTTTTAATTTTCCAAGTACAGATTTTTTTATCTCTTTGTTTGTTGTGATGTAATGTATAATTACTGTGGATATGTTCCACATTGTATAGTAGCTAATTTTCAAACTTGGGAAAACATCTGAACCGCTTTGGAAACGTTCTCCTAAAGGAAAGAGAAAGGCCATGCTGTTTCAGAATGACAACTGCTCCTTTAAATTGTTCTTGTTTAAGTTTCAGCCAAATGTCTAAATGCGTACCGTGATTAGTCCGGTACATACGCCAGACACAATCCACTCTCAGTGGATGTTTTCCAGACTTAAATCTTGCAGCAGAATCTGAGATCAAAGGATGAGGTCTGGTTTCGGGAGACTGGATACTCGCATCAGATGTGTATGATAGCTGGTTGTTTTTCACCCTGTATGGTATATAAAGTTCAATGAAATATTCATGATAAAGACTCTTTTATGTATTATTATAACTGATGGGATACTTTGAACCAGTTTTTCTGAAGCTCCCAGACTGAACTGAGATATTTTGTGTGCAGGCCTTCTCCGGAGGAGGCTGCTCAGTGGCGTGAGAGTCTGGACCGAGTCCTGAACAACAGCTGTAGGTTACTCTCTCTTTTACTCACTCTCTCTCACACACACACACACACACACACACACACACACACACTCACACTCATTTGTGTCACTCACTAACCAAAAGTACAAGTGTCAACCCAGACATTTAGTGCTAACCTTTAGAGGTAACAACCTTTCGTCACCATGGGACTGAGTCCAAGAACAGAATTGTTGTCCCCACAACATGATCAACAAAAGTACAGGGAAACATTAATATGTACAACTTTGTTAACATTTCAACAAGCTCACATATTCTTCAGCAAACATGGCTTTGAGTGATCTCAATAAAGCAAATCTCAGATGTAATGTTTTGTGTTCCTGTCCCGTGTGACTCTGCAGCATGTGTCTTGCAGATCTTTCTCTTCTTCTTGTAATGATGCCATTCATGCACACCAGTTATTTGCCCACAACAACAATCCTTGTTAAAATCCCAAAATAGAACACATTTCACATGTTACGGTAGCCTTACTTACTTGCTGCTCTGCAGTGTCTCTGCTTTGTTGACATAAGAGCATTTTTATTTCACTTTGGTTTAACTGGTTTAACTCTAAGCATGCCTTCCCTGAGGTTTGGTGTCTGCCCGGACTGTTTGAGCAGGTACACCTAACAAGGTTTGGTTTCCATAACAACAATACAGCTTGTGTGCTTGTTATTTATTGTATAGTGTGTTAGACATCCATGTGACCATGTGTTTGTTTAACTGAATGGTGAAGATAATGATGATAATGTTTCTTATTATTTTCTCATGTATATAAAATAATGAAACTCCACAAACAGCACTACTAAAAGGTTCAGAAATAAACAATTTACGTGATGTGCATAATAACCTCAATATCTACAACAAAATCCATAAATTACAAAGAAATTATAAAAGGGGTAGTTCAAATCAAGCAATCTGATTGGTTTATAGCCGTTATAATAATCACATAAAACGGCTATGACGTATAGTTCCTTTACACAATAAGTATCACTGAGAAAAAAAAAATCAGCTAGACTAACAAACTGATAGCTGGTGCCACAGAGGGAAGCCATTCATCTGCGCACACACACACTGCCATGACACAGAACTGGTTTAAAATTAGCAAAGTCTCCCTTTGAGTGTACGCTATATTTCAAAAAATTTTGGGCGCCTGGTTAGCTCACCTGGTAGAGCGGGCGCCCATGTATAGAGGTGTACTCCTCGATGCAGTGGCTGCAGGTTTGACTCCGACCTGCGGCCCTTTGCTGCAGGTCATTCCCCTTCTCTCTCCCCTTTCCTGTCTAAACTGTCCTATACAAATAAAGGCCAGAAAAAAATCCCCAAAAAATAATCTTAAAAAAAAAAATATATATATATATTTTTTTTTTTCACAGCTTTACCTTGCCATCATACAGCACTTTCCGATGCAGAACTGAAGCCGTTATCTATGCTCTCTTCAAATCCACCAGACTCCCTTGACAAAAACAGTCATTTTACCTTGCAGAACACGGGAGTTGCTGCTGTACTGCTGCCTTGATCGGTTAGTTTGTTTTTGTTTTGCATCAAGCCGAACAATGCCCCTTAGCTGCAATATAATTACAACATACCACGGCCTGTTGCCAGATATTGCTTAATCATATTTATCTGTAACATATGCTTCATGTATGTGTATAAGCAATGGTTCTTTATCAAAGAAAGTTGTTTTACAAATGTAACTTTATGTCCTTTCGTCTCAAAAAAGGATTGCATGTCAAGGAACTCCTCGCCCCAAACAATCTCCAAGATTGGTTGCAGTTGCCCTATAACACAGTTTATAAACAGCAAAGATTATTCTGACGTCTTACATATGATTATGTAACAGCAAAATTGTTACATAATCATATTTTACAGGGGATAAAGTTGCATTAAGATAGTTTAAACTGTAGGTGTAGACTGATAAAAGTGTAAGTGCATTGCTCATGGGGAGAATAACAACCACGTACTTTCCAGAAAGCAACCACTGGCTCTACTGTTTACTTCACAAAGTGCACAGAAAGCCTGAGAGCCAGCAAGACTGATGATTAACTCTAATGGTTAACGGTGTTGAGCGGTACGTGTGAACTCTCCTGCTTTGAAGTTACTTAAGTTGCCCGTGTATCAAAACAGAGCCACAGATGTTACTGACTATCTGATACATGTGAACAGAGAAACATTTTCTCTGGAGAGCTCAGTGGGCGGTAAAAGACCTTTCTAAATGGCTCCTTCAGCACAGCACAGGGCAAAGAGATGTATGTTCCTCCTGTGTTAGAATGCCTGCTTGCATGTGTGTATGCATCTGTGTGTGTATCCGTCCATGGAGGTTATGTGTGTTATGGTAACATCTCCAGGGAGAAGTCTAAAAGATTCCACCAGCGTTGATTTATTGCACAGTTGCTGAAAACTGCTGCGCTGTGATTATTTATGTACATGAGCTTTTACATTAACATTATTCTTTATGGCTTCTCTCTTGTTAATTCCCATGGGATTCTCTGTGAGGTATTTGCTCTCAGATGTAGAACTGCCCCCCTACTTTGACTTGAAGTGAAAAATTGCATAACACAATGTTTATAATGCAATTGGGATTAAATAATGTGTGACTACTCGCTCGATAAAATAGAAACATTGCACTTGTAGAAAAATGTATTTATTTTTTAAAGTTGTTTAGCTGTTTCAGTTTTTAATTACAGGAGTGTTTCGGTGTTTCATTAATTATGGTCAAACTATGAGGGTCAGTGAAGTTAATTAAAACTGAAATTAAAGTTAATCTCTAAAGAAAATGTAGCATAATTCTGCTGACATGGAAGTAAGATATTGTAGATTCATAAATGCATGACAAACAAAACCAAATGAGGCTACATTTTCTGCTGGTTGTTGCAGCTCTGATACACAAACAGCCATTCATTGTCACCAGCGTGTGTGTGTGTGTGTGTGTGTGTGTGTGTGTGTGTGTGTGTGTGTGTGTGTGTGTGTGTGTGTGTGTGTGTGTGTGTGTGTGTGTGTGTGTGTGTTTCTCTTTTTGTGAGCCCTTGTACTAAAGGTCTTTGAAAAAAAAATAAAGCTTGATTGCGACTCCGTGCTATTTTGAACCAAACTAGCCATTTAGATTGCAGATAAAAGCCTGAGGCCGCAGCAGAAAGCTTATCATCTGCAGCACATGCTCATTCAGACAATGGGACCTTTCGCAGGCATTATGCTGAACTACAATGCTCTTCGCTGAACTGAGTGGTTGTTTTATCAAGTCTTATTTTGGATCCTTATCTTGGAATAACCACTGTCCTTTTACATTTGTCCAAATACAAGTTTTGTTTCTATTTTGGACACTTTTTTCAACTTTTCCGAAAGGTACAGTAGGCCTACTTGTTTGTTTTTGTAAAAGTAATTTTTTTTTTTTTTTTTTAACTAAATGTATTTTTATTACTTTTTAAAAAGGGTTTCTGAATGTTTCACTCCCTTAATATTGTATAAAACATCCACTTGCTCCTGATCTCTATTTTGGGTCCATCCAGAAAGTATTAGGAAATCTAATGCTGAAAACATTTACACTTTTAAAATATGAAAAATGTGAAATGGACAACAAACATTGTTTTATTTAATTACACTTGTGATAAAAAAGCCAAACCTATGTAGTTCATGCCACCATTTTATAATGTTAATTGTGCTTTTCTGTCATTTCCCACTACTTCTCTTCTGCAAAACATGTACTAAAAAGTTTTAGATATGGAATCTGTAACATTGCTGGTCTGTTGAAAATGTTTTTCTTTCCGAAATGGTTTTATTGAAACATGACAGAACCATTACCGAAAGAGCCACAATGGCTCAAGTGATATTTGGCATCTGGTACAGCATGTGAAAGGCAGTGGTGTCACTCCTGTAAAACAGGTGTGCCTTGGAAAATAATGGTATCAAGGAAGAAGAGTGTTCTCGGTTCCTGCAGGTGCATCACTGGTGGATTTCAAAACTTATTTTGTCATAGAAGTCCTAATTAAAGACCATTTCTTAAGGACCACTACTTCTGACTAGCTACGGTTTGGAGTGCAGGGAGTAGGGGAAGGACCCAAGCACAGATGTATTGTAGTGATATGATTACATGGCAAGAGTCCAAATGGCAGGGCAATAACAGGTAGATGGGTAACTGACAAATGTGTCTTATCAATTTACTAATTCACCACATAAAATATAGAATGATGGTGCCTATATTATACAGACCAACAGTGTACAAGCACAGATATAAAAAAAAAACTCGGCGTGGATGACAGATGGTCTGACGGTTATTGTGTTTTTTTGAGTTTCCTTGTTACTCTCTGCCCAGGGGGAGGGGGACATGAATGAAAACACATTTCTGTGGACTGATCTGACAATTCGACAACTTAAGAATTGACTCATCCACATTATTTGGGGATTTACTTCTGTATTTTCGAAATTTAAATGACGAATGTATTACTGTGGCATTAGCAGCTCCGAGCAAGATGCACGTCTTTTCATATTCAACCTTGTAAGTCATCATTAAACTAAGCCATGTTTGAGGTGCAACAGAAATATTGTGTTTCAGTTAGCCCTTCATGACTTCACTTGAAAAGTGTCTCAAATGCGTATTCAGAATTGCCACTATATTTATTTTAAGAACGTGTGCATTTTCTCCATCAGATGGTCTGGCGGCTTTCCGTAGCTTCCTGCAGTCCGAGTTCAGTGATGAGAACATTGAGTTCTGGGTGACCTGCGAGGACTTCAAGAAGATCAAGAACCCCGTTAAGATGGCCACCAAGGCCAAGAAGATCTATGAAGACTTCATCCAGTCTGAGGGACCCAGAGAGGTCAGAGACTCTTGTTACTTCCCCCTTTTAACACCAACTTGAATAGAAAGAGTTCATTGAATTAATCACATGCTTTACATGATAGAACAATTCAATTAAGAGCTCTCACTTTAATATAAGTCACTGAAAACTGGAAGTTGGCAACAATCTCATACTTAATATTTGTATATAATATACAAAGACAAATTCCTACCACTCGTGCAAAGTTCTACATGCTTAATCCACATTCCTTAGAAGATGCCTTCAGTGTGTTGGTAATGCATTAACATTTTTGTCAACAGGGTATGATGAGTCCCTTTAACCATACGATATAGGTTGTTAATTCCTCCCCTCTAATACGAACCACAGGAGCAATTCCGTTATCTTTAGGCACCAAAACTCCTTAGTTGAGAAAAACATTGTGGTTTGGGTTAAAATCAGACGTTACTTCACTACTGGTTGTGTGACGCTGTGTTCTGTAAAGTAAAAAAAAAACAGCTGTGTTTGTTCAACCCATCTCTCCTTACGTTGAACTTGGCGCTCTTATACATGCAGTTCCTGCATTGCTCCCGCCATTATTACAACGGCCACTAGTGCGTGAACCATCTCAATGAGTAAGATAGTCCAAATTTTACATAGCATTTTACTCAGCTAACAGTGTATTCAAGATTTTAAAAAAAGAAGGGAAAATGAATTGTTGGAGACAAAGCTCCCTGTATAACACAGTGCATACATTTAAAGGAGTGAGAGTCTTTATCCAATCAGTTGAACCAATGTATAGAGGAGAAATACAGACATGCTTGAGTGTAAACTGATGAGGTATAGACAGGGAATGTACTTAGACTCTGTACCCCAGTGAACAATGCGCGCACACACACATACAGACACACACACACACACACACACACACACACACACACACACACACACACACACACACACACACACACACACACACACATTTAGCACATTTTCTGATGTAATTCCTACTTGGGTTAGGGATGTGACTTCTACTTCACTATATTTTAGAGAGGAATTGTTCCTCGTACTGGTCTACACTTATCTGATATTCTGGTTACTATAGGTAGTTTAATGTCTTAGTTTGTCATTGTTGGTAATACATGTATTCGCTTTTTTGCCAAGAGTAACAATCAGTCTCTGACTGTTAAACCAGTTGTTGTAAACATGAGGTCTCTGGTAGGTCTCTTCCATGGAATAATACTCTTCTGTCAGACAGGACTTGATTTAGTTTATGTTTGTATTTGATTAAGCATAAACATAACAACTGGCAAGTTAAAATAGACAGGGAATAATTAAATTAAACATCTTGCCTAAAATCGACCTTATACACTAATCAACCTTATATTTTCAAACAAAGTTGAAACAATTACTGCCTGGGGAGTTTTTGAGCTTGTAATTAGTGACCATTGCCCCATTGCATGTATCAGAGATAACTGGAAACTAAGCCTCATATGATAATAAAAAGAAATCTAAGACAATTTCAATGACCAAGCCTTTTTAACTGATCTCTCACTTAGTAATATATATATATATGGTATATTTGAAATATTTGATGTTGATTTAGCTTTGGACTTTTCCATAAAAACTTTTCTATTGATGAAGATGTTCCACCAAAAAGGCTCAGGATCAAAGACAGAGTTTCCCCTTAGTTCTCTCCTGAACTAGGTGCCTTATTTAAAGATCGAAACACAGCATGGTCACTAGCCAGATGCTCTGGTGAGCCCTCAAATTGGGCAGCCTTCAGGCAAATCAGGAACAGATGCACCTCCATGCTAAGACTTGCCAAGTCAAAGTACTATTCTGATTTGATTACTAATTCTTAAAATAATGGGAAGGTTATTGGAAGGTGGTAAATTCAATTAAAACTACACCTACTGCTACCTACCTTCTCATCTTGATTGTTGTGATAATACAATTTTTGATCAAAATGAGATTTGTCTGGCATTTAAAAGACATTCTGTTGAAGCTGGGTATTTATTTGACGGGGAATACGCAGGACCCTACATTTTCAATGATGACTGTGCACATAACGTGAGTCAGATCTGCAAGCTTTCATTTCATCCCATCTCTTCTGGTGTTGTATTTGATGCCGTGCAAGATATTAATCCTAGGGGTTCAATTGGCGAGGACAAAATGGATCCTTTCTTTCTTAAACGGGCTGCTCCACTTATTGCTGAGCAATTAACTCATATCTTCAACCTTTCTATATTAACTGGCATATTTCCCAGTATCTGGAAATTGGCACACATAACTCCACTGCACAAAGGAGGAGGTAACAATGATATGGACAATTACAGACCAATTTCAAAATTATAATGCAAAATTATAATCAACTTAAGGTTTTCCTCAGTAGTTCTGCAGTTTGGAGTCCTCACCAATCAGGATTTAGAGCCAATCATAGTACCATCTCAGCTTTTACATTAGTCGAAAATAATATTATATCTGCCCTTGATGAAAAGAAGCATTGTGCCTCCCTTTTTGTAGACCTTTCAAAAGCATTTCATACGGTTGGCCATCCCTTGCTTTTACATAGGTTGTACAACATTGGGCTAGATGGTAAGGCATGTGATTGGTTTGAAAATTATTTACATGGGAAAGCTCAGTGTATAAAGTCTGGAAACATCAAATTTCTGTTCTTGCCAATTTCTAAGGGGGTTCCACAAGGATCAGTTCTGGCACCTGTCTTTTTTTCTATTCCTATCAATAATATTGTTTCTCCTTTGGTTGACTGCCATGTCCATCTTTATGCAGACGACACAATTATAAATTGCATTGCAGATTCTGTTCAGCTTGTTTACTAAGGCCAGGAATATTGACTATGATAGCTTGTTTATACACGCTGCAAGTGGATCAAAATAGAGCATGTGTCCAAGTACAAATATCTTGGCATCTGATTTGATGAGACATTTTCTTTTCTTTACCATATTGATAATCTAATCATTAACTTGAAACAGAAACTAGGATTCCTTTACAGAAACAAATCCTGCTTCCCTTTATCAAGCAGATATAAATAATAGTTTAAGTTGTTTTTCTTTCAGTGCTTGATTATGGTGACGTTATTTATAGAAGTGCTGCTCCATCTAATCTCAAACACCTGGACACAATGTATCACTCTGCTCTAAGATTTATCACTGGAGAGAGCTACAACGCCCATCACTGTGCACTCTATGCTAAAGCGGGTCTATCTTCATTAGCAGAAAGACGTGAAAACCATTGGTGTCTGTTCATATTCAAGGCCATTAACAGTAAGCTCCCTCCTTATATTTCTTCTCTGTTAGAGTGAACTCAGGGCCTTATCAAACAAGATCTAACAACTGGCTTTTACTTAAGGTCCCGAGGGTTCAATCAGAACTAGGGAAATCGGCATTCTTCTATAATGCACCAACCACCTGGAACACGCTACAACAATCATTTAAATTAAGTTATCTTCCAACATATGAGCAGTTTAGAACACTGGTTTTAAACACTCATGATTTTGGATGTAATTGCTTTTAGTCATTTAAATGCTAATTTTATCTGGATTCCTTACGATTGTATTTATAAGTATATATGTTGATTGCTCATAATTGTTATTAATGCTTTCTACAGTCTTTGCATTGAATATTTATATATGTGCAACATTGTATTTATTTTATGTTATCTCGGCTGCATTGAAAATGAGGGCTTGCCCTCAATTGTACTCCCGAGAACGAAATAAAGGTTGATGATGATGATGAAATGGCATCTTAATCCTCATCTGTCTGACACCTCTCTTGCAGACAAATCATTACATTTATGCAAAAACCTACATCATCAGTATACATATTTGCCATCAGCACTTTGTCTTCATCCTCTGCATTTCTGACAGCATGTCCCATTGTCCTCCCACCACAGGTGAACATTGATCACTTCACCAAGGATGTTACCCTGAGGAACCTGGTTGATCTCTCCCCTACAACCTTTGACTTGGCCCAGAAGAGGATCTTCGCCCTGATGGAGAAAGACTCCTTCGGTCGTTTCCTTCGGTCTGAACAGTACCAGGAGCTCCTGGTTAACTAAGCCAGTGCATAGTCTGAGGAGCTGGGGTCGGGGAGGTTTCAAACAGCAGTTAGTACACATGAAAATAATACAGAATACATTTTTGAAATTAAATATTTCTAATAATTTACCATTGTCTCAGACAGTTCAAGAAAACAAAGACTTGAAGGACATTGAAAAATGAAAAATGAAGGACACGACAAATATATGATATCATATACAATTATATGATATCATATTTCCTTACATGAATGTAATTAAAGTGGAAGACTGCCTTTTGAAATCACCCTATACCTCCCCAACCAACACACACACACACACACACACACACACACACACACACACACAAGTTCTTGAAATTCTATACAAGTGAGGACCTTCCATTGACAACAGGTATTCCCTATCATCTTAAAGAAGTGAGGGTCTCCCAGAACAGGGTTGCAACAGGCCCCAGAATGACCTCACTTGTCAAAAAATGGCCTCAAAAACCTGATTGGTTCTCACACAAATGAAGAAATACAGGAACACACACACACACACACACACACATATGTACACATGGGGTCCACATCAAAACAGACACCAATGTGTTCCTATGAAGAACATATAACTCAATCTTTTTAGTTAAATTAGTTCTTGAACTTTTGGATGCTTACTTAAAAGTATACTCGTGAAATTATCCCTTGAAAACATTGTCTGACTTACACTTGTGCGTAAAGGTGTTGTTGCAGCTTTGCCAGGCCTGTCTAGACATATATATAGTTTTGTGTAAAGCTTGACCACATTGACTGCCATGCATTGTGTAGCATACTCCAAGGATGACTTTCTAACAAAGAGCCTTAATGCAAGGCTGTTTATGGTCATTTAGGGACTGTTCATTATTTATTTAAGGGGCCACCAGAAGAGTTATAAGATCTTTAGGCTAAAAAGACTTAACCCTCCACTTGCCATTAATAATTTTTCTATGACCCTCCAAAATTATTTGAAAAAGGGGCATGACCCTCCCTTTATGTCCTAGTTTGCGCTTAGCAAAGATGTACAGATGCCATTTGATTTTTTTACAGCCGTGACATACACAAGTTAACCTCTGCATTCTCATCTTACACATCCCACTCCTCTGTTATGGTGTGGTGGTCATTTCAGTAGATGTACTCACTAACATTGTTGTGAATACACAATAAGCATGGAAACTAAATGCACACTTCCTGCATTACTGCATTACTTCAAATACTAAGTTACTCCTCTAGTAAACTAGTATTCATATGAAATAAAACATTGATCCCACTCAGCAAAGGACACTGGGAAATAACCAATTCAACACTGGTTGCTATGGACTCGTCACTAGGCTTCCTCAGTCATTGTATATTTTAGCACATAGGTAAAGGTGCCAAAGCTGAACATTATATTCCAAAACATATGTGTTTATTTTTAAAGCAGATTTTAAATTACATTGTAACAATTTAACAATTCGCCCTCATGAAATCCAATCGCGGCACGGCTGTCTTGGAACGCAATAGACAGACGGTGGCGGAATGCCTCGACACTTAAATTCAACTAAAATGTAACAGCGAACACTCAGTGTTGGACCTCCAGTCTGTTGAGATGCCTCTCCAAACGCAGAAATGAAGCGCAGTCACACCATAAAACGTTAAGACACGTTGAGAAAAAAGATCCATATTTTGCCGTAATCCAATGACACGAAAAAAAAGTAATCCACAGCAATCAGTAGATCCACAAAAAGGTAAATGATACGGTGTACCCAGCAAGACCTATACGAGCGTTATATTCACCAGCCAGCTCCAAACAGGTGAACGAGGCCTCTCCACTTCGCCGCTTAAACAAAGTGGAATAAACGTATAAAAGTCCAAATCTACACAAAACCCGCAATCAATTAGTAAACTGACATCACGTGTATATACATGGCATTTAGGAAACCTTTACTGCAAGGTTGGCACGGCAAGATGTCCAGACTAGTGCAACAGTAACTTTAGTTTTTTGCATCCTGCTGCTCCCATCGTCAGCCAGGTAATATTTTTTTTACTAAAGCAGTATATGAAATCTGATGTATTACCTACCACCATTTAGTTGTTTTGTGTTATTTGAGATATTTATAAAATATCTGGTCATGCCAGATATAATGAATTATTCCACTCATTTTTTAAACAATGCAAATACCCGTTTCAGCCACCAGGGGGGCAGTGCTCCCTCTACCCCCCAGCAAACTCATGGGTCAGACTTATCTGGTAGCAAAGGAGGTCCGAGACTGAGAACTACATGAAAAAAATATACACCAAACAAGCCACTTTGAAATGTTGCTTTTTTCATGAATACAAAAGTTGTGTGACCCCCCCCTCCTAGACTAAAAAATGTTGGGTGATCCTCCCCTCAACAAAAAATAAAAAGACATGACCCTCCCCTATTTTCCTTCGGTGGTCCATTCCATGAATACTGAACGGTCCCTTAGATATCCTAAGCCTAAAATCCACTGACAGTTATATAAATAATTAGTTTTATTTAACTTTACTCAATTGTGGTCATGTCATCAACATGACACTAACCTATGCCTAAAAAACGACCATGCCTTAATGTAACACTGATGTAGATGGTTGATTGTTTTGAAGCAAACTTTACTAGGGGTCACATTGTGAACTAAATCAGAATTAACCAAATTCAAATGTAACTAAAATGAAAGTTTTCTTTTGCAGTTTTGCCAAAATATAGCTTGACCCCAAAAAGAAGTAGGCTACCTTAAATATATATAAATGGAAAATCCATTTAACACAATAGGTAACCCTAAAATGTCCTTCGGGATGAATAAAGTATCTATCTACTGTATCTATCTAACCCAGTTTAACCCTCCTTTTTCCACAGACCTAAACCTCTTATTCAGTTAGACGTCAGAGTGACTTTAAAGTAGCCTGCTTTGTGGTTTTCCCAAGAAATTGTTAATAATAATAGTAATAATAATATGTCATGTTGAGTGCCTGGACAATATGACCTATAACATTTTCTGTCTATGAAAGAAATCCATTGGGGAACTCTGAATAGAATCAGTTGACTGATTCACTAAAAAATTCCCAGCAATGACCAAATATTTTGTCCTTTAAATAAAAGAACTTGTAACTAGTATCAATGCACGAGTAATGATTATCACATACGTCTCTTCTTGTTCTTTCTCTCACACGGACAGTATAATTTTCGATTTTCACCAAACTCCCATTTTTGCTGTGATACATTCTGTGAGAGCCGTCCTTGAGAACAGTGTTGGCTAGTTGGCTCAGTGGTCAAGCTCCTTGGCTACCACTAAACTGGATGTTGCTACGATGGGAAAATCAAGTCGGAGGGAATCTGAAAAAAGAAGTGAACAGAGCAGCGGTTTTAACAGAGAAAGGTTTTTTCCTATGTGATAATAATACCAAAGTTGTATGTACTGTATGCATGACGAGTCGCTGGTTATTGAGAATCATTTTATTGTGGTTTTTCAATTACAAGCCGTGGAACACAAATCAAAACGTAAAGTCATAAAGTGGCATTGCAATCAGACAAGTAAATACAAAATAGTCACAGTTTATAAATCTGACATTATGTGTACTTTTCACTTTTCTTATTTTCCAGGTTAACCACAAGTTATTCACTACATGCTGTAAAACACTGGTATTCACCTAATTTACACTAGGCTGAGACATAGACAGATGTGATGGTGGATTTGGTGGTGTGCAATGTTTAAGTGTCATAAATGTATACATTTAGTTGAATGTAGCAGTTATAAAGTGTGGTTATATTTACTCTTTTATGCTTTTTTATATTAAACAAAAGCATAATGCCTTAACCAACACAGGAATATTGTTATCTAGATATTCAGCATTTTATAAGTCCTTATTGTTCCCTAAAATGCAAGTATTGTGCACTAATCAAAAACTAAAAGCAAAATTGATCAGGAGTGACATACATTCTAACTTGTAAACTTATTCATTGATTATGTCAATGTATATTAATGTAAAATAAATTAAAAAAAAAATAATCTGAGAAATTTATTTCAATTTTAAACAGCATCAATAAGAGTTTATTGTGGCACAGATTAGCCAGTCTGGTGTCATAACCTTAAGCATCATACAAATCAACAATCATGTCAAAGAAAACTCAATAAGGGCTTTAACAGTGCTGAATATGCATTATTTGATGTTGCCTTGCATGTACGTTCTGAGTCGACCACATAAAAATATATATGCATACAATTCCTGAAGATGTATTTATTTTTGTGTGTAAATATCAACTATTTACAACAGATTGTGTCTAAGTTATTCTTAAAAACAATGGAATCCATGATTCTTTGAATAAGGAGATGGCAAGGACTCTTCCCAGAATCGTTTCACTGTTATAAAAGAGGAAACACTTGACTTTCAACTGTCACTTTGTTTTTCTTCATTTGATACCTATTCATAATATGTGAGTACATTAGAAGCATCTCGTGACTGAGTCTTTAATACCGCAATGAAAAACTAACGTGTAGCCTACTCAGCGAACACATACCGATGCGGAGGCCACAAAGTCCTCCAAATTTGTTATTTCAATAATGAAAAATGTTAAAGGGTGCCCTGTGGAGTTTTCTTGTAAACAAACACAAGTTCTGCTTACATTCAGTGTTACTCACCAAAACGCAATGTGTATCCTTCAGCTCTAACAAACTTCACACAAGCATTTCCCTCATCATAAAACATTTGCAAAGTCGATTTTTTAAAGTATTTCAAATGCTGCATTATTCACATCCATGGTTAATCGCCAGCATTCTTCTTCTTCCCTGCTTTTACTAATGCTTTGCAGCATATATTGGAGTGTTACCGCCACCTGCTGATTAGTGGAATAGTGTTACAACATACTGTTGGGGATGTTTTTAGGCCGATTTGTCAAATCAAAGAATTTTCAGGGAGACCGGATGGTGAAATAATGAGATATTTATTAAATCGAAAGACCCTGAGTATTTTCTGCAGAAAAATGACTGAATGTTACTTTTCTTACATATAAGTTCAAACAGTAAATGAGAACAGTCTGAACTACTGTTTTAACAAAGTTTTAACAGCCTCAGCTGTACCTTGTGTTCTGTTCTAATTAGCAAGTGTTAGCATGCTAACACGCTAAACTAAAATGATGAACATGTTCCGCCTGTTAGCATTGACATTATACGAGCATTTTAGCATGCCAGCCTCACAGATCTTCTAGCATATCTGTGGACTCATAGTCTTGTTAATGTGCAAAGAAAAAAACTAATGGATAACTTTTCTTCCCAAATTGAACTGCCAATTTGGACTACCCAATCGTTGCAATACCCCAGCTGTCCTTTTTCTCCAGCAGGTTGTCATACTCTACCCCCCTAAGATATCACCCCATCTACTGTAGCCTGTACAAGCAGCCCTAACAGAGCTGCTATAGTGGAATGACAATTGATATGATCTCACACTGGCTTCCCACCAATTTTGAAGGCACAACTAAATCTGTCAAATCTGGTCAAATATAATAACATTGATAATATGAGTGGAAACAAATGTTTTTTGGAAAATACTTGGTGGGCCAGGGCCATGTCACAATATTATATATTAGGAAACAAAAATGAAACAAAAAAGTCAAGTTCCTTATATATGTACACCTACTTGGCCTATAAAGCTGATTTTGATTCTGAATTCTTCTGAAGTACTTCTAGAATTATCTTTGTAACTATCAAACAAACGGGACTGAAAACAAAAGAGAAAATCCCTCAAGTTCTCAAAAGAAAATAACTTTAAGAAAACAGATTATTTGATCAATTGTTTCCTTACATTTGTAAAGTAGTCTAATAAAGATTGCTTTAAATATCAAAGCAGTATGTGAAGAGGATGCTACAAAAATGTCAGAGATGAGTAAACAGAGCGGAAACAGATGCGGCTAAGGAACTGGCTGCCAACACAAACACTGTCAAAGGCTTGCATGGATGTATCCCTTACTACCGCAGTTCCTAGAAATAGTTAGAAAAGGTCAGATGCCTTTTGGTCCCAAAAGGAGGTTAGTGACATTTCTGACAAAAGTTTTGTTGATCTCATTGCTTTTACATGTATAGTACACTGCCACATAACAAGCCAGAGATAAAAGTTTGTCTATTAATATTTTCTGAAACAGGCAGTCAGTTTTTATGCTAACAAGTATATATTAGTGTTCTTGAAACCAAGTACTAAAATAATAAATTGAGATTTAAGCAGATACAAACCCCAATAAATACTGGCAACGCAGAAAGATGGCAACGCTCCACAAGTCTTTGACAACATTGTGGCAAAGACTTCTCATGGCTTCAGGGATTTTTATACACTTTCGAGAAAGGGACTGATCTGTTTTAATGTGTGAGAAAATAAAAGAACATTCTTTCTTTCTTTCTTCGTTCATCATTTCCCCAGTGATATCTGCGGCTGGCAGTGGGACAAGGCTGCACCCACGGGCTTTGTGTCCACAGTCCGCCCCCAAGTTGGTCAAGGTCTGAGCGGTTTGAGCTGTCAACAGAACTGACAATGCATGAACTGTTTACTTCAGAGTGAAGGTTACATCACTGCCAAATCTTTCCACATCAGAGTCGTGTTGCCCTCAAGTGATGTTGTTTTCCTGAGTAAACATTATGATTGGCATCCAGGTTTAAGTTGTGAGAACCATGTTGCTAAGCAACTGCCAACAAAAGTGGACTGACTTGTTCCCCCTTTTTAAAAATGAAAAATGATGTGTGTGTGTGTGTGTGTGTGTGTGTGTGTGTGTGTGTGTGTGTGTGCGCAATTATTTGAAACCACCAAAAAGCCTCCAGAACTTCATGAAGTGAGTAGAGCTTGGGCTGGGGTACTGTAAGCGTAATTGCAGCTTCACCGAGTCCTCTGAGAACCCCTGTACAATGCAGAAAGACGAAGAGGGTAGGGGGTAGAAAAAGCGAAAAAATAAGGGCAAATGGGAGGGACCATTTCTTATTATTCATGTAACCCCTGGACTCAGAGTGACTCATGCATGGCGCAAAATATGTATAACGTACAAAGCATCTTAAAGCATTTTATCAGTCGTTGAAGATTGGTAAGTACTAAAGTAATGAAAACAAATACAGCTGTGCATTTAATCTTGAGAGCAGACAGTTTTCACACCTGCATTATCAAATGTGGGGTGAGCAGGCTGTGAGGTCGCAGGTGAGGTAGTCTATATCCACAGCGTTCCACTTCCAGGATGTCTCCGTTGCCGACAGAAATTTTGCAGGATGTCAATCATTTGGGCCGGATATCCGTTGCTTTGGGCTTTCTTTGTATTGGCATTTTAAACTCTGGTGGATTTGTGAGGACTATGGTTAACTGCTCCTCAGATCTCTGCAGGGTAAATCCAGACAGCTAGCTAGACTATCTGTCCAATCTTAGGTTGTTTTAGCACGACTAAAACAACCTTTGAACGTACAAATGTTCCACCAAAACAAGTTCCTTCCTGAGGCTGTTTTGCAGAGCCACCGTTGTATCCGTGCAGCGCTTGGAGCCGACGAAGACGATTGTGATTGGTTTAAAGAAATGACAATAAACCAGAGTACGTTTTTCTCCCATCCTGGAATGCTGTGTGGGCTAGCCAGACCTACCTCCTCTGCAGCGCTGTGGAGGAAGGTCTGGCAGTGCTGGACTACAGGTGAGGAGACTGAAACTCAGGCAGCACAACAGCAGAGGAGGAGTGCCAGAAGACCCAGCAATGAGGAAATCATCCGATCTCTGCTTTCTACAAAGTCAACAAGTTGAGTTTTCCACTGCAGTCAGATGCACGATTAAGTCTCTGCACAGGTGCTTCCACTAAATGGACTCCCAGGCACGTGCACTGTACATCTCAATAAATAATCTGAGCCAGTCTGAGCACAACATGGTGACTACACACATGACTGCATCCATTAGAGCTCACTTCAGTGGCCGTATGAAACCTTGTGTGCAAGGATGTAATAAAATAAAAATTGACTTTTATTGTTGTGTTTAATGGTAAAATGTCCTGTTTGTTACGTAACAAATTCATAAGCCCAACTGTGGTCTCATTTTGCCTCACAAATGACAGTGAGTTTAGTCTGGTGTTGATGTGCCATCATTCTTCATTTAATCGCTAAATGCTTATGTTGGAGAATGAAGGAGCCATCATGTTAACAAATATTATTTTGGTTGACTATACAAACTTTGGAACCATGTATTTTTCATTATATGGTAATTGTTTTGTGCACTTACAGGCAGGGGCGCCGTATAGGGGGGAAAGTTAGGACAATTCCAAGGACCCATGACTGACAGGGGCCCCAAAAAATAGGTAAAAACTAATATTAAATGATTAAACCATCATCATTCAGTATATATATATATTTCAAATATAACAATAAAATTAATGATCTCTTTGTTTTTACTTGTTTTTGGCAGTAAAAGTTAAATATCCCCATTGACCAAAAAGTAAACATCCATATAGACCGACCACCCCCCTGTATCTGCATGAAATGGTTTGGTCCTGCCGTAGCGCACTCAGTGACGGCGTTTAGTTGCAGTCAGTAGATGCGCCAGAACTACAGTGACCACAGTATTACCAAGTAACGTTAAATCAAAATCTGGTTTTCAAAAAAGGAAAGAGAGAAAAGACAAAGGAAAGGGTGTCAAACTGTAACCCAGTTTTTCACCAAGAAAGGTAGGTAGCCTATGGTCTGTGAGTGGTATTAACCTGTTGGCTTAATGTCCATAGTGAAATAAGCTAGCTAGCTACAGACTAGTGTTAGCCTAACATTGAATCACCATTTAATCAGTGCAGGGAAACGTTTAGCAAGATATTCATATTAAATCATTGTCCCTGCCCCTTTTAGCAGACTTAACAACAGATGAGTCAGCAGCAGCCCAGTCTCCCCCTAACTGTGCCCCTCCCTGTCCCAGTGAAGAAGGTGAGCAACATTGTGTTCAATGACATGCCAGTTAACATCATTGCAGGGAGTCTGTGGGGATTTCTCTGTCTTTCATTAATAATTATAATAATAATTAATAATAATAATTTGGTTAAGAGAATTTTTCATTTTGTCAAATTTTAAAATAAAAATACATTGAGACTGTAAAAGATGGCCTTCAGCACATTTTTTTTGGTTGCTATTAATCTTGCATCAAATATTGAACTGCATACTAGACTTGCATGCATGTACAAATCACCAGCAGTAAATATTGTGCTAGTACTAGTATTGAACTACAAGAAGCAAGACAGTTGCAAGCCTTTAATTAGAGTTATGTAAAGCTTGTGATGGGACAGTTAGGTCCTAGAGATGTGGTGACAACAGCTGTGCAGAGGGGGCCCAATTTGATTTTTTGTCATGGGGCCCAAAATTCCTGGCGGCGCCCCTGCTTACAGGGAAACAGCACATAAAACTCAACAACTAAGTGTCTAAAGCATCCATCTGTATCCATGGTGACGGAGTGGAGAGTGCATTCCTCTGTACCCCTTTATTACTGCACTACCCTTTCATATAGAGTGCACTTGAGAAGACATGATTCTGACAAAGGGCTGTATTTTAACGATCTAAGTGCATGGCGTGAAGCGCATGGCGTAGGTGCGTTTAGGGCGTGTCCAAATCCACTTTTGCTAGTTTGACAGAAGAAAAAAGGGTCTGTGCGCCAGGTGCATGGTTCAAAAGGGTTGTACTTCATTTAGTCATAGGTGTGTTTTGGGCGTAACATGCAATAAACCAATCAGAGTGTCATCTCCCATTCCCTTTAAAGCAACACCAAAGATTCTTTTGTACCTTAAAATAATGTTTCCAAAATCGTTTCAGTGGTTCATCAATTTGTAACAGGGTGAACGGCAATTCTGCATTCGCTTTGCAGCCCTCTATTGGCTATAACCGCACTGTGCAAGTTTGGTAGCGGATCTGTAGTTTGAATGAGACATAAGAAACTACAATGGACAATTCCGCTTCCAACCTGTAGGGGGACCAAAGAGGAAAAGTGCTTTGGTGTTGCTTCCCGGCGCGTTTGTACCTTGGCGCATTGCTATTATAATGGTGGATTTGCACCGTAATATTTTTATTTGTAATCTTTTGCATGTTTGTGTGCTGCTGCGTGTCCCTGTGTGTGTGTGTGTGTGTAACAAGCATAGTGTGCACGCGCTGTGCATAAGCCTAGGCGCATTTTATTTAGCAATTCACCTGAACACACCTCCCTGTAAGACCAGCATGCCCATGGGCACAAAGATGGGCAGGTGCATTTGCCATTTAAACGACGTGGGTGCTGGACAGTCTTAAAATAGTAAAGACACTTGCGTCGGGCTTTGCGCCAGGATTTGTGCCGCACTGTGCCGGGTACAAGATAGGGCCCTTAATGTGGGTCTAGTGGGGAGATACCAATCTGCTGTCACCTGCACACCAGCCGCCCTCTCTGGCCTTCACACCTGCTCCTTATCAGCTAATCATCCCGCTGACCAGCTGCCTGCCAGTTCAGTTGCACTTCATTTTCTAATCAAGCTTCCTGTATAAATAACACTCAGCAGACTTGGCTTGCAGACTCATGTTAGAAATAGTTTTGTTACAGTGCCTGTACCCTGAAAATGGGGTGTACAGTGGTTGTAGTTTTCTTAAAATTCTTTGATGCAGTTTTTTTTGGAGAAAGTGCAGGTCAACATTTGAACAAAAAGCACTTGTAAAGGTAACATCCCTCCCTTGCAGATGACTAAACCAGCAAATTCATTAAAGACAGAGGAGGAGTAGACCCAATGAGAATGTGGTAACATTACAAATTATTGGAGGGAAAGGTAAGATTTTCATTAGTCAAAGTGACGGTTTATGTTTTTTTGGCATATATTTTTTGATTCTGTTTGTCCTCTCTTTATTTGAGATAAAGGGAGGACAAACAGAAATAATTGACAAGACTGCACTTTATGTTCCTCACTGTTCAACATGCTGGATGATTTGAAGTAATGTGGCAAGTTGTATAAGGTTGAAAAGCTAAGCCATACCTTGCAATGAAAATGTGTACATTATTATAATAATAAAGTTCTATGCACTTAAATATTTTTCATGTTTTTGCCAATGAAATTACCTTGTAAGAAGAAAGAAGTTTGGAAGAGATCAGTTGAAGCAGCTCGGTGAAAGATGCCTGCATTGTATCAAACACAACACAGATTATTATTAGATTATTATTATCAGTTTCTTGTGTTGAAGTGTCAAACTTAATTTTACATTTTCATTTTCATTGCGATCTTCTAATTGAGTTGTTACTTTTGCCAGCTTGTCATGTATATTTTTTATGTTTAAGAATTTTATGATATAGGTGCCAAATGGATTTTTTTTTTTTTTTCAGGAATGGTTATGAGCAGGCCTAAAGGTTAAAGAAGCAAGCTTGTGACCGGGAGGTCGTTGGTTCAATCCCCACACCGACAGGATAAAATCTGGGTGGGGAAAAGTGAAAGAGCAGAGCTTGCCCCTCCCTCATTACCACCACTGAGGTGCCCTTGAGCAAGGCCCTTAACCAGTAGAGCTGCTCAGTGCCCCGGGCAGCTTCCATGTATGAATGTGTGAATGTGATCAGGATGTTCCTGCAAAAAAGAGGTTGCCTCTCAGTGAACCTTCCCTGATTAAATAAGTGTTAATAAAACACTTTTTTTAAATCCCTAAATTGAAATGCTTACAAACTGAGAAATATCTGCAACATCATCAATGACTACGTTTACATGCACATAATATTCCGGTTATTGCCCGTCACTTGAAAAAGACAATATTCCGACTAAGCTGTTTACATGGCTAATGAAAGTAAATATTCCACTAATATTCCCGTTTACATGTAGCCGTGCAAAATACGATTTTTTTTTAAAAAAAGTTTTCCAGTGGCGGCGGGCTTGTTGGACCTTGCAAACAGCGTCCCTTTTTCATTCCTTCAAACAGCTTTTTGAAAAGGTCGGCGTAGCGATGTTTGCGCATATCCAAAAACCTGTTGATATCAAAGTCTTTGATATTGTTTAAAAGTAGCTGTGTTTCTCCTTCTTATCTGGTCTGCAGCCTTGCGAACTGTTGGCTGGTTGCTTTGTGTACTGCAACTATAGCAACGCACAGAGCTGACCATAAGCCGTAAACAGGCAAGAGTCCGTAAACTGCGGTAAAAACCCTGATTGAGACGCATATTCTGAACCCACTGTATACATGTCTGAAGAATGCCTCTAAACCCAAATAATACCAGAATATCCCGCATGGCTTAATCGGCAAATGCTATATTTGGGAATTGGCCTTATACTGAATATCCAACCATAAATCAAATTCGGAATATTGTCATATTTGGAATAATAGTGAAATATTGGTGTGCATGTAAACATACACAGTGCCAACTGAGTTTAATCCATTTCAGCTGATTAGGTACCAAAGAACCTAATCACCTGAAATAGATCAGGATTTATAACAAACTACAACCACACCTGTTGCTAAATGCTTCTTGTAAATATGATCACCGCAGACAATCAAGTGAACATGAACAAATGTCACAAACCTGCTATTTAAGCCTCGCAACACGTTTGCACCAGCACACACACAAATAAAAGACGCCACAATGAGACGAATCACTTTAGCCCTGCAGTGTCTATTGTCAAAACTTCTCGAGACAATAAACCAGAGATCTAGACATGCAGCCCCAGGGATGTACTCACTCATATGTACTGAGTGTACAGTCGAGTGGTAGAGAGAGTGGCTTTGTGTGTGCATGTGTCAGTGTATACGTGCTCCCATGCATGCATGATCACATTAGAGCACCAGATCCTGCTGTCAGATTTTAATTAGCCGGCCTCACAGCTGCTCGGCATTGGGAAGGCAGGAGAGAACATCCAGCGATAAGCAGGTTAGTGATGAATGATGCGGGGATCAGGCCTGAGAGCCTGAGCCTGCACAGACTACAGCTGCAGGCGTAGAAAAACACACAAACAAGTCTTTAATAACATAAACCCTACATGGAATGCTGCCGTTTTTTCCCTTTTCAGATGTGAAATGTAATTTCCATCAATCGCTCTGTACATACAGGAGATGGTGAATTGAAACTTAAAGGAGAAATCCGGCGCAAAATGAACCTAGGGGTTAGTAACACGTGTACCGAGTCGACCGTTCTCTGGGAAATGTTTTCATGCTAATCGAATGTGACCAGTTTTAGCGCAAACTGCTAATTAGCTTATAACGCTAGTCGTCAGGGCACAGGTAAAGTAAAAAGAAATTTATATTTCTATACCACTAACAAGGCTCAAAATAGCATCACACCTCCACGGTAGCATAATGAGGGTCCCTACATGTAAACTGAAGCAGTGAGAAGAAGTGTACAGACAGTTTATCAAAAAGATAGATTATAAAGACAGTACCGTTTACGTATACAGGCGGGCGCCATCTTGGGAAAACAGTCCTGACCAGTCGAACGACGAACGCTGTGCAACAAGTAACCAGTAACATAGCTCAAGCACGGCGTTTGACGGGTCGTGACTGTTTTCCCAAGATGGCGCCCGCCTGTATATCTGAACGGTACCATCTTTCTAAACTATCTTCGACTCGGTACACATGTGTTATTAACCCTTAGGTTCATTTTGCGCCGGATTTGTCCTTTAAACTATATAATTACTTCCTTACAGGAATGTATTTCCTGTGTTTTTGATGACTTCCTCTTTCACAAACTTTGATCAAAGTGCAAACCATCTGTAAAGTAGTTTGGTGACACGTATGAAGTCATAGCTTCCATATACTGTATGTGTCCTAACATCTGTCCCTTTTTAAGTAAAATTTAGATTTGAGACAATGTTTTTCTTTCAACCTTGGCTTACTTAAATACAGATTTAACTGTACGTCCCTTGCTCATTTAGATTAATTTAAACTTCAATCAAAAAGTTCACACATAATGTTTGTCAGACGTGTGGGGTGGATGTTTAATTCAGACACAGATGGAATGGGCCTTTGTGGGCTCACATGTGTTGAAAAGCCCCTTTTTATATCTGCAATAAAAGCTGTTGGGGGGAAAAAAGAATTATGAGCATGGGGCCTAGTCTCTCAATATAAAGTTGTGTAGTCAAAGTATTTCCTGTACAAGTTATGTTGTCAATAACAGTGAAGCCAAAATTTGAAATAATTTAATGACTCACCAAGCAATTTAATTCTAAATGAAGAGCCTGTGAGCCCTTTTCCACGATCTGTGTCTGATCACACATTGGCTAAAAATATAATCATTGTGGTCGGGTAGGATCAGTGGGTAGAGCAGGCGCACGTATACTGAGAGGTTTGTGCCTTGAGGCAGAGGTCCAGGGTTCGAATCTGACCTGTGACAATTTCTTCTTCTTGTCTTCAAAAAATGTGATCACTTCATTTTCTTTCATTGTCGTTCAACTACAGTGGAGTTTAGTTTCAAAACATGTTGACTCCACCCCTGAAGCACAGTTTTGGCACCCTGCTGGCAGAAACAATAGGTTTGATAACCATTCTGTTTATGCACAGGGAAATGACTGTGCATGCTGTCTGAATGCATGAGAAGCAGACAAGCTTCACTTCGCACAGAAGTTATTTAACTCAAGAAAAGGAGGGCAGTTATACAGAAAGAACATTTTAACATTCTCTGTGTCACTGAGATTCACAACTTTCCTTCACAACTTTCAGTGCAGCAAGTTGTCCATTGCTGCACTGACTTGTCCATTGCTGCACTGACTGCAACATTCTTTAGTAACTCAAAGTTAGAGCTATGCATCACCTATGGTTCCACTTTAGAGGTGCAAATTCCATACAAAATTACAACGCGTTCCCACGTAAAATACGGACGTTTGGACAGTGGTTGTCAGCGTCTGAAGCGACGAAAAAAGCGCCCTTCAGCATGTTTACAGAACGTACCGGGGAGAGCAGCAGCTACACAGGGTTTGAAGATGACGTAACACTAAGAGTGACTACGGTAGTGAGTAGTATGAAAGGCCGAAATTCCGTGCAAGGAGGTTGGTTAGGCTGGTGGATGGGTCAAATAACACAAGACTTTCCCCAAGGAGACCGCGGTTCGTGTCCCGTGTGTCACGTTTCCTAAACCCAACCGTTTGCTTTTTTCTTTTCCTAAACCCAACCGTCCCGTTGTTGTTTTCCTGAATCCAACCGTCTCGTTCTTCTTTTCCTAAACCCA
This sequence comes from Zingel zingel, assembly GCA_023566125.1. NCBI lineage: Eukaryota > Metazoa > Chordata > Actinopteri > Perciformes > Percidae > Zingel > Zingel zingel. Next base: position 35,881,248 of record CM042322.1, on the reverse strand, counting down.
ACCGTACATTCTTCTCGCGTGTCACAGAAACATAAGCCCACCCACGACCTTTTCCTTAACATAACTGCGTCAAAAGGGACGCCAATAGTCCCGACCAAGTGTTTAGATAAAGCGCGTTATATGACACTAGAGGAGACTTTTAGCGTCAATAACAACAACAAAGGCACCTGACCAAGTGTCCATATTTTACGAGATGGGAGTGAGAATCTGTTGAAAGTTACATTAGTGTGTCCATAAAGTGCAAGTCTGTCCTCACCAGGAAAGGGCCCTAACAGTCTTTTGTTCAAAATACTTAAATGGAAAACACCTTATGTTTACATACCCGAACGAACAACCTCTTCCCAACAATGACATGTCCTCTCAACCCGTTCTCTCTCCCAACTGGTAAAATACTGACGCTTGGCCGGTGGCTCTCAGCGTCGGACACTGACGCAAAAATTGCCCTTTAGCGTCTGTATGGAACGCGCCGGGCATAGCAGCAGCTCAATGGCAGCACTGGAAGATGACGCAGTATTAAGAGCGACAACAGTAGCAAGTAGTATGAAAGATCGAAAATCATCGTCTTAATATGACGCCATAGGGCTAGACACTAAAGGAGATATTTAGCATCAGTAGCCAACGCCAAAGGCACCTGACCAAGCATTGCTTTTTGACATGCTGGGAGTGAGAATGTGTTGGTTCTCTCCAGAAATACGATGGCATTATACATTCAGTTTAAAACAGGAAGTACTATAGCATGTTTTAACCTGGTTGGGTGCACAGAGCATCTGATTTCAACAGTGAAGACTCGTTTTCATGTCCTGGCTCTAATCAACATGCAGTCTATACCTTGGTTTCTTTTTTATGAAGATCATCTTTTTCATCACATTTAAAGGTGCTGTAGGTATGATTGTGAAGATCCAGGACTTAGCCAAAAAAGTTGAACATCAACAACTTCTCAGTCCCTCCCCCCTTTCCGCTAAAGCCCACACGGTCCCTTAAGCCCCTCCCCGCACAAGGGAGAATGAATGCGTGTGCATGAGCAGTGATTGACACGCAGTTAGACACCCCCCCTGGCTGTTATTGGTCTTTTTTTTAAATGACCTGCTTCATGTAGTTCTACTGGAACATAGGGTCAGTTTCAGCAAATATGACAGAAAGTTTGTTTTATAAGTCTTACCTGCTGCACCTTTAAAACTGCACTAATATATTTTTTTTTTATGTCAACAATTGATCAAATGACTACATGTAGTGTGAGTGGAGTCATTTTGTAGCCACAGGAATGATCACCCAACTCTGGAGTTCCCATCATTTTAGCATCTTTAAGCTCTTTGTTTTGGTTTTACAGATTGCATCGTTGCTGTTTTGGTTCAGTCACAGTTCAGTCATCTTATCAACCAGCAGGCTGCTGTTTTCAGAAAAAACAACTGTATGCTACCTGGCCTACAGCTGGCAAAGTTAGAAACTAGTTGAAGAAAGCGGAGCATTTTATTTTGCTATTAAAAAGACAGATATTTCTATATGTTTTTGTACAAACTCTAGCTTCTGGCCCCCCTCACACCGTCCTCCTTACTACTCCTACACTGGCAATTCATTTTAGATGACAGATAAGAATTCACACAACCACCCCGGCCCCAGTGGATTCATCACTTTCTTATATACTCCTGTGTTTTAGCTACAGAATCCAAGCACACTGAGGCTGATATACGTAGAAATGAGAATGTGTGCCTGTGAAGACATGAGCATGTATTTACTGTATTCATGCCTTTTTTATGTGTGAGTGACTCTTCATCAGAGTTTTGCTAAAAATGTCAAATACTGTCACTGCAATCTTCTTCACAAGGGATACATTCATCAGTAAACTCGGGATGTTTTCAAACTAAGCCATTTTCAGGCCTGCATGGAAAAACTCCTGGTGTACTAATCAACTTGAAGTGCCTGTATAAAAGAGTTGGTGAATTACTAACCCAAGCACTTTTACAAACTTCGCCACCAAATAAGCATCCAGTCATTTTTTATTCTATTTTTGTGCCTTTTACTAAGCAGCAAAGCAGGCAGATGGGATTAATCAACGGTAAATATTTATGCATGTTTTCCCTCTCCTTGTCTCTTAAAGTTAGATTTGCAGAAGATTAGATGTAAGCAATGTTATTTACTGTATAGTGCGTCATGGTCCCAAATGCGTTGCCCTTAAATAGGCATTGAGTTAGGGTGTGAGTGTGAATACAGTTGCAGTAAACAGTGGAGGTAAATCGAAACAAATACACACTCGGAGTGAACCAGTCTTAGACACACAGGAGCCCCAAACTATGAGAACAAATCATAATAAATATTGATACAAATAAATTCAATTAGGCTTTAAATGAGATTGGAGGTTAAGTCCTGAAAGTAAACAGTAGTTGTTTATTCATTTTTTTTAAATACCTTAGGAAAGTTTAATACTAAGGTTTAAATATCTGTTGTAAGCAACGGCGTTACTTTGGGTTCAACATTGGGGGGGGGGGAGGGCCGCGGCCAGTTTTGATTATGCCCCCTGTAAATTACATCTATGGTTGTAAATATTGTGCACTCAATGTTAAAAACATTGAATTCCCAGGATTTTAACACATCTAGACTAGATTCATATCTTGCCTTTCAGCTTTGCATGCTGGGATGTCTGGCACTGATTTGTGAAAAGATACTCAAAACACTGCAAACCACTCTGAGTGGGAACTAACCAGTGCTGGAAGAATTATTCAGATCCTTTACCTAAGTAGAAGTACTAATATCACACTGTAAAAAACTCTGATACAAGTAAAAGTCCTGCATTGAAAATGTTACTTAGGTAACTATATAAAAGTATCATCAAGAAAATATACTTAAGGTTTTAAAAGTAAAAGCACTCAATGCAGAAACATACAAATTGGAAACTGAACTGGAAACAGTTCTGTCAATCAACGTAATGTTTATTCGGCTAATCATTTCAGCTGTATGTAGGCCTGTATATTGTTGGGTTGTTTAATTTATAATAAAACATCGTATTTTATAAACTACATGTGTTTTTTGTGCAAAAATCTTAATTTGTAAAGTAACTAGTAACTAAAGCTGTCAGATTAATGTAGTGGAGTAAAAAGTACAATATTTCTCTCTGAAATGTAGTCAAGTAGAAGTAGAAAGTGACATGAAAAGAAAAGACTCAAGTAAAGTACAAGTACCTCAAATTTATACTTCAAAATATACTGCGTAGTTTCTGTCTCCCCCATGAGGAATTTTAAGTAATGACAACAAAACTGTCGGCGCGTCCACATGATACAAGCCTTCCGTGATTGTGCACACGCCCACCCCTCCTCCACGCAGTTGCTAGTAGCCAAAGAGGACACAAAGGATTAAAAACACATGATGGACTCTTCAGAAGAGGTCATTATTTTCACTCAAGTTTCTGCATGGTAAAGTCACCGGACACCACAATCTTCTGAACATAGCCATACTGAGAAACACAGAGAGAGAGAGAGTTGTGTGGAGTTGATAGTCTTGATTAGCTAGTTGGCAATGGCTTGAATGTAATGGGCGTTTGTTAATATCAAAAAGTTACGCATTAAAGCTTTACATACAAAACATTAGTAAATGTACTTAGTTACATTCCACCACTGGAACTAACCCGCTAACAAAAAAAATAGGTACCATAGAAAGTTATGGATTTGAATTGTGTCTTGATATGAAAAGCTTTCTCACTTGTGCCCAAATGTCTTCTGGTGTTTATTTATTAGTAACTCAGACTGTGGTAATCATTTATAATCTGCAGAAATTACACACTGCATCACTGCTGGAGATTGCAGAGGCCGCCTCATGTCTGCTGATTATAGATGATTACTGTGTGATTATGAAGGGACAGTCACGTCAAATTCATGAAAAAGATTTTGCTACTCATCTCTGAAAGAAAACAAACTCATCTTGTAATCACGAGAAGTAAAGCTTGAAGTTAAAGATTTATTTTTGGCGAAGGAAGAAAACTTCTTATCTGTTCAAGAGTATGACCCTCCAGCTCACTAATCAGAACAATCAGAAGACACATAAAGTGTCTACAAGCCTGAAATTACTTTTGATCAACATAAATTGCTAGTTCACTTCAAACACCCCACAGTGAACAATGACTTTCCCTGACGATTTGTACGAACCTGCCGATGGTTGGTGTGAAAGCTCATCCGAAATGTGGTGTGGATCAAACAAACAAATGCTGGTCTGCTTGAAAATGGGGGTCTCTGTTCGCTTGCAAGTGAACTAGAGTTCGGTCCACTTTAGGTGAGGATGCGAGCCGACCCAGATACAGGAAGTGGACCAAAAACAGTGCATTTACTAGTTTGAAATTTCAATATTGCACACAATTTACACGTATATACGATTTAAGGGATGATACCTTTCAGATACATAAGCTGTTGGAAAAAGATAAGACAAGTGTCGATGAGTTTCAGGCATTCTGTCCAATAAACCAGCAACCACTTTGATCGTGTGTTTACAGTGTTTGGTGCGCTTGACAAAGAGCAGTGTGAAAGCAAACTGAACCAAATGAAAAATGCAACAAGGTTGCAACTTCACCCCCAAATCGCACCGAGTCTACTGAACTATATGTGTGAAAGTGCCCGTAATCGCAATCAGCTAATGCAGAACACATACTAGCCATGCTGGAGACATGGCTAAAAAAGGTGAAAGCATTCTCATGAAAGGGTTCGTACGGCATTGTACGAAAACCTACGCACAACAATCTGTATGATATCTTATGATATATATATATACAGTTGTTTATAGGCACCAAAACAACTAGTTAAGATTAGAAAAAAAAGTTTGTGGTTTGGGTTATATCACCGATCCCCTTATATATAAATATATATGTATTTATGTATTACTTCTCATTGCACATATGCATTACCACATTCCTGTTCAGTTCATTCATTTACAATCATTCACACATTTGTACACATTTGATATTATTTGATATTGTATATATGTTATATATTTAACTTCTGCACTATTTTATGTCTTAGATTCTCAGTTTTTCTTGTATGATTTTCTTTGATACATATTTGATGAGCATTGTTAGAGGGACTAGATTTTCTTTGCCAATGGCTGCTTGTCTGCACATGACATTAAAGGACTTGAAACTTGAATCAAACTAAAAACAAGACTTTCCAAACACAAAGTTCTGTTTATCCAACATATCATTTTATATAAACAGTCACAGAAATGATATAAATAGGGTGACATCATTTAATAAATATCTACATACCGTATGTACTTTCCACAACATTACATTACTGTATACATTTCGATAAAACATCTTAGTACGCAAAGCCACCAAAATATACAGTATTCAATTAAAGTTAACACTCCATTAAGTACCCTGCACAAAAATTACAGTAATACACATTTGAACAAAACGGTTGACTTGCAGCGGAAAAATACATATTTACAAATCAATTGAGACATGCCACAGAAAAATGCAGATATAAAAGCGTGCTTAAAATTCCCACTAGAAGTAGACAAAGACAACATTTTGTACTGCACAGTCAGTTGTTACTATGGTTGTGCTTTGAGACATACAGCCGGTTTTAGATCATGCCATACTTACTTAGGGTGATAAGAACATACACTTGAATATCCATCTGCTGTTGTATAAACATGTGATGTGAAGTAATAAGTGGGAAATTAAGAAGAACTTGTAGCAAATGTAAATCTAATGGGTAACATTGCATTGTGTGTGTAAGTCAATATGATGACCTTAAAGCTATAGTGCGTAGTTTGTCTCGCCCATGAGGAATTCTTAGTAATGACAACAACACCGTCGGCACATTCACATGATACAGCCTTCCGTGATCACACACGCGCCCCCACCCCCACCCCCTCCTTCATGCAGTTGCTAGTAGCCAAGGAGGACACGGAGGATTAAAAAAACATGGACTCTTCAGAAGAGGTAATTATCTTCACTCAAGTTTCTGCGCAGGAAAGTCACCGGACGACACAATCTTCTGAACATAGCCATACTGAGAAATACAGAGAGCGTTGCGTGGAGCTGATAGTCTTAATCAGCTTTTTAGCAACTCATTTGGCGATGTTCCACTTCCGGGATTGCTCCAGTGTCACAGGAAGTTTCCTTCCGCTTTCTTTGTGTTGTAATTTTAAACTCCGGTGGATTTATGAGGACCATGGTTAATTGCTCCTCAGATCTCTGCAGATAGCTAGGCTATCTGTCCAATCTGAGTTTTCTCTCGCACAACTATTTTACAGCGGCTCCGTGCGGAGCTTAGCGCCACCCGTGACGATTGTGATTGGTTTAAAAAAAATGCCAATAAACCAGAGCACGTTTTTTCTCCCATCTCGGAATGCTATGTGGACTAACCAGACCATCCTCCGCTCCGCAGCGTGTTGATGGTCTGGCAAAGCGAGACTCCTACTCAAATGAAATGAATCACACTGTTCCAGTGACAGCTCCACTGGCAGTAGGGTTGTTTGAAGGTGTGTCTGTTGGATGGAGGTAGCTTTCGATTATTTTCTGTTGTGACTATCAATAAAAACCTAGCCATGACTTGAAGAGCAGGTTGTATTTTGCAGTGAAACCGGCAGCAAACATTTAAACATTCTCATTAGTATATATATTGTTCGTTGAAAATGTAAAATATTGAATCAGTCACCATCAAGCTTTTATCAATGACAAAATATTTAAATCAAGCACAAGTGGACATATACAGCAGCAACTTCAAACTGATCACCAAAAGATGTCCAGGAATTAACGGCAAGTTTAAAAAGAAGTCACAACCTTTAGATCACACTGGTTTTTCTATTCTAAAAACACAAAAACAAACTGATATCTACCAGTGTTTACCTCCGCATTCATTTTTTTGGGGTCTTTGGCACCTTCTTCATGTGTGCTTGCTGTTTAGGCGCCACCAGTTAACACCTGCCTGTTCTTAGCACAGTCCCAGTTTTTCTTGTTCTTCTTCTCCTGAGTAGCGGTGGTCTGCGTCTCACCCAGATCCTGGATCAGTTGGGAGTTGATGAAGCGCCTGTAGGAGTCTCTCTCCATCAAGTTGTAGATCATCTGCTGAGCCTTGTTGAAAGAAGACAGGCAGGCCTTCTCCATATTCTGTCTTGTTTCTTCTCTGGTTGCTGCGTCTATGTTTACCTTCAATGAATGAGAGGAAAGAGACGGATCATAATCTATTTGCATTTTAAGAGCAGGTACTTGTAATATATATATATGACATATATGAAAAAAAGACGGGGTTGTTACTCTGGAAAGCAGAATATTAACTTGTATTGCTCCTCCAAGATCTAAAGATCCAAGATCTCCATTTTTGGAGCTCCAGGAATTAGCCACAGAAAACATCACATTTTTAAAAGTAATACGGTCTTGATTGAAAATATAATAAAAGTAAACAAATAGGGTAAAAATATGAAAAGTCATTGTTATATGGCAAAGGACAAGCTTGGATGAACAATTGGAACTAAATACCTTTTTAAATCTGTTTATTTTTATTTTTATTAAGAGTTTATTATCTAATTCATCCATACCAATTGCCTGAGTGGTTATTAGAATAGCAGTGTCGTGAGTGAGCATATTCATAACTTTGCAGGCATAATTGGCTTCAAGTATTCATTTCATTAAAGGAGATTATGCAGTTGCATTAATATGATTTAGAGTAATGCCTTCAAAGTATATATGTCAACATTTTCGCAATTTTCTTTCACTTTTTTTCACGTTTTGCTTTTTTAGCCTTTCTATCAAGAATCCTTTCTGGCTCAATACGATTACTGTTACACTTTTATGGCTGTATGTTCTTCATACATTGGTGACCAAGCTCACTGATTTACATTTTGTATTGTTGTTACCATATGGTTCAGATAAAAGTCCTTACCTCATTAGGAGCATCTGCCTCAACATGTTGCTGGTAGATCTGCTTGGCTCTGGTCGCCAGCTCAGAAGGTGAACACCTCTTGTAGTCTTCGCAGGCGACCCAGAAGTCCATGTTCTCCTCACTGAACTCCGACCTCAGGAAGTTGCCGAAGACTGTACGACCCTCTAACACAGACAGAAAAAGAGATATTTTTTTAATATCCAATGCACCTAAAAAGAACCATATGTGTACACGTTGGGCAAAGGCTAGTCCATATCGGCGACGTTTAATTTCCGGGATTGTTCTGGTGCCACTGGAAATTACGCCGGCTGTCACTCATTTCAGCCGAGTGTTCAGCTTTCTTTGTGTTGGCATTTTAAAGTCCGGTTGATTTTCTGAGGACTATGGTTAACTGCTCCTCAGATCTCTGCAGGGTAAATCCAGACAGCTAGCTAGACTGTTGAATCTGAGTTTTCTGTTGCACGACTAAAACAACCTTTGAACGTACACATGTTCCACCAAAACAAGTTCCCTCCCGAGGCTATTTTGCAGAGCTCCGTTGCTCTTGGACCAGCTTTTGCAGGACATCCTTTTGATTGCTTTACAGCACAAAACCAATAGGGAGGTAGCTTTTCTTCCCTTTCCTAATGGAGCAATAGAACATTTTTAGGAGTGAGCAATAAGAAAAAGTCACTTCGATGTTGCTTATCATCCTAAGAGAAAATAAGCAATCAGCGAGCAAAGCCAGGAAGCATGAAAGCACCGTAATTATACTGAGTTATTACATTTTACCAAGAAAATATATAAATAAATCCTTGCAGTAATAATTGCACACAGTCTATTACAGATACACAAGACTAGTGCTTTCCAACCATCAAACCAGTTAATGGAAAAGCACAGTAGAATACAAACAGATTCAAGCCTCTGTACAGAAGTCGTATTGTTTAACTTCTGCAGCACTACTGCTTCAAACATCCTACATGGCTAAGTGGACAGATCAGACGGAGGAGGCCCCTTGAGGCTCCAACGAGAGCTGACAGACGACGCCGGGACGGCAGAAGGAGGACGTGACGTTGTTGGAGGTCAGTGGATGAGATCATGGAACAGAGCAGGTCAGAACTCAGTTGGTTCTCTGAAAGGCCATTGCTCCCCTTTTGTGTCCATGTACACACACAGTGTAATTCTCAGAGGGCTTATGCACACACACACACACACACACACACACACACCACACAGACACATATACACTCTGCGTTGGTCAGCACGCCCTGAGGGACCATTGAGTAGTGCCTTGAGACACGTAGCAGAAATCCAGAGCATGAGAATGTGTCTGAGAGTGTGTGTGTGTGTGTGTGTGTGTGTGTGTGTATATATATAAAGACTAAAGACAAATATATATACACACCATATGACTTCTAAGGCTTAAATCTGTGTAGCCTACTGTGCTTTTCCATTAACTGGTTTGATGGTTGAAAAGCGCTTGTATTGTGTACCTAAATAGACAGTATGCAATTATTGCTGCAAAGATGTATTATTATTTATAAATAAATGTAATAACTCAGTGTATATATATATATATATATATATATATATATATATATATATATATATATATATATATATATATATATATATATATATGCAACACATCTTCTTTACTACAGTGAATTACCTTCATATTTTGGGCCATACAAAGAGATTTAGCATCACTTTTGAGATTGCCAAAACCATACTGGCAACCATTGCCGAGGAATGTGAAGGTCAGGACCTTATCTGATTAAATTCCCATGATCACAGCACAATCATGTCACAGGAGAATTATCATGTTTAGATTTTATTTTTTATTTTTTTTTAGGCAACCCCGAGAGAGATTCTGCTGGAAAGCTAATGAGTCAAGCATCCGCCCGACAGCTATTAGCTGTCAGTAATATTAGTATCAGACTCTTTGGATTTGAACATAACCTCAGTAGTGATTGTTTCAGTATACAGGTTGAAAAGGTTTGAAAACAATAATGTAATACTCACTTTGACTGTTCATCAAGTGGCTGAAAGACTCCTCCCATTTCTTCACCTCAGAAGCAGTAGGTATGCTAAAACACAGATAAGAGAGGATTTTAATAAAGGTTGCACGGACCTTCTGTGTGGGGAGTTTTATAGAAAAGCTGCGATATGCATGCAACTATTTCAATTGGAAACTATACAGTAAATTACACTTTACAGGTACATTTGTGTTCAAGATGTGTGTGATCTGGTTTCAGTCAGGATTTCATATTTTTTTATCACGAGCAGCATGTGTTCCCATAGGGAATGTTCTAAGAAAGTATTTACTGTATGTTGTTTATATAAATAGGCTTACAAAGGTTATTGTTGTAGATTTACTTCCTCCCTACCACCATGCTGGCTTCCAGTCACTCCACCCAACCAAACACAAAATAAACTGCATCAGTAATACAGCTTTGTAGGGAGGTTTTCCTTTTCCTCATCCAATTCCATTACCACTGTACCAATTAACTGATCGATACCGAGAGCAAATCCAATCACACCGGCATGCGTTATCTGACATTTACACAGCACACAATAATACCCTCTTAAAGATTTCACCCCCTCAAACAACAGTGTAAATTATTAACAGCTAAACCCGATTAGGAAGAGTTATCTATATTCATATACATCACTTGCAAAATGCATGTCACAGAGTCTGTACAGCATGTATTTGTGTTGTGAATGGAAGGCAAGTTACTGTCTGCTGCTGAACAATTAAACTGAATATTGATTATCTATCAGTGTCTCTAAATGGGTTTTTTCACAATTTGTTTTTTCTTTTTCCAACGTTTTAAATTTTTAAATTTTTCTTCTACACATTTTCAGCGCTTATTTATACGTCCAATATTTTCTGATACAAAACAAAAATTTTAAACGGGCCAATGTGACCCGAAGTCAACACAAGGGTTAAGCAAATGCAACAGAAAAGTAAACACGTCAAAGGTATATAAATGGTGAAGGCTTTATAAATTGTCTCCATGGCACCTTGCTGCAATACAATTACACACATGAAAGGAGAAAAGCCTGGGTTCAAAACAAAACCAAGTAAGTGCCACTGAACCAAGAAATTCCAAATCAAGCAGGAAATTATCCATTTCCCTTTTCAACTCAGGGCGTCATTCCATGCTCTCTCTCCAAACAACCCTTACGCAACAACAACAAATCAATATTGAAGGTCTACAGCTTGAACACTGGCACTATGAAGTGTCTTAAGATTAAAGCCCCAAGTCACCAGGGTTAAAGTCTAAGCCCTGTTGCGAGTCATTTTAGATTTTGTTTTTTTGTAAAGCCATTTAATTAGTGATTAGTGATAAAGTTACGTGTCCAAACCTCCAAATAGAAACCCATTCATATCTGTATTAATTTGCCAAACAAGGTGAAAAGAAAAGCAGTTAAGTCGTTGATAATTGCAACTCAAACTCAAAATATTAAAGTCCCCTCCCACGGTGATTTAAGATAACTATTGAGCAGTTTTTTTAATAACTGGCATGGCTGGAATGTATCCTCCTAGTGGTTGCAAACACAATCACTTTCATCATTTTTTCCCTGTGCAGTGCTTCCAGGTGGTAATGCAATGCATGGATTCCTGGAACATGTAGAATACTTCTTTCAATATACACAAATGGAGGATTTTCTGCTTTAATCATTCAATCCTTGTGACTGTGGTTAAAATCTCTCTTTGAGCCCCTGGAGGAGCAGCTTGATGTGACATCTGAAGAATACAAATACACACACTTTAAAACATCCATAAATTGAACTAAAAGATAAGTTACTCAGACCTCTTAGCAGCAGCACTCTCCTCGTTTGTTTGCTTCTGATCAGCTGCTTGGGGTTCAGGCTTCTGGAGTAAGAAGCTTATTTTATGCTTGATGACTTTGGCACTGTGGAGAGACAGCGAGTGAAATGCATTTCAAAAGATGTCCCTTATGTTTTCATTAATAACATCTGCACAAAGACCTGCTTGTATGACGTTCTGCATCATGTAAACAAGTGGTAAGCAACTGGTTCCTCTTCTTCTACATTGAACTATTGTTTTTACAGCATTTACTGGTTTCAAATAAGTTTTTCACTTCAAAACTTCAAAACGATAAAGCTCCTAAAAGTCAGCATCTACACAGTTTCAGATATTTAAAAAAAGCTACATTTTATTTTATTTTAGCAGGAATATAATAAACACTTCTTTCCACCTAAAACTAAATTGGTCTTACCTTTTCAAGCATGTCGCAGGAAGAGTTGCAAGTCCTTTACACATGATGGAACGTCACGGATCCAAAGTCAGAGATGTTGTTGTAAATGGTAACAGTACCGCCAGGGAGGCAACAGTGTGATTGGGTGCAGAGCTTTCAGTGATAGACGGCAGGATACACGTGTCTCCACCCCCAGCAGTGGTTTTATACCTCCACATAGTGCACACTGACACAAAACTGACCAATCACATCAGACAAAGAGAGAGAGAGAGAGAGAGAGAGAGAAAGAATAGGGAGAGAGGGAGAGGATTTGGGGGTAGTTTACAGCAGATGGGATCGTAAGTAACCGTCACAAAAGGTGTTTTCCACTAAGGTTTCCTGAAGTCATCCCCTCTGTGGAAAGACACAAAGAGCTCTAGTCTGTGACTGCCAATGCATTCAAGGAGGTATTTGTGGGAAAGTGTTGGAATTTTATTGGTGGACCCACTTTTGCTCAACATCCAGCAGTGAGAGTTTACAGTCCAGCACATAAAAGTTGTGCCCCTGAATAACACCCTCTTTGTCCCAGTGTCATACTAATTCATATACTATATGTGTCATGGCATTCTTTTTTTTTGCAGTTTACAAAAAAAAGGATTGACATTTCTGCTTTGCAGTAACAGGACATGTTGCAATACGTGTTCAAATGATGCAAAATGCTGTTAGCAAATGACGCGGTATACTCTTAGCAATGCATGGTGACGCAACTATGTCATGGCAGCTGTATTGCTCAGGACCCAAGGCAGCGCAGGGTCGAGTGTGAAGTTGTTTGGGATGAGCGGTTCTCGAGAGGCCAAGCAATCGGCCCGTTCCGAACAGGCACGTTTTAAACAGGCACTGCACTTGTTTCGTACTAATACAAAAACCCGCCAATTAAACCGTCATTCAAACTGTGAAGGTGGAATGTCACTGCCAATTAAACTAAAAAGCAAAATATTTTTCCAATGATGTAATACTTTCTTGTTTCTTGACATCCTCTTGGACCTGTCTCACCACCAACCTCTGCTGTCCTCAGGCATCATGTACTCTATACTTTACTCTTTTGACACTCTAAACCTTTGATGTAAATGTACAGCTAAACTCTCATAGTATCTTACTGTTTAAATGTTATACAGGATCATACTGTAAGTGGCAATGTATTCTGGGAGAAAATTATACTATTACAGCACTATCTGCTAATGTTACAGGTATTTAGGTTACACTTTACTTGAAGGTATCTACATAAGAGTGACATGACACTGTCATGAACGTGCCATAAACATTATAAACAAGTCATAAACATTTATGACATAATGCTTCTGTCATTGAGTGTCATTCAGTTTTTGTCCTGACAAGTTATGGTTAGGGGTTAGGGTTTGTGTGTGATGACTGTGTCATGTGTTCATGACAGTGTCATGTCACGCTTATGTAGATACCTTCAAGTAAAGTGTTACCAGTATTTACTGTTAATACCAATGCATCTTGGGAAAATAATGGATAAGGCGTGAAGTACACTGCAGTCAGAATATTACTGTAAATAAATAAAATAATATGGTAAGAAACTGTGTCTATTTACAGTAAAATACCTTAAAATTTAAAAACAATGTGCATACTGTAAATAAACAGTAGTTTACTGGCGAAGCTGCTGCCAGTATATTACTGTAAATTTACAGTGAAAAGTTTTACAGTGAGCTGGAAACAACGCAAAATGTGATTAGGGACAAAGGAGTTGTTTTCTTCTCCTTGAGCTGTCTCACTACCATCTTCAGTTTATTTAAAGACATTTGCAGCAGTGAGTAACTCCTCCATGTTTTCATGGCATTGTATTACAATGGTGTCCATCTACAGCGCAAACATCAAGAAGAGTTTCTTAAGTACCTAATGTTGTAACTTACAGTGTCAACATACTCCAAAAATATATCAAATCAGTTTGTAGTGTAGACATGGGAGACAGCTCATATGTTGTGGCAGCAGTGCGCTGGAATGTGTTGAAGCTGATAGTGGAGTGTTTGCTTTTTCTGCATTTTCTATAGTGGATTATACTATACAGCCTCTCTGTTAAACCTTCAGGGACTGAAATAATATATATGTTAAAATGATCTTGCCATTTACAACCAGGTATAACAACAATAATTAACTTCATCAAAGAGAGATGAAGAAGGCAGCAAGCATGACTACAGCAATAAAAGGAATAGGATTTGGCACAGCAGCTTAAAAAGAAGACCTGTTTTGATCTGCTGCTGAGCAACAGTTAGAGGCAATCAAAATGTCTAGCACCACAGATGACTAAAGTCCAGCCGTCTGAATGTCTTAACAGTCCGCTGGCAGAATCTCCTACTCCTCTATCTAAATATCACAAGACCTGTTCTGACCTCGACAGCTTGAAACAGGATTGGCGTCTATCAATGAATCCAGAAAGCAGCTCAACAAAAACAGCAAGGCCTGTTCGGGTGTTTGTCAAAGAGGTTTTGAAGATGCCTGAATGTGGTTATTATGGTACTTGTTTGTTTAGTCAGGAACACTCTCGCCATAGATTGAACCAAATGGAAACACAGTTATGTTGCGCTCCACTCTCATTCAGATGCTCCCTGCACTAAAGGTGCTGTAGGTAGGATTGCGAATATCCAGGACTTAGCCAACAAATTTGAACATCAACAACTTCTTAGTCCCTCCCCCTTTTCTGCTATAGCCCAAAACGGTCTCCTAAGCCCTTCTCCCCACAAGGGAGAATGAATGCGTGTGCATGAGCAGTGATTGACACGCAGTTAGACACCCCCCCCCCCCCCCCCCCAGCCCTGATTGGTGCATCTGAACAGGTAGCTGTGGATTTTTGCAAATCGCACTACAGGCTGTAGGTGGAGCCAGAGGAGCCAGATTTTTTTAAATGACCTGCTTCATGTAGTTCTACTGGAACATAGGGTCAGTTTCAGCAAATATGACAGAAAGTTAGTTTTATAAGTCTTACCTACTGCACCTTTAACTAAGCAGTAAGCTAAGGCAAAACAGGGAGCGCAATGTAGAAAACCCCCAAAGGGTATACAAGAGTGGGTCCAAAGCACGACATTAAATACCATTTTAACTTTTGAACCATGTGGAGGCTTGCGTTGTTGAGGCAAAGCTTTGGTGTAGCAGGGATCCATGAGGAGGGAGTCATTTGTAAACATGATAATAAGCTGTGACTGGTGTGTGACTGATTAGAAACTATAGCACAATCAGCGGGCTGTCAGCTGAATACAGCATGGGGCGTATGACTTCCGTGTCCTTCATGCAACTAACGCGGTGCTTCCTATTTAATCTTCTCATTCATCTTGGCCTGAGAAGACAAACTGATTCAACATCTGCAGCCTTACTCCCAGGTAATAAATACATGAGATTAAGCTACAGGCAAGCAGATGTAGGTTCAAAGTCTGGTGGAAAACCCTTCTGATAAATGCATGCATGAAAACAAGCATTACCTCCCTCTTTCCTTCTCTCTGTCTCCCAGTGCCTCTTTTACACATGACATCATGTCTAAATCTGCAACCCTGAAATATTTTTCTTTTTATCTGATGCCTAAAAGCAGCTTGGAGTCTTTTCCCTGAGTGATTTGAGCATCTGAAGCAAAGATGTGTACCTTTCATGATTTGTAGCACAGGCTTTTAAAGCATGGATTGCTGCCAAAGGACCCCTTTTAAGGAATAATAAATTCTAACAGCGCGGCCAATTTAAAAAAATAAATGACTACGATCAGAGAGCATAATGATTGTTTAGCAATTGGTCTTCTGAATCATAAATGTGCTTGTTCCCTATTATCTTCTGAAAGCATTTTTTCCCAAACACAGGGCAAGTGATTTACTGAGCAGTGTTTAGTATGGTGTAGCAGACAAAAAAATATGCAATTTCATGTGATAGGTGTATTTGTTTTCAACAAGGGGTTGATTATGAAATTTGCTTCGCAATCTCCTATTGCAGACAGCAGGATGTGATTAGAGTGCCAGAGGCCAGGATTACACAGCAGCAAGGTGATGATGGCTCTGTGTGTTCCTGGTACACTCACATTGCACATGAGAAGCCAGCTCCATCTTTCAATAGGCCAAAAAGCAACTCATAGATATGCAGGCGTTCGGTAAGACCTGTTGATGGACAGCGACGAATGCACAGAAAAACAGTACAAACTGGGAGGAGACAAGACTCTAGTCTAAATTAGAGAGATGAAAGATCAAAAATGAAACTTGGAGAAAATCAAGATGCAAATTGAAAGGAGCCAGCAAGTATAACAGCGAATTTTACTCATAGCTACGGTATATTTTCCTTTTTTTGGGGTATTCTTTTTTAGTATTATGGCCTCAATATATTTAGAAAGGAATTCTTACACTTCTTTGGTACAACAGGTCTCCAATTTGATTAGCTCAATGTATGATAAGGAAACCTAAAAAACTGCTGAAGGAAAAGTCAGGGGATCACCAAAATCAGAAGGATTCATCATCTGAGAACAATAAATGTCTGTACTGAATTTTTTGACAATTGATATTGTAGCCTACGTGTTGATATATTTCACTGGATAACTGAAAACTTTGACTTCTTGGGTGCACACCACTGGCCTGGCTCAAAAACATGCTGTGTGTATATACTGTATATATGCGCAAGTAAAGTAGCCTATATACAGTATGTATGTGTAAGTGAAGAAAATATGTATGTGCAAGTGTATAGTACCAGTATATATGTATGAGCAGGTGAAGTATATATGCATGTGCAAATGTTTAGTACATGTATGTGCAATTGAAGTATATATGTATGTGCAAGTAAAGTATTCAATTCTGGCCTAGGCAGCTTCTCATAAGTTTACACTTCTCAAACCAGCAGCAGGGTGGCTGTTCTCTGCTAGATGGAATCTCACAGCATGACACTTCTTTGGTGCCCTGAGGTGAAAAAGCCCTCATTCCCTTTCCCTAAGTGGCTTTGCCAACTGTCAGGCTGCCATTGTATGTAAGAACCTGTTCTTATTGACTTGCCTGGAAAATTATAGGGGAAATAAATAAATAAAAACCCTGACCCAACAAGTACTCAAACCTAAAAGACAAAATAGGTCAGTTGCTCCCAAAATGACATTTATTACTGCTCTAAAATTGATCTGAACAGGTGTTTTATGATAATTTACCCCTGTAGTTAAGTTTGGTTAGTTTGGTTTAAGTTTGGTTAGTTGGTTCGCGTTAGGAAAAGAATGTCTTGAAGATTTTTCTATTATCATACAAACTACTTACAATAAAGTCTGTACTTCAGAATACCCTTGTATGTAGGTCAAGTGATATAAGTAAGCCTCTAGTGTTGATGGTGTTTATATTTAAAGTACATATCCTCCTTTACTATTTTGCACTGGGAATATCCAGCAGGTTGTTTCCAAAGCAAAACTGACAAGCTGACACGTAAGCTACCAGGGCGTGTTGTTTTGACCAAAACAAGATAGCTGATGAAATACAGTAAGCAGCATTACAAGCTATTTCATGTAACAGTTTAGCAGGAAGGCCATCGTCAGAGTTTAAAAATCAGTGGGTTAATGCAGGCAGATGTGGGCCACATCACATTTACAATTTTACGAATGGCTTCAAAGGTCAAGAGGAGCCAAGGCAGCATCGGGGCAGCAGATATTGACCCTCATAAACAACATTAGGTGACAGGGAATAGGCTCTGCTAAGGTGGCTTAGTCGCAATAAACTATCCTGCTCATGCCTTTCCTGATTGCCACTGATCTCACAGCTCATCAGATGATGGACAGCAAAACCTTCCATAAACCCTCTAATACATTCCCATCAGTTAGGTGGAGGACAGCTTGCAAAGGATAATTGCGTCTCTAGAGAGAGCTAAATCTGTCAGGCAGGATGTGGAAATTATAGGAGGGGATTACTGCAGTTTGCATACAAAATTCAAACTATCCTGATTATTCCTGAACTGTTTATTATTAGGATATGAGACTCCATATGGACTAGAGGATGGATACCCGAACCGAGCCCGTCGGGATCCGTAATAAATGGCCAGAAACCTCAGACGGAACCAGGCTCTTTGTAGGCAGCCATCTGCCGCTGCTGGTTGGAACACAGAGACACAGATACAGATGTACAGAAATATGATTCATAATACAGTACTTCTAGCAGTTGGTATGATAAACAGTGGCAATTATAGTTAAAAAAAAAGATAATGGCTATAAATAATAGTAGTAGCAGGGCGTCGAGCAGCACCACGGCAGCGGCTGCAAACACGATCCAGGTGCCACCACAATCCAAGGAAATCTGCGAGGCGAGAAAGCATAAGGAATCCAGGGAAGAAGCTCCCTGCAGCTAAGTTAGCAACATGCATTAAAGGGATATGAATGCACACAGATGGAGAGAGAGAGGAGAGAGGAGCTCAGCGTGTCATAGTCCGCCGGCAGCCTAAAACTATAGCAGCATAACTAAGAGTTGGTCCAAGGCAAACCTGGGCCAGCCCTAACTATAAGCTTCATCAAAGAGGAGAGTCACTCTTTTCGTCCGGATGTCCGTTACCTTCCGCTTTCCTTGTGTTGTAATTTTAAACTCTGGTGGATTTCTGAGGACTATGGTTAACTGCTCCTCAGATCTCTGCAGGGTAAATCCAGACAGCTAGCTAGACTATCTGTCCAATCTGAGTTTTCTGTTGCACAACTAATTGTAAACATGTTCCTTCCCGAGGCTATTTTGCATCCGCACCGTTGCTCCATCCAGTGCTTAGCACCACCCAAGACGATTATGATTGTTTTAAAGAAATGCCAATAAACCAGAGCACATTTTTCTGCCATCCCATAATACTGTGTGGACCCTCCTCCACAGCACTGTGAAGGAAGGTCTGGCAATGCGAGACTATCTGCCTCATGACCTTCATTAAAATGGAAATTAGTAATAGGATGATGAGATCCATTCACCTCGTTGTCCTCCCATTTATGACTCACCAGGTGCAGCAGAGCAGGATGCACTTCTTCACCCCCTCTCTCACTCAGGATGACACCTCCACCATGACAACATGGTCAATACATCTTCCCATCCCACACCTTTACCCTCTTTTGGATGAGCAACAGAGAAATAAAAGTATGAGGAACAAAATGGGTTGTAATGGTCATTGGAAGCCGGTGATCATTTATCTTACACATTCAGATGAAATGTTCTGGCTTGGTGTGAAATACTGTAAAGAAGACTCTCTAGAACAGCTAAATGAGTCAGCTCTGCATTTCAACTTGGACTACGGGCATGGTTTAGGTGTGTGTGACAGCTGCGACTGTTTGTTTCAAAATAACAATGGTGTATGTGATAGACAAATGGTTCATCGCTTGTCCAGAAAGTGCCTGCCCTTTTACAATCAGTTTCAGATGATGGCTTCTCGGATGGTTCTGTGTAACAGCCCCTTAGCTGTTCTAAAATCTCTGTAAACCACAGTCTCTTGTGGCTTATTGCTAAAGTAGCCCAGCACTGTAGCATCAGTGGATATTAGGGTTGGGTACCGAAACCCGGTGCAAACGAAGGACAACGCAGATTTCGGTGCCTACTTTCGGTTGCACTTTAATGCATGCAGCCTGGTGCTCCAAAACTAACGTTACAGGCGACATAAGCATCACTGCATGTGATGCTTGTTAACACTACACTTGGCAGCAGGTAATGTTAGCCTACCATAAGCAAGTAGCTGGATTAAACAAGTGCAAAATGCTGCCAGCTAAACGGTCTAAAGTGTGGCTGAATTTTACTCCACTGGGACGTACAACAGTCTGCAGCTAAAGGTATCGTTTTAGCCCCGGTATCGAAAAAAAAAAAAAACATATCCCAACCCTAGTGGATATTAGGTGACGCTGTACTTTCTCTGTTCCATGCCTCCTTGTTTGTGTGCAGCAAATGATATGTTTTCGAAAATTTAATGCAATTCAATTTTATTTTATTTATAGTATCAAATCATAACAAGAGTTATCCCAAGACACTTTCTAGATAGAGTAGGTCTAGACCACACTCTATAATTTACAAAGACCCAACAATTCCAATAATTCACCCAAGAGCAAGCATTTAGTGCGACAGTGGTGAGGAAAAACTCCCTTTTAGGGAGAAACCTCGGACAGATCCAGGCTCTTGGTAGGCGGTGTCTGATGGTGCCGGTTGGGCTACAGTTGTGCAATGGCTGCAAGTAAAGGTAGAATTCTTCAAGTCAACACAGATTCACTCTCACACCACGCAAGCTCCTCCTCCCCAACCTCTCCATATATGGTAATAGACAGGACTAGAACAGTTTTATAAAAAAAAAAAAAAAATTAAAAAAAACTGGTATCTTTGAGGAGTTTAGTCTGACACAGCAGTTAAACACTGGCTGGCTCCAAAAATAAAAAAGTTGATTGGGGATTACCGTAAAAAACGCTTTCATTATACGCCCTCAGCTGTGACAATTAGCATATCGAACCCAAACAAAGAACTAGACTTTTCCAGCTTAGGCTAAATGACCCGTAGCAAAGAACTCATGCTTCAGGTGCAGAGGAGGAACGGAGACTACTGCTGTGATTGTTTATAGGCCTCGCAGTGAGTCGGTCATGGCCGTACATAATGAGCTGTGGTAAGGCTACGTGTGGAACATAATGCACGTTAAGATACCTATCAGAACTGTTGTTGTTGGGTGGCCACATTCACATCTTTGATCAAACGTGGTGACAGCGCAATGATAGATAAGTCACGGAGTGGTGTGTGTTTGTTTGCATGCTTCAATCTGTGTCATATTTATGTGCTTGGCCTTATTTGTGTGTGTTGCTATGGAGTTAGATTAAGTGCTCGGCAGTGTTTTGTCTCCTTGTCTAGAAGTCCGCAACACCTAGCTTAATGGGAGCCCCTGACCGTGTAACAAACGATGTGACACTGACAGATCCATGAACACAAGGCCACACTTTTACTTTTTTTGCTCAATGCTTAAATTAAAATGTATATGTCAACCCTGGTAAGGCACAGCCGCTGCTGTTATACAGCCCACTACAACGCTCTCAAAATAAAATGTACTAGATTCTCTGTTGTCAGATTTTCCAAACAAACCAGATGATTGATAACATGCCACATTCCCGTTAATGCAGGAATAGGTCGATTAAAAAAAGTGTGTCCACTTAATCCGGTTCACAAATAAAAGAATACAATTGAATTCAATTGAATTTCCACAACTCCTCTGTCTCTTTAATAATGACAGACTGTTGGCGTGCAGTTGACACATAAAATATGTTTTCTGTGTTTAACAAAGCCTTACTTTAGCACAGAATTGGCTCCTGACTGACAATAGTGCTTTGACAAAGCTTTTTATCAGTAATTGAAATGTCAAAATTAACACTCGAGGAAGGCAATTTAAAACTGGAAAGTGTTCCCATAACAACCGTTGATCTCATTTAAGTCTTTCTTTTTTTATCACACATAAAGATACTCATTCTTAAACAATTTGTGTTGGTGTTTTAAAACCTGGCATTTTGTTGAAGTCATGATTTTTCTTTTTTATTTGTATTTTTGTTACATTTATTATATAGCACAAATAAAGCTCTGCTGGTTAGAATTGCAAAGTTCACAAAGAAGTCACTGCTGTATATTGTAGTGTATGTAGCCATTAACACACACACCATCTTTCTATAAATATCATTACATCTGTGGTTATGTCATATAAACATTGAGTATTACAGATTGACCACAGGCCCCTCTAGAGACAAACCTTAAAACCGTTAGTCTGCAGGCGGCCTGTAAGTATTTTTGTCCATGTCGTAGCCACAGGCCACAGCTGTTGTGCTGGAGGATGGTCTGCGTAATAACAAACGTCAGGGTCTCGTATGACAGGAAGAAAAAAGGGAACCTCTGCTTATTGTAATAATGTCAGAGTGCATATGGTTTATTACGCAGCCAACATGTTTTCAATATAAGTGGGAAACCTGTCTGACCTTGTATTTCTGCTTTCCAGTACAGTGTAATATATCAATAGTAAATATTACCAGAGTTCCTGAAAGAAAGTAAACAACTCATGGTGCACTTTGGCTGTGTTGATGATGTTTGCAGATCGACCTTAGAGTCATAATTATCTAGCGGGCAACCAAAGTGATACATGTATTTATCGAATTGTGTATTTTGGGTCCCATGTAATGTTAAAGGCTGTCTGTGTTCTATGTTTATTCAGTGTTAGCGTAAGAATCCGCACTTAATGCTGCAGAAAATAGCTTTTTGAACCTTTATGTTTTCTTATTACGTAATAATTCAGTGTCAGCATGACTTCATACACAGTAGTGAGTAGGAGTTCAAATGTATTCATATTCATCCACACACCTAAGATTGGCTCAGTCATGCTAATTATGGATGGATAAAGTGTTTGTTGAATGTTTTAAGTCAATAAGTAATTGTTGCTAAACCCTTTGAATTATTCAGGCACTCTCCGGTCAGTCAGTAACAACATGTACTATTCTCTCCCTACAAGGGTCATTAAAATCTAACTGGTGATGCAGCCGTTACATCCTTTCAAGGCAATTCAATTCAATTCAAGAATCACTTGGCAGAAACCTGCAGCTGCACTGCTTTTTATGGGTTGAAACGTTCAGAGGAGAAAGAAGTACTCAAATCAATCCTAGATTAAACATACTCCATAACAATGGACAATTTAGCATTTAAAATCTAAGTATTAGTAAAAAAAAATTTACTTAAGTGAGAAAATTACAGTAATAGTAAAAGACACTTGGGCTGTGGCTCTCAGCGTCAGATATGACGCAAAATCGTTTGTATGGAACGCACCGGGCAGAGCAACAGCGTGACCGCGACCATAGGCGCCGATACCGTGGGTGCTCCGGAGCTTGAGCACCCACGGAAAATACTGATCACCCAGTGCCAGACTGCCAGTAGGCTACATTCATTTAAAATTAAACATTACAGTTGGTGCTAAGTGGAGCGTCTGTCATAGTGTGATTGGTTATGTTGGTGGCATTGATTCTTAATTTCCCACGAAGATGATCGCGGTTACGTGTTCATCTCCAATCCTATCTGTATTTATCGAGCCAATAGGCGTGTGTGTTCGTGTCGGCCGCTGTTCATTTCCTAAGGTTCTGAAACGCAACATTGCAAACATTTTTTGACTACTTTTTTTTTAAAATGGCGTGCGCCCGTGAGCACCCACTGAGGAAAACATAAATCGGCGCCTATGACCGCGGCGCTGGAAGATGGCATAGTATTTAGAGCGACAACTGTAGCGAGTATGAAAGACCGAAACCAAACAACACAGGACTTTCAGCCAGGAGACCGGGGTTCATGTCCCGTTCTTGTCCCGCGTGTCACAGAAACATACATTCTATAACCCCACCAACAATCTTTTCCTAAACCTGACTGTCCCGTTCTTGTGCCGCATATCAGTCAGTATGTCCCAACTCAGAGCATCAAAAGTGACGTCAAGAGTCCCGATGCTAACCCTGGATTTCCACCAAATGTGGAACGGCTGCGGAACGGCGCCGCTGCGTATTGGCTCCGTGCTCTGCCGTCCGTCAAT
This sequence comes from Zingel zingel, assembly GCA_023566125.1. Lineage (NCBI taxonomy): Eukaryota > Metazoa > Chordata > Actinopteri > Perciformes > Percidae > Zingel > Zingel zingel. Next base: position 35,857,658 of record CM042322.1, on the reverse strand, counting down.
ACCCACCAGGTCCGGATTTGTTGCGGTACGGCTGCAGCCATGACTGACAGCTGAAGTCACGAGGACCCACGAGATCTCGCAATTCAGGTCAAATAGAACCACAAAACTAACAGTTTGTTTCCATCCAGAGGAGTAGAGGGGAAACAACTCTGTGCTGTGTTTGCAAGGTGTAGTGCAGAGAAATATGATCCGCCGTGAGCACGGTGGATTTTATTTTGAAAATTAACCTGATGTTTTATTTTGTTTCTGTGCTCAACTTCCTGTCCCACACTATCTGCCCTGTGCTGAATTGCTGCGGAGCTCTCTGGCGTCCGGCAAAAATAGAAGCTCTGCGTATCTGCTCCGCAGGGCTGCGGATCACTGGAACTGTGCCGGAGTCGGAACACAGCCGTTCCGCAGTCAGTGGAAATACACACATTGACTTTAATGGAAACCTAATGACTCAGCCGCCGTTCCACAACCAGTGGAAATTGGGGGTAAATGAGACTTATAGAGTGAATAACAAACGCCAAAGGCACATGACCAAGTGTCCGTATTTTACGCAATGGGAGAGTGAGAATGTGTTGGCATACCTCAACATTTGGCCAATAGGGGGCAGAAAACTCTACTATACACTGATGGATGCCCAGCGTTATCACCTTATGAAGTTGCTATGACTAATTTGTTCAGAAACAGTTGGTTTTTACATGTCCCACAGACACAGAGCAATATTAGCATTAATTTGGAATAATATTTAGTATTTATCAATTTCAATATTCAGTCTTCTTTAAGCTCTGGTTTGGTCTCCTCCAGCTCCTGTGAAAAATATCCGGCTCTTCAGCTGCTGCATGTTTAAACAGCTCCACGCTATCAAAAAGGGGGGTTCATGAGATTGGAAATACCGAACCATACAGTAAAACCAAACAATAAGCTAAAAGATTGTTCTGGTAAAAGGTAAAAGATTTTTTTTATGCAACTGCAGTTATGACTATACATTATGCTTTGTATGTACAATTTTAATGTGCTCATTTTCATAGTCCACCATTACATAAATATTGTGGATTAAAAAACAAAAAATGTGGAAATTGTGTGTGTGTGTGTGTGTGTGTGTGTGTGTGTGTGTGTGTGTGTGTGTGTGTGTGTGTGTGTGTGTGTGTGTGTGTGTGTGTGTCTATGTGTGCGTGTTTTTGAGACCTACTCTATAGAGCACTCGGTGAACTGGGCTGTATGTCCTTGAGGGAGGACTGGCCGCGATGGGAAACAACTGCATCTGTCATCTAATGTACAGCTCAGTTTATCAAAAAAAATAATAACAAATACTGTTTGTTACTGCACAAGTTAAATTCAATTGCACATAACTATTGGCCAGTGCCTGAAATGAGCCAGTTCTCACCAGTGCTGAGTACTGGCACTTCTGACTTTTGCCCATTTGTGTACCCTTACTTATTGTATTTATAGTATTACTAATAGGCTGATATTTTTTTTTCATCATCACTATCCTCCACACAAGCCAAGACAAACGTTGTGGGGTAGGAGCTGGAAGGGACTGCTGCCTCTCTGCCTGCCTCTCTGTGTGTGAGGCCTGCACTGCTGCCGGGGGGGACCAGTCTATGGGGGAGACGCATCGAGGAGAGAGAGAGAGAAAGAGAGAGGGATCAACAAAGTCTAACCTCCCTATCTGATATTTTCATTTGATTTGCTTGACAGGGAAGCTGTGTGCAAACAGGAATATATATATATATATATATGCTATATTGATTATTAAAAAACAAACATGCATCCAGAAAAAAGGGCACTTTCTCTTGAGGAAGAAAAAGGGCAGGTGCTCAAGCCCCTTTTGATGTCTATGCGTGCACGTGCCTGCTCCAGCGAGACCTAAAGGTCGGATGAAATGAATTATTTCTAAGCCTCAAATTTCGGGCATGAGCCCCCTTTGTCCTCATCATCCCCTTACTCATTATTTCTTTCTTTGCCTAGTTACAGCCACACCAGATTGCCTCCTGCATCCTCAACTTCCACTCTAGCACTGTAGTTACTTGGAAACAACACCTACGTGTGAGTCAATTGTCGCTCTCATGTTGCAATATACTGTAGCACCACCTTGTGTCTTATGTAAGACACACTCAAAGTAAATTCCTGAGAACTGACACATACACTATAGGTTAGTGAGAAGGTAGTCTATATCCACGACGCTCCACTTCGGGAGTGCTCAGTTGCTGACAGAAATTCAATTTCAATCATTTAGGCCGGATATCCGTTGCCTTGGGCTTTCTTTGTGTTGGCATTTTAAACTCTGGTCGATTTATGAGGACTATGGTTAACCTTTACTCAGATCTCTGCAGGGTAAATCCAGACAGCTAGCTAGACTATCTGTCCAATCTGAGTTTTCTGTTGCACAATTCTGTTAAAACAACCTTTGAACGTACACGTTCAACCAAAATAAGTTCCTCCCCGAGCCTATTTTGCAGAGGCTCCGTCCGGTGCTTAGCACTGCCCAAGACAATTGTGATTGGTTTAAAGAAATGCCAATAAACCAGAGCACGTTTTCCTCCCATCCCGCTGTGTGCTGTGTGTGCTAGCCAGACCCTCCTCTGCGGCGCTGTGGTGGAAGGTCTGGCAATGCGAGACTGGTGAGAAGGCAATGAAAATCTTGGCAAACTCCTACCAGAGGTACAACAAAGCACAAAAATGTTTTCCATATTCTCGAGTCTCCCTTATATTTTTCAACAATAATCAATTTCATATGTACAGGTAATCTCGTTGAGACAGAGGAGGCCTGTACTGCGAAGCAAGATTTGGCGTTAACGAGGTAACTTCAGGTTCAACCCAGGGTTTTGTGTATCACGACGGTGGATCACTTGTTACCGGGTTAAATCACCGTGGTAACGTATGCTGAACACCTAACCTGGTCGAGAGCAGGTTATGTTGGAGATTAGAGATCAACTGGTGTAAAAGCACCGCCTACTGACCAATCAATACTCGATTGATAACGGCGTCACCGTTCTTAGAAGATCAGGTGGAGCTTGGTGCGCAGAGAGAAAGAGGTGCGCTCATATGTTAAAACATTTAGAGACCGACAACCCCGTTAACATTCTCTGATGGGTATTTCTATGAAAGATATATATTTACAATGGAGGGAATTACGTATAGGCTATTTGTCGGCTTCTTGACGTGTGTTGCCAATGCCACATAGGTTTGAATTATGTTTTTACATTTTTTATTTGCTCTCACGATCGCTTACCACTGCAAGGGTTGCAACTGAAATAAAAGGCTAAAGCAACAACAGTTTATGGAAAGCAAAAGTGTAATTATGGTCAGATCTTGTGCCTGCCTGATGGGGAAGTGATAGTGATAAGCGTTGTGATTTACGCATAACAGCGTCTGCTTTTTTTTGCCAGCTTTCCTTCCTGTTTTAGGAAGCAGTGACTGTATTGCGTTTTGTCTGTGTTCTTCATATTTATGTTGAATTATAGTTTGCTCTTCTTATGTAAAATATGCGGCTCAGGTAGATGTTTGCGATTGGTCGTGCTGTGCAAACAGCGCCTCTTTTATGTGAACGCGCGCGCCGCTGGATTGGGAAATCCTGGGTTGATTGAACTAGTTCTTAATTACCGTCGTGACACAGCTTATGCAGGACCACAGTTGTTAGGGTTAGTGAAGCCGGGTGACTGAAATAAATCACGAATGTTGATCTTGATTCGTAGTACAGGCCTTGGGTCTCATTCTCAAGAGAGACCTGTTTGGGACAAAACACATCAGTTACAGACAGATAAACAGATTACAACAGTATTAACAAGATTTACCAAATAGTACATACAACAGATACTTAATACTACTGATAATAATACAATGCTTACAATCCTGAGTATGGTCTGTAAGTAAATGTATGTACTTTGTTACTTTTCATTATTGGTTCAGACATTTCACTCTGGACCAATGGACCAAAGTCTTAAGCCAATAGATCGACCAACAATCACTAACATGGCTAAAATTTAACCCCAGAGCGGCCACTTTTACATTTTTACCCATGCCCCAGTCTGCGTGCAATCTACTTTTGCCTGTGTGATCTGACCTCTGTGTTGCATTACCACAGGCGATTAACATGCCTATTAACAATACATAAGGAAAGTGTCTTAAAAATGAGAAAAAGTAATGCTCTTGGATCTAATTCCTTCTTCTGTCATCTGAAGCGGTTTACTGAATTCCAGTAATGGTCTGTGTCAATGCCCTAGAAGTCATTACTGTACCCCATCTACTCTTGCATCCTCTGACTAATCAGTCTCACAAATCAATGCAATTAACACCATTCCTGCAAATTAAAGTGGCAAATGTGTTTTTCCACCTTGAAAGATGTGTAGAGGAACTCTAACAGTCATTTGCTTCAATTTGAATTTGTACATTTCGTCAAAGTGACACTCACCATACATTCACTCTTGCATGACCTCAAATATTTAGAGTTGTATGTCTGCTTGCAGCTTAAATTAAAACTGTCATATTGTACCAGAAACTCTGAAAAAGACTGGTGCCTGTTGGCTTTTGGTTTGCACAAACATCTTGTAACAAAGTGTGTTTTACTTACAAACACAAGTTTTTCAAATTAGTTTTACTCATATAATGTAATATTTTCCATCAACTTCAAGCACTTAATTCAGATTGGCATGTACTGTATGGACGGTGTCTTACGTAAGTGTAGCATACCTCATAGAAGTTGCAACACAGCAGCTGCATAAGAAATATTGATTTTTAGTCTGTGATTCCATGGATTGTGTATTTTGTTATGACAAAGGTCAAATGTTTCACTAACACTGCAGTGCTTGCATCAAAATCAGCAAAGTAACATCTCTTCCCCTTCGCTAGGTTTGTGCAGGTACTGGTTCAGAGTGTCCTGTGTGCAAAGAAGACTTCAGCGTTCAGGAGAATGTCGTGCAATCAGTTGTTTCACAATGACTGTCTACAGCTGTTGATGTGTGAGGGCCAAATACTTGATTTTGGTTTAGGGTCATTTCAGTATTTTTTTAAACCTGGACCATATTGTCCTTTGCGTTTGTGTCTAAGTGACTAATTTGAACAAAGATCTTTGAAATTGGTCCAGTATTGAGTGAGAATGCTGTAACCGGCAGCCCCAAATCAGGCTGCAATGTAATCCTATAGGGCAAATGCACACCGTCAATGTACGTCCGCTAAAAGTGCTGTTTTTGCCATTGACAGGCTCAGATTGTTATTCTATGCTATTCTAGTCCATGCATGTATCATATGATGTCTCGTAGAATAAAGGGGGGTTTGTAGCTAACTACAGACGCCTCCTCTAAGTTGGAATCAAACGTCAGTGCTACATCAGCTACTGAGATACCGTGTGGAGACCACTAGGACTGTGATTGGCCTGTGATACTTTGATATAATCAAGGCGTACATGGCCCAGAGGTGTCAATTGTAATGATGGCAACAGTGACCTGATACTGGTCAGCTGATATAAATAGGAGCTAGCTGCAGAATGAGCAGTGTTTCAGTTGAATTGTAAATACATTACTAGTTTGATTAGTTTACATTCTTTAACTTTTCGATCAAGTGACTTCCAGCCCACTGTCTGTCCCTATTGATCCCAGAAAAGAGAGTATGACTGCAGGGCCGATTATCTCCCAATTGATAAGCTCCATTATGCAAGTCCTCACAGTAGCTGATTGGTTGGCAGATAGATCAACTGATGCTGCATTCCTAGTTACGACTATTTGTTTTGGGAGGGGTTGGGGATCAATGGTTTACAGGGAATGACAGGGGGGCCAGTGATTGTGTGTGTGTGTGTGTGTGTGTGTGTGTGTGTGTGTGTGTGTGTGTGTGTGTGTGTGTGTCTGTGTGTGTGTATGTGTGTGTGTGTGTGTGTGTGTGTGTGTGTGTGTGTGTGTGTGTGTGTTTACAGTAAACAGGAGCAGGATATAAAAGGTAACCTCATCCCTCTGTGGGCACCTTTTCCACCAGCCAGTGTGTGTTTGAGAGAGACAGAGACAGAGACATCCCAGGCCTTCACCATGAAGCACTGTGTGCTGTTGTCACTGTTGTTGGCGTTGGGGTGCGTGCACGTCCACGGTGCACCAGTGAATCAAAAGGACATTGAGCAGGGCTCGTGTGAGGACGCGTCGGCCAAGGGAGCTGCCGGACTTGCTCTGACCAAGATCAACGAGGACCGGCAGGAGGGCTACATCTTCACCCTGCAGCACCTGTCCAACGTCCACACGATGAACCATGTGAGTCCAAAGAAAGAAAGTTTGATTATCAGGCCACTTATTTTTCCAACTGGGGGTACAATCCATATCTGTCAAAGCACTTTACATTTCTTTGCTGTGATCTGAAGACACTGCGAAGAAACAGATTACAAAGGATTCCATTAAATAATTCCCCAGTTTAGGCCAATTATCTATCAATTATTTGTGAGAGAAATCAAAGTTGATCGTATATAAAATGTCTATTTTTCTATTTTATTGTAAAGTGCATGAATGATGAAAGTTGAACCAGGAGATAGCTCTATACGTTCGGTAATAGTGAAATCTTGTTTTCACTTACAAGTGAAGGGAATTACTGTAAGTGGGTAAAAGAGGACATGTTGAAATCCTGTCTGATGTTTCTAAATATATTATGTCTGCATTTAAACTGACAAGTAAAGATTATTGTTAAAAAAAAAAAAAAAGGTATGAAGGCCAAAATTGTCCAACTATAAGGGGGAATGTTCTTCCAACATTCTTCCAACCTGCAAAGTGATTGCTCTTATTATAATTAACAATGCATACGAGGCTCAGACAAGTCAAATTCACAAGAGATGATGAAAAGAAAATGACTTAAGGTGATGTTTAAAAGGCAAATTATGAATCAGGATTCAGTTTACCAGAGCTCATCTGGCAAGTGATCCCTAAATCTGATGACCTTTCAGTCCTCAATAAAAGTCTTGGATGATAAAAATATGTAAATTGAGTTTTTCAAAATTCATTATGAGTTAATTATGAGTGTAATAACTATTTAGACATCAGACATTTAAGCCAAAGATGAATGATGTGCCTGCTGTGTAGAAGACAGATCTGTTTTGATTTTTGTGAACGATCAGGAGATACCAAGGATTATTGGAGGGGTAACAGCTTTTACCGAAACGCCAGAACCTGATAGGGAAAAGTTTTTTTGGGCTTTATTTATCATCATCATTTAAACCATCACACGATGACATTTTATCCTACCCAGTGGAAGATCATTTCCATTAGGATGTTCTTCTCATTATGTGCTCTGTGTGCGTGCGTGTGTGTGTGCGTGCGTGCGTGCGTGCGTGCATGCGTGCGTGCGTGTGTGTGTGTGTGTGTGTGTGTGTGTGTGTGTGTGTGTGTGTGTGTGTGTGTGTGTGTGTGTGTGTGTGTGTGCGTGCGTGTGTGTGTGTGTGTGTGTCACAGGGAGAGAACGCCGTAGTTTTCTACCTGACTCTGGATGTTGTGGAGACCAACTGCAGTGTTCTCAGCAGGAAGGACTGGAAGACCTGTGAGCCTCGTCCCACCCATGACACACCGGTTAGAAAACCCACACACACTCTTTTTTTTCCAACAAAGTTTATTTTGTCAAGTCTTAAATCAACACGTCTCATATATATTATGTATTAATATAACACGGATTATACTTGAGTAGTAGTCAGAGTTTGTGCAGCACATTAAACTACTGTATGTGCTTATTATTGTATTGGTCTTTGCAGGTATATGGACAGTGCAAAGCTGCTATCTACATCAGTAAGGTGCACAGGGTGGTGCGTCTCTACAAATACGACTGTGTTGTCACACCAGGTAAAAAGAAAATACAACGATTAAAGCAAGTACAAGAACTCATGATTTTCTTTATTTTCTAAGGGAAATAAGTAAATAAGACATCTAGTTTCACACTCACTACGTATATATTTGGTGAAACTGTTCTTTTCAGTTCAGTTGGACTTATTTGACTCTCAATAAATTCAATAAATGACTCAAAGATTCAAAATGTAGTGAAATGAGAATACGATTTTAAAACAATCTTTGTGATGTTTTGTGATTTTCTCTCTGCTCAGTTCCTGCAGCTAGGGTGGCTGCGATATGTCCAGACTGTCCGGCTTATGTGGCCCTGGACAACGCTGAGGTTCAGAAGACTGTGTCTCTCTCGCTGGAGAAGTTCAACAATGAGGGCGGGTTGTCCAATCATTTCGCTCTGCTCAAAGTCAACCGCGCTACAGCCGGGGTACGTTTCTCACATGTAACAAAATTGTTTGTTCTGTGGTCCAGATTGCATTTATGTCAGTTTAAAGGACAAATCCGGCGCAAAATGAACCTAGGGGTTAATAACACATGGGTACTGAGTCAACCGTTCTCTAATAACGCTAGTCGTCGGGGGCACGCGACCCTCATTATGCTACCGTGGAAGTGTGATGCTATTTTGAGCCTTGTTAGTGGTGTAGAAATAGCGAGTTATTTTTACTTTTCCATGCCCCGACAACTAGCGGTATAAGCTAATTAGCGCTTTGCGCTAAAACTGGTCACATTCGATTAGCATGAAAACAAATCCCAGAGAACGGTCGACTCGGATTTCTCCTTTAAGTAAGTTTCCACTATGAAATTAGCATAAAACCGTCCAGAGAAACCCCTACTGCAGACCAATCCACTTCTTTGTGATTAATTCAAATGTTTACTAAGTCATAGACAGTAATATATTTGCCAAAATATGACTAAATACACAGCTTTCCTCTCAATCCTGACATGTGACCTATACCCCTTTGAAATCCCAATTTATGTGTTTGACAGTTTTGTGCTCCAACCTCCAAAGAAGCTCTCTAGCTCACTCACAAGCTCCTTGACCAACTGCTGACCAAAAATATCATTGTTATGCCTGTTCCTTTGTTAAAAAAAATAATTCTGTGTATATGTATCCAGATGGCCATGGAGATGTACTACAATGTAGAGTACAGCATCCAGGAGACCACCTGCGCCAGGAGCACAGGAGCAGCTGATAAGTGCCCCCTCATGGAGTGCGAGTTCGCTGTGAGTCATGGAAACTTGTTATTTCACCTTTGAACATTTTATCTCAATCAAATGTGTTGTTCATTTTGACTCGTTACATGCTCTAGTCAAACAGTATTTGACTTGTATTTCCAGCTTTTGAGAGAAATAACTTTAAAAAAAAAAACGTTTTTTATTCTGGCTTTCTAGTTTGAAGTTTAATAAATTCAGATAATTTGAGTTTTTAAGCCTGTAACCTCTCATTTTTTGCTCATAGTTTTGTAATCAGTATGTTTTGGGCTTGTACCAGTCAGCAGGTTTATCATAGCAAATGTTTACTTTGAAATTCAGTTTGTTTACCGAATAAACTCCAGTAAAGCCACAGGCATAATCAGCCCTCCGCTCTGTCCTCTCTTACTTGTCTTTTCTTGTTCTTCTCTCCTCAGCACAAGGGCTTCTGTAAGGCATCCCTCTACTACTCTCCTACTGGTGATGCTGACACCAGCGTAGACTGTGAGATCTATGAGCCTGAGGTAAGACTCGTGACAAAACACAGTGTCACTTTGATATACTTATTCTATTTTCTACTTTCTGTAATAAAAGTTAAAAAAGCACACATGCATTATTCTTTTTCTTTAAATGGATATGAATTCAATTCAGATTTATTAAAACTTAAGTTCATTTTGGCAATCATTTCTAACATAACGCAACATAGTCACCAGATAATTGAGATATATGGGGGCAATAACTTTATCATTTAGGTTGTCTTGCACTGCCTGACTTGTTTAAAATGATGATCTAAGCAATTGTTTTAGTGATTACAATGTTTTTATATAGACACAAACCTACAAAAATATGTTCCAAGTTGTGATGAACAGGAATTGTCTTTCATAACTTAGAATAGAATGTTTTATTGTCATTGGACAGCAGCTGTCCAACAAAAATTTTCCGCAACTCACCCTCTGTGGTACACAAATAAAATGACAGTACCCTTATAAAGGCAAAAGACACAGAATAATACCAATAAATATAGTAAATACAATAATAAAAAAGTCTGATTTGTATTTGCAGAGACTGCTATTGCACCATTACAGTATTTGTTAGTGTTCAGTTCTTTTATGGCACATGGGTAAAAACTGTTCATAAGTCTGGATGTGCGGGCCTTCATGGACCTGTATCGCTTCCCAGAGGGCAGCAGGGTGAAAAGGTGATTGGCTGTGTGGGACGAGTCCTGTGTGATGCTTTTGGCCCGACGCAAACATCGAGCCGTGTAAATGTCTTCTAGGGTGGGTAGTTGTGTGTTTATGATGCCCTGTGCAGTTTTAATGACTCTCCATAGTACCTTCCTGTCAGCCACAGTGCAGCTAGCAAACCACACCAGAATGCCATTTGTATGTACCACACATCACTAGTGTAATATTTCTGTGTTCTCCAGGCTGCTGAGAAAGAGAAGAAACACCACCTGCTGGGCGGAGAGACTGACCACAGCCACAAAGACACACACGCACACAGCCACGCCCACGACCACGCACACGCCACCGACGACGCGCACACACACGACCACGTGCACGACCACACCAAGAGCCACAGCCACCACAACAACACCCAGCAGCATGCCGACGGCAGCGACCACCACCACACGCACGACCACGACGCCGCCAGCGGCCACAGGCACGCGCACGCCCACTCCCACGACCACGGCCACGGCCACGATCATGTGCACACTCACCATGCCAAGGCGCACAACCACAGCGGCGACTTCCCCAACCAGCACCACGACTACAAGCACGGCGACGCAGTGCACACGCACGAGCACGACCACGAGTTGGCTCTGGATCACGACCACAAGCACACTCACCTGCACGAGCACGAGCACCACCACCATCACCACGAGCACGAGCACGAGACCACGCCGCACGACCACCCAAAGGGCGCGGTGAGGACGCTGCCCGCCATGGACCAGCCCATGACCTTGCCTTCCTTCCCTGATGACTCCCGCAGAGACGTAGGAGTCATCCTGCTCCTCAAGCCCGACCCCCAGATCCCCGGACAGACGGAGCCCAACATCCAGGCCTTCCCCACCACAGTGTCAGCCCAGTGCGCCCCTGCGCCGGCAGGAACCACCTTGGTGGCACAAGTCTTCGCTGAGGACCCCAGGTTCAAAGCAGCTGCATAAGGAGGGCCCAGTGGGAACTCATTTGGGAACTGAATGGATCCCTAACCCTCCTGTTGTCCTCGGGTCAAATTTGACCTATTTTTTGAAAAGTTTCTATATCAGAAATGTGGGTTTTCTTTCAACCAAATTGTCAAAAAATTAATAACGCTCCTCACGCTCCTCACAGGTCAAATAAATGATCAGTTCACAACTTTCATTGAATGTGGGTGTTTTATTTAATTATATAGCATCTAAAAAAGAACTGATACAAGAACATTGAAAAAAGTGACCAAAATATTGGAAAAGGCTTTAAATATGTGGGGAGAAAACAAAAAAAGAGCGCAGAAAAAAAATCAACAACAACATCGGAAAAAGTGAAAAAAACACTTTGTTCACACGTCTGGAAAGCTTCCAAAACACTGGGAAAAGCAAGAAAAGTGTCAAAAAGGACGACCAAACGTTGGGAAAAAAAGGTTTTTATTTCAAATTTTGACCCAGAAAATCCAAAAGTTGGACGTGAAGGCAACACAAGGGTTAAAAACAAAAACTCACACAGACTCACAAACTCACAAATATTTGACGCATATGCTTCAGACATACTGCTAGGCATTGTAACACACCTTGACTGTTTCCCTGGGTCATTCTTGGCCAACATGCTGGTTTAATATAAGCACAATAAACGTAATCATGTCTCTAATCACTTCGAGATATGATAAGACATGGTAGATAAGATAGACTTTATTAATCCAGCTCAAATTCAACCATCCAATAAAGGCACAGTGCATAAAAAGGCACTATACATTCACATTAAAACACCGGTTGTTTCCCATTTTGGTGGGAAATGGTAAATAATAAAGATAATAAGACTACTAAAGTGGTAATTTCCTTTTAACAATCCTCAGAGACACAAACAAAAGTCCAGAAACTGGGCACCATATGGACACGTTCACACAGAGAAACCATCTTCAACAGTATGGATTGTCATATTGAGTCACTGCACAAACAAGCTGACGCGAACGTTTTCTGTTTGTATGTTATTTGTGTTTGGCTGCACAAAATAATAAATGATGACAACAAATACTGATCCAGTGTTTTTTGTGCTGATCAAGACAAAGGTATTCCATGTTCTGTTGATTCAATGCTCATTGAATGAATGAATGTTCATTCATTGCCTTTTATCTGATAATATCCATAAATATGCGTACCTAATGTACATCACATTAGTAATGCTTTTAAAACAGTTACCAGCCATCTTTTCATTCTAAATTATATTCAAACATATTCATTCAAATAACGTTTACCTTTCTGCTGGTCTGACCTTAGACTCGAATGTGATTTGCAGAACTCCACAGGCCACAATATCCTAGTAATATAGAAAATGCTTTTATCTGCATCAGAATCCTAGTAAATCATGCAGATTTTTAGAAAATATCTGAATCTTGAAAGGCACCACATTGAAAATATATATATATATATATGGATGCTACACCAACATGATATCCATATATTCATCCATATATATATATATATATATATATATATATATATATATATATATATATATATATATATGGATGCTACACCAACATGATATCCATATATTCATCCATATATATATATATATATATATATATATATATATATATATATATATATATATATGGATGCTACACCAACATGATATCCATATATTCATCCATATATATATATGGATGAATTGGCAAAAAGTCAAGTTAATTAGGCTCATGACCACTGATATATTCCATTTAAATGTATCATGTTGGTGTAGCATCACATTAAATTTCATAGGATAACATTGATTTGGCATTTGGTTATGCAATGGTAATGTGTTAAACAATGATGGCTGTACACATGCATCAGGCCAAGCCTATTTGGAAGATTGGCCTTTTATCGCTCTGTCATAGAGAGCATATTGACATACTGCATCACAGTGTTGTATGCAAGCTGCACTGTTGCACAGAAAACATCACTGCAAAGGGTCATCCGGTCTGCAGAAAAGATCATTGGCTGCTCACTGCCCACACTTGACAGCATCGCCTCATCCCGCTACCTCAGCAGAGCAAAAAACATAATCAAGGACTCCTCTCACCCAGGCCATGAACACTTTCAGTTACTCCCCTCAGGAAGGCGTTCAAGGTCTGTCAGAACCCGCACATCCAGGTTCAGAGACGCTTTTTTTCCACAGCCATCACAACTCTAAACATTCAATTACAGAAATAGGACTTAATCATGCTGAATGATTATCTTGCCTGTTTTGCACTGCATTTGCACTTTTCTGGTACTGTGATCTTTAAAAAAAGAAAAAAAAAAAGATCGGCGTGAGTAAGTGTATGAATGTATACTACTATGCACTAGAAGCACCTGTCCCATTATGTGTATGTGAAGGTATGGTTTGTGGAAGGGTATGGCGTGTGCGTATAAATGAATGTATACTAGTAGGCACCAGAAGGAGTAGCACTTAAATTTTGTTGTGACAATGTTTTTTAATGTTTACAATGATAAATAAATTATTCTGATTCTGATTCTGACGATTTTGGCAAAACATTGTATGAAAATTGTGTGGAATATTAAAGGACGAGTCACTGAAGTATGGTGCCGACTGGGTGCCCAAAGTCATTTATCAGATCCTTTTGACAAACATAATCTCAAAGGCAGAAATAATTGTTAACTTTCTGGAGCTTTCACAAAGCAAAACAGTCTACAGAACAGAACTACACTCACCCACTCTGTGGACATTATCTTTGTGGACATTTCTTGGCCATCAGCTTGACACACTTAGCAAACAGCTCTTATCTGTGCTCTGTAGCTCTTACTGTACACACAACCAACCACAACCCACGCATAACTCACAACACATTTTGTAATTGACAGTTGTATATATTGTAGGCCAAAGAAAAAGTACTCCCAATATAATGTACAGGAATGGAAATTGTGTACTAATATCATTGGTCATGCATTTTTTATGATCAGATGAGATCACATGAGGCTTTCAAGTTTACTTACAGTAACATCATTACATAAACAAAATGCAGTGGCCAATCACAGTAATTGTTCAAAAGCTTTTATTTTGTCTTTTGAAAAAATACTCCAACAGAGACTTAACAGAAGTATCAAAACGTCCCAAGAATCCTGCAGCATAATTCACTACTCTGCTGTTCTTCCCTATGCTCTTTTATATTCTATATTTTGCAACAACTAAAAAAGAAGACATAAGATGGCCATCTTACAAAGAAACCTATCTAATCTTTGAGAGTTGTATAAAATGATTTTTTTGTAAGCTAAATGCTCGGACACTGTTGTCTGAATGAATGAAAGACTAGGTGACACAAAAATATTATTTGGCCTATGATGATGTATCACATGGGGAAGAACACTGAACCATACCTTCATATAAGTGAACACGGGTTTTAGCCTGGCCGCCCCTATAAATGGCTCCACCACTGTTGGCACATTAGCTGGTTGCATTTGTTGGTAGTGCGGTTAGCTGTTTGAATTTGTCATTTGCACTCAATGTAAGCAGTTAAGTTTGACAAAAGTAAACAGCTACCTGCGCTAGCACCGAAAGAAGAGGGTAGTTTGGAAGATGTTTAACATACAAATGGGCAGTGGAGAATTGGTTTATGCTGCAGTAGCCGTTTGCAAAGTTTTACGATTTTTATCCTTGTTTTCACCATGACTTGTAGTTATTTTGTAACTGTTGTGAGTACAAGCTGACAACAGCTACCATACTGAGGAACAAGCTACAAACGTTTCACACTGTACTTTGAACAATGGAATTTGCTGACAGTGATGATAGTTCATGTTCATGACAGTTGATCTCATTAAAGAAATGAAATTAGGTGTACTGTATTCCATGAACTTATCTTTGATTTAATTCATTGATCCCTTTCCCCAGTGCACTATGACCAGACAGTCCATGGCAGCCATTGGCCTACGGAGCAGCAGATAGCAACTGTTTGTTCACCCTTTGGAGAAGAGATGAAAGTCCAGCATCGGCCTCACATGTGTCTGTCCGAAACCTGTCTGGAAAAGTAGGATTACAGGTCTTGCAAAAGAAAATTTTGTCTAAATGTTAAATTATCCACCAGTATAGGCTTTAGTGATTCCATTAGGTAAATTAGGGGTTTTATTTGGCCCAATCTGCGTGTGTATGTTAGTGTGTGTCTGTGTGTCCGTGTGTGTTAGAGGATGAGTGTGTACCTGCTGGTCCTATGTCTGGCTTTGCTGCAGCAGGAGGGAAGAGCCGTGCCGGACCGTCCAGGCTGCAGTAGCCCTGAGGCGGTGAGGGTGGCAGAAGAGGCCCTGGAGCAGATCAACCAGGACCGGACAGACGGATACATCCTGAGCCTCAACAGACTGTACGACCTCTCTCACACTGCTGAAAAGGTGAGGGCGAACACTCACACACACATATACATACACACACAAAGACAGGACAGGGTTCGCCACCATCTTGCATCTTAAAAGAGTCAAAACAGTATTTGCAGAAAGACGGTGGAAACACAGCAGCAGCCTTGTTTGCATATCCATGAAAAACAGTAAAAAGAAGAAAAATAAAGAAACATTTAAGTGTGTGAATGTGTGTCCAGGAGAAAGGTGGGTCACTCTACAAACTGATCATTGATGTGATGGAGACCAGATGCCACATCACCAGCAGGAAACCATGGAAACAATGTGAAGTCAGAGATATCGGTGGTGTTCCAGTAAGTACCACATGGTGATTTATCTTCTCTCTTCAAGATCAACACAATGGAGTGCTTTTTTTGTGGGCCACAACAGACTTAGTCTCGCATTGCCAGACCTATCTCCACGACCCCATGGCGTAAAGTCTGGCTACACCACACACACATTCTGGGATAGGAGAAAAAAAAAACGCTCTGGGTTGTTTGCAAACACAATCATCTTGGGCGGCGCTAGGCTCTAGATGCAGCAATGGTGCCTCTGCATAATTGTATCGGTAAGGAAGTTGTTTTGGCGGAACATTTGCACCCCACAAAAGAAAACACCACATACAATATGAAAGGAAGTTAACACACAATACAGTAACGTGAGCTATTTAAATTAGCTGGATACACGGTAGGGCTCCACAATTAATCACAATTGTATCGAAATCGCAATATGGACTAGTGTAATATCCAAATTGCATGTGGGCACAATTTTTGTTAACTAAACTATTCTGAATGAAGTGTTGTGGTGCTGCAGAGACGTCCCGGCCTACAAATGGTATCCTACAGACTAAAGAAAAAAATCTTTGTTTGGTACAGATCCTTGCAAAAACCACACTATAATCATTTTCATTTCTTTCAATGTTAATATTTTTCAATGAAAATAAGAATAATGATACAAAAACGATTATTCCCTCCAATATCGTGCATCGTATTGCAATCGCAATATCAGTGAAAATAATCGCAATTAGATATTTTCCTCATATTGTGCAGCCCTAATACACGGTTAAACGTAATTTGCTCTTATCAGTGTATCTCCGTGTGTACTTCGTTCACAGCAATCCTCATCAATCGGTCCCAAGTCCCCAGTTAGATGTTAAATGCCGTAAACATATTCTTTGTAAATCTTTACAATCATTCCCCAAAAGAACCAAGCAGGCCTGCCTTGTTGCACCATCCAAATCTTCTTTGAAATTTCCCATTTTCAGTGTGTAGCTTGGTAGCTCGAAGGTTGTTGATGTTGTTTTCCTTAGCAAAGAGATTTGGAGACCGGCAACACTCCGAGAACGGAAGGGGCCTGACATTCGGTGTGTGGCTCCCCCGCCAGATGTCAGGCTTTATCCTGGAAATGTACTTCCATTGATCCAGACTACAACAGACTTAACTTCAACCCAAGGCAAAACTGTAACTCAATCTGCTTTTTGACTATGGTTTTAGACTGATGCAGAAATTATACAAGCTATCAGTTTGGTTGTATGTGCATGTATACATATGTACATTATGTATGTGTTTGTGTCTTTCAGGTGTATGGAGAGTGTGAGGTATCTGCCTTCATTGGCTCTCAAGTCAAACTTCAAAGCTACTCCTGTGCACTTCGTGAAGGTAGATCGATGGAGACTTAGACTCATTTGGGATTTTTTTCATTCATTTAATGACACAAAAAAAAAAATATTTGTGATAGAAAGTGTTGCACGTCTATTTTGTTGGCACTTTGCCGATTGATTTTTGTAAACATTAGTGAGGTGTGAAATTAAAATGCTGTCCTACATTGGACTGTTTCTCTATATATGCTCTGTCCCTCCCTAAGGGATGTAAACATGGCATCCATGAGTGATTATGCAGTTTTATTTTTGACATTTTTTCCCACAATTTGGCTAAGTGAAGGAGAACACATCTGGATAAAACATGCTGTCAGAGGGAAGAGAGGGATGCTGACGATAGCTGAACGAGTTCATACTGCAGGATGGAGGTTAGGGAAGGAGTACCTGTGACTGTGCAAAGTGTCTGGGTCAAATCCTCAAAGAAACATTTTCAGCTACTTTCCGTTGACCTTTGACCCTGTTAATTCTTGTGTTTAGTTCCTGCCACTGCAGTGGTGGATGTGTGTCCGGACTGTCCCACAGCTGACAACCTCAACGAGCCTGTCGTCAAAGAGACAGCCAATCTCTCCCTGCAGAGGTTTAATGAAGAGAGCCAACTGGCCAACTACTTTATTCTGGAGAACATTACGAGAGCCAGTTCACAGGTTAATAATAATAATAATAATAATAATAATAATAATAATCAAGTTACATTGAAAAGCAACAGAGGTGAGTTTTGATTGTATATGTGTAGTGATGTTATCACATTGATTACATCGTATAGTAGATAGTATAAGTATATACAGTAATATAAATCTTGACTGAACTACATTTAAAACTTTCAAACGTATTTTATCCTTTTATTTTGGCAGGTAGTTCACAGGTATGTTGTATACTTACACTTGTGTGTAATAGTGTGTGTGTGTGTGTATATGCATTATGTATTTGTGTGCTTTGTCAGTGGGTTGTAGGTCCCTCCTACTTTGTAGAGTTCACTATTTTGGAGACGGTGTGTTCAAAGAAAACAGATGTCAGTGAACTGAGTAACTGCCCCCGTATGGATTGTCAGTTTGCTGTGAGTCACACACACACGCGCGCACAGACACACACACACGCGCGCACAGACACACACACACACACACACACACACACACACACACACACACACACACACAAACACACACGTATTAACAGTGTTATAATACATGTTTAACTGTACTTACTCTTGGTTCCACTCTGCTCCATTGCTGAATCTTTCCAGGCTCCAAACAAGATGCCACCAAGTTGTAAATCACAGCTCAACTATTTTTGATTTCTTTTATCTCAGCATAGAGGCTTCTGTGTGGGCTCACACATGACCGACGAGGAGCAGTTTGAAATCAGACTCCCTGTCGGAAAAAAGGCCAGCTCATTTCAGAAACGGAATCCTGTAGATGTAAAGTGTGAGATCTACGAACCTCAGGTACATGCTTCAGATCTGCTCTTCAACATTTTAAATGGGCACAAAAAAAGGAATTCTTCTAATCCATCTGCCAATCTATTAATTGCATCTATAATATTCTGATATCTCACCACTCTCAGTCACCCCGCTTTCATGATGTTTCTTTACTTGCCCACACACTAGTCATGTTTCCATCTAATTGTCAAGCGAATTTTAAGCAAACTTTTAAAATGTCGCAAAAAAAGGCGAATTAGCAGTGTTTCCATCAACTGGTTGAGAGCGAATAAACTAGATTACGCAAAGCGTAGTTTCGTCACGAGTTGACGTTACGCATGGTTGTAGATTGCAAACCGGCTTGCTAAATCAAAGAGTTTAGAAGCTTAGAAGTTATTTGGCTAAATGGAGAGAGGTAGCATTGTACAAGTTGGCCACCTGTTACATACCGGGTTGTGGCAGAGACATTTGGTGTCAGCAGGACAACCGTTGTGTATACGCAGTGTGCAGGGCCACACGATACAAGTTGTTGAACCAATTCATCAGTTTACCCGACGTGGCTGAGGTACAGGCAATAGCGCACTGCAACTCCACCACGCACCTTGTGCCACAAGCGTACGGCACACTGGATGGGACCAGTGACGGACTGCGAACAAAAAACGGCCCTGGCATTTCCACCCACCAACGGCCCACCAGTGGGGGGGCAGATAGAACTTTTGACCCACGAAAGAACACACACTTTTGATAGCCCCAGTGATGGTGAACATAAACTCCCATGCTATAAATAACTGCACCAAAACATTGACATATATAAAAAAAAAAGAATAACTCATCAGAGCCAGCCGCTCCATAATAATATATTATTCTGAAGTAGCCAAACTTACTGGACCTACACTCCCTCCTGCAGCATTAGTCTCCATCTCTGTTGCTTCAGGTAATCCACATTCATACCCACAGCAGGCTTGTTATTCTGTGTTGGTTAGTTCCATAGATTCGTTATCCATGTCTATCTCTTCATCCTCCTCTTGCTCGTTTTGTTCTTCCTCTTCCTCATATTCCTCACTGTCCTGTCTTTCTCCCTGGTGTGCTGGCTCAGATGTGTCGCTAACATTAGTGCTAGCAGTATTAGCGCTAATGCTAGCTGAAGCTGCACTTGATTTTAAAAACAAATCAGACAGTTTGCAGCATTTTTCAACGTCAGCCAACAGTGCTCTCTTATATTTATCTCTCTTTTTCTCTGCCCCCCCTTGTGTCGCTTGATGCCTCGATTAATTGTTTTGTCAACAGTATAGCTTCCAACTTCCAACCATAGCTTGCAACTTCCAATTTTCAACTTCCAACAACCACTCTGACGCAGACCATAGACAGTATATATAAAGACGCAGACGCGGTCTACTCGATTCTGTCTTGAAATTCCCAGAAGGCATTGCTTCATTTTAACTTTTGGAAACAAATATTAAAATAAAAGAAATGCAGGTAGATTTGTTTTATTTCAAACCATGCACGTTTACGTTTTTGAACATCTGATCTGAATAAGTAATTTTGCTGCAAAATAATAGAGACTAATGTAAAAGTTATTGACAGTAGAGGCTAACCATGACTGTGATATGGAGCGACTCATGTGTGCTCTATATATTGATCAGATTGCACAATTATTAGGTGTGAAGGATTTCAGTAAATTTGGTTATCGTATAGCCAAAGAACTTTATTATTGATGCTTCAAAGGGGGTTAGAGAGAAATTAATGGGTCGCTGTTTACAAGTAAGTGGCCGCATGGCTGTGACAATCATGCGGCTCTTTGATTGGCCGGCCGGCCGGCCCAAACGGCCCATGAGGGCCAGCGGCCCCTCTGGCATCTGCCCAAATGCCAGATTACCAGTCCGTCACTGGATGGGACCCATATTTTTTATTTTTATTTTGCCGTTTCCATCAACATTTTCTAATGTGATACTTCAAAATTCATTTTCTAATGCGATACTAGTAAATATTCTCTTATATTGTCCTTACTTAATGCTGGTCTCTAGATTTTATCCTTGCACTATTGGAGTTATTTGCACTACCACTATCGTCATAGAGCACCTTACAATGCAGACTGAATCACAGGGTCAGTCCCTGCCCTGTCACTGCAAGCGGCTCATGCTTATACATCCCTCAGTACAGTCATGTGGATTTTTTATTTAGTATCTTTTCTTTTATTGTCCATATTATTCATGTGGATTTGTTATTTTATCATCCTGTTTATGATGTATGTGTATGTTGTGTGTGATGTCTTTAAGCTACTGAGACCTTGAATTTCCCCTTGGTTATCAATAAAGTATCTATCTAAAATGCACATAAAAATACATTGATGGAAACATGACTACTGTCTCTATCCTCTTCCCCTGTAGGCTGCTACTGTGGAGGAGCAGGTCCACGCAAAAGTAGACAGTGGGCACACTGGGCATCAGCATCACAACCACACACACCTGCACCCCCACGAGCACACGCACTCAGTCACACCCAGCTCAGACCTCACTGTCTCCAAGCCACGGGGCTCCCTCGGGACTGTGGTGGATCAGCCCGCCCCTGTCCGCTCAGCCCCAGCAGCCAGCTCCTGCCCCGGCCCGCACAGACACAATCTGGGTATAGACAGACTCAAGCTCTGATTGGCTGGAACCAGGACGGTTGATCTTTGATCAGTTACTTGAGCTACTTTTTTCCCTGCATGTTGTAATTGGTTGAGAAAGACAAGAAATTGTAACCTAGAACAATAAATAATCCTTGTAAATGAATCAGATTACGTTGATTGTTTGATTAAAGCATTTACATAGTGGGAAATTGTATCGTTTGTCACATAATTTGAGAATTATTTAGCAGATTATACAAATATATCTTCAGGGGGTTCTGTAGGGACATTTTAAAAATTACAACTTGGTTATTTAATTTAGGATAATTGAGAGAGGTGGACAGAAGATGCTCAGTGAATAAATGTCTGTAAATATGCTTAGAAGTCATATTAAAAACAAAGTTCAATATCAAAGTAATCCAGTGATAGTAGATGTATCCCATGGGTACACTGCAAACAGGAATTGCTGATAGTTTATTCAGCATACTTTTCAATGGTGCTAATTTGCCAAAATGTACAAAAAAATAAATAAATAAATACAAAAGAAACTGGGCTTAAGTTGTTGCCCAGAGCTGGAAACATAATATCCTGTTTGCATCTACCTAAGCATTATGGAAAACATAGTTCCAAAACTTAGAGTGTGATTATAGCCCCAAATTGAAGTAAGGCAAAGAATAATGAGTGATAAAAAACATTTATATTAACTTTTAATATGTTGCACAGTCAATATGTTTTGATATTAGAGTAGACAGGTATGTACGGGTCATGTTTTATTGATTATCATAAAGAATTAGTTGATGTATTTCTTAAAAAAAATAAACAGATTCAGTAATTTCAGCATCACTAATTTAAACTAAATCATTTGCAAGTGTAATATTTATACTTACTTTGTAAATTAGTAATATTAATCACTGTTAAATAGGCCTACTTTTACAGTAAATGAAGATGTGCTTGCTGTATGATGATTTTTCTTCCATATTGTTTCTTATTGTCCAAAGACTGACAGATATTTTAATGTATGAGATTAGATGATAGGGGAAAATGTCTACAGGGTGTACAGTACAAAATACTGTTACTGACTAATCAACATATACTAGACTTTAACAGCGCAGTTGATTAGTTGCAAACCTTTAAAAGTGAAAGCTCGTTTAAAAATATTTTTTTCTAATTTTGCATATGTAATTGAAATTGCTTTCGGACACAGTGAAGTGAAATTGAGTTGGTGGTAATGCACTGCACTGGCGCCCTCTATTGGTCAGTTAGTGTTTACTGTAGTGGAGTTCTTCAGAGGATGTCTGTCTGACAAAATGAGAAATACTTTTATTTGAATGGCATTCATTGTGAAACTTAAGAATGATCTTTTTGAGGTTGTTCCACTTTCCCACTAAAGAACAGAAAGGTATTCAAATGTCGAACAAGGAGTAGTGAGATTAATGCACATCATGGGTGGCACACGCGCACACACCCACTCAGTAAGATTTATCATGGGTTAAATGAATTGGCTTTAATGCAATTCTTAATTCTGTGTGGTCTCACTTCTTTTGTCTTGAATTTGAGCTGGTTCATGACAATCATTATAACTGCTTTGATCCCAACACTAAATACCATCTTATCACCATTTTAACTCCCAGTGTATCTTGAATCAACGCTGCTGATGAAATAATTGCTGATAGACTTTAGCTATTTTTTTTTATTCTTACTTTATAGTTTCTTATTAACTGCATGCATATTTCGATGTTTTTGTGATTGGAGTTGCAAACACAACATTAGGTTATCTTTAAGTTTAAGACTTGTAGCTGCTGCTGCCACCAACAACACAACGGAAGGATTTTTAACCAAAGTATTACAGTAGGCTAGTTATTAAAAAAATAAATAAATAAATAAACTTCCCCCTTCACCTACGTTGTACCTGAATATTTCGGAAATTAAATCTTCAAACAAACAGAAATGGGTTTTTAATGACGATGTTCAGCACGATCATTAAACACGATAACACAGTGACAACGTAGGGCTACACCTCTTTCACTGCACGCTGCTCTGGGTCAGCTCTGTCGACAGTCCCAGGGCTAGCTCGCCGTGATCGTATAGTGGTTAGTACTCTGCGTTGTGGCCGCAGCAACCCCGGTTCGAATCCGGGTCACGGCAGTCTTTTCTGCGGCCCTTGTAGCCTACAACGTCATAAAAGAAAGCTATTCGTTTATTAAAAAAATAAAAAGTTAGAACGAAACTTATTGTTACAATGTACGAATAAGCACAACAAAGCAACTTAATAGGTTGCCACAAATTGACAAAAGACAAAAATTAGGCCTATAATGCTGAGTCATTTGTGTAGGTTTGGGCAATTTTATACTTTTTTTTTTAATAGGGAAATATTGTGCGTTTTACTGTGCCACATGTAATGCATTTACTACCCAGCAATACTTACAGAAGAAGCCTAAATGTAGCAGCACATGGACCAGTTGCAACATAAGAATATATGAATTGAGACTATTCTGCACTAGTTGTGCTTTATTGTTGTAAATACTATCATAGGTGTAAATCGCGGGGGGGGGGGTTGTCTCCCCCTCGCCCCTTAAAAAATCAACAATAGATTAAATAGCTGTGTATGGAAATAAAAGATAAGTCAAGCAGGTAAAAAGCAGCTAAAAGCAAGTGAAAAAAGGTGGGTCTTTTAAAGGTGCTCTAAGCGATGTTGGGTGGCGGCACTTTTTGTTGACGTTCAAAGTATTTTCAAACAAAACAAGGCTAGCTCGCCCCTCCCTCCTCCTCATCATCCCGTCCCCTCTCCCTCCCTTCCATGCTTCCGCGCACTAACCCCCCGACCCCCACCCTCAAATCCTTCTTGTCGGTTATTGGCTGGAACGCTGGAAGACTGCTGTTATGTTTGGTGGTGCAGGTTGGCCAGTTTGTTTTTGTTGGTGTTTGTGGAGCCTGGGCTGTCTGCATAGACTGCGTTTTTTTACAGTGTGTTCAGGGGACAGGCAGCTAGCGGATAGTGAGGAGATGTTTTTTACAGTGTGTTCAGGGGACAGGCAGCTAGCGGATAGTGAGGAGATGTTTTTTACAGTGTGTTCAGGGGACAGGCAGCTAGCAGATAGTGAGGAGATGTTTTTTACAGTGTGTTCAGGGGACAGGCAGCTAGCAGATAGTGAGGAGATGTTTTTTACAGTGTGTTCAGGGGACAGGCAGCTAGCAGATAGTGAGGAGATGTTTGCTGTGTGTGATAAAAAATGTTGTAGCCTAAAAAACACGTGACATCAATTAGAGCACCTTTAATTCGATTTCAAACTTTCAATCATAGAACATTGGATTGATTGATTGTTTAATGCTCGCATATCTTACCTCTGTTGACCTATTAGTTTGGTTGTAACATTTAGAGACGTTTCTCTTGGCCATATTATCAGAGTGAAAATGACTCACGCCTCATGCCCTCGATAGATTTTCTGCAGTGTGTTAGACGCTGGACTGAATCCATAGGCCCACAACAGAAGAGCATCGCTGTGATTTGTGGCAACAGTGTCATGGGCCTGTTAAGGCCCAAGCACACAATGTGTTTGGTTGACTATGAGAGAATGTGAAACAGCTCAGGGGAAGAAAAAAACCTACTGGACCTCAATCTCCAGGGAAAGCTGGCTGAATAAAAATGCATTTACTCATTCATAAAAGAGTCCTCTGGCTGCCAAGCAACTAAATTACAAATTTTTACTGGCTCAAGCTCTGATTGGCTGAAACCAGGACGGTTACACAAGCTACAGTTTTCCCCGCATGTTGTAATTGGTTGAGAAAGACAAGACATTGTAACCTAGGACAATAAATAATCCTTGTAAACTAATCAAATGATGTTGATTGTTTGATTAAAGGGGTACTATTATATAGCATTTTCAGCTTCATACTTGTATTTTGTGTTTGTACTAGGACTTTAATGTTCAAAAGGCACATTATCTTTCTCATGCTGGCCATTGGAGCGCATGTCTCTTTAAGCCCCCTTCCGAAAAAGCCCAGTTTTTGTTTCACTAGCAGCAGCCTGGTAGCAGCTGGAGCTACTGCATCAGAGTATATAGCCTAGCAGGACTTTGTACCGTGAAAAATCACAAATAAAGGCTTCTAAACAAAATACTACACAACTGGACATGTCCCAGCAGTAATGTGACCCGAAATTGCAGAGAAATGACCAACATTGGCCGCCAAGATTACAGCTATCTGGTGTTAGCATGCAGCTACTTAATAATTAATAGTAAGCTAGTCTCGCTTTGCCAGACCATCCACACGCTGCGGAATGGAGGAAGGTCTGGCTAGTCCACACCGAATTCCGGGATGGTAGAAAAATGTGCTCTGGTTTATTGGCATTTCTTTAAACCAATCACAATACACAGAGCCGCTGTAAAATAGTTATGCGACAGAAAACTCAGATTGGACAGATAGTCTAGCTAGCTGTCTGGATTTACCCTGCAGAGATCTGAGGAGCAGTTAACCATAGTCCTCACACCAGAGTTTAGAACGCCAACACAAAGAAAGAGGAAGGAAACGGATATCCGACCTAAGCAAAAAAGACATGCATTTTCCTGCAGCACCAAAGTCACATAACTTGGGAATTATTTAGCAGATTATGCAAATATATCAGAAGAGGGTTCTGTAGGGACTTTTCTTTTTTATTAAACTTTTTCCGCATTAAATTACAACTTAGTTATTTAATTAAGGAGAATCAGGAATTGCTGATAGCTTATTCAGCATACTTTTTAGTGGTGCCAATTTGCCAAAATGTTAAGAAAATACAAAAAGAAACTGGGCTTAAGTTGTGTCCCACATTTTGTCACTCAACACAGTATTCCAAGGAAAAGAAAACTCACGAAATAGTAGCAGCTCATACAGTAAGTGTTGTTTTGTATTCTTGCCATTGCTCTCTGGATGTGATTAATTGAAGGCGGTGCACAGATGTAGCCACTCTGTTCCTAATGTGCAATTAAATGTTTTGTTTCTCATACATGTTAAGATTAAATCATAATATCACAAGACGTTAAAAAGATAAGCTTATGTGTGAGAATATATATATAAATATATATGAATGTGTGTTTTTTGGATGCAATAAAAATAATATACAGTATAACATGCAAAATTCAGTCAAAGAGGATGAATTATGAAATTGTGAAGTTATTTAAATAACAACATTGTGCAGTTTTCCCACATGCTGTATAATGAAACTGTACTACCTCTTTACTCATTTTTGTCAGACATTTTCAGCAATCTTATTCGTAGAAGTCATTCATGCTAAAAACACAACTAATTGATTAAATTGTGCAAATACAAATATGTTTTTATTGTGTGAATTTTCTTATTTTGGTCAGAGAAGTTGACATGTTCTGCACTTCATAATGTGTCCACACGGTGGCACCCTTACTTCTGTTTTCCATTTCATACCAGCACTTTTTGCTTCAGTTTATGAGGGCTGTGTTGTTGCAGACTGCTCCATATATTATATTCTGTACACTGCACAATGAACTGTTCCATGTTTTAACCACTGCCCTGGGCTTCTGAATTGCTGAGCAGGTTGTTCCATGTTATTGGCACATGGACGTTTTTAGCTATTATGTCTCTAGGGACGTCATCCAGTCGGTCCACCACTTCATCCAGATTGAAATATCCCAACAACTACAGGATGGATTGCCGTAATATTTTGTACATTTTATTCAGTGTCACTATGAGGATCACATGTGTTGTTTAAGTAAAATGTCTTAACAACTATTTGATGGATTGCTGTGATATTTTGTAGGCTACAGACATTTCATTCCCCTGTCAGGATGAATTGTAATGACTGGTGATTTCCATCTTGCAGTCTCATCAGATCAACATTTTAACTTATCTAGTCCTTTCTTTATGACCAAACACGCACAAAACAAATGATGTTCCCATCAGCCTCAGCTGTACTTTGTGTTTACTGCTAAGTAGTCAAAGTTAGCACGCTAACATGGCAAACTAAGAGGATGACGATCGTGGTAAACTTTATCAAGCTGACCTTAGTATTTACAAACTCAAAGTACCAATGATTGTGCCTATGTACAACCTCACAGAGCAGCTATCATGACTGTAGGCTCTTCAAAGTTTTGAGTGATCCAATAAGTCTCTATTTTATGACACACTTTGAAACTACTTTATAGACCTACATGGGTACATGAAAAGTGTCCCCAACCTTTTGGCACAAACAAAGCATTTAAATAGTTGAAATAAGCACTGTGATTAGATGAGTGTAGTATTGGTAGTTCTTATTATTGAGCCCTTAAAAGCCTAATTTAACCAAACACCTCTATGAAGGAATCCTCTTTTCCTAACATCTAAGCCATCTAAAACTCTCAGTGTTAATTACACCAAAGGGATGTATATAAATGAATACTACGCCTGACTTAACGTTCCATTTGGTGCCTCAACAAACACAACAAAGAGTCATTTAACTGCAGTCAGAGCTCCTTACTTGCATTAATTAATGCCGCGTTTAAGCGCCTTGTATGTATGCAGATAATGGATTTTGTTGGCTCCATAAGTCTTTGTTTGTATATCAGCGGCAGATTATATCTGAAGTAATCTACCCCTGAGTGTGAGCTGAAATGTCTCTGTTCCATCAATATTCCATGTTGTAACACAGCTTCAGGCACAATTAGAAATGTGTTGTTGTCATCATTTGTTCCCTTCTTGTCTTGTCTTCTTCACAGAAACTCTCAGATGAGAAGTGGATTTACTCCTTGCAGTGTGTGCCCCACATTCTTTGAAATCGCCATTATTAATTCAGATTAAGAGGTCCTCGAGATGTGTAAGGCTGTGTGTGTGTGTGTGTGTGTGTGTGTGTGTGTGTGTGTGTGTGTGTGTGTGTGTGTGTGTGTGTGTGTGTTTGAGATTGATGCAGAAGAGAGAGAGTATCCCAGCTTCAGGGCTCCTGCTGACACAGTGACCTCACACTGAATGGAGTTAGCACCAAAAGAAAACAAAGCTCTGCTTCACACGGACTCATGAGGCTGGTGTGTTCAGATTAAACCACTCAAGAGAGCATTTTTGTAATAAGGTCAGTTTTTGGATGTGAAAAGTATCAGTTTAATGTGGACGAAGGAAAAGATTTTCAGATATAACCAGAGTAGTGTGAAAATAGACTCCGGCTGTGTCCGATATCACTCCCTATTGTATTTACTATACAGCACACACTACATGTATTCTCCGACATTAGTGGCCTCATAAATCCCACAGTTCAATACGCTACATTTATAGATGTAAAAATATAGTTGTTCAACCCTGCAGCTGTCAGTGATGACACAAAATGATGACGATAAGTAAGAGTCTGAAATCTCAGTTCACTGCTCACCACTGAGAAAACTATTGAGTGTCCATTGTGATGTCTGTCCACAGACACAATTCCTTTTCTCCAAGACACTTTTCTCCCCTGGGAGACAACACAGTAACCTTTAAATTAACCTTAAACCTTAAAATGCTAATCCTCTTTTTCCTATGTTCATTGTATCATCATCATTGAAAGGCTCATTTTGAAATTTCCATGTAAATGTTCTTGTTTCTTGGTATGTTTACAATCAGTGTTTCCCACAACAAAAAACAACTTTATGTTTCTTTAAGGTTGAATAAATGGGTTCATTGCATTTATAGCCTAATAAAACATTTCCATAATTGATTTTCAACACTTGCATTGATTACATACATTTACTTCAGCTAGCAGTGTTCTTCTAGTCAAAACCAAAAACATACCATCAGAATACTTGGAAAGCTGCTGTAATCACTTAAAAATCAACTTTAAATGGTATCAATTAATGGATTGTAGGCCTGCCATGACAAATTTGAGGGTTTGTGGACACTATTACACATTTTGGGATTATGCTCCTTGTAAATACAAACACCTGTATACATCAGCTTTAAAACCACAGCCATCCATTTATTTTCCTAAATATTTAGCTTGAGCCTATCCCAGCATGCATTGGGCAAGAGGTGGTGTACACCCTAAACAGGTCACTGCATTGCCAGACCTTCCTGTACAGCGCTGCGGAGGAGCGTCTGGCTAGTCCACACAGCATTCTGGGATGGGAGAGAAACGTGCTCTGGTATATTGGCATTTCTTTAAACCAATCACAATCGTCTTGGGCGGCGCTAAGCAATGACAGTACCTCTTCAAAATAGCCGTGCTAAGGAACTTGTTTTGGTGGAACATGTGTACGTTCAAAAGTAGTTTTAGTCATGCAACAGAAAACTCAGATTGGACAGATATTCTAGCTAGCTGTCTGGATTTACCCTGCAGAGATCTGAGGAGCAGTTAACCATAGTCCTCACAAATCCACCAGAGTTTAGAATGCCAACACAAAGAAAGCAGAAGGTGACGTACATCCGGCCTAAAAAGAGGGACACCTGAACCATCCCGGAAGTGGAACGTCGTCGATATAGACTGCCAATGTTAAGCCTAACACAGTTCACCTCAAACAGTTCCAATTTCACCATATCCTCACCTAACACATCATTACATCTGACTTGTCTAATTCATGTAACACGCACGGTGTCTTATGCAGGATTACAAGTAATGTTTAGATTTCCCTTGACTCCATGACGCACACTGAGGTCTTTTATGTATAGCTCACCCATTCTGTCAGTTCTCTGCAGAAAGAGGCTCCAGTATTGCAGCGTTTTTTTCTTGTTTTGTAGTGTGTGGCTGTGAAATCCTTACACGTTGCATTATGGCTTTTAAGTGGAACCATGGTGTTTTGCACTGATCTCCAAAACCTAGTTCAAGTAGGGAGCATATGCTTTAAAAGCCTAACGCTCTAATCAACAGACATGTATTTGAAGACCTGGCAGGGATTAGGTTGCTCTCTATCCTTTCGAAAGAGCATTAAGAGCACATGGGGTAATAATTCCTCGTGCAGGGACAGCAGCTGTTCTTGTCTGCCATCGAGCTGTTTTGCTGCTGTGAGGGCAAGGTGGTCCTGACCTCAGGGACTTTAAAAGGTAAAATAGTGTAATACAGCTGTTTTATCCATCACAATACTGCATAGCGAAAGAAAAGGGGCATAAAATAAATGTTGTGTGGGCCTCAATGTCAACATGCGCTTGAAAACTTGAGACTTAGTCATTTAAAGCTTTGAGATGGTCTCATATTGTTCTAATCTTATTTCTATTAATGCTTTATTTTGATGTGTATGCTATTTTTAATGCAAAGCACTTTGGGTTTACATTCAATGAAAGGTGCTATACAAATAAAATTGACATTAAGATTGTTTTAAATCTTTCTGTTCAAAGATGCGTCACCTATACGCAGCTTTCAAAAATGAACACCGTTGCTAAATGAGGAAATTCATTTTGATGAATGATGATGATGTTTAGAAATCAGAAGAAAAAAATCCCCCAAAAAAATCAGAAAAGCGTTTATTGCCACAATAAGTAACACTTAAGTGGAATTTACCTTGGTGATAGGTGCATACATAAACAAAGATATTGAACATGAATAAGAAGAATTAACATTAAATACAGAAACAAATATATAGAAAATAGCTAGTTTAGTTTAGGATTTAATTTAACTCTATACAGTGAAGCATAGAATCATCGACAGGGATGTGAAATGGTATGTAACAAATTTTGGTAGCCAGATTTGAACCTATAGCATCCAGAGTAAATCATAAGCAACATCACCCTGAAACCGTATCAGCCCTCAGGATGCCATTAGCAGCAGTAGGCCTACATTATATATTTCCAAGGTGGTGAGAATGTGAATTACTGCTGCCCCACTTCCACTTTCCTCCCCCGGAGAGCACTGCATCTTTACTCCCAGTGTGACACAGATGGTCTATGTGCATTATACAACATGACAACTGCATTAAACATGAACGCAGCTTGACTGCGTCTTCTGACGACATATCACTGTGCTTTATGGAACGTCTGGAGAAGCTTTTATTCCAGATGCTTGAACAGAATGTGTGGAAGATGCTCAGTGTGAAGGATATTTCTTAAATTACCAACAACACATAGTAGCATATTATCAATGTACATGTCGTACTTTTTTATTTTATTGGAGGCATTTTAGGCCTTCATTTATATAGGAAAGCTGAAGACATGAGAGGGGGAATGACATGCAGCATCAGGCCACAGGGCGGAGTCGAACCTGTGGCTACTGCGTCAAGGAGTGATCCTCTATGTACGGGTGCCTGCTCTACCAGGTAGATGCTAGTGTTTTTGAAGCATTGTTCAGCATTTTAAATATGTTCTGATCCCTACTGAAGCAATTATGAATCAGTGTTTTTTTAAAGTCTCATTTTGATGTTACATGACCTTTGGGATGTAAGGTTAATTTTGCTATTTTGTGATAGATACAGTAATAAATAGATGGCCTTGATTATTATTTTTTTTAATCTTAAAGCTTGTCCTTACATGTGTGATTATTACAGCAGCCTGTTCACTGGCAAAAATGAAATCACATGTAATTAAATTTAGAGATTTAAGGGAGTTTAAGTTTATTAAGGGTTGAGACAACATTTCTGTCCATATGGCAACATCTTTCTATATGTTTATATATGTTAATATGAGTGATGAGTCATTCACAAAAAAATATTTAAGCCTGAATTGATCAATTCAGTTGGTAACTTCTACGCTATATGTAAGCAATATGTATATGAGAAAGAAAAATGGAAAGAGAGAAATCATATCAATAGCCTACTTATTCTTACATGTTATATCTCTATATGTGCTAGCAGATGTGGCCACTAGTTGGTAGCCTTGCTCTTTTTATTTATTTATTCAGAGGCAGAGGTTTGTGATTATTATTACATCAACCAGAAGCCTTTAACATTTCTTATTCTCATCCAAACAGATGGGCTTAGAGTTAAATTCCTAAAGTGTACATTACCATTTCATCTTCCAGCCAGTATCTTTGATCATTCATTCATTCGTGTATGTGATGATTAAACCACATGTTTTCTGACACATTGTTTTCTTCAGTTAAATAGAGGCCATCCCTTTTGCCTTTGCCTTTTATTTTTTGTTTAAATTGTTTGTTTATTTGTCAATTACAAAGCCAGAGTTTACAGAAGAACATAACATAATGTGTATATACAGTACAGTCGGCTACACTACTCCTTTGCTTGTGTGAGTGACATTGTGGTTATTTATTCCCATGTGTGTGTGTGTGTGTGTGTGTGTGTGTGTGTGTGTGTGTGTGTGTGTGTGTGTGTGTGTGTGTGTGTGTGTGTGTGTGTGTGTGTGTGTGTGTGTGTGTGTGTGTGTAAGTCATGGTGGAAGGTAGGAGGGAAGAGAGGGGGCAGGTACCAGTCTCTGAGCCCCTCCTCCAGAGAGCCGCCTCTGTTCCAATGGAAACAGGTGGGAACCCCGGACTCCTCCAATCACACCCACTCTCCATGCGGGGGGAGAGTCCACGGCAAGAGGCAGGACCCAACCAACTTCCACACTCACCACAGGAAAAGTCAGGAAAACACATCTGTCCTCGTATATCGCTGTATCCGCTGGCCTGCATGTGTTTTTAAAGCTGTTCCGCTAAATATTAGCAGGGCAGCGGTGCGCTGGTAAAGTAGTTGCCGCCACTTGGTCGCTGTTGAGGGCGGTGTAGTAGCGTTGCAATGCTGGGACGGTTTGCTGCGATGGAGAACATGTAACCTACTAACCGGATTTGGAATTGTGTTTTTTTTCTTGGATTACCCCCTGTTAAACCGCCCGGTTTGTTTTCCTTTGATATTTTCTTGTTTCTGCTGTTAGTGTGGAGTAGTGCACACTTTGAAAATGCCTGCAAAAACCAAGTACAACCTCGTTGATGATGGACATGATTTGAGGATCCCGTTGCACAACGAGGAAGCATTCCAGCATGGGATCAACTTCGAGGCAAAGGTAAATTCACAAGTAACTACGTTACAAAGTGTAGAACTATAGGTTAACGTCTTATTCAAATGTAACAGTTTTCGAGTAGACAACCTGTCTAAATAGCCAACACTAGGCCTACAAAAGGCATTGTATTAAACTCCACTGGTCAAGCTAACTGAAATAACCGATATCTAGCTAATCCTAAGAGATTTGCTAGCTAGTAAAGTAAACTGTTTAAGTTAACGTTAGTTAGTTAGTTAGTTAGTTAGTTAGTTAGTTAGTTGAGATATTGTAGTTGCACAGAGTCATTCCCTAAAATTGACACTTGAACGGTTTCAGTAGCCTAAATAAAAATCAAGTTAATGTCAACTATTGTTTCAATAATGTGTTGTACCTGTCATATTTTACTTCCCTGACAACAGTACATCGGCAGTCTGGATGTGACGCGGCCGAGCAGCCGAGTGGAGATTGTGGCTGCGATGAGAAGAATACGGGTGAGTGGAATCTCGACAAAACTCCCATTTTCACATCCTCGTTTATCAGCTAATGACCATGTCTTGTAGAATACGACATGGGGTGTTATAAGATTAACCGTAGTCCACTGCTGTATTCGGCATAAGTATGATCGACCAAACAATAACTTATACCATGAAAGCGTCAACTTTTTGAATTGGTTCACTGTCCTTTCTGTTGACGTTAATTGTGACGTAGGACCGTGGAAATATGAGCCGATTAAGTTATGCAAATTTAAATGTTACTATGGTGCTTGGGATTTGGGTTTTATCTCTGATGCCGAATTTAGAACACCAATATTGTACAACTGTAATAGTTGCTTTGGGGGAACTTTGTCAACTATAGCCCTGATAGAGAACGTTGAAATATATACAGTATTGTATGTTAAATGAACGAATTGATGTTTTGAACAATGGTGGCCTTTCTCACTAAGTGCCACAGAGAATGGCATATCAGATCACCAAACTAAAGCATAAAGTGGTGTAAAACAAGCGATTGGATGGACACACTAACTATGGTGTTATCATGTCTACATAGGCGGTATGAATGCCAGTAATGAAAGCACCTTGGAGTTTATACGTGCAGACTTTGTACTGTCCCGGGCTTGGCCTGCCCAGCAGGAGGTTTGAGTCTCCCATGTGCTCCATCACTGTTTGGAAGTTTTCTTTGAAGCAATGCACTGGAGTGTGATCCACCCCCTCCCCTCTCCCTCGCCCTCTTTCTGCTGTGTAAACCTAAGATTTACAGCTCCAGAAACTAGACTTAATCTTAATCAGTGTGTCTGTCAGCTTGGCAGCAGTTGGCTTAGCAACCTAATATAGGTTGTGCCAGTGGTGCAGAGGTATTTGAGGATTATGGTGATGAAATGGTAGGTGTGCTGTGAGTAATCAATGTTACCTTCAAAACCACACACACACACACACACACACACACACACACACACACACACACACACACACACACACACACACACACACACACACACACACACACACACAGAGGCAAAACAAGCATTGTGACATATGCACCGTCAGTTTACTTTTCATGAAATTTTATTTCAAATAACTGCCATTTTCTGTTGAAATTGACCGTAGGTTAGTAGCAGTCGGAGTACAGTCTGTATTTGCATGTCGTTGTTATGTATTGAGGTTAATTCCAGCAGGGACACTCGAGTTGAGCATAAGGTGCAAAATGTTCTTACTACCCTGTTCAGAGAAGTGACGTGCTCCTATAAAGTGGACCTCCCAGTGTGCTGATTTGGCAGCTGTTGTTGGCAGGAAAAAAGGCTTTGGTTTGTGAAAATGGTTTGACACTGGCTTGACAACACAATGGAGGGAAACCACAGGTATCTAGCTGGGAAGAGAGGTCACACTGGAAAGCATGGGACTACTGGAGTAGCTCTGAAGGCATTTGTTTTACTTGAGTAGAAGGAAAGCCAAAACAACCTGAACTGACTGTTGATTTAAGAAACGAAAGAGAAAATAAAACCTTAACGTAGTGCGCAAACTTGTTTTGGCAAATGAACATCGATTGACTTATTAGACAAGAAGATTTAGCTGTTTTTACGTCACATTGTTTTCATATTTATTAACGCATGCTTACACCATCCACAAAATTCTGACTGCCGAATTGGATATATCGTGTCGTTTTTTTTAAACTTTGATTCAGAATCTGACTCTGCTTATGGATTCCACCTTTTATTGAATTCCTGTTGAGTATGAAAATAAACCAAAATGTGTTGTGTTTATTTTTGGTAAATTAAAGCAAACAAATCTAATGTGAATTCTCTCAGGTTGATACTTGAATTTTACACACACATAATTAGCTCTTTCTATGGCTTTATGACAATGAATAAGGGGCATCAAAATGACTCCACTAATCACTGTGATTTGTGCAATTTGTGGTCTTGATTTACGCAGGACTGAAGCAACAAAAGGTGGCTTTGGTCAAGAGACATTGTTGTTTTGGCTCCCTAAACTGCTGGATGTTTTTACTGTGAAGCAGCTCCAGAAAGTGCCTGGGAAGTGTTTTGCTGACTGAGCATGGTGAAGGCACAGATCAGAGGCTTCTACTCTCTGTTGAATGAGCAGGAATATACAGGTACATCAAAACAATGACGCAGCAGACCGCCACATTACACACAGGGAAATATGACATGTTTTTCCATACTCAGGTCAACATCTAGTCTCATATCACGATATCGATATAATATCGATATATTGCCCAGCCCTGCTGGTGAATAGAACGATTTAGAAAGCACCTGTTCAGTCGCTACAAGAAGTGGGTTCAAACTTTTGGGAATTCAGAAAACATGCTCAGTCATTTAGTGTTGCAGTCTGTCCGAAGAGTTGGTTCCTCCGGCAGAGATTTAGTGCAGCCACAGATACATTTTTTTCAATCCCCTTAATCTAAAAATAAATAAGTCAACCCTGACACCGTCTTTGCTAACTATTTTCAAAGTATGTCAGGGATGATGAAGCAAGGACAGACACATCTAATCTAGTTTCTAGTTTTCAATTTCATGTAATTGTTGATGCCTTGTGGAGTTACTGAAAGAAAGATGCTCCCCACAGTGCCCTTTTCCAAGATTTATATCAGCCTTCTCTTTCTGCACAGTAAATCATAGCTATGCTGGTTGCCAGGCAACCTGTTGATGTATGGTGTCATTGTTCATTGTGTGCACGGGTTACCTGTAAACCAGTAGCTGATAACAAACGAATGGCATGGCAAAGCAGGAAATAGCCACCTACAGTGGAGCAAAGCGTACAGCGCTGCAGGATCTGGTGTAAATTTGTTGATTTTAAACAGTACACACACACACACACACACACACACACACACACACACACACACACACACACACACACACACACACACACACACTTTGTGTTGTGCATGTTAATCTGAAATGATTAGTTACTCGTCCCAGAAGAAAACAAGGAAACCTAGTTTACCACAGATGGAAAAAACTATTCAAGCTTCACTTGGTGAAACTCCCTTCCCCTTTTCTTTACTAGATCAAGTGTATTTGAATAGTTCCCTTTTCTGTCCCCATTATTTTCATTATTGATTAGCTGTGTTTGTTTGTGTTTTTGGTCATTATTTGATGAATTAATGCATCATTTAGTTTATAAAATGTCAGAATAAAGTAGAAATAGAAGGATTGTTGAAGCTGAAACAAGCAATGAGTGGCATTTCTGCTTGATGAATGACTTAGAAAATCACTCAATAACTGTGTTAATCAATTCCCCTTCAAACTAATCAATTGATGGACTGATCATTTCAGTACTAAATCTGTTTATTCATCTTTTGACTATGAAATATTTGCAGATAAATGATGTAAACCATCTGACATGGATTGAAGGAGCTTTAGATGGCGAGAACAGCCACCGTCAGCTGAAGCCCACGCTGACACGAACTTGCCGTGCAATATAAAGGTCCTTTTTATAAATTTAATTTATTATCACTATCTGGCAAAGTCCGGTAGAAGCTTATCTGGTTAAAGGAGAGGAGACCTTTTAGAGTGAATTAAAGGGATTACTTTCTCATTAATCTGTCTTTGCAGAGTTAACTGCCTGTAGGAAGATTGAGCAGCATGGGATGAGAAGATTAGATGTGTATGAGGAGACTGAAAGAGCACAGCGGAAAAAGAGAGAAATAGAAATGCTTTGTTAAAACAAAGTTTTGTTTTCTCCTGAGGTTCCATGTTAGTGATAAAACTCCATCTAAAACTCTGCCATTTCGTAAAGCTGTTTGTAATGTAGAAATAAAATGGATTCTTGATAATTTAATTTCTATAGTTTTTATCTGACTTTACCAGCTGACTTCTCTAGTGGCCGTTGAAACAGGTGAAGTGTCTTATGTTAATTAAAAAAAAAAAAATTGACCAACCATAATGTATGAAGAGTGAAAATTGTAGGGGAGAGAGCAATTTGTTTGGAAAGATTTTAGAGAATTGTAATGCAGCTCCCCCTCTGTCTGCCCCTCTAACTCTCAACATTCCTTCCCCATACACACACATTGGAAAATCTGAAAACTGGATAATACATAAACTGTGATTTGGTAGAAACTGTGCTTAATATCAGAATGCCAATTCAGCCCAATAAAGGCCAAAGTCTTGTCTTCGGTTTTAACTTTTAATTATTTTTCTACATTAAAGTATGACGATACAGTATGGTCCCAAAGAGGGGTTGTTTTGAGCTATGTTAAGCGATTTCCCGAAGATTTCCCATTTAAAGTCTATGGGAAATTTTGCGGCGTTTTTTTGCCAATTTTGTGAAAACCGTGCGTCAAATCTCTTTTTAAAATGATAGCCCACCATTCCCGGTCATTACACACATTTTGATGTATTTTGTGTGCATGTGTTGGCAACGCTCCGTGACTAGTAGCGGGACAAAAATGTGGCGGAAGATGAAGAATAAGTATGGGGGATAATAGTCATTCTGCCGATTGCTGCTATTGCAGCACATTGGCACACTGAATAACTAGCTGATAATGTTCTTAACTCACTACAGGTGAAATTAAAAAAAAAATCTTTTGGCAAGGAATTTCTGAAAATGATTGAATATCAGTAAACAGATACTCTATCCATATTTCCCCCGCAGTGATCACAAGAGTGTCACATTAACATGAGCAAGTGGTAATAATTTTTGGCGAGGCAGTACAATTATCTGACAGCTAAGCTTGATGAGAAATAATCCCATGGTTTTCAGTGCCTTTGACTTAGACTTTGCACAGTGTGCTCTATATGCTGTGTGCACAGGAAAATACATACAGTATTTACACTCATTATGTAGCGGTGGCTGTATTTATTTAGGAACTGCCTCAGCATATTTGCCATCACTCTCTTGTCATAGCTTTGTCTGGAATTGTCACAATGATGTTTTAAATGCAGAACCAATGGGTAATAAGTGGGAATGACAGATATTAGAATTAGGAAAATTAGAAAGCCTTTTTTGTCATTGTATTAAATACAACAAAATTGGAATTAGCGCGAAATTAGCGCTACTCCTGATTAGTCCAATAAGCACATAACATGAAAAAAATATTACAAAGACAAATACCACTTGAGCAAACAAACATCTATAGCCGACAACACAGGCTCAAAACATAAAAGTAAGAAAACTGAATCCAATGCCATTTGCACAGGTAATCAAAGAAATAAGAAACAAAGAGGAATAATAGATGAAATAGAAAGATGATAGTGACAATCTTTAATAGATAATACAGTGAAATGACACCTTTAGTGTTGTTTATTTTGTAAATTGTCTCGTATATCTCCTTTTTAATCAGTAGCAGCTGGAGCTGACCTGCCTTAGTTTGATTGACGTTAACAAGATATAAAAGCTGTCCAATGAATCCACCCGGATAACAAAAGTGCTTCTCAGCAGAGATGTCTTGCATTAAGAAAGAGAGACTTCCAAACTCTCTTTTATCAGTTGCTGTGGAATGCAGTGCTTTTTTTCTTTTTACTTCATGATAAATGCATATCATCAGCACACAGCTCTGTCATCACGCAGCCCCTTTATGATTATTCACCACAGCAAGGACATTAGAGAGACCTCTGGGTAATAGGTATTTTAAAATAATGGACATCATTTTTTCCCCCTGTGGTTTGACCGTGTGTTGCACAGTAACTGATTTACTCTAAAACTCACTGAAAAGTCGCAGCGCAGAAAGTGTTTTTGAAGAACCGAGCTTTACCGTGAAATATATCCATAGCCACAATTCATGTGGCTAAAAACCAAACCGGAGCGCAGCCAGTCCCAGTTTATTAAGAGCTTGGCAAACCTGGCTGCCATTCTCCCTACATGCCTGTGGCCAGTCCTCGCTCACCAAAGCAACAAGTGTCTGTGAACCACATCTGAGTAACAGATGAGGCTGAATCTCTCTGACGAATAATGCTGCAGACTTAATATGGTCATGTCAGCTCGGAGAAAAAAAACACACTTGTATCACACGCACCCCTCCATGTTTACCTAATCATATCATAGACCATGAGATGACATGTCTTCAGTTAGAGGAGTGTTAAAGCTCACTAAACTGTTGGGAGGTTCTTTTTTTCAATGTAGCTCTCTTCTAGGGCTGCACAATGTATCATTTATTTTTTTTTATTTTTTTATTGTCATCGCAATATCAACTGGCGCAATAAACGGGGAAAAGGCTGCGGCATATCACGAAAGAAAATATCAGTAGAAAACTGCACTTTCATCATGTAAACGGCCATTCTTTTTTTAGGGGCTCCTTTTACATTCAATTCAGTGTTCAATTTGTTCAAGTTAAAGAATTTTGGAAGTGATTTCCTTTCATTTGTTTTAAATTCAACAATCAATTTGTTGTATTTTAGCAGAATACTAAAAGTAGCAGAAATGCAGAACTAAGTACACTTTAATATCTGTTTATTTATCGCAAGTAATATTGTTATTGCGATATTCAATAATGTAATCCCAGAACGCATATGTTCCTCATATCGTGCAGCCCTACTCTCTGCCATTTCCCCTTTCGAGATCATGATACTTCAAGGTCTTCACTCCGAACTAGAGACATTATTCATTCCCTGAATTAAATCCTGTTCACTGACCCCCCCCTCTCGGCAGTGACATTTGTCATTTGGTGCCTATATTGCTCTGAAAAGTGGGTCTCAATTTGATATTGAAATGAAATTGGTAACGGCGTCATTTGGATGAATGTTCTCATCCACTGGATGATACTAAAGAGAGATTAATCCGGCTTGTTGACAGACATTGTTTGACCGGTTAATCCAAAATTGTTTGCTCTGATAAAAGCATGAATGCTGTACAGTAGGGGTCTTCAACAATTTTTATGCCAAGGACCCCTTAACTGAGAGAGAGATGGATAAAAATAAAATGAAGTTGCATATTAAACTGGGCCTACAATAATGTGTAGGGCGGCCTAAAGCCTTTTATACAT
Organism: Zingel zingel; assembly: GCA_023566125.1. Taxonomy (NCBI): domain Eukaryota; kingdom Metazoa; phylum Chordata; class Actinopteri; order Perciformes; family Percidae; genus Zingel; species Zingel zingel. Next base: position 35,817,173 of record CM042322.1, on the reverse strand, counting down.
ACCTTTTTTGCATAGAATATTTAAAACATACATGTAGCACGGTGAATCCTTAGGATGAACTGTATCTGTGGATGCTATCTTAGTGACTACCTAACCTATGGGCCAGTAAGCCTATCATCAATTTTTGAAAACACTTTCAAAAATTAACAATAATTTGGAGGCCCCCCTGCACTGACTCTGAGGACCTCCAAGGGGTCCCGGACCCCCTGTTGAAGATCCCTGCTGTACAGATCTTTGCTATCTTTGCTAGCCAGCGTCCTGTTACAACTTTTCAACACAAGATATTTGTAACAAAAGGCACACATTTGCTTGGGAAATTGGTTAGCAGACATGGGCTACTGATAGAAGTCTTTTAATTTTTTTTTTTTTTTTTTTTTTTTTTTTTTAACATGTTAAAAAAAAAAGAAGAAAAAAAGATACATAGCAAGGGATTGGTTTCTAAGCCTGTTAAAAGTTAAGAGCCAAACTGTTTCTCCAAATGGGTTTTTGTATTTGTCTTCTTTGATCGCAGGTGTGCTGCGTTTACTGTCCTCTGCTCCGACTTGTGAGTCATAGCTGTCTCATTCAGTTTTAAAATGATTTTTTTGCAATATGCACCTCACAGTAGAAACTCGACAGCAGGAGCATCTGCCAGCCTATAAAGGTTATTACCACATTTTTCAGACATGGATGATGATGATCAGGGGCCTTTTGAAAACCCTGCAGTCTCCGGCACGTCAGCAGATGAAGCACCTGTGCATAATATGGAAATGTGTTTCTCAGTACGTAAAATGACTTTGAAGCATGAATTTAGGAAATGGTGATGGAGGAGTATGTTTGGGGGAAGACACTCTCAGATTTGAAGTTTGTCCTCCTCCCTGCTGTTTTGAAAATTCTTGCTGAACGTTTTATGTATACATATCTTTGAAGATTTTCTTCAAACCCTTTCTCTTTTCTGCCCACAACTTAGAGATATTGTTTAGCTGTGCCTCTTTTCACAGTTGAAAGGTGAAAAAGTGAGCCAATAATGACCCATGCATGGCTCATTACTCTTCTTCCCTTTTACTCCTCCTCAACTCCTGATTTTCTGCACTGGAGGGGATTGGATTGGTGGATCAATTGAGCTTGATGGGTGTTTGTGTAGCTTATGTTAATGTTTTATTCAGCACTTGCTCAGTGTCATGTTTATCTACACTGTTGCCACTTTCTCCTGTACCAACTGGCTGTCAGGGAATGGCTTAAGGGGCTGGGCTGTAAATACCACATAGGCAGAGTGTATTTTAAAAGAGGCTAATGCTTAACTAGCTTTATTGTTCCCCAGAGAGTAAATGGGTTGATGAGCTGCTGACTATTCAGAGATGGCATGTCTACAGCCTGAGAGAGTGCGAGTCAAAGTAAAAAACTTGGGTCTATTATTTAGCCTCCCCGTGAATCTGCTGCTTATTACAAGATGCATTATGGAAACCGCTTAAAGCTAAAGGCTTCCTTAAAAAGACCTTAAGTAACTCCAAATGTAAAGAGAAGAATGAGTTATTCAAGTGGATAGCTGTGGAGGCAACCTCGCATGCCAGCGGATCTAAAAAGTCCATCTAAAAACCGGTTGAACTGATAAGCAGCCATGATGACATGACAAAAGCAGATTGTCTCAGTTGAAACATTGTCAATTTAAAATGTAGCGTTCAAGATCCATTTTTATTCCACTTAATGAATCTTGATAGCTGGGGTGTAGGACTGGGTTAAAATAAACGATTCTCCAATTAAAATCGATCTTTGTTTGACTGATCTGATATGATTCTTAAAACCCAGAAACGTTTGGGGGTAAAGGGGCCCACGATACTTTTATTGATTCAACTTTTCACATTTGTATTATTGTAAATTGAGTGTGAATGTGTTTGTTAAATTGTATATTCCGATGTTTTGTACTCCACTTGCATTGAATATTTTATATTATTATTAATATTTATTTTACCTACCTGCCCAGGCACTACGGGTGTGCAACAACCCGGTGCAATGCATCTCTCCTTGCTCTTATACGAGGTTAATGTTTAATTGTGCATTGTCCCTATTTAAATAAAGTTACATTACATTACAATTCTTAATGTAAACACTAACCTGGTGCATTATAAAAATAAAAAATATTGAGAGCTGCTTCTTGCTTGTACAATCTGCAGTTCTCTGAAAATCTCTTTTATATCCAAGCAAAATTGATATTGTAAATTACATTTTACTAAGCTAATTGCTATAGAATCGAATCGGAATCGATTTGTTCGAGCCCCCCCCCCCTCTCTTTCCTCTCATCATGCCCCTTTAGCTCTCTACTGTTGACTCACTAATAAAGGCATAAAATGTCCCATATTACTCCTATAACAGATACTCCATCGACAGTCACATTAGAAGTAAATGCTGTTTGTTGGCCTTTGTAATCAGTTTAACTATTAAACATTTTTTTCTTTTTGGTGGCAACCAAGAGCCCTTCGTTGTTTTTTTTTTTTTAACCAGGAAATTGTCTTTTTCATAAACAAATCCCACCCATCCATCATATTCCATTTATTTTGGTCTAGGTTGCAGTGGCAGTAGTCTCGCTTTGCCAGATTATCCACCCGCTGTGGAGCGGAGAGGGTCTGGCTAGTCCACACAGCATTTTGGAATGGGAGACAAACCTGCTCTGGTTTATTGGCATTTCTTTAAAGTGGCCATATTATGAAAAAAAACACTTTTTCTGGGATTTGGGGTGTTATTTTGTGTCTCTGGTGCTTCCACACGCATATACACTTTGAAAAAAAAACAAACATCCATGCTGTTTAGAGTGAGATCTGGTTTCTGAATGTGTCCTGCCTTCAGTCTCCGGGTGAGCTGGTCAAAATCTGCACGGCTTTCTACGTCACTAGCCGAGACGAGGGGCCTAGGGGGCTAACCGTTAGCATGCTAGAGCTAGCATGCTAGCTCGTTTTCAATGGCAAAACACTGCTACAACACACACTAGTTCACCATAATCTACAAAATAAAGTGTATAGAACTACTTTCATGTCCCTGTTCTGCAGGTATTCCACGCAAAGTTGGAAGTGCGCCCTCATTTAGAAGAAGTCTCCCAGCTAACCCTGCCTTGTACAGGCCGAAGTTGGAGAAACAGCTAGCTAGCTCATGTAATCCTTACCTAGCTACTGGGCATGTGCGACTGACAACAAAGCAGTCCCTCCAGAAAAAGTGATTATGCGATCGCATAATTCAATGCATAATCAGCCAAAGTCCGCATATTTATGCGGGGGGCCGCATTTTTTCAAATACGCCGCACTTTCGCAGCATAAATTGCAGATTTCCGCGCAAAATATGCGGGCTTGCATGATTTCATAATCCCCGCATTTTCGTTGCAAAAAACTCACATATATCTTAGCAGAAAGTTGAAAAATGTTGCGTTTACTTCACACAAGAGCAGCCATTTCCCCTGTTGCCATGGGAAGGTTATGAAGTGACGTAATTACGCGATGTGAACATCATCGAAAAGCTGCAAATCCCGCGATGAAGCCACGATGAAACCGCAGTTTTTGCAAGTTCCCGCAATTTAATCACATAAAATTGCATAAATATCCTGCATATTCCATCGCATTTTTTAAGAAAACGTGCCGCATAATCAAGGATTTTTGCCCGCAACAATCACAAAAAAAATCCACATTTTTCTGGAAGGACTGACAAAGATGTTACAGAAGTTGAGAGGTCTCACTCTGTAGCTAAACCAGAGACCTGACACAGGGTGAAAAGAGGAGCTGCAGCAATGTGCAGTACAAGAAAAATATGGTGTTTTTTGAAAATTAAACCATGTAAACCTATTCTGCTACAATCTCAAATTACAATTATCAACCTGAAAATGAGCGTGATATGGCCACTTTAAACCAATCACAATCGTCATGGTCGGTGCTAAGCTCAGATAGTCTAGCTAGCTGTCCGGATTTACCCTGCAGAGATCTGAGCAGTTAACCATAGTCCTCAGAAATCCACCGGAGTTTAGAATTCCAAAACAAAGAAAGCGGAAGGAAACGGACATTGGCAGAATTTCCTGCGGTACCAGTGGCAGTAACCACAGTGCCCCCAGTGGCAATTCAGTGTGAATATCGGGCAACTTCAATTCTCTTTTCATGGATGTGTGTGTTTTCTGTAAAGCTAACCCTTTCCCTATTTGTTACATGCATATACGCACACACACACACACACACACACACACACACACACACACACACACTGTATACACACATACACCTCCTGCCTGGTTTCAGGACTATAAATCAAGCACCAATAAATTTAGTCTGTCTCTCTCTACCACAGCTTAATGTTTTTTTCCCTTTGCAAATTCTCTTCATCTCACCCTCTATCTTATCTCTCTTCTCTCCAGTCCCACCTTTTCTCTCCCTTTCCATTGCCTTTTTTTTAATGTGATCCCCCTCTCTTTAGCATTTGACGCCGCCGGCCCCATTTCCATCCCACCCCCGCGCTGTCCTTTTCCTCGGAACAATCTGTTAAGCCCTTCACATTGTCCTGCCCTTCATCAGAGGCCAAGTGAAACTTGGGCTGATTCACGGTTTCTTTTCTCAGAAAATGGGGGGGGGGGACCTTTGTCAGTCCCTGCTGTAACTAATGGAGACACCAACTTCATTTGATCCCTCCCTTCTCTTAATTAACGTCCGCCGTTCCACCGAAATATATCTCATCCTGCAGAATTTGTATTACCATTTTAATCCCAACAACATTAAATAACTTGGTGATAGATATCCAAGAACCAGGTCCTACCATTTGCTTCTTGGACGTAGAAGGATTGTGCTGCTGATAATGTCGCTGTAGACATAAAGTCACTTAATAAATTAACCCTCATGTTGTCCTTGGGTCAAATTTGAGCCCTTTTCAAAGTTTCTACATCAGAAATTTGGTTTTCCAAAAGAAATGACGTGGATAGTTCCCTACAACGTTCTGAAATAAATGATCAGTTCACGACTTTTGATTAAATTTGGGTGTTTTATTCAATTTTATAGCATTTGAAGAAGAAAAATTATAAATTAAATGATTAATAATATGGGTTTCTTTCAACCAAATTGCCCAAAAATAACTGATGGTTCTATACACAAAGCAGGCTGTGATTATCTATCAACATAGGTTTCTCTGATCTTAACTATTAGTCCAAATAATTCATAATTTGTTTGTTTTTTTTATCGAAAATTAGGTATAATTTAATATGAATGAGGTTTATTGACTATGAATTCCATAAATAAGTGTTAAACTAGTGGTAGGCCTAATTATTTGGAATGAAGTTGGCTAAGAAGATGTAACACAGAATTGGGTGATAATGTATACTTTATGCTTTGAGAACAGGCAAAACGGACAGAGGACAACAGCTAGGCATTTTCCTTTTTTATTTTTTTATTTATTTCAGCTTTGTGAGTATATGCAGCCAATAAGTTTTAGTACGTTTTACCTTTTACAGCAGTGCATTTCTCTGTATAGATATAGAGTACATAATTGAAGAATGCATTCTGATCCAGTGAGTTTGAATGTCAATGATGAAGATATCCTACACACACACACACACACACACACACACACACACACACACCACCCTCGTAGCCTCCGAACTGGCAGTGACAAACCAGGCAAACCGCCCCCAAACTGAGTTGTCAGCAGTATTAACTGCACTCCAATTACATCTTTACCTCCTTTTGATCCCTCCCTCTATCTTTTCCTTCGTGCTTGTACTTCTCCAACGCTCCGACGCCGCTGTTCACAGCCCATTGCTCCACTTGCTCATCCTCTTTTCTCCGACAAGATAATGTCATGTAATAGCACACTGATGCTGCAGGATTCCCTCACAGCGTTTCATTTAGAATCTTATTTTTATTTTTTTCCTTTCCTTCCCAATGCACTACCTGACTCTCCTCCTGCAAATGTCAGCAATAAATTGGGGAATGAGTCTGCGTTGTGCCCTGAGCCAGGTGGCGAGACGCTGGTGATCTACGATATTTGGAGGTTGATGTTGAGTTGGTTGCAACGTTTTGGCGTGGTCACGTGTTGCGGTTGAAATGATGCTGCGCCTGTCTGAGAGGAAAGGGCAACTTCAGAGGAACATCACTGTGTGTCCATAAGCTGTCAAAAATGTGACCTGCAAAAATACCTGCTTTGACGTCAGTGATTTGGGTGTTGGCTGAAGGTTTAATTTGCAAAAAAGTTTCAATCCATAGTGCCGTTTTCACACAGGCAAGTTGTGGGTTTATTTCCGACTGCAGTAAGTAAATACTGTATATTCCATGCGATGAAATCTTCCTGAGACCTGCCCCAGCTGTCCATACATGTCATGTGTACGACTTTCATTGGATAGTTTTATTCTCGCATGAAGATCACAATTCTATTTTTGAGCTCTATCCACCCTAACAAATAGAATTTAAAGAGTTCAAAAGAGAGATTTTAAAGAGCTATTTTCAAGTAAAGTGATCAGGTGTCGGTCAGTTCACTGTGAGCCATTTGTTCTTTCTGATCGGACCTTTAGTATTATTTTCTACTGGATACACTGCAATCCCAGTTAGCAAGAAGTGTTGAGCAAGTTGCTGACTTTCTCAACTGAAACGATTGCTTGATTGTTCGAGAGATCATTTTAATAGTCGATGATCACATAGGTTATACTGTATTAATCAAGAATACCAAATATTACTGTCAAATATTGTGATTTGCTGGTTTTCTCTGTTTTGTATCATTAAGTGAATATCTTTGGGTTTTAGATTGGACAAAACAAGCATTTTGACGACACCACTGCAGTCCTTACTAATTAATCATTTCATTGCCAATTTATTAAAAGCAATGAAGACATTGATTGGTAATAAAAACAACAGTGTGTGTGTGTGTGTGTGTGTGTGTGTGTGTGTGTGTGTGTGTGTGTGTAGACGTTTGATGACTGGTGTTTAACTGCTGTCTGGATAGCTGTGTGATTGTCTGCATCGGGGGTGTCATTCTTGCACTCGTCTGTCACCTCGTCCCCTCGATTTTCTGTCTTTCATGGCACTCTGGCTACGGTGTGTATCCCTGCGTTGGAGATGACCTGTCAACCGGATTCTTTGTTTGGAATGAAGAGCTGCAGACACTGGCTCTTCTTCCCCCCATTCCTGAAAACAGACAGAGGCAACATTTCGTTGCTACGTGTTGTTTTTTTATGCAGAGTTTTGAGCCAAAAGCGATCTCTGTACACACAGTGTTTTTAATAGGGCTGTCAATCGATTACATTTTTTATCTAATTAATTACATACTCCGTGATTAATTAATCAAAATTAATCACATACATAGTTAACGATGCCTGAACCGATACTTTTTAAGAAAAGAAAAAAAGAAAAGAAAAAAAGGGTACTAAACAACAGTCGGTGACATTAAAGAACAGTTTGTTTATTGCTAAGGCCATATGGTCAAAATTAAATGATTTAATAATAATGTATAACAATAACTTATATCACTAGTAAATTGCTGTTGAACGACAAAAACAACCACCAGATGGAAAAGGACATTTACAATAACTCCAAATGCACCACGACGCTGTAGTTTACCAGTTTTCAATGAACGCACCGTCTGTGTTGTTTCTCCGACGGCAGCTGCAGATTGTTACATAGCGGTGTTGAACCCTCTACAGTAAAACACAGTCAAACTTTACACAGTTTAGCGTTAGCTGTTAGCATTTTAACAGTTTTTAATCCAGCTACTAGCTAGCGGTAGGCTAACGTTAGCTGCTGTCGAGTATAGTGTTAACTAGCTAGCGGTAGGCTAACGTTAGCTGCTGTCGAGTATAGTGTTAACTAGCATCACGTGCAGTGGTGTGTGTGTTGCCTGTATCGTCTGTTTCAGAGCATCAGAGAGAAGAGCAGACATATCAGTGGCACCAGATTTCGGTAGCCAGGGTTGGCAGGAAGAAGAAAGACTGGGTTGTTTATGAAAGCCTTCAGGAACAGGTAGAGAATCAAGACATCCAGAGGTGAACAGAAACAAAGTTCTCCCTCTGTCTGCTATTTCTACTCTACTGTGCCTCCTCCTCTAAATCTCTCTTCCTTCCTCTCTTGCCTCCTGCCTACTTGCTTCCTTTCGGCTTTCCTTCTCCTCCTCCACTTCCTTTATTTTATCTTTTCGGCCTCCTCTTCTCACCCTAATCCCTCCCTGCCCTCCTCACTCCCTCTTTTCCTCTTTCTCTTCATTCTCTTCCCCTTCCCCCTTTACTCCTCCCCTTTGTATTCTTCTGGCCTTGCTTCTTGTTTCTGTCCTTCTCCTCTCTTCATTCTCCTTTTTAAGTTCTTTCTCCCTTGTCATTCCTCCCCCTCTTCATCTTGCCCCTTCTTTTTCTCACCATTATGCTCCTCTGCCTCCTCTACTCCCCTTTGAATCTTAAAAGTGTTTCTGCTGCCTGATTATATTGGAACTTTAGTGGGAAAATCCTGGAAACACATACAAAAAGTACAGTTTGCATACAGATCTAACTACTTCGTCCACCACTGATGAAAGTGCATGCTTGTTGGCACAGTGCTGAGTGATAATGTTATGCAGTCATCTGCCGTTCCCAGGCTAACCTTGGAGCTGCCCTCATCTGTCAGCTCCGGGCCTCAGCGTTATCTCGCCACGGCAACCATCCCTCCTCCTATCTCCTCTCCATGGCTGCGTCTCAATCCTGCAGTCGGCCCTCCTGGTCTTATCTACTTCCTTTTGCTGTGTCTTAATGCTGCCGCCTATCCAAACCCCTCTCCTAACCTTGGTTATGTTTTGGCACGCCCAATCTCTCCCCCCCTCCCCTTTCACTTAGATCACAGTTGTCATCTCACCTCCTCCACTCCTTTTGCCTCGTCAAATTTAAGTCTGCCTAAATAATGATCCTCACATTCCATTAATCCTTTTAAAATGTCACAGATGTTTCCGAGCCAGACATGTCTTTGCCACTGGAAGTTTGGGAAGTAACGGTGTTTGACAGAAAAGTTAATAACGGTGTTAAAACCATCATCTCCCGTACGTCCACGGCACAATGATCGTATGAAATTCTATTCAGCTGCCTGGTATTCTGCACTCGTTCCTGGTTCCTCTGGCTGTATGTGCCGTCACGCGGCTGTCATATTCTTTATGCACAAAAACATTTAAAAAGCAGAGGACCGTATCAGAGCACATCCGCTCTACCATTGCTTCAATGATTCCTCTGGCTTTTAGATCAGCACAGATGAAAAAGAGTCAAGGACATGGGATTGGGGGGGGGGGGGGAGGTTGGAAGGATAAAATGATGTTGCCCTCCAATATGGTTTTAATGAATCCCTTTCCCCTCCACAGACACTTTGATTAAAGCTACAAGCTGCTGCCCTGCTTTAGTCACAGTAAAGATGGATGGATAAACTCCTCCTTAGAAAGCCCCCAACCATCAAACATTCCTTATTCCATTATTTAGTTCTGTCTTTTGTCTCACTTGTTTTGTGTGCTCTCTCTGACTCTATGGCTTGCCTCCCTTTACCCTCAATTGCTTTGCTGTCCCACTTTAACATGTTCCTTTTTTCTGTCTTATTTCACACAGCTAACTGGCAAAGCTATAGGTCAGTCTATAAGGATCAAAATCAGCAGACATGATTAAATGGTTTAAAATCATCTCATGTCTAATACCGCAGAACATTTTTTTAAGTACGATTAAAGATGTAATCAAATTGAATTTAGAGTGCTGACAGTTCTGCACTTAGAGGTCATTTTGCGATGAAATGCTTTGGCATTTTCAATGTTTGTTTCCAAAACAGAATCTCTGTCATTCAGCAAAAGGCTCCACTCAGTTAAAACCACAGGACACTTATGTTTCCCAGTCGCTACCCATTAATTAATCAATCAAAGGTTTAAGTCATTTATCAAACTAAAAAGCCAAACTTCTGCTGGCTGCTCAAGCTCCTAGAATGTGAATATCTGCATCATTTCTTTTAATATCACTGTAAATGTAATATCTTTGGAATGTTAGACTGTCTGTCGTATGAAAACAAACTGAAGGCCTCACTGTGGGCTCTGGGAAAGTTTGCCGAGCCTTTTTTTTTCTTTTCTTTTTTTTACTATTTTATGGCATTTTATCAATTAAACTATAAATCCAATAATCAAAAAAAAAAGTAACATTCAGATGAACCGATAATAAAAATGACCGTCCCTTGGAGCACTATCTCCACTGTAATGATGGCCGACAGTGACTGTATGGTTTGATATTCCCGCTCGGCCTCTGTAACGCTGTGTTCTCGCCGTTTGCTCTTCACTGCCCTTTTTCCTGCTGTACGTGGTGTCAGAGGGGGAACGGGGAGAAGATTATGTATAGCTTGATGATTGTCTCATTTGCAGCTCAGAGGAGAGCACGCCACTTAATTGATTCGAGTTCAGTCTGGGGGGGGGGAGTATGATTGCAAGGAGGCCATCCATCACTGTCATCATCATCCATCCCCCCCTGGGCTGGAGGTAGAAAAGATGAAAAATTAGGGCTGTGTACCGAATTCAATACTTTTTTAGAATTGCCTCTAGGGCTGCACGATATTAGGAAATTATCTAATTGCGATTATTTTTGATGGATATTTATTCACATTATTGAAGGGAATGATCATGTTTGTATCATTATTCTCATTTTCATTGACTAATATTAAATCTTAAAAAATTCAAATGATTATAGTGTGATTTTTGCCTCTAAAGTACTGAGTATCGAAAAGTGCCTCCTCATTCAACACCCAATTACAATACCTAAGGATTAAATGTCATCCGTGTCATTGAGCCAATAAGCGTGCAGCATGCTTCTACCAAGATCTAATAAAGCTGGTTATGGGCTGTTTCACGTTACATGTCATAGAGACACGTAGGAAAAACTCTACGTTACACAGAGACGGGGCTCACGTAGTGGGAGCGGAAAAAAAAAAGAAGAAAGATGTGTGGCGTAATGTGAAATGCTGTAATTTCTTTTTGTTTAAAAAAAAAAATTGGTATCGAAAAACAGTATCGTTTAGGAACGGTATCAAAGTCACGGTATTGGTACCGGTATCGAACATTTTTGAATGATACCCAGCCTTATGAAAAACACAAGCCTCAAAGTTAAGAGGTGAGAAACACTAATGTTTTTCCATCACATGGTACCTGCTCGACTCGCCTCGACTCTACTCGCCTTTTTTGGTTTTCCATTATGAAAAAAATCCCTGGTACTAGCCAACAGGTACTTTATTTAGTACCAAGCGAGCTGAGGTGATACTAAGAGGTGACGTGAAAACCTGCAGACTACTGATTGGTCGGAGAGAATCGTCACAAACCCATTTTTAAATAGTTGAGCCAGCGGTGTTTTTTTTTGCGGTACTAAATCTGCATTGTAAAAAGGAGGACGGGGCACCGCGGCCGAGTAGAGCTGGTACTAGCAGTGGGTAAGCGCCATACGACAGTGTCTCATCTCTTACTACTTGTTTTTCTTTTCATTTCCTCCCAGCCAGTCTACATTCTGGTGTTTGGTGTTTAAAGCCCCCAACATCTTCTTCCAGGCAGCGCTGCATGGAAGGCACTAGGGTTAGGCAAGGGTTACGGTAAGGGTTAGAGTTTGTGGTTAAAGGTTGTAATTCTATGGCACTGGCCTATTGATCTGAGGGGAAAAAGGTAGATGGAGGTATGAGGGAGTCGAATGGGCATCTATTGAGCAGTGGGCAGATGGGTTGGTAGTGTAGAGGCAACTCTGTTTCTCTGAACCCAGGGGACGGGTTCGAACCCCATGCAAGGCGCCATCCACTGGACCGCAGGACAGAGGAAAAACGACGGGTCTGGGGCTGCTTTGAGGTCCGGGTGTCCATTTTGGGACGGGATGAAAGGGGCGCCAGAGTGTTTGTGAAGGTTAACCGGAATGGGACTATGCTGCATGGCTGCATGGAAGGCACTAGGGTTAGGGTTAGGTGTCTTGAAGTCGACGGTCGCAGTGCTGCCTTGAAGTTGACGTGGGGGCTTAAAACACCATGGAGCCTACATTCTGTACACCCCTCCTCTCTCTCTCTTTTCAGGTCCTGAAAATGTCTGTACAGGTCTTAAATAGGTGTTTGGCTGGCATTACATGGTATGTTACCCTACAACCCTTTGTCCAGATAATGATGTAGTAAATTTGAGTCGCTAGGTTTGAGTTTAGGTACGTCAGTACTGGGCAGTAAAGGTGATTTATTCCTGCAACAGCCAGTAGCTGAGCATTTTTATACGTAAATAATAGAGAGAAGAGAGCATGGACTATTAAAGCATGCAAACAATCCTGAAAGGTCATTTTTTGATTTTTTTTTTTTTTTCAGCTGCAAAACTGGTCTTGAATTTCATTGTAATGGCCATTAAACATCTGAAACTGTTTTTTTTTTTTTTTCTCTCTCTCTCTCTCTGCTGTATGTCAGTTTAACACCGAAACCACAGTTAGAAAGTGATTTGTTCACATTGCTCTCACCCTAAGTTTGGTAGCTTTTGGGCTTTTCTGCGGCCAGGCTATGGTGGAGTTCTGGGTTAACATCCAATTTCTCAAATGTCTACACACCAGAGTCACATGTACTCCCCTTTATACGCCACTTCTTCTCTTTGTTTTTCTTTCTTTATTTATTTTTACCAATGATTTGAGTAAATATTTTGTCTTTCGCTGACTGTGACTACATCATATCCGTTTTCTGACCAAAAGCAGTATAATGCAGAATGTTATGCACTTCTTTACAAATGAAATAAATGTCAGACTAACTGACTGACATGTGATGTGCATTCTTTTTAGAAAACCATTATATATTGCCTCTAGAAGTGTATTATTCAGCTTTTGCCTTTGTTAAAGAAGGAAAGGAAATTCGCAATACTCAGTACCATCGAATCGCAATACTTCTTGAATCCCAATAAATGGAAATCGCAATACAAATCGAATCGGCGCCCATGTATCGTGAAAGAAACAAATTGATACAAAAGCATATCGTCCCAGCCCTATCAGCCAGGCTGCTAGGTTGCCTCTCCCTCTTTCTGTTAAGTTTGTTGTGCTGTAAACATCGGAATCATTTGAATTTTTTGAGGTCAACCGTTTTTCTGCTGGTTCACGTGGTCTCTTGGAGAATCACTCACAAGAACAGCTTAATTCAATTCAATTTTATTTTATTTCAAGTGCAATATCACCATAAGACATGGTCTCAGAACACTGTACAACAGGGAATTCAGTAAAAGTAGGATTACAAATAAAAAAAACACATTAAAATCATTGCGGATATATAGGTACATAAAAGTGAAATAAAAAGTGGCACAAGGGTAAAAACAAAAGATAGAGGAAGTCATAATGATGGTCCATAATGTTTGGGGAAAAAATAAATGTTTTTGAGTTTTGATTTAAAAGTGGTTATAGAGCTGGCTTCTTTGACATACAACGGAAGATTATTCCAGAGGTACGGTGCTCGATAAGAAAATGCACGGTGGCCTGTCGGTATCTTTTTGACCCTAGGAATTTCTAAAAGGTTGGTACCCAGGGAGCGGAGTGGTCGTGCGGGGGTATAGGGGTTAATCAGTTCGGCTAGGTGTGAGGGTGCAAAGCCTTTCAGGATTTTAAAATCTGCTCTTGCCTGTATGGGTAGCCAGTGGGGTGAGGTCAAGACTTTAAGAATCGTAAAAAGATTGAGTGACACATGGAGTGCGTGCAGGACAGCAGACAGGGACTCATGCCAGCCTTACATTATGGTGCCAGACTTTACAGGACAAGGATCCACAACAAGTGAATTTATTGACCAGCGTCTTCAGTCTGTTGTTTAGAGAGGAAGACGTGAGCTGCACAGAGTGCTAGAGTGCTGTCAGTCACTCAGCTGTAAGTGAGGATGCAGGAATCCTGCCTTTTACTTCAGCACGTTGTGATGTACTATTTGTGTGTTCCTCCACCATGGATGTGGACTTAGGGGTGTTTGTTCGTTCAAGTCTAAAAGTTTGTAGATGGGTTAAAAGACCTGTTTTTGGATGGTGGCAAATCCATTCTGGTTGGCCCTTGAATAAATTGATAGAATGTATTGAAAATATGTCACATCAGCTAATAGAAAGCATGATACGAGTCAATGTTGAAGCATTTGCTGCATAACTTTGTGTATTAATGAGGAAAAGCTGGTTTTCTGCCAACAAAGCTCATTGTCACGAGCGCCCGTGTGCCGTGCAAAAAAACGTGGGTGTTGACAAAGAAAGTGCTGAATAATTAAGCGTAAATTGGCTTCATTGGTGGCTTAATTATCATTACTAATGATGTGAATATTCCCCAGTGCCTCATTCCTATTGAGAAGTAATGACTTGGAGTGTCACATTTGGTTTGTTTGCTAGGTACCGAAATGAGAAAGCATTTACCCAGTAAATCTGTTTTAAAAATATACCTATATCAGGGCTCCAGACTAACTTTTTTCACTAGGAGCACAGTGGCCCCCAACTGAAAATTTTAGGGGCGCAACCAGAAAATTTAGGGGAACACACCGTAAATAAACATGCTAACCAAATATTCACATTTCTACAAATTTCCACTGTATTACTAATACATACTTTGATAATAGATGCAGAAATTACAATGTGCTGTTTCAAATTCAGTGTCACTTTTGAAGATGCAACATAGAAGGTTAACCGACAGCACCATCGCTGTCATGAAAAAAATAAAAATAAAAAATATATACCGGTATATACATACCAGCTCTAGTCCACAATGAATTCAACTTAAAATTAAACATGCATTGTTTAAGCTACTACTGAACCAATATTGGTACAGATACCTGAAATTCGGTTCCGTTGCCCAACGGTACCTTTTTTTTGTTGGTACTTTCCCTCTATAATTACAAAACAATTATTTCAGTTGTAAAAATTATTGTCAAACCTATTTATCCTATGTACTTAGAACATTGTTATTTTATTAATTAAACAAAATCCTCCTCCTCCCAAACCCGTCCCTGCAACCTATTAAAATGAATAATTATTCATTTCTTACTCACTGTAACTTTTATTCTTGTATTTGTATATTCATTTTTAGCCTGTTTTATTTTCATGACCGTTTTTAATAGCTCTTTAATGTTTCATGTAAAGCACTTTGAGTTGCCTTGTTGCTGAAAGCTGCTGTAGAAATAAAGTTGCCTTGTTGCTGAAAGCTGCTGTAGAGATAAAGTTGCCTTGTTGATGAAAGCTGCTGTAGAAATAAAGTTGCCTTGTTGATGAAAGCTGCTGTAGAGATAAAGTTGCCTTGTTGATGAAAGCTGCTGTAGAAATAAAGTTGCCTTGTTGCTGAAAGCTGCTGTAGAAATAAAGTTGCCTTGTTGATGAAAGCTGCTGTAGAAATAAAGTTGCCTTGTTGCTGAAAGCTGCTGTAGAAATAAAGTTGCCTTGTTGATGAAAGCTGCTGTAGAGATAAAGTTGCCTTGTTGATGAAAGCTGCTGTAGAAATAAAGTTGCCTTGTTGCTGAAAGCTGCTGTAGAAATAAAGTTGCCTTGTTGATGAAAGCTGCTGTAGAAATAAAGTTGCCTTGTTGATGAAAGCTGCTGTAGAGATAAAGTTGCCTTGTTGATGAAAGCTGCTGTAGAGATAAAGTTGCCTTGTTGATGAAAGCTGCTGTAGAAATAAAGTTGCCTTGTTGCTGAAAGCTGCTGTAGAGATAAAGTTGCCTTACAACCTCAGCCTGTCAGTCAGTCCCCAGGGCACAGAACCACTGTTGTGCTGCTTAGGAAGTGTAACGTCAACAGCACCGCGACCGCTTTCGCCTCTCCATTAATATCCTATCACAGCAAACGCTGTCTGCGTGAAGTTTTGAAAAACTGTAACCACACTTGAAACCACTTTATCGACATCTCCGTGACTCACTGTGACTTCAACAAAACTGCAGAGCCGATGTAGTTTGCTCCGTCCGCAGCTGTGTGTGTGTGTGTGTGTGTGTGTGTGTGTGTGTGTGTGTGTGTGTGTGTGTGTGTGTGTGTGTGTGTGTGTGTGTGTGTGTGTGTGTGTCGGAGCTCCGCTCTCTGTCAATTTTCAGAGAGGACAGATAAGCTTGAGCTTACGCGCTCTCAGGTACCGAAATTTCGACATTTAACGTGTAAAAAAGGGGGCAGATTTACTGGTCGCACATGTGCGAGTGGATGTAAAATTCAGTCGCACATTCTCAAATTTTGGTCGCAAAATGCGACCATTTGGTCGCAGTCTGGAGCCCTGTATATGGAGTTTGACCTTAATTTCCCTGCAGGATTTTTTTTTTGGGATATTTTCCATAATATTTTAATCTCACAGACGTTCAGCTCCCTGGGCTACCACATGAGAGGCCTTCCAGTGTTGAGTGTTATAGAAATAGTTAGTTCCATCAGCGTTACTTTTCATGGCCGCACAGATTGCTGAATATTGTTTTACTTTAGATGGGTCTGACAGCATTTATTATCTCTCATTAATGTGCAAAATAGTTGGCAAAGTTGGAAGTTTTGGAGCTCAATGAAATGATGTTTCCGTGTAATTAATATCAACCAATCATTTGATTGATATTCATGGAGAGCAAACACAGGGCTTATGATGGCATTGCGGCAGCCATTGCAATAATGTAATTGAAACTTCCAGAAAAGAAATCTGCTATTGGAAGGCGTTGACTTCTTCAACATAAGATCCATAAAATGATACAATCTCATTCTTACCATCTCCACTGAACTTGGGCTGTAATCAGGTTGTAATTTTTTACAACTCTCATCCATTTGCAGCGGGTGATTGCCATGCCCTCATCTTTTCCCCGACTTTTGAATCTCTACTCATTAGGGCTGGGCGATATGGAGAAAATCAAATATCACAATATTCTTGACCAAATACCTCGACGACGATATTGTAGGATTGACAATTAGTGCGTTAACAAAATATTATTAACACAATGAGATTTTTCATAAATACTCATCAGAAATGTCGATTTAATGACAAAGTGTGTAAAGGTAAATAATAGAACAGCTAGAATAGTCTGAGTTCAGAAAATGACATCACTTTACTTTAATGCAGCCTTCAAAACCAGGAAAAGACCACACTTAGTATATTGCGATTTTACGATATCCAAAACCTAAGACGATAGCTAGTCTCATATCACGATATTGATATAATATCGATATATTGCCCAGCCCTACTACTCATATACTTGAATATTCCTTTTTGCCATCGTGTGCCTTCTCTGCTGATGTGCTGCATTGTAGAGCATTGCCTCCATGTGTTCAGGAGGTCAGAATGATTTCCTGTTGACAAGCTCCTGTCTGGCGACGTGTGCTGACATTCACGCGAGTCATCCAGATTGATAATGACAAAACTCATTCTGCACAGTGCTTTTCATTTGCAGCAGATTTTTAAATAAGATTCATTGGAATGCAAAAAGAAAGGTTGGTGATAATTATCCAGTCAGTATTATTAATTATTAGGGCATTTTGACATTAGCTACGATTGATTTGTACTATGCCCGAGTTCGATTGACTGAATCCAAATTCATTCCCCCGCCACTCAGCTTTTGCATTTGTAATGTTGTTCCTTACCCACTTGCGTCATCATCTACATGACATTAGTTAAAGCTACAGCGTAGAAAAAGGGCGCTGCAAACTAGGGCTGGGACCATATGCTTTCGTCCCGATTCGATTCTTTCACGATACATGGGTGCCTATTCGATTTGTATTGCGTTTGCGATTTTCATTTATTGCAATTCTAGAAGTATCGCGATTCGATGGTACTGAGTAATGCGATTTTCTTTTCCTTCTTTTACAAAAACAGAAGTTAAAAAAAACACTTCTAGAGACGATATATAATTTTCTTAAAAAAAAATGCACATCACACGTCTGACAGTCAGGTGACATTTGTAAAGAAGTACATACACATGTATTTTCTGCATTTTATGCTTTCGGTCAGAAAACTGATATGATATTGAAAATACTGAGGTGAATCCAAAAAAAAAATCAAAATTGATTCTAGAGAAAAGACTGGATTTTAAAAGTTGTCAAAAAAAATAATAAAAAAAATCATGATACATACAATTTTCAATTTTTTTCCCCCCACCCCTACTGCAAACGGACACTTCTGCCCCCAGGACTCTCAAAATATTGATTCTAAGGAAAATAATGGATTTTAAAAGTTGTCGCTAAAAAAAAAATCACGACACATACAGTTTTCAATTCCCCCCCCCCCACCCCTACTGCAAACGGACACTGCTGCCCCCAGGACTGTCATTAGCTCTGCTCTGCTCCTGGCTGGAGGAGGCGCGGAGCTCTACATCTGCACATCTGGATCTGGATCTGTCTGCGACGGGCTGTGCTGCCATCTGAAATAAGGGCATCTGTGCTTTTTATTAACCGGTTAAAAACTCCTTGTAGTTGCGTTAAATAGCAGCCCACTTCCATGTTTTGGTACGGGTGGTTTTTACGCCTGATGCAAACCGTGCCAGAATATACATTAAACATACTCTGGACCACCTTTTCCAGTGGGCACAGATCAACTAAGCATGACTAGGTATGGTACACACTAGCATTCCCTCAAATCAAAAGACTTGTACTTTGGGGTAAAGTGTACTTGGATCAGGGCCCGAGTCACTGATGTGAAAGCCCTCTTCGGTTTAAAGCAAACAAATATAATGAATGCAGGAAATACTGTAGTCTCTGAAATAATTCATAAAACACTGTTCTCATGACGAGTTATCGGACCTGATGCTGAGAACAGAAAAGAAGTGAAAGCAAACAGACATTGGCGCGGAACTTATGTTTGGTTTAACTTTAGTAACTTACTGCATGTCAAAGGGTCTTCATCACACATCCAGCAATTCATCTCTCTTTTCATCAACCACAAACTCCACCTTTTGAGTGGAACATTTTCTGGGTCAGGTTTGACTCTTCCAACTCCGACTTGAGACACACATATTGCCCTTGTAAAGCAGCATGATGAAATTTAATCAGGATTTCATTCTCCCCTCTGGATTCTGTCATGGAATCAGAATAACTTCAGGGGCAGCTTCAGACCCCGACTGTACTGGGTTAACCTCAGCAAAGTTTCCAAAACTGAGTCGAATGAATCAAGTTGTGCTGTGGATTTTGAGTCATCAGAGGCCAGCTGCTGTGTTGATAAGGCAGCATCCGCGAGACATCGCAGCGCCCGCGCATCAATCATTTAACAGATGTGTGGCTGCTGTGTTTGTGTATGATTTGCTTTCACTGATCAAGACTGCTTCTTTCAGTGATGTAGTTTTTTGTTTTTTTTTCTCTCATTAGCTCGTGCAAAATAGAGCTGGTTAGATGGCAGATCATGGCTTCACATTCGCCACCGAGGGAGAGAAAATCCATGAAAGAGAATATGGCTGAAGAAGAGAAGTGAGGGGGGGAAAGGAGGAAAAACGTATACAGGAGGAGCGAGAAAGCAATGAAGGAAGAAGAGCACGTGAATGAAATCTTTAGAAAATACTTATACAGCTTAATACATTAATACAGGTGGGACAGAAGACAAACCGAGTATAACACAGAATGATAGCCGGCAGCCGCGAACCTGGGTGGGTGAATTAAGGGTTTCTTTCAACCAAACCAGAGTGGTGATTGTTGGAAAAACTATCATTTTATTTTACAATGATAAAATAACTGTCTATTTAAATGGAGTCTGGTGGGAGCGATTACAGGGATGTTTCATGTTGAACAAAAAGGGCTTTACTCTTTCACAAGAAGGCCGACCTCTGTATAGAGATCCTTTCCATAATATTGTCAGAAACGTATAATAATAATAATCTGAGCATGTCAGGGCAGTGTTTCCTTTAGGACTTTTTTGCAGTGGGGGCAGGTCTGTCCGAACAACTTCCACTTAGAACGGAGCCACCGCGGTGACTCGGAAGAAAGCGAACGTTTTCACAATAAACTACATCAACACAACAGTATGTGGAGTTAAACTGGATGGGCACAATAACCTCTGAATAGTTCTACTTGTTGTTAAATTACAATGTGAGCGGGCAAAACAATTATTTTTTTGTGGACGTAAATTGAAAAGCCACAGTTGCCCAATAAAGTTACATTATAGCTTGTTTTGCCGCTGCGGTATTGTGGTCTTGGACCAATATCAGAGATTGTTGTTCCCATCATCACTCAGACACAAAAGCATGGGGTAATAGGGTCTGGTTTGAAGTTACCCTTTAAGTTAACCCCACTTTAGTATCAAAAACTCTCTCTGTCAGCATTGAACAAAACTAAACGTGCATTGTTCCATTTTGGCACACTTTTTGTAGTCGAATTAACCTCGAGACAAGCCCCATATAAACAGATAGGAAAACAAAACAGGCTGACAGTAAGCCAGCACAACTTGTCAGAATATTAGCATAAATAAACAGATCAATGTTATGTGGTATTTATGCAGCATGAACAAAACAAAAATGTTGACCAGTCGTACTCACGCGGGATGCTGAGCTAATACCAGCACACTGCAGGACATGCTGTTCGCATAACAAGATTGTGTGTGTGTGTGTGTGTGTGTGTGTGTGTGTGTGTGTGTGTGTGTGTGTGTGTGTGTGTGTGTGTGTGTGTGTGTGTGTGTGTGTGTGTGTGTGTGTGTGTGTGTGTGTGTGTGTGTCGTGTATTGTGGGTATGGGAGTTCAGGTAGTCTTGTTTTTATAATGCTCAGGATGTGTGTAATGTCAACATTTCCACTCGCCCTCCCTTCTCTGTTGAATGCTGGGTAGGCTTTAATTTAGTTGGTGTGTTTGTTTGTGTGTGTGTGTGTGTGTACTGGAAGTCTATGTTGGTTTCAGGAAGGAGAATTTATGGAGGGGAAATGGAGAACAATACCTCTGGCCTCAGTGTAGCAGAGTCTGCTAGGTGGGGCAGTGTGCTGCCTGACTGCACTGCAAAAAAAGGCACTTTTGTCTATATTATATATATATATATATATATATATATATATATATATATATATATATATATATATTACCCCCCCTGCTATGCAGCAACTTGCTCATGTCAACAAGTTCATGTCAACTTTTGATTTCAGTTTATCAACCGTGTTAGAGAATCTGACAAAGGGGGGGGAATAGAGCATTAAATACTAGGAGTGTGCAAAAAAATCGATTCGTATTCAAATCACGATTCAAGCTCTACTGATTCAAAATCAATTCATAGAATTCCAAAAATAGATTCATATTTTTTTAATTACATTTTTTTTTTTTTATTGTATGTCTCCTCAATCACATGATAGATACTACTATCTACCTATCTATATACTAACATTCACATACATCATAACAGGATGTTAAAATAACAACAAACAAAACCACATGAATAATATGGACAATTAAAGACACTAAATAAAAAATCCACATGAATGTACTAAGGGATATGTATGTGTGTGTGTGTGTGTGTGTGTGTGTGTGTGTGTGTGTGTGTGTGTATATATATATATATATATATATATATATATATATATATATATATATATATATATATATATATATATATATATATACATACATACATACATACATACATACAGTGGGGCAAAAAAGTATTTAGTCAGCCACCAATTGTGCAAGTTCTCCCATTTAAAAAGATGAGAGAGGCCTGTAATTTTCATCATAGGTACACTTCAACTTTGAGAGACAAAATGAGAAAAAAATCCATAAAATCACATTGTGGGATTTTTAATGAATTTATTGGTAAATTCCTCGGTAAAATAAATATTTGGTCACCTACAAACAAGCAAGATTTCTGGCTCTCACAGACCTGTAACTTCTTCTTTAAGAGGCTCCTCTGTCCTCCACTCGTTACCTGTATTAATGGCACCTGTTTGAACTTGTTATCAGTATAAAAGACACCTGTCCACAACCTCAAAATGTCACACTCCAAACTCCACTATGGCCAAGACCAAAGAGCTGTCAAAGGACACCAGAAACAAAATTATAGACCTGCACCAGGCTGTGAAGACTGAATTTGCAATAGGTAAGCAGCTTGGTGTGAAGAAATCAACTGTGGGAGCAATTATAAGAAAATGGAAGACATACAAGACCACTGATGATCTCCCTCGATCCGGGGCTGCGCGCAAGATCTCACCCCGTGGGGTCAAAATGATCACAAGAACGGTGAGCAAAAATCCCAGAACCACACGGGGGGACCTAGTGAATGACCTGCAGAGAGCTGGGACCAAAGTAACAAAGGCTACCATCAGTAACACACTACGGCGCCAGGGACTCAAATCCTGCAGTGCCAGACGCGTCCCCCTGCTTAAGCCAGTACATGTCCAGGCCCGTCTGAGGTTTGCTAGAGAGCATTTGGATGATCCAGAAGAGGATTGGGAGAATGTCACATGGTCAGATGAAACCAAAATAGAACTCGTCGTGTTTGGAGGAGAAGGAATGCTGAGTTGCATCCAAAGAACACCATACCTACTGTGAAGCATGGGGGTGGAAACATCATGCTTTGGGGATGTTTTTCTGCAAAGGGACCAGGACGACTGATCCGTGTAAAGGAAAGAATGAATGGGGCCATGTATCGTGAGATTTTGAGTGAAAACCTCCTTCCATCAGCAAGGGCATTGAAGATGAAACGTGGCTGGGTCTTTCAGCATTACAATGATCCCAAACACACCGCCCGGGCAATGAAGGAGTGGCTTCGTAAGAAGCATTTCAAGGTCCTGGAGTGGCCTAGCCAGTCTCCAGATCTCAACCCCATAGAAAATCTTTGGAGGGAGTTGAAAGTCTATGTTGCCCAGCGACAGCCCCAAAACATCACTGCTCTAGAGGAGATCTGCATGGAGGAATGGGCCGAAATACCAGCAACAGTGTGTGAAAACCTTGTGAAGACTTACAGAAAACGTTTGACCTCTGTCATTGCCAACAAAGGGTATATAACAAAGTATTGAGATGAACTTTTGTTATTGACCAAATACTTATTTTCCACCATAATTTACCAGTAAATTCATTAAAAATTCTACAATGTGATTTTCTGGATTTTTTTTCTCATTTTGTCTCTCACAGTTGAAGTGTACCTATGATAAAAATTACAGGCCTCTCTCATCTTTTTAAGTGGGAGAACTTGCACAATTGCCCCACTGTATACACACACACACATATAGAGCTGGGCAATATATTGATATCGTGATATGAGACTAGATATCGTCTTAGATTTTGTCGTTGCGGTATCTATATTGAGGTATTTGGTCAAAAATATTGTGATATTTGATTGATATATTTCTCCATATCGCCCATCCATACATACATACATACATACATACATACATACATGTGAAAAGTAACTACATGTACATACTGTGAATCGTTTTTTGAATCAAATCATTTTTGAATCGAAAATCAATATTGAATCGAATCGTGAGCCTAAATATCGGAATCGAATCGTGACATTTTCTGAATCATACACCCCTATTAAATACAGGTGCACCCTTGCAGTGCTTCAGCCTCTCTCGATCTAATTTAAGAAAGGAACACAAAAAAAGATGGACCTTGAAGGAAGAAAGATGGGAAACAGAGGAAGAAGTGGACGAAGAGCTCTGAGACCAAACATAGCTTAGATACTGACAGGCATTGCAGACTCACAAGCAGGTCAGCTAGTCTCTTTTTAACAATCAAGATACATTTTTTTGTTAAATGTGGTTGAAAGTGACTTTTGTTATCACTTCAATACTTCAGACTTCCTCAGGGGATGTTTTTTTTTTTTTTGTTCTTCAAATCTTCCAAAACATCACTTTAAACTTCCCACGGTGCAGAGCTGTCATGGAAATGAGCCACTGGAATGCTGTCCGTGGCTACAGTCTGATCCTCAGTGCTCTTTGGAGCTATTCTATTTTGCCATCTCACCGGAGACTCATCATAATTGGTCCCAATGAGGGATTACCTTCCGGCCACTGCGCATTTCAGATCAGCCAGACAAAATGGCCGCCCTGCGTGACCCCCGATGCTACAGATCTTCGAGTGAACTCTTAAATGGTTGCCTGGAAAGCAGGCAGGCTGGTTTAGTTGATTTAACTGACGAGTGGATATGTATACTGATTTCTCTGGATTGCCCTAATCTGAAAGTGCTGCTCATTATGTACGGACCAACTGTGAAGATTTGTTATTTGGTTGCATATAGTCTCATGCTTTGGATTATTTCTTTTTACGTGTGCAGAGTAATGCAGAGTTGATCTAAAACCAATGTCCAGTTTTATTGTTCTCTTTTCTTTTCAACAAAGATTCAGGGTTGAATTTATGTTGCATTACTGCCTGATCAGTTTCATCATGTGGCTTCCTCATGGAGCCCTACCCAATTTGCAACAATCTAATTGTTTTGTAGATTAAGTGTCTTGATGGCCCTAACTGACATTGAAAAAAGCCAATTGTTTAATGTTGGCCTAACTAATTGTGCGAGGGGACTGATTGTCCTGCCTACTGAGTTATTGGTTAAAAGTCACTGGCAATGTGGAGAACTGACTTTTAGTTTTTTTGGTAGACTTGCAGGGCTGAGTAGGGGATGTGGAAAGTGCTGACTGACAAATATCCCAGTGCAGTTTATTCCAATAGATGCACGTTGGATGCTTAGATACACTATTGCACATTTCCAAAGTGGAAATTAGCAGCTAATGAGATACTGTCTACAAACAGCTAGCACTGCAGGGTTCTTGACATATTTACATTGTTTTGCATATATTTATTATAAAACATGAATCAACGTGCAAAGGAAGGCAAGTTGTGGCTGAAAGGTCTGTTTCATGCTGACAGCACCTTTTCCTCAGGTACTCTATCAACATCAGCAAAACGTGTGGAACAGACTCATTTGGAAATTCAATATTTAGTATTGGAGACCATTAATAACTGAGTATGACAAACGACTTATAATAATAATAATAATAATAATAATAATAATAATAATAATATACCTGATTTAGAGTGTACATGCTTCAGCATAAAACATGGGATAGCATTTTGTTTTGGAACAATTTTTTTAAGCATATTAATTACTGAATTTAACCACTGCCAACTCAGTCAGATTGTCCTTGAATCTTGGCACACTGGTTTGAATGTCAGTGTGAATGTGTTTCACAGTTTAGGTAAATACAATCGGATTTGGCAAACTTGCACTTTCAAAATGGCAGGTTTATAGGGCTGTATATATATATATATATATATATATATATATATATATATATATATATATATATATATATATATATATATATATATATATGTTATTTTTTTTTTTTTATTGTCATCGCGATATCAATTGGCGCAATAAACCCACCGCGAAAGACACTGAGATTTTTTATGTTGGTTGAAAATGATTTCCTTTCATTTATTTTAAATTCAACAAGCAATTTGTTAGCAGAATACTGCAGAACTGAGTACACTTTAACGTCTGTTTAGTGTTGCGTGCAAGTATTATCGTTATCGCGATTTTTAACGTTATTGTATATTTTCCACATGTCGTGCAGCCCTACTGGTTTACAACCAGATTGTTGGAATACCTGCAGGTATCAGGTATTTCTGTGCTGACTGTCTTGTCTTATCCTCGACTTGGGTAGATGGACTAATTTTGACGCCACTATTCAACGTCTTGTTTTTCAGATGGAGCCAGTTAATCCACTGAATAATATACCTTATAGCCTGACAAGCCAGACCCACATCAAGATGTTGGTCTGGGAACTCACCATTGACGGAGCTCAATCCGAGGATAAACGGTTGTCTTTCAAATTCCCTCTGCACGCAATAGGATAGCGCTACAACCAGGCAGAGCAACGAAGACGGTAGCAGAGCTAGTTGATAGATTCAACTTTTGCCGTATCCAGTCGGCAAAACTCCGAACACATCTTCCTTTTTTAAGAATGACTTCAGTGCCGTTCTTTGTTCTTTTCTCAAATAAAAGCTTAGCTCCAAGTCTTCCAGAAGACCGCTGTTCCCAGCAGCAGCAGCCATAAGCCCGCCTACCGACTCTATACACGATGTGATTGGCCCGACCAGAGTTTGGTTTTTCCAGCTCGCAAGCCAAAATAAATTTGCGGCCACTGGGGTGCGTCTATATTTCTAGGCAGTATACCTTAGTTAATCAGGATAAACTTTTGTCCTTGTTATGTCTTTCTTTTTAATGTCTTCTCACTGTAATGGTCAAGCTGTGACTCCTGGTGTGGACTCTTAAATTAACACTGCACAGACATGTTTACAGCCAACTACAAATAATTTCCGCTCTAGATGAATGCATGAACAGATGTATGGGCCGATGATTGATCACTGTACATCGAAAGATCATAAATGCCAGTATTAATACCATAAAGCATTCCAGCCATGACCACGGAAATTTGAAATTGAACAGCCTTTTTCCTAAGTGCAACTATGTTCTTCAGTCATGTAATAGAACATAAATAATAACACAGCATATAGCTCAAATATGTGTTATCTTAAAGTGCTACCAAACATTCCTTTTATAAGAATGTATTTTATTAGAAGAAAGAAGTCAAGAAATGTGCAATTTATTTTAAAGAAAAACCTCCAAAGCAAAATACCAAATAAGGGGATGATGTTACTTAAATCATACAAAATGACAAATCTCACAGTTGGTGTTTGTAGCTATATTAGTCACATTAAATTGCTTGCCTCGCACCACGCTGTCACTGTTCATTTAGCTGCAGTATATTCATTAGTAGCTCCTAGGTGTTTTGAAGGTATTTTCAGTTTCAAAGTTTGATAGCACATCTTCAGAGCTTAACATTTTAGCCTGCACTAAAATATTCATAAGCCCCCACTATCCGAGAGCTTTGAAGTGTGCCGACACCTGTGGCAGAATTTTCAGTGAAGAAAGGGGCTGCTGTCAAAACATGCTGTATATCCTGTTTCCGTTTGAAACCTGACAATGGCGTTAATATTCCTTGAATCTTCCTGAAAAAACTATGGAAATGTGGGGGGACTGGTGCTGCGTTCCATTTACCTCGGAAGCCGGAGCTTGGAATGACGTCACGCCCGAGTTTATCGCGCTACAGCTAGCCAGGTCAGCCATTGTTAGCAGTACAAGTTGATAACAAAGCATTACACAGTATTTGTGTGCATACAAACAGCGTTGCAACATTTCGACAGGTGTTGGACAGTACTGTGTGTACGACTGGTTAAATGAGACACAAATAAGACAGAAGTGCTATTAAACTGTATTACAACTTCCACTACTGTTGATGCACGGAGCAGCCATGTTGGATTTTGAGGTCTGCTTTGCTCGGGGTACTGCGAAGTTCTCCGACTTTTCGAGTAGGCGTGAGATTCTGACAGTATGATAACCTTCAGCAAAAATATCACAGTTTCACGGTATTGTGGTATTGCAATTACAAATGTATAATTTGACATGCCTGTATATCTTGTGTTCCATTGAACACAATATATTTTATTTTTAAAGGTCCTATGACATGCTGCTTTTTGGATGCTTTTATATAGACCTTAGTGGTCCCCTAATACTGTATCTGAAGTCTCTTTTATATAGACCTTAGTGGTCCCCTAATACTGTATCTGAAGTCTCTTTTATATAGGCCTTAGTGGTCCCCTAATACTGTATCTGAAGTCTCTTTTAGATAGACCTTAGTGGTCCCCTAATACTGTATCTGAAGTCTCTTTTATATAGGCCTTAGTGGTCCCCTAATACTGTATCTGAAGTCTCTTTTATATAGACCTTAGTGGTCCCCTAATACTGTATCTGAAGTCTCTTTTATATAGACCTTAGTGGTCCCCTAATACTGTATCTGAAGTCTCTTTTATATAGGCCTTAGTGGTCCCCTAATACTGTATCTGAAGTCTCTTTTATATAGGCCTTAGTGGTCCCCTAATACTGTATCTGAAGTCTCTTTCCCGAAATTCAGCCTTGGTGCAGAATTACAGCCACTAGAGCCAGTCCAACAATGAGCTTTCCTTAGTATGTGCCATTTCTGTGTCTGTAGCTTTAAATGCTATTGAGGAGGAGAGAGGGGGGGGGGCAAGGTGGAGTGTGGGGGTGTGGCCTTGACCTGCTTGCCATGGGCAAAGCAGAGAAAGGGGAGGTAACCTTTCCCCTTATGACGTCATAAGGAGGAGATCCAGATCGGCCCATCTGAGCTTTCATTTTCTCAAAGGCAGAGCAGGATACCCAGGTCTCGGTTTACACCTATCGCCATTTCTAGCCACTGGGGGACCATAGGCAGGCTGGGGAAACTCATATTAATGTTAAAAAACCTCATAAAGTGAACATAAAGTTTTCATGCCATGCGGCACTGCACACTGGCAGGGAGAGCGATTTCTAAACTGCACGTTCTTTACTTGACGACTCATAAAAAAAATGGAACGGAAAATTTGAGCGGTTTTGAAATCATGACTTTTTCAAATATATACCTTGAAACCGGTAACCGGCCCATGCCTATTTCCGAGTTGGAAATCCGACTTCATGGGCGTTCCATTTGAAATTTCCGACTTCTGAGTAGAAATGGAACCCGCCATGATATCACTGGCTGATGTCTCAAGGGACCTCCCCCACCCTGATTGACAGGAAAAAGGGTCAGAGTCAGTCGCTAGAAACAATTGTAGGATTCTGATACACCCTTTAAACCACAGTAGCAATTTTTAGTTTGATGCAGAAGTCCTTAAGTAAGCATCCTATCGGTTTGTTCATGCATGGTTGGCTCATGGGTCGTCCCTGGCTCTCTCTATCTGAACAGTAGTGATTATAGTATAAGCTAATGTATAATGACAAAGGAGAACTGTGTTCAAGGTGAAGGCCTTGCTTTGCTATTTAACACTGATTGTGTGCTAATAAGGGGGGTGATGGGATGCGGTCCACTGGCTCCCCTTCCACCGCCCCCCTGAAGATGATGAATTGCCCGACGCAGCGAGCTTGTGCTAGCTTGGTTTATTTGTATAATTATTCACCACAGCTCACCTGCATCAATGACAACCAAAGACGGAAAATCTAAATTGGGATCAACTGGAGTTTTCATTCAGGGTCATGCAGTGCAGCTGGTCAAACGTTAGCTAGCGTAGGAGTGGGTGTTAACTGTCGTCATTTTAAAACTGTGGCTTTCCAGCCTTTTCTGCTTTGCTGATAAACAACATGAAATAAATTCAAGAGCTGCTTTGAAATGATTGATGACGTCAACATCAAGAGGAGGTTGCAACACATTCCGAGCTGCAGGTTCAAGGTGCTCACTGCATTCATTATGAGGGTGGTGGTGGACTGAGCTCATACAATATTTTGTCTGACATAGAGCCAGCTTTGTTTCTTTAATTGTTTTTCTCATTTTATTTTTCTATTTCTACAAAACCTCAGGTAGGAATACATTTTCCTCCATTGCAAATAACAATGCTGTTAATATTGTTGTAGATTTGCCTGATCGGGGCTAATGTTCTTGTCTAGTGTTGAACTGATTTGAGCGACCCTGTAATTAAGCTTCCTGCTGATGGGCTGGATAGTTTTCACACTTAACCTGCTAAGCACGCCTTTCACGTTGACAGCATTGTTTGCCATATTCTAGAACAAGATACCATATTGAATAAGAAACTATTTATAACTTCAGTATAGCGTGTCATAATTCAAACGTTGTAAAACCAAGGTGTTGAATAATGACATCTAGCTAATAACCATATTGTGCGTGAATGAGAATGTAGCCTCATGGGTTCGATTCTCATGCAAGAACTGCACACTTCCACTGTGCTTATGATAATAGACTTCAATGTGTTTCCATCAGAGTGATCACAATCATTACAAACCATTGGAATGAATGGATTATGATATCAGTACAGGACAGAAAACCGTAATCCAAAGAGCACAGGAATAACTACAGCTCTGAGTGCTGCTGAACTGTCACAAGGCTTTCAAATGAGCAGCTCTGATACTCGCTCCAGTTTGATTTGGCTGCACATGAATAAGCAAGTCATCTTTGCTTCAGTACATCAAACATTAGTGCTAGTTTTTTTTTTTTTTTTCTTTTCAAAATGAAGACCACATTTCCAATAGGGAGTGCAAAAAAATCGATTCACATTCGAATCACGATTCAAGCTCTACCGATTCAAAAATCAATAATAGAGTTCCAAAAATCGATTCATATTTTTTTTTTCATTGTAGGTCTACTGCAATCACATGGGAAAAGTAACTACATTTACATACTGTGAATCGTTTTTTTTTAATCAAAAATTGATTTTGAATCTAATCTTGAGCCTGAAAATCGATATAGAATCGTGACATTTTCTGAATCGTGCACCCCTAATTTCCAATAAACTGAGTTGCTTTGGATGCTTCCTTCGACTTTGATTTCTTCGTTCACTTCCCTCAGCTGCCAATGCTGAAAACATTGAAATGTCCAATCCTATTCAGTCCAGTGAACAGCAGAGAACCATTTTGAATAAGTTCATTTGATTATTTTTATTCACTTTTTGGAAATTGGCTCTGCCTCACCAGCAACATGCCCACACCTCAC
Organism: Zingel zingel; assembly: GCA_023566125.1. Taxonomy (NCBI): domain Eukaryota; kingdom Metazoa; phylum Chordata; class Actinopteri; order Perciformes; family Percidae; genus Zingel; species Zingel zingel. The sequence continues at coordinate 35,786,812 of CM042322.1, read as the reverse complement.
ATACCAATGTGCTATGAGAATGAAACCCAGATGTAATTAAAACCATACAATCTATCACTTAACTGCATTAAGTATGCACTGTGTTGTATAGCTGCATTAGTGCCTGTGGACTGGAAAGATGCCCAACTACAGCTGAAGTAGTGGGGAGCCAGTTACTGGCTGTAGCCTAGGTGATGAAATGTTCAAATCTAGCAGTTACCCAGGTCACAGGGCCATGTTTCTATTATGCTTCCAGTGTTTTTAGAAAAACTATTGATCCGTGTTGTGTTTCTTCCTCTCATACTCAGAGACACAATTAACGTTGGCCAGCTGAGGACTTGTTTTTCACTTGACTAGGCAGGAAAACATCTTCCATGCTACTGCTGGGCAGGGTTCAATGCAAATCTGCAGAACTAACATGTATCATTTTGGACAAAGGGAAAGTCTTTTGTTTGTGAGGAATGCAATTTGTCAGATTGTGTAGGTTTTTAGTATGCTGCTTATGCACAATGAATGCAAAATGTCTGTTTTACGTAGGCTTATTTATGCACTAAATCTAATCTAGGGATGTTTCTGATTTGATTTCTTCTGTCTGGCGGTGCCTGTCCTCACTCATTTTAGCCCCGCGTTACCGCAAAATGACGTCCATTTGGAGAAATGAAGCTAAGTGTCCCGGCTGGGTTATCTCGTTCCCTAGGATAGTTTCATGCAGAGCTGCTCAACAGCAGGATGCTAGCAGCCACTTGGACACTTTATTTGGATGGATCTGTCTAGCTTGCCTTGTACTGATGACAGTGACACAGGCTGCTTGTCTAAGCCTCATGGACAGGAGTATAACATCTACCCCCCTGGATGAAGGCTTTTTCATTTCACAGACAGATCCAATATGAAAAGAGGCAACTCAGTAAAGTGGCTTGTAAGTGCTTTGTAAGATATAATAATTGCCTGGCAGCTATAGAGCCTATCCATCCACCTCACTCCAATCCAACTCTAAACTCCCATTCCACTTCACGAAAACAATCTCTAAACTTCTACTTTTTCTTTGTTCTCTCTTACGTTTGCTTTACTTTCTCCATCCAACTCATCTTTGTCATTGACACTACATGTATAGTTGTCTCACACATCACTGGCCCTCCTCCTCTAGCCCCAAGTACTTGATACAGCTCCTGATCATGCTAATTAAAGTAGATATCGCCGCTGATGCTGACAGAATTAACAGGTTTTGAAATTACACTTTTTGTCTTTTTTCCAAATCCGTTTAGTCTCTTGTGTTTATCACACCACGGGTAATAGATTGAAGATATGGATCCATTTGCATTGCTAATTTTGTTGATTTAAAATGTTGAATGTGCCCATAGGCTCAGGCCAACTGGAGGAGAATGAAATTGAGCTGAGCCTCTGTTCAACGTGAGCGGTGATGATTGGAAGCCTACAGGTTGCTTATTGACTGGTTTAAATCCCTGGGAAACATTAATCCCTGGGGGGAAAGTGAGATAAGCAACACTGCTTTTTTTTCACAAGAAGTCATGGTAGTTTCCTTGAATGAAACTTACACCCGTCAACTGCCCTAACTATTCAATGGCCAGCAGTAATGGACTAAAAAGTGATTATATGAGCAGCTCCCAGGTCTTATCTGAAGTGTGTGAGGCTGTGTTTTGAGGTAAAGAGACTATCGAAGCTTGGCAAAGCATTCCCGAGTAAATAGAATTGAACTTCTTTTTTATCAGTTTGGACTTGAGGAGGAATTGGTCTTGAAATGTTATCAAGCCCTCATACAGCTTGATAAAAACAAGTTTTTTGTTGGAGTATGTGTATGCAGCTGTGCTCAACAGTATGATTGTACATGCTGCTGTGTGGATGTTGACCTGGAACAAGAAGGAAAACATAGTTCCTGTTGGAGCCATTACAGTACTTTGTTTTGTTTACATACCAAGTTGGTTATGCTAATTAATCTTCCGTTTTTATGTTTGAGCACTGGGTGGAGCATTGCCTTTGGAAAGGCATAAAGGTAATCAGCCACAGGTACGTATACAGGTGTCAGGTTTGTGTGTCATTGATTTGTCTGCAAAGGAAAATTAATGGAACTAAACCAGAAATGACATGAAATAGACTGTATTGCTTGTGCGACGGTGAGCAGGCCGTCATGAGAATAAATGGGTCACAGCACCGAAATGCAGACAGATTGTGGACATTGATTATTGGCACGCAAACAAGTTCTCCCCTGGTCCCATCCCATGGCCTAATGTAGAGTTGGTAAAAGACTCTACACCTGTGTTTGTGGTTTTAGCTTTCCTCAGTCCACAATGACATGGTAAACTAAAAGTATTATAACTAGCGATACGAATGAAGTAGACCTGATCTTAAATTGGTACTGGTCCTTGATTGGTAGGGCTGGGTATCGTTCAAAATTTTCGATAACAGTACCAATATCAATACCGTAACTTCGATACCGGTTCCTAAACAATACTTTTTTCAATACAAATTTTATAATACAAAAAGAAATTACTTTGTACAACATTACACATTATGGCATAAATCTTTTTATTTATTTTTCAGCTGTGAGCCCCATCGCTGTGTGTAACGTCAAGTTTTTCCTGCGTGCGTCTACAAGGTGTAATGTTAGACAGCCAATCACCAGCATTATTAGATAACGCTGCATGCTTATTGGCTCACTGATTCTGATGAGATTTACTTATGGAAATTGGGTATTGAATGACGAGGCATTTTTCGATACTCAATACTTAGAGGCAATTCGGTCGGTGCCTAAAAAGTATTGAATTCGGTACATTATTTACTCTCACACAACCTGCTGTAAAATGGATGTATCTGCTCATAATGATGTAAGCAGTGCATGACATTGTGATTTATTGTGGTTCTGTTTTCATTCTGTGGAAAAAACACCGGAAGTATGGGTTCACTTCTATCCAAGCCAGTGAAAATACAACCCCTACAACTGTGACGCGATTGCATACAAAGTTAATGGAAAGACGTAATTAACGCGAGTTCACTCACGGCGACGCAAATACGCATCTGCATGATTTGAATGTTTCAACTTTGTCGGCCGTTCCGTCCATTACTAGCTAGCTCACTGCTAATGTCTGCACCGTTGGCTGTTTGGGGCGGATCAAAATGGACTGCACGAGTATCAATGGTCCTTTTTTATATTATATTACCAGTAGGCCACGTAGGTCTTCTGACCAGGGCTTTACTGGTTGTCCCTCACGCTCAATAAAAAATATAGAAAAATTGCTTTGCTTTATGTCTGAACATGCCATTAGAAGATGGTTCCAGAGTAGGAGTAGCCTGGAAATCCAGACCCAAATCCGAAAGATTAAGGGTCTGGCATTGAGTAATGAAAATGGCCCAACTCGAGGGGCGGCACCAAGCATGCATTTGAAAATCTCACTGAAAGCAATTGGATAACACTACGACCAATCACAACAATACATGGGGTGACGTATCCAGTGCCCCATACGCTGAGCTACCAGCGGAGCTAACTGGTAGATTACACTGTCGTCATCTGTTAAACTTGCCTCTGGCCCGCCTATATCAGATACACCGATGTGATTGGTGCAGCTCGGCTACAAGGGCATAGTTAATGAGTATCATTACTCAATGCCAGAGTGACTCGCTGATCAAATTCAAATTGTGAACTCTGGATTTCCAGGGTAGAGTAGGAGTACACTGCAGAATGAAGTTATATCAAAGTGTTCTAGATGGATCTGGGTTATTACAGTTGATATAATCCACAAAAAAAATGCTTGCATCGACCATGATTTCGATCCTGCTTGAGACATCACCAGCTATGATTCATACATATTTCAAATGGGGCTTGTTTCACTCCTAATGTTAATCATCAGGTCAACGTATTGGTGCATTGTTTCAAGTGGTGGACTTCAACCTGTGTGCCTAAATTGCGAAATGATAATTCTGCAAATGTCAGATGGATTTTGTTTCCTATCCGAGTCCAACCTGGCAGTCTCCTCATGCAGGAGAGAAATGAAAAACTACTTGGACCCCTGTTTCAACCATTAATGACTAAGGAGTCCCTCTCTGTCGCACCGATTAGAGCTCATTTGTTTTGAACTGTACTTTGAACTGTTACCTAATGACAAAGTTGTCTACGGCTAATGCAGTTCCCCACCCCCCTGTCTCATTGCCAAAACTTTCAGTAGACCTGAATCCATCCCTCAGAATAAGTGTCGTCAGGGCAAGCCAGGCAGTCGTATCAGACGTAATGTGCTCTTTAGAATCGGAATGGCCATAATGTTCTTCACAGGTTGGGATATTAACTGACTTCATACATCAGCCACACTGCAGGAACTGAGGGCAAGTTTGACAGAGAAGCACCTCTGGGACCATGGAGAGGTTCTCGGCATAGCATAGGGAGCTAATGAACACGATAACTGCAATGAACTAATGTGAAAGTTAAGGTAAATGAGTAGGGCTATCCCCATGGTTGTTAATTAGAGGTCAGGTTGTTTTCAAAGTTCTTCTCATAGACTTTTTAAAATGTATAAGATGGCGTTTATTCATGAGGGAAAAGGCTTGGGAAGTTTCACAGAGATGGTACGGCAAAGAGGTTTAGTGCTGAGTAAACTATCTTAGAGAGAGAGAGAGAGAGAGAGAGAGAGAGAGAGAGAGAGAGAGAGAGAGAGAGAGAGAGAGAGAGAGAGAGAGAGAGAGAGAGAGAGAGAGAGAGAGATGTGGCCGGTAAGCATAAAGGAATCCAACCCCATGCCCAAAGAAATGTTCCTTGCTACGTTGGAAAGGCCTCTGAAACAACATTTGAGGAACTTCTTTCCCAAAACAAGATACCTTAAGTAAGCATTGTGTTGTTGTTTTTTGACATGGACAACAGAAGACAATGGCCGCTTCTGTAGAACAGAGCCAGCTGAAATGATAAAGGAATTAAGTGTCAATACAGTGTCTTCAGTGATTGTGTGATATCAAGCAGGTAGTACTTATCAAGTGTGTGATAGATCTCTCAATCTTCCTCCTATAATGATCCATTCATCATTTCATTATATTTGTGTGCTTAATGCTCACATTTATATTAATATTTACTACACTACCTATAGGCATTGCTTATAGACCTTCTTTTGTGTTTGTAAACAGCAATGACGTGTTTTATGGGCGGAGCCTAACCTGTGGCTGAAAGTGAAAGTGGCGGTGACGTCTATCCTTTTTCCAAGCCACTTCAGATTAAACCACGGCCACTAAAGCCTCGATGGCCGCATTCGTTCAAAGAATTTACAGCTCTATCAGACCAACATTTACACAAGAATTAGATAGCTTGTACAGTTAAGCGATATGTTCAAATTTTCCAACCGGCCACCGCCAGTCTTGAAACCGATGATTGCCCTTTGCCCAGGTGTGTGTGCGCAGTGGCGACCTCCTCTCCTCCGTCAGCTGGGAGATATTCTTTTGACTCGGTGGATGTCAATTTTGTATTCATGTTAACAGTATTTCTCATCCTTCTTTTGATTCTCGGCCTACAACTCCCTCTCGATTTTTCACCGTAGCTCCGTGCCATGAGATCTCACAATGCCTTGTGTTGCTTACTCCTGCTAACTTTATTATTCATCAGACGTGAAGTGACGAGAGCATTTCGTTTTTTTTAGGTAGGCCAAGGTGAGAAGGGCAAGATGTGCCAACGTTATCCAAAACAAAAACATGCACATTTGTTAGTAATGTTAGCATTCAATTAGTATAAATAATATTAATAGTAATAATTAATATCTGATCTACCCAATAATTGCTATAATAAAACAAAAATGTTTTCTGTTTGAAAGATTTGTTTTTTTATGTATATACTTTCCCTTTTGTATATTTCAAAACCGTTTCTTACTTTTGGTTTTAGGATGGTGTTGTCAGCTTTGGTTGTATTATAGTTGTGAAGTAGGGCTGGACAATATATCGATATTATATCAATATTGTGACTTGATATCGTCTTAGATTTTGGATATCGTGATATGACATAAGTGTTGTCTTTTCCTGGTTTTAGAGGCTGCATTACAGTAAAGTGATGTACTTTTCTGATCTTATCAGACTATTCTAGCTGTTCTATTATTTGCCTTTTCCCCACTTAGACATTATATCCACATTACTGATGATTATTTATCTAAAATCTAAGTGTGAAGATATTTTGTTAAAGCACCACTTGTCAACCCTAGAATATCGCCGCAATATCGATATCGAGGTATTTGGTCAAGAATATCGTGATACCTGATTTTCTCCGTATCGCCCAGCCCTATTGTGAAGTCAGTTTTAGGTTGCACTGAACAGGTTGTCATTTCGCCTTTATGATACCTGCAGAATGCTCTGGAAGGGCTGAAAACTGTGCTGCTGAGTTTTCAGCCCCTTTTTTTCTTACCCAGCGGTACCAATAATACACAGTAACACCTGCTGGGTGTTGGGTGACCTTATACCGGCAGTGGCACACAGATATACGCCAAGCGAGAAAAGTGAGTACGAGAAAAAAAACTGAGCAAACAAGGTAAAAGGGCACACATTCTTACACCAAAGATATTATCATATCAGAACCACCTATCTTTAGATTAGTACTGAACCGAATAGAAGTTAGCCACTCTCACTTGTATACATTTACACTAAAATAGGTAAACAGGCATATATAGAAGTTATGGTTGACTTTATTACGCAAGCTTTAGGGTATAGTCTATTTCCAGAATGTGTAGGATCACATTTAGGAACGCTCCTCTCTGCTGTATATAGAACAGCATGCCAAGCATTTCCCCATGTAATCCCAGTCTTCTACTAAGTAACACGTGTGATAAATTGTTGACCCCAAGGAGAGATTTAAGAAGATTATTTTTTTTTTATTTTCTCGTCACAATTAGTGTGCATACATTCAGTGTTCCCCTCGAGGATGTTTTTTTTAAGCAGCGTCCTTTGGCCTTTTCCTACAAAAACAATATCAGCAATACAGCAATGTTCAAGATAGGAAACATAGGACTCGGTGGACGTTGTTCCTTACAAGCTCAACTGTTCCCTTTGGCCCCAGCTGCCAATATCAGCGCCCTGGGAGACAGTGAAGCGTGAAAGCTGGATGCGGAGAGGGAAAACTTCTTCAGGTCATCCCGGGCAAACACACACAGGCAGTTGTAGCTCACACCTACAAGAGAGGAAGAAAAAAACAGTCAACGCTGGTAATCAGTATGGAAAAACTCCTGGGAGCAAACAAGACACACTCACATGCAGAGGCACATGCACATGCACACGCACGCTCTTACCTTTCCAATGTTTCCAATTTTTTTTTTTCAATTACTGAAATTCACATCTGCTGATCATTTTTCAATCGAGCATGAAACCCAGCCAGCTTGTCACCGCTCAGCATCAACGCCAGTATTCACATTATGCAAATCAGGCCAGGATCAGAAGATTGGGAGAGGTCCCGCAATCTCAGCATCCACAATGGTGGCAGCAATGATAATAAGGGTGATGACAGTAAAAGTCCAGTATGGTGGTGGGCGTTACCATAGTTACCATGCTAAGCCGCTTCAGGGTAACAGCTGGAGCTGTAGGAGGAGAGAGAGAGAGAGAGAGAGAGAGAGAGAGAGAGACTATATCGTCCACTCTACAAAGTGTTTAGATGATGGAATCCTGATCAAACTAAGATGACATTTGAATTGAAAAGGAGCCTGTTTTGCAGATGTTTTAAAAGCTTGGAAAATGCCAAAACAAGTAGATGTAGTCCATGTAAGTATCATTACTAGTTTCTGAGGCCTCTAAGATGGCAACAATCATTTTGTTCTGTGTTTAACAGTTGTGAGGGCACTGCATGCAGCGTATGTCAACGCATTCTCATGAACAGGTTCGTATGATCCTGTACGAAAACTTAAGCACAACAATTGGTATGATACACTATCCTACAAAATTATGACTGCCGGCTGGTCACGTGAGGACCGGTCACTGTTAAAGTGACATTTAAGTTTACAGTTCAATTTAGCCAGGAAAAGGTTACTCTGAGGCCGTTGCAGTTAAGTTTAGACACCAAAAAGACTAGTTAAGATTAGAAAATACAGTGAGGAAAATAAGTATTTGAACACCCTGCTATTTTGCAGGTTCTCCCACTTGGAAATCATGGAGGGGTCTGAAATTGTCATCGTAGGTGCATGTCCACTGTGAGAGACATAATCTAAAAAAAAAAATCCAGAAATCACAATGTATGATTTTTTAACTATTTATTTGTATGATACAGCTGAAAATAAGTATTTGAACACCTGAGAAAATCAATGTTAATATTTGGTACAGTAGCCTTTGTTTGCAATTACAGAGGTCAAACGTTTCCTGTAGTTTTTCACCAGGTTTGCACACACTGCAGGAGGGAGTTTGGCCCACTCCTCCACACAGATCTTCTCTAGATCAGTCAGGTTTCTGGGCTGTCGCTGAGAAACACGGAGTTTGAGCTCCCTCCAAAGATTCTCTATTGGGTTTAGGTCTGGAGACTGGCTAGGCCACGCCAGAACCTTGATATGCTTCTTACAGAGCCACTCCTTGGTTATCCTGGCTGTGTGCTTCGGGTCATTGTCATGTTGGAAGACCCAGCCTCGACCCATCTTCAATGCTCTAACTGAGGGAAGGAGGTTGTTCCCCAAAATCTCGCAATACATGGCCCCGGTCATCCTCTCCTTAATACAGTGCAGTCGCCCTGTCCCATGTGCAGAAAAACACCCCCAAAGCATGATGCTACCACCCCCATGCTTCACAGTAGGGATGGTGTTCTTGGGATGGTACTCATCATTCTTCTTCCTCCAAACACGGTTAGTGGAATTATGACCAAAAAGTTCTATTTTGGTCTCATCTGACCACATGACTTTCTCCCATGACTCCTCTGGATCATCCAAATGGTGATTGGCAAACTTAAGATGGGCCTTGACATGTGCTGGTTTAAGCAGGGGAACCTTCCGTGCCATGCATGATTTCAAACCATGACGTCTTAGTGTATTACCAACAGTAACCTTGGAAACGGTGGTCCCAGCTCTTTTCAGGTCATTGACCAGCTCCTCCCGTGTAGTCCTGGGCTGATTTCTCACCTTTCATAGGATCCTTGAGACCCCACGAGGTGAGATCTTGCATGGAGCCCCAGTCCGAGGGAGATTGACAGTCATGTTTAGCTTCTTCCATTTTCTAATGATTGCTCCAACAGTGGACCTTTTTTCACCAAGCTGCTTGGCAATTTCCCCGTAGCCCTTTCCAGCCTTGTGGGGGTGTACAATTGTGTCTCTAGTGTCTTTGGACAGTTCTTTGGTCTTGGCCATGTTAGTAGTTGGATTCTTACTGATTGTATGGGGTGGACAGGTGTCTTTATGCAGCTAACGACCTCAAACAAGTACATCTAATTTAGGATAATAAATGGAGTGGAGGTGGACATTTTAAAGGCAGACTAACAGGTCTTTGAGGGTCAGAATTCTAGCTGATAGACAGGTGTTCAAATACTTATTTGCAGCTGTATCATACAAATAAATAGTTAAAAAATCATACATTGTGTTTTCTGGATTTTTGTTTTTAGATTATGTCTCTCACAGTGGACATGCACCTACGATGACAATTTCAGACCCCTCCATGATTTCCAAGTGGGAGAACCTGCAAAATAGCAGGGTGTTCAAATACTTATTTTCCTCACCGTATATGCAGTTTGGATTAAAACACCGGCCCCCCTAAGTAGTACTCCCGGGACATAAATGCACATTTCCTGGGTGAAGTCTTGTGTTTTTCCAAGGACACAAAGCTCCCTCCCTTGATAGCCCTGTGTTTTATCACCCACCTTTCCCAACCATTGTCACTGATTTATAATTGGTATTATAAATCAAATGATTTAGTCGTCCAAAGTTACCAGATTTACATTTGAGGACTAAAGCAAGCTGCCATTGAAGCCTGTCGGCTACAACAGAATAAAAGAAGTGAAGAAAGTGAAGTAACTCGTGGATGCCTATTTCGCGCATCTAGTGTATTTCTGAACTTGCTCAGCTCGGAGTCCACTGAGAAGGTTTTTCATGTCCTGGCCCATGCTCCTTAAGTCATATTAGCAGTCCTGTCATGTGGTGACCAACCAGAGGTTTGGCTCCTGCCCCTGTTGGGGCTCAACCCTGACGTTTCAGAAGCATTGGTTAAGATAATGAGTCGTTTGGTCAGTAATGAAGAGTCGCCATTAGTGTTTGTGTCAGGATGGTAAATAATATAACTTGTAGTTTTTTCAATAAATTGACCAGGTAACCATGAGTTGGGTGTAGGGTAGTCTTGCATTGCCAGACCTTCCTCCACAGCCCTGCGGAGGAGGGTCTGGCTAGTCCACACAGAATTCCGGGATGGGAGAACAACAATTGTGGTTGAAAAACCAATCACAATCGTCTTGGGGTGCCGGACCGAGCTCCGGTGCCGCTGCAAAATAGCCTCGGGAAGGAACTTGTTTTGGTGGAACATGTACGTTCAAAAGTTGTTTTAGTCGTGCAACAGAAAACTCAGATTGGACAGATAGTCTAGCTAGATGTCTGGATTTACCCTGCAGAGATCTGAGGAGCAGTTTTGATTGATTGATTGATTGATTGATTGATTGATTTATTTATTTATTTCTGGATCAAGACGATAAAACGGTAATCCAAAGGATGACATGCTAAAGTAAAGTACTTATTTCCAGCACGGTCCTTGGTGTTACACACAGGAAACAATAGACAAGAAGCAGACAAACTCAGACTAAAAAGACATACAGTATTAGGAAGGGGGGGGGGACATTACATAAAACAAAAATGCTGTAAAAACATAGTCCTCATAAAGCCACCGGAGTTTAAAATGTCAACACGAAGAAAGCGGAGGGTAACGGACAACTGGCCGAAAAGAAGGACATCCGGTGGAATTTCCGGTGGCACCGGAGCAATCCCGTAAGTGGAACATCGTGGATATAGACTAGGTCTAGGGTGGTTTGAAGTTGCTCTAAATTTCCATGTAATGAGAACGTAATGCCTCTATTCCATTGCATTCAGATGGCAGCCTTGAAAGTGTCCATCGTATTACATAAAAGCACATATCTAACAACCTCATTTATAGTTGAAAGTGAGGCAAGATCAAAAGAAGAAACTACCATGAAAGGATAATGAGACTGAATGAGTATTCTGCTTTAAAAGTAGAACTTTCTGATACTTATACACATGTATATGAACTGCATCCACCTGTCCCAATGGGGTATTTGAGCTGTTTAGCTTAAAAGTGTCAGTTTCTTTGACAAACTGAGTCTAGGTAGCTACTCACTCTGACTCACTTTAAGTGATTCTGGAGGTAAAGAAAACATTTCAGTGTTGAGTGCATCTCTGAAGCAGAGTTGGTAGTTGCGTAGCTGACAGCGACGCGTCGGCCGAAGAGCCTGGCAAAGAGAAATCCATCAAATGCTGTCAGCTTTGATACCAATCTTCCTGGAGAAGCTGAGGCTTTGAAAGACACTCCAATTACAGCAACTTTGTATGGCAAAGCAAAGAATGTATCACTGTGTACGCCTGCCAGCCGGCCCTGTTTTATGCTCCGAGTAAGTTCAAGAGAGCTGTCTGAGCATGGCTCTACCTGCATGAGTTCATGCATGAATTAAAATGTGTGCCTCAAAAGTGCAAGCGAGGCCCAGTCTAACTTTGGTGGTGTGTCAGAGAGTTTGCTGACAGAGAGGGAATGTTGCGGGGGGGTGTGTCTGATAGCGGTCTGCCCACTCATATCAGCAGGCAAAAAAGATGGAATGGAAGAGGGGGGAGGTGGCGTGATTCAAAAGACACAAACATGCACAGATGTAAGAATTACATTTTCTAAAAAGACTGATGGCTGTTTAAAACTGCTAGTCAATTGGCAGGATTTGAAAGGACAGCTATTTTAATAATTTTAGTTTGTAGGATTCAGCTACTCAAGGGAAGAGTTACAATTTACTCAACTTCAAGTCTCTACAAAATGATCGTAGTAAACAAATGGGTTTGTAACCATAAGGACAACACTTTGGGTCTTGAAACATGCAATGGGCATTTGTCATAGTTGGAGCTCTAACTGTCTTTATGTACAAGAAGAAGAGGTGGCGCTCACAAGCATACTGACAATATGAACAGGCGGTAAAGCAGAGAATTATGCTGCTGGAGTGAATGAAATCATTTGGGGGATGTACTGATCATTTTTTCCACCTTTTTAAAAACTGGTCACTGCTGGAATCCACTGAAACCTACATGAATTCAAGGTGACCACATCCACTGTGCTCTGTGACAATTTATTACATTGGTAAAATGTACAGTGTGTGGCTCTGTGATACTCAAAAAGCCATCTCTGAGTATTGACACAACAGTACAAGCAGCATCTGCAGCATCAGTAAGTCATGTGTCGGTGTATTGAGCCAAGCTGGGCAGCGTTCTTCCTCTCCTCTTTGCTGAGGTGCCCGGGGTGTTTCATTTCACTCTACTTTTACTCCCTAAAGTTGAAACAAAATTCAGGAACAAAGCATGCTGCCAGTCAGCCTCGGCCTCAGCTTCCCTTTGCTGCTTTTTTCCGGGGTCTGCAGAGCACGCATGAGTCCAGGTTGGCCGCCCGCACAGCATCCACAACAGCCATTGTAAGACTCTGGCAGCATTTGCAACTGGACAGTCTACAGGACACTGGCATATGATTGCTTCTTTTTCTTTGACATTTATCTTTCCCTCAGTCCCTCCACTGGGCATGTGCACAAACCCCTCTTCCAAAGGACCCCTTTTAAAGCCCCTTTCCCTCAACACACTTTGTGTTGTGTGTTTTTTTTGCACAAATGGCAATCTGATACCTTTTACAATACAACCTAAGCCTTTGGTGTAGAGAAAGGTCTGGAGCAAAAGTTTGTTTAATTTCATGCAAATAAAGGTGTTTGCGGGGCAATCAACCATTTGATTGGACAAACAGGACAAACCTGCAAACTTGCATCCACAAGCCAGCTGCTCCACTGCAAGCAGAGTTAACACGACTAACAAAACTAACAGCAGCGCGGTCCGTCTGTTGTTTGTAGCCGTCACCAGATGTGAGGAGATTCATATTCACACTTTAAACCCTGAAACCCTTTGGAATAAGTGAAAATGAGATTACTCCACTTTCTATGGAGCAGTTGAATAGTAATGTTGCAGAATAGAATTTTTAAATCTGCACAGAGGCGCTTTGACATAACTCCCTTAATCAGGAGAAACATTGATGGGGGGACATTTAACAATGCTCTTTGCTGATTGGAAATGCCTCTATGGAAAGTTTCGATGTCTTGCTTGTGTGGAAAATGATAACCAGATTACGTTATTGGGGAATATTCTGAGGAAAGCATGACTGAATTAAATCATAATCTGCTTTCAAGATTGAGACGAGCATCTTCACTACATCTATACTTCAACTTTCATTTTCCTACATTGCATGAATTCTGCTTTAATGGAGGGTATCACTGAGAACCACTATCGCTTTTGCAATGTTCTCTATTCAGTCCCTCCAGAAAAATGCGATTATGCGATTGCATAATTCAATGCATAATCAGCCAGCGTCCCGCCTTTTTTCAAATATGCGGCACTTTCGCCGCATAAATTGCAGATTTCCGCGCAAAATATGCGGGGCTTGCATGATTTCATAATCCCCGCATTTTCGTTGCAAAAAAATTCACATATATCTTAGCAGAGCCATTTTCCCCTGTTGCCATGGGAACATTAAAGCTGCAAACCCTGCGATGAAGCCGTGATGAAACGGCAATTTTTGCAAGTTCCCGCAATTTCATCGCATAAAATTGCATAAATATCCTGCATATTCCATTGCATTTTTTAAGAAAATGTGCCGCATAATCAAGGATTTTTGCCCCGCAAAAATCACGAAAAACTCAAACTACAACTCTGTCCGAGTTTTTCTTTTCTCAGTTTCCCACCTCTTTATGCTCAAAGAGCTCTGCTTGCAGAAACAAAAAGCCCTGTTCTGAATTAAAGATTCACCGCTCCTTTCTCTCTCTGCCAATTAGCGACCCACATCGTCTGATTGAGGCAGCAGAATGTCTCCCTACTTTCCAATCAGCATCACACGTCGCAACCATTCAGGAATCTCGCTGCCGAGTGCTGAACTTTTCGTTCTCGCTTCTTGTTTTTCCTTTCTTTCTAGCACTCCTTCCCCCTCCAAATCCATTTGAATTCACCAGCAAGTGCTGTAAGGGTAATCCAATTTTGGCCACCAACCTATGGAGTGGAAGAACAAAGAAGACGCAGTTGCAGAGTGCAGGGGAAATGGTGTGTTGTGCGTGGGAAATGAGACTGAGAATTCCCCTGATTGCTACACTGATCTGGATATTGAATAGGTGCAGCGGTGGAATGTAAATGAAGCGCTCACAGAAATTGCTCTAAGAGAAATTGGCTAAATTAAAAAGCAAGAAAGGACAAAAACAGTTATATGGCAAGGAAGTGGGGCAGGAATTGTGATCTTGATATTACAAAAGTGAAAAGGTTCTCCGTATTGAAGCTTTCAGGACAGTTAAAAGCTGCTTCCCAGAATAAAATGGGCTTGAAAGTGAATTGGGCTGTGCTATAGGTCAGGTTTAAAGGCATTTGAGATCAGCAATGTTCCACTCCTCTAAATTGTTGGCTATTCTTTGGAGGGAATAAGAAAATAACGGGACATTTGAGTGGCTAGGGTCAAACTTGTCCCTCGTATCAAAATGTGCAGAAGAAGCCATAATCTTCTTTTAAAGAAGTAGAATACTAATGCTAATCAGATCAGTGGCATCTTAATTATCAGTGGTCTGGGCGGTCTGTAGGGTTGGGTATTGTTTGGGTTTTTTCGATACCGGTGCTAAAATTATACTTTTAAAACGGTGCCGGTGCCTGAACCGATACTTAAAAAAATAGGGGAATAGGGTATTTTACAATAACTTTGAATGCACCACGAAGCTTAGTAGTTTCAAGTGAACACACCGGCTGTGTTAGATGAGATAAGATATACTTTATTGTCCCTGAAGGGAAATTTGTTTTGGACTCTGTCCTTTCCACAGCTTTCCGCAAAATGCAGCTTTGTGTTGTTTTTCTGACAACGGCAGCTGCAGACTGCTTAACGTCCCGCTGTTGGAATCCTCTACAGTGAAATGCAGACACCCTTTACACCGTTTAGCTGTCAGCATTTTAACTGTCAGTGTTTACTCCAGCTGCTAGCTAACGGTAGGCTAACGTTACCTGCTGTCAAGTGTAGTGTTAACTAGCATCACGTGCAGAGATGCTCCTGTTGCCTCTAACGTCTGTTTCAGAGCAACAGAGAGCAGCGCAAAAGGCATTTAAGTGGCACCGAAATCTGTGTTGCAATTCGGTCCGGTAGATACCGGCCGTTTTAGGCACCGGAGCCGTATTAGCACCGGGTTTCGGTGGCAAAAATGCCACAAAAATGGCTACTTATCCATCAGCCTGGACATCTGGGTTCAGCTTTGAGTTGACCACAAGAGGGGTGTGGCTGCATTCCATTCACAAGATAATTGGTTGGCAATTGGTGCCCTAACAAAATATCTTGACACTTAGATTTTAGATAAATAATCATCAGTAATGTGGACATAATGTCTAAGTGGGGAAACGTAGCCAATAATAGACCAGCTAGAACAGTCTGGTAAATTCAGAAAATGACATCACTTTACTGTAATGCAGCCTTTACAACCAGTAAAAGACGATACTTATGTCACATTACAATATTATGATATCCAAAATGTAAGACGATATCCAGCCTCGTATCACGATATTTATATAATATCGATATATTGCCCAGCCCTAATTTGAGTGGGCTGCACAAATAAATACTTACTATGTTTGGGAAGCAGTGGTTATCTGACTAAGGTTCACAACATTTGGAAATACAGTATATTGAGTACAAAACAACAGTTGAATAACAGTCTGAATTGTTCATCTTGTGCTGGCACTTAACCCAGTATCTGGGGCATCTTTACGGGGGGAAAATCATGAGACACGGAAGGTTTTGTGTTTACAGTTTGCGTTGGAGAGACAGAGGACAAACTGGGTTGTATGGGTGTGCTATTAACAACACATACAGTATAAAGAGAAACACTGACCTACAAGTAGAAAGTGTTAAACCAAACATGGTGACACATTAAATCAGCAGTAATTGATTTTTTCTGGCCACGGAAACAGGCTTTAAACACAACAATCACCTTAGTCCAATTTTCACTCTCCTTCCAGCTCTGTTTTTTGTTGTCCGCAGCTGGAAACACGGTCAATGGGAGCAGTGAGACTAAATCAAAACGGTCAAGTTGTGGTACAACCGAATCAATGATCTGATAGACGCTAAAATGCTCCGTAGCTAATGCTAACTGCAGAGTCCGGTGCAAATTCTCTGGGGGGTTGTCACTACATGTGACCCCTTAAGCCTGGTTTATGCTTCTGTCTAAAATCTACGCCGTGGCTACGTACGTAGGTACGTGGAGACACAGACCTACGCCAGACCCCGACGTGCACCTCTCGAAAAATGTAACTGCATATCGCGGCGACGCACGCCGCTTGGCCGTGGCTTGGTACCGTTGCATTTCCCCCGACTCATTTCCTGGTTCTCATTCTCCATAAACAACATGAAATCAAGGAGAGGGTTAACTTCTCCTGCATCAGATTTCCCACCGTGGTCAGAAAGCACAGGGGAGACACTTTGTTTCTCTCACTATGACTCTAGAGTCGCTACTCGCTCCGAAGCTAATCACTGTCACTCTCTCACTCGCTCTACCACACACTCCCCAAGCACACACACATGCCGGCCCTGCTATTCTCTTAAAGAGATCGACTCACACACTAATGCACAATTTGAACTTCAGGCCACTTACGGGCTACGGCGAAAGCTCTGCGTGGAGCCTCCGCACAACTATATATCAAGCTTTATACACACAAAGTCATTTGATCCACTGTTGATATGAAAAAAAGCTGTTGGTGTGGCTTTAAATGTCAATAAATATCTCCAAAAACACCACTTGCTGAAACTATTGGTCATTTAATGTATTAGTCGATGGACAGAAAATAAAGTCAGGTCATTTGGCAAGCCGAAATGCCAAACATTGGCTTGTTTCAGCTTCACAAATATGATGATTTGCTGCTCTTCTGTTTTGTTTTATACATCATATATTCATATATCAGATGGTTGGTTTGACAAAACAAGCACTTAGAGGGGGCCAGGGCTCTGAGAAATTATGCAAAATGAATCAACAGATGAATAGATTGGGAAAATAATCGTCAGTTGCCATCCTAATTTGGATTGGTTTCATTTTTCTTTTTTGATGATGATAGCTCTGAAGAATGTCTGTCTGTCTGTCTGTCTGTCTGTCGGTCTCTCTCTCTCTCTCTCTCTCCGCCTCTCTCCGCCCGGGAGCTTTTCTCTTCCTCTTTCTTTTCCCTGCTGGGAAACCAGTAGTACAGCTGATAAGATTGCTGAACATTGAGCCTCTGGCCATAGCGCACCACAACCCCGGTAAACACACAGTTCCTACGTACTTGCTGCGTTGATGAAAGCAAGTACGGGCTGTTGGTGCTTCTTATAACATCAATACCATAAGATAAGATAGCAGAACAGAGGAACTCTTCTGCCTCCTTTTTTATATCTAACTGTGCAGAGAAAAGAGAGTTGGTACACTACATAGACTGTATGCGTCTGCTGGGTTTTGTGTGTGACAGATACCATAGCTCCCCCCTGGCTGTCTGTGAGGTTCCTTCCTTTGTCAGGTCGTTTCAGGCTTAGTTTGGCTTTTTGGGTAGAACAATGTTAATGGAAGAGGAACACCTGCCCGTGGAAATGTGTATCCTGGAGCATCCTCTC
The DNA here is from genome assembly GCA_023566125.1 of Zingel zingel. Taxonomy (NCBI): domain Eukaryota; kingdom Metazoa; phylum Chordata; class Actinopteri; order Perciformes; family Percidae; genus Zingel; species Zingel zingel. Next base: position 35,769,028 of record CM042322.1, on the reverse strand, counting down.
TTTATATAAACTGTATATGTCTTGCCTGTGAGACATCTGTCTGTGAAAACACTTGTTCTTCCTAGTGCATTTGTTTTTCCCTGGGTGTGTATGTCTCTACTCGTATATCTGAAAGCATCCATGACTGTGTCTGTATGTCCCAGAGTTGTTGTTTTATTTTTTACTGCAGGGGTGTGTGTTTCTTTCTGATACCGTAGGTGAGCGTGTGGAGGCAGTGGCAGGCCAACACAATAAAAAGACCATTTCCTTGACACTGCAGGGAACAGGAATGCTGAGGTCATTAGTCTGATGCCCACATTTAACAGTGGCCTTTATAGACGGAGCAGAAGTACTCGCCCCTGTGACCAGGTACCACCACCGTCTTTGTTCGCTGTGGAAGATGGGGAAGAAAGAAAGAAAGAGCTGTTTTTTTTTCCTGCAAGAAAACGACGGTGTGCAGAGAGAACTTTTCGAAAGAGTGTGGAAGTAGAGGGATGTTCATGCTTTGGCCTCGAACTCTGCATGTGTAACCACTTGGCGAAGACTCTCATCCAAAGTACATTACATTAGCCTAATTGAATTGGATTTCTAGTAAAAACTGCCCCTAAAAGCGCCAGTTCGTGACTTTACCCACTACAGCCAAGCTACAGCACTGCTGGGGAGTCGCAGCAGATGTTGGGGTGGCAGTAGCTCAGTCAGTAGGGAGTTGGGTTGGGAACCGGAGGGTTGCTGGATCAAGTCCCCATACGGACCAAAGTATGGTGGTGGACCGGTAGCTGGAGAGGTGCCAGTTCAAGTGATAGCCAGTTACATAACAGGCATGGTCACATTTTCAGGTTCTGTAATTAATAGCCAGTGTCACATCTAGACAGGCCTGATGGTTGATAATGAGCAGCTGGTCTTTGCCAGGACAAACAATACATGTCCCTTCACCAAGCTCGGCGTAGCAAGGGAAGAGTGATACTAACACAACTTTCTTTGTTGCACACATGTATCTTGAGGAAGAAGTGCACTCGGAAGTGCACTTGTAAGTTAGTTGCAAGATGTGAGTTTTGTAAACCTGAGTTTATTTCACTAAATGTGTATAGTTGTAGCATTCCAAAAATGTTTTTTTTTTTTTTTTGTGTTAACCTAAGCTGAATAAATATTTTCTTCCCGCAGTAGTGGTGGAACCTGACCCTACATGCAGAATTTTGTGGTCGAAAAAATAACATATTAGATTTCTTTATTAGTTTCTTTATGGGCCAGGATTGGATGTATTGCTCAATACATCAGAAGTAACATACGATCCAGTTCTTTTTTAAAGGTACAAGTAGAGCTGTAACAATTCTAAAATGTTGCTGTACAATTAATTGTCCCAGAAATAATTGCGATTAACTAGTAATAATAATTGTCTCTTTCAGTCAAATATAATATTTATTACTTTTTTCAAACAAATTAAGGTTTTGAATGAATTCCAGGATACATCTTTTGGTTATATCACTGTTATGTGAACCAATTTGTTTTTAATAGACAATAGAACATTTATCCTCATTAATAAAAAACAAACAAAGCATTAAAAAAAATTAAAACTGAGCATGTTCAATTGCGTTACTGCGCAGCCTCCAACGACGTAAATGTGACGTGAGCAACTTGTCTGAAAGTTGGAAGTCTTCTGGTAGCTGTGCCAAGAGAAATCTCAATCATTCCCAATCTAGCAGAGACGGAGAGCGTAGGTATATGTAAGGAGATAACATAGGCACAGGCTAATTATTGATCACTAAAATGCTAGTTAACATGGTTAACATCGCGTGGTTATGACACAATCGTTAGCCTATTTTTACAAAAACGTCTGCTATGGAGCCATAACGTGAGGTACAAGGTAATGGAGCCTTTTATACATTGTCGTGTTTCTTTAGAAATAAACAATGGACAAATAAAGTCTTTAAACGCTTCAGATGTAAAGTTATTCTCTGTCAAAATGGCGCCAAAATGAATGGCAGTCAATGGAATGCTAACGGGGGGTGATGGCTTGGTAGCATCAAAGACGGCTACAGCCCAGGATATTTGGAGTTGCTATGGCAACAAGTGACAACGGCCGCTAGCATAGCTTTAGCTCAAGGGTCGAACAATATGCACTGTATTGTGAACGTGTTTGATGGATCCAAACAAAGGTGTGACCCATCTTATTAAAAAAAAAATGCTCTAATGCTGTGATAAAGGGGTACTATGCAGTTTTTTTTAGCTTAATTTACAGCTATGGAGGCATTGGAATGGTTATATGACTTTTTCGGGTTGAAGGGTGTTCATCTATCTTCCACCTAGCGCCTGTGAACGGAAAAACCACAATTGCAACTTTTGGCCGGCAGGCACTGCACACATCCAGGAAACCGGCTAGCTATAAGAACAAGGTAGCGGTGGAGTTTTTCACACTATCGTCATGGCTGAGCCGGCAAAAAAAGAAGCAGAAAGGTAGGAAAGCATTGTCAGAGGAACAGAGAAAGAGGAAACGGCAGACTGACCGAGCGAGGAGTCAGACACGAGTAAACATCGGAGCAGTTTACAAACTGAGACAAACAGAAGCCTGCAAATCCGACACTGACCTGGCGTTGTTGCTGATTCACTTGTAAATATCTTTGGGATAAACTGTTTAATCTTTGTATTTCTTGTTATTGTGACCTCAGGATGTTTGCTGTTGTCTGTAAAGGTTTTTATTATGATCGCTGTCTGTTACGGGCTTACTACTTACTCCATGCGTTCGCCGGCTTCTTTGAAAACAAATGCACATGACCAGAGGGAGAAGATGGGAGGGGGGGGGGGGGGAGTCGGCAACGAGTTTTTACGACAGCGTTGCCAAATATATCTATTCCGAAGCTGTAGGGCAGGGGTGTCAAACTCAATTTCGCTAAGGGCCACACTGGAAAAAGAGAATCACATCAAGGGCCAGACGTACAGTTTATTAACATGCTTTTATTTCATCGAAAAAGTTAAATATCTTTGACTCAATTATTGCATGTCTCATATAGTCTTCTCACTTACAGTTTGGTCCACATAACGCCCTGAAAAAGTGAGCAAAAAAATTCCAAAGCCATCCTAGAATTTAGCAAAACAAGCAAAACAATGATTACATTTTGTAAGTAGGTTACCACACAGCTGACTCCCAACAAGCTCTTTCACAGCCGGAATATGCAAACTCTCTGCTTCTGGGGGAATTTCTGGGTCTCAAAGTCAGCAAATTTGCCAAATTCTGCTTTGAGTGTCAAGTAATTGCAAGTTGAAAAACGGCTTCCCATGTTTTTGGTTTGGCGCACAACAAGGTGGGCCAAAATTGATTATGAACCTAAATTGATATGCGGGCCGGATCAGAATTTGCGAGGGGCTGGATTTGGCCCACGGGCCTTGAGATTGACACATGTGTGCAGGGGGAGCTCTATAGAGAAACCTGCGAGCAAAAAGCGAGAAAACGGCGAAGAAATTGCCAAAACTGCATAGCGCCCCTTTAAACAACCCCCCCCCCCCCCCCCCCCCCCCCTCCAAAAAAAACAAACAAAAAAAACAAAAACAATTGCGGTTAGACAATTATGTAATAATTGTTACAGGCATAGGTGCAAGCAGCAATGCAAGCAAACTGGTCTGAGGTTTACCTGGCAGCGCTACACATCAAGCATGTTTTTCAAATGGGAGTCGACGTCCATATGCTGACCCGACTGGTGGAAACGTCGTTCTCCGTGGATTCATTTCAGCACCAGTGACTTGTGATGATACAGCAGCAATACTAAATGAAGCTAGAAGGCATTCCCGAGGAGACCTTCTTAATATTGCAAGTGGACTTTTCCATTACATTACATCTATTTGGCAGACACTGTTGTCCTTTACAATAACTGTTGACTTTACAATAAGTGCATTCAGACCACATAGGAGCCCGAACTATATATCATCCAAAATTGGAGTGTTTTCTATTTTCTATTTTAAACAAATAACTAAGAGCATGTTCAGTGCTACAGTACAGTTATTTAAGTCTGTCCCAACAGGATAATCCTGACCCTAACCAGACATCAACACTGGAGCAACTTCAATCCCTCTGAAAATGTGTGTAATGACTAGAAGTTATCAGCTCACAGACACTCGCAGCTTGAGCAAATCCGCAAGTGGGAGTGTGTGACAATCCCCAAATCCAAACGTGCCAACCTGATCCAGACATGCTGGAGCAAAAGCTGTGAACATACCCCACCTGAAAGTATTGGTTCAGGAGATTGAGTACTTTTAAATAATTAAAACGCATACTTCATCCTGACTTTTCTGTACTTTAGAAAAATAATTAGAACCCAGGCTGCAGCTTCACACAATGTAGACTAGGTGTTCCACTATCTTAAGGCACTGTATGTTTTAAATAGAGAATTTATATTAGATTATATAGTCATGTGGAAATCTTCCAAGTTTGAAAGCTTTATTTACCCAAGCACCATTACAGTGTATAATTATCTCATTAAGCTGCAATGAATCTGCCTCTGGGTACTCTTCAGACCTCCCTTGTTGGCAAGTGCCACATTTATAATCCCCAGCTTATACTTTCCCTGTAATACCTGATATTGTCATGCATATAGAGTTTGTTAGCAAGAGTGGAAGCGGGCACTTCCTCAAAAGCAACGGCATTCTGATCCAAAGCCAATTGCCCTTGTAAAACACCTCTTACCACTGGTCATGTTATTACGGAGAAGGTACATGACACGTTTCATATGATCCACTTTGAGTGATTCATTGTATGTGATCTCTGCTAATGAAAGCCTTTGCAGTCCCCTCACGAACTAACATTTCAGCCTGAGGCGTATTTGATGTGTACAAACAGGATGTCCGCCTTTAGTGCCTGTCAGATACGTTGTGGGCGACTTTATTAAACCGCCAATTAAAGCTGTAAGAGCTGATAATCCTTTACTGTGTGTTCTGAAGGGCTTTAACACGACAGCCAGCGACTACTTGCCCCCCCCGCTGTAATTTAATTCCAGCCTAGACCACCATGTCGGAGGATCCTCCCAGTAATTGGTTGTCTGGTGGTGTTTGTGTCTGTTTTTGTGTGTCTCTGCACATGTGTGTTCAAACTGAGGTGAGGTGATTAAAGCTGCAGCGGGAGCCAGTTTTGTGTTTGCTTCGGGCATTGTGCTCTGGTGTTCTGGAGATGTGAATATGGTCCAGCTCTTGGCTGGTCTCTTTGTTGAGGTTTCCAGTGTGGTGCAGTGCTGTGATATGGAAGAATGTTAACAACAGGGGGATGTGGAGCCTGACAACTTGGCTCTATAACAGTGTGTATACAGGATGCCATGACTTTCTGAACCAACAACTCAAGTACAGATGGACTACGTCATCTTCTAAAACATTTGTTTCCCTGGAGACTGTACTCACCATAAAGACGACAACATTGGCCATTTGGTCAAACATGACCCAACAGCCTATGTTAATGTTTTCTTGACAAGCGAACTCTTGTGGCCAGATACTTTCTTCTTACAGTGACCACGGTCTTTCCTAAAACTTTACCTAAAAGTCCATACAGCTAAATAAAAGTCCTTTCTTTCCTTTCTCAACTGAAATAAAAAAGAAATGGTCGTTCGGGTTGTTTAATGTGTTTTCGTTGCTATAGAAGAATTGGATTCACAAACAACCTTTCAGATTATTATTATTTTTTTGTTAAGATCCCTTTCAGTAAATGGTTGCCTAGCAACCTTCAAAGATGCCTCAAAGAACAATCAATAATGGTTCTATCAGACACAATTCCTGCCGCCTCAAAGAACTTTTCCCCCTCAATTTTGTAGTTGCTTTTAAAAAAAAAAACACAATACACCTATAACACTGGCTGTGAAAATGCCATTTTTGTCTGCTTAGGGCTCCTGCACACTGCCTGTGTGGCGTGAGCGCGTCAGCTGCGTGGCGTTTTCTGTCTTTGCACACCAGAAAGGTGTCTGACGCGGCGCTGCTGCTGCTGCTAGCCTTGTCTGTACACATGGATGTTTCCCATAAACATAAATTATATACTGATTTGATTACAGCAAAGACAGCGTCGGCAGAATATTTCGTTCTGTATTGACAGGTGCAATATTTGAAAATCGATAATTATTATTATTTTTTTAAATTACATTTATATCTGCATTTATGTCAAAACCTAGAGACTTTCAAACATCAAAATGTCATTTATTAAATGTATTTGTGTCAAAATGACATATAAACATCTTTTCCTGTTGTATTTTGCCTGGAAAGGCTTCCAACACGCTTGCGTGTCGCGTGAAAAATAGGCGTCGGTCCTATTTCTGGCATGCACGCGGTTTCAGCACGGCTCGAGCTGCGCCTGAGACGTGCATGCCACGCAGGCAGTGTGTAAGCTCTGACCTGTTAACATGGGAGCCGAAATATAAACGGACACGCCACGCAGGCAGTGTGCAGGAGCCCTTACAGTTAGAGGTGTTGAAATTAATGAAATAATCAATGCATCGAATCATGGACATGCACGATGCTGCATCGGTAATCGACCGGTCCATAATAGATTATTTCTGTTTACAATTTAATGTAGGCCTAACAACCTTTCTGTTTACATATTCTGTTATGTTTTGCACAAGTGCCATGTGCTCAGTGCTGTAGATTTATGTATCCAATTGATTTAGTATTAGAGCACTGCAGAATGTTTTGTTTTTGAAGCTTGAAAAGCTATGAATTAAATATCCGATATGGCTTTAATAGAAAAATGGATTTGACGCATTGTGATACTTACAGTCCAGTTCTGATCCTGGAGTTGGGAATAAGCACCTATGACCCACCTTATGTTTATCACTGCTATTACACAATAGTAGTACAGTTGTAAAGTGTCATTTTTAAACCTTTAGGCAGAAATGCAACAAATGATAAAATAGTGTTTTTTTAGACCCGTCTCAGTCTGCATCCTTTTCGGCTTTTTTTTTTTTTTTTAGCTTTTTCCATCTCCTGTTGCTTTCTTGGTGCTCTTCCTTTTTGTTGTTGTTGCTTTGTCTGCCTTTCTGGTACATTCAGACCACAGGCAGCGCTCTTGAGTTTGAGTAATAAATGGTCCCAATGTCATTTGCCACGTGTCGCTTAGGACCTGAGAGTATGGCTGACTGGCAGCCTTTGACATGGTAATGAGCTCGTCTCTCATCGGACCAGACGTTCACTGACACAAAAGGTTAGTTTTGATAAAGTGACATCAGACCCAATTGTAGCATATATTCACACAAACATTTGGCTCAGTGCTGTCTGGTTTATATAGATACATTTCAAAGCTTCAGGCTAAAGCAAGCAATAAACAAAAAAACCTTTTCTTTTCTTTCTTTTATAACTTTCAGAAGTTGGTTTTGGAACTTAGTGTCATCCCTGGTCCCAAACAGAGTGTAGACATCCAAAACATTTGCTGCCAAAGCCTTGTTTTTGTTGGGACTAGTCCATCGGAAAGGTACAAAGAAGACACACATTTGACATATTTACAGACCGAAATAGCACAGATGAATGAATTAAATGCAGACAGAATCTGTTTTCCATCCCTCTTGATATCACGCTGTTTTTTTTTTTTTTAGTTCAATGAGTGGAGGAAAGGAAATAACCTACTTTCTAGCCCTTTTTTTAAATCCTGCTGTGCTTATTCAACTGGTTGCCTTGATACTAATGTCGGAACTCAAGTGTCACCTCATCCTCCAATTAGAATCTCTTTGGTATTGATGCAAAAATTATGTTTGACATAAAAACACAACAAAACTTGCAGCTTTGGCTTCCACTGTTCCTGTTGACAGTTGTCTCCAGTGTAATGTGGCAGTCATTTTGACTTTGCCGTTTTTGAATAAAACAGAAATGGGGATTCTGTCCCAGTTCCAATGTTTTATTAATATGTTATATGAAATATTTAGTCAGGGTCAGAACATCTAAGGCCACCACTGTTTCAGGTTTGATACCGACTATTTATACGTAACTGGTTGTTTGCCTAACCTTTCCCCTAAACTGTCATTATCCAATCATAGCTTTGCAACTGTAAGTAGTTTTCTCAACATGCCAGGCAGTGTGCATTGGACTCTAGTTATAGCAATACTTAGTTTGAAAGAACTTTCTTACTCCTTTCCAAAACCAAATACACAAGAGCAAAAGTCTAAGAAGTGGATTAAACAGTGTGAATGATTCAATGTTTGCAGCCCTGGCTGACTAGTGTACTGCCCGCATTACTAACCCAGCTCCCAAGGCCAAGGAGCATCAGCTAACTACATAGTACTACACACCAACAAACAACACCTGAGATAGTGTTACATATTGCAAACTACTCAGTCAATCCTTAACCTTAAAGCCTGATCTTTAATTTGTATCACCATACTGTACTGTGATACAAGTTATACATTGCACTACAGAAACGATGCTGCGCTTTATTTTCTTGTCTTCTCATAAACTGGTGAAGATGCTGACTTCTTGCATGGGACATATAGCTTTAACATTAACAAGTCTTTTAGTATGATGAGAATTTGCCATCCACTGCATCTTTAACCCTCAGAGCCCTACGGCATCGTCCACGACGAGATACGGCACCTCTGATTAATATTTAGATAATTTGATAACGGTTTCATTTAGCCAATTACCGATTTTTGGTAAGGAGTTAGCCATCACGCGGGTGTCTTTGGTGTCTTTGTAGCCTTTACAGAAGGTTTTCTATCCAGCCTGGAAGTTGTGCCTCTTTTCGGAGTTGTTCAGCAATAAATCCAAACGCTTACATCCAAGATTTATCCACTTGATATCCATAATTCATCAATTTTCCGTCATTTTTGCCGCTAGCTCGATGCTAGCTGCCATTTTGAATATCCCATAATGCTTTGCGAGATTGTGTTGACGTCTTTCAACCAATGGGAAGGCAGGTCCGTCATACAAAGAGTGTATGGAGAGGACAAGATGGATCACTCCAGCGAATCCAAGCGAGAACAAAGGCTAAAGAGTGTAAAGATAGATCACTGCAGTCTATTAGCGTTCTACAGAGAAGACTGTTTTGAGATGTGGCATTTAGGCCTTTTTTGAAGAAATGTAAATAGTTTGTCCTTTTACATGAGTTATAATGTTCATTATGTTTATTTTTTGCACTGCATGACTCCAAATATATAGGAGAACTGTTTTAGAACATTGCTGTGTGTGTGATTTCAATAAATATGAGATTATTATTTGATTATTGGCATAAGTGAATGTCATGAGGGCAAAAGCGTCTGGACTTTTTTTGAAAAAATGTATATATTTAGTCAACTGTATAAGTTATGTTTATTTCTTCACAGTGTGACTCCTAATACATATGGGAACTGATTTAGACAGGAAATGGCTTCACTTTTATTGATATGTGTGTGATATCAATACATATCTGTGAGATTCATGTTCCGTTTTATTTATTTATTTATTTGTCTTTAAGGTCATACAACCTTTTTTTACATTCAAGTGACCTCACTGCAGCACAAATATTCTAATAGCCCAGTTTTTCCTGAAAAAAATGATGTTCAGAAATTGACTGTAGACAACAGGGTTGATGTTTTACAAGCTTTTTTAGAAAATAAAACCAGACGGACAATGAACTGTAAAAATGGCCTTTAGGGATCTGAGCGTTAAGACCCTTTAAAAGGACTCTTTCAGAGATGCAGTTTTCAACCAACATATTCACGTCACATTTGTTGACCCCTGTCTGAAATCAGAGATCCATTGATACAAAAGCAACAATAACAAAGGGGGCTGGGGCTTCAGTTGGCTGTGATTAGAGTTAAGTTTAAGTTAAGTTCCATAAATAATTTCTGATAAAACAAATATAACGTTCCTATCCTGCTGTGCCCTATCATAGAGAGCAGTACAATACAAACGATGGTCTCGTTTTGACTTAGTCAGTGTTTACACTTTCATTTGACATGTTCATCATCAAATAAAATCAAATTGTGAATGAAAGAAAGCCGTACTCTGTCTAACCAATGAGGGCTATTAGCCACTTCAGCTATTATACAGCAGGGCCCTGAGAATGAAAGCGTACCGGAAGTGATTTATCGATACACCAACTGCCTTTAAATTGAGTTTGTCTCTGTATCCTTTTGGGGAAGCTAAGGATTTCTCCTCTGACATGGTTCAATAAGAGCAAAGAAAAGCCTCTGCAACTCATGTCCTCCCCCCCTCCCGCTCTTACGACTGTAGGTGGAGGAAAACTGATAGCGAAAAGGTAGAAGCTGATGAGAAAGACTGATGGAAAGGCTTGAAAATGACCTTAGCGGCTCGCTTTCATGTATCCATGCCTTTGATAGTCTTCCTGGGATCCATCATCATACAATACTTTTGTCTGGAAGATGTTTCACCTTCCAACAAACAAGTAGTGTATTGATTAAAAATCCACTATCTGAACTTCGCTTACCCATAGTAACAAAGGTAGAAGACAGAAGTAGAACTATTCAGAAGTTACTGGGCCTGTCCAGTTTAACTCCACATACTGTTGATGTAGTTTATTGTCAACGTTCGTCAACAGCTCCACCAAAAACGTCACCGTGGTGGGTTTGTTCTAAGTGTAGGTTGACCTGCCCCCACTGCAAAAAAAAAATCCTAAAGGAAACACTGGCTGATATATTGTCATCTTTAGACATGTCGGTATTGATCGGGCTGACGGGAATTCTCTCCGTCTCAAGTGAGACGGAGAGATTCTTGATCTTATTCTTTTAGATGTCATGATAAGCATGTGTTGTCTTTGAAGCTTATCTATCTCTATGTACGAATCCATCCAACATGGGCATAGATGTATGACCTCAGATGGAACAGATGGAGAAAAAGAAAAGAGATCGGTCATTCGGGAGGCAGAATCTAATCTAAGTGTGAAAGGGAAGACGGTGAGAAAGTGTCAGAGGAGAAGGTCTTTAACTATGCATTAATGCTGTGACAGCAGACAGAAAAATAGATGTCCCTTCTTTCCTATAGGACACAAACTGTGCCAACAGTCTGGGAAAGTCTCATTTATCAAGACTTAACTTCCTTTCAGAAGTTGAATTTTTAATACTGGAGAGGGTCCAGATGCTGAAATGCCTTTTTAAATGGATGCACTCCCAAATGTTGCTTTTCCTGTAGTAGTGTTGCATGTGGGACCAAATTAGCTTCTTTACTTGGCAAAGAGAAAACTGTTTATGGTTAGTCTTGATGGCATGTTTTTGTGCGAGGAAAAAAAAAAAAGTGCTCGAGAATTCAGTGAACAGGTTTCTAGAAGAATAAAGCAACTGACATCTCATTACTATAAACTACCACTGTCAGACTCGTAACTCTGCTTTGAAGAGCCTACAGCAACAACTTTACTTTTAATCAACTTTGCATCACATGCCCAAAGGCATGAAATGAAGCCATGTGTTAACATTAACATTACATTACATGTCATTTATCTGGTTCTTTTATCCAAAGCGACTTCCAATTAAGTGCTTTCAACCTTGAAGGTACAAACTCCAGACAACAAGAAGTAAGTGCAAGTATATTAGCTTTAAATAAGCTAAAGTACAAAGAACCAAATGAAAGTGTTTTTTTATTAACCAAGGTGGAGTCGGAATAGATGTGTTTTAGGCTGCGGAGGGCGATGTGTAGGCTTTCGGCCGTCCTGATGTCAATAGGGAGCTCATTCCATCATTTAGGAGCCAGGACAGCGAACAGTCGGGATTTCGTTGAACGGTTAGTTGTCCCTTGCTGTGAGGAGGGCAGCAAGTAGGTTGGCTGATGCAGAGCGGACGTGCTGGGGTGTAGGATTTGACCATGTCCTGGATGTAAGCTGGGCCTGATCTGTTCGTCGCCATGTATGCAAGTACTAGGGCCCTATTTTAACGATCTAAGCACACGGCGTGAAGCGCATGGCGCAGGTGCGTTCAGGGCGTGTCCAAATCCACTTTTGCTAGTTTGACGGCGCATTGTTTAAAAGAGTTGTACTTAGTGTCTTCATTAATTCATAGGTGTGTTTTGGTCGTAACATGCAATAAACCAATCAGAGTGTCATCTCTCATTTCCTTTTAAAAGCCAGGCGCGTTTGTACCTTGGCACATTGCTGTTATGATGACGGATTTGCACTGTAATATTTGTATTTGTAATCTTTTGCATGTTTGTGTGCTGCTGTAACATGGATGCAACGTTATTACCGTCTTTATTCCCAAACTGCCGGCTATCGGCTAGTAGCTAGAGGTAGCTAGTAGCACGACCATAATAATTACATCTCCTTGGTTTTCTTAATACTTCCAGAGGATTATTTTGATAAGCATTTAAACAGGGTGCTGCACGTGACGACGTATTACTCTTTTGCACATGCGGGTCACTTTAAGGCTGTGTCCAGTTCATACTTGAGTCTGATGGGTGCCACATTTAATAAAAATAATGTGAACAGTCAGTAAAAAAAATCAAATCTGGCAATAAGAGCATTAAGGCCTGCAGTCTGAACGTGACCTTAGTAGCTGCTCTGGAGATGTTGATCGTATCACATGATCTTCCTCAGCAGATGGACTGGCCCAGTTTTCATAGATTTGTTGTATTGACTATTGCCTTTTCATAGCTCCTTGTATTGAAGGACATGCTAAAAAAATGTGATTTTTAAATTGTTTCTTATAATATAGTCGTATATGGCTTTTCTTGGCAGATGCTTAATGTACTGGCTAATTTGTACTTTTGTGTGGGTTTGTGTGTGCTGCCTGTTACTGTGCATACCAGCATATATTCAATTTGAAAATGTTGGCTTTGGTTCAAAGACACTGCTACATCGCCGAGAATGATAAAACATGATGGACCCTGTGTCCTAAACACAAATGGTTTTGGAAAATGAAATGCCTTTTTCATAAACAACATTGCTTGAGATTGAATCAGCCACCAGTCTGTGGAGAAAAGGGTAGTGGTGAGAGGCAGGGGGTGATGTGGAAAGAAAATATAAGAGAGGGGGGAGAGACAGCATGAGGAGCCAGTGAGCGCAAAATAGAGAAGAAAAAAAATATGATAAAGCCGGAGAGAGTGGCACATGCTCTATCAATATGCCCGTGGGAAAGGGAATAAAAAATGACAGTGGTTAGAGAGTGGAAATGAACACACACAGATCCACTAGAACGACCAGCAGTAAAAATAAAATAAGATTAAGATGAATGGTTGAAAGGAAAACGAGAATTCAAGGGGGTTGGTGTATAGGAGAGAGAAAGTGATGAAAGCGTTGTGGTTGCCAAGAAAAAGTGAAATGGGTTGTGAGAAAGACTGTGTCTCTGGGGACTGACTTGGGAAGTGTGGTCTAATCAGAAGATGCAGATGCTCTTGGATATACAACACCGGCTGTTCCTTTGGTAGTAGAAAAACGCTGTAATCCTCCGTCTTTTTTTCTCCTGTCATTTTGAAGTGGAATTGTGCAAGCTCACCCGTATCTTAAAGGTCCAATGTGTAGGAATTTCTCCCATCTAGCGTTGAGATCATATATCGCAATCAACTCTCTCACACCACGCAGTTCAAAGTACGTATTACAGCTACGGTAGCCTTCACGCTTCAAAAAGCCGGTCTCTTGCTCTTATCCTTTTTCTGGGCGAAGAAGAAGACTCCTGTTCCTGAAATTTGGATTTTGAATACGTGTGGTCCTCCACGTTTCCTTCTTCAAAGTTGCCGTGGCCGGGAAGCTACGATACCCATTAGAAGCTTTAGCAGCACCTGTGAGTTTATCATGTGACAGCAAAAACGCGAAAGGCGGAGCAGTATGTCCTGTATGTCCCTTATCTGCTAACGTATTTCAAGATGGCGCATGAATATGGAGCGTCTAACCCAGTTCATGCAAACGCAAATGTAAAATTTCAAGCCAATAAGAATACTTGGAATTGATGGTGGAGGTAAATATTCATGAAAAAGTTAATCGACAACATTCCTGGGTGGGAGAAAAAAACGTGCTCTGGCATTTCTTTAAACTAATCACAATTGTCTTGGGCGGCGCTAAGTGCTGCACGCAATAACGGTGCCGCTGCAAAATAGCCTCGGGAAGGAACTTGTTTTGGTGGAACGTGTACGTTCAAAAGTTGTTTTAGTCGTGCAACAGAAAACTCAGATTGGACAGATAGTCTAGCTAGCTGTCTGGATTTACCCTGCAGAGATCTGAGGAGCAGTTAACCATAGTCCTCAGAAATCCACCAGAGTTTAGAATGCCAACATTAAGAAAGCAGAAGATGAGGGACATCCTGCCGAAAATGAGGGACATCTTACTTTCTAACTAAAACTGAACTAAAGAAGACAAGAGTGCTCTAGTTTCTTCTTTTGGTGAAGAACAGAGAGAATAAGCCTTTTCTATTCTAGCTGTGGAGGCCCGGCTCATCCTCTAACAGCTCTGATTGTTGGTTTCTCCTTTTTCCTCTGGCAGTCCATCTGGCTCTTCGCTTGGGCAAAGTGTTGGAGATATTGTCTGTCTCCACTTTCTGCATGATTTAAGGTCAGACTGATTGGTTTAAGGTTCTGAGGTGTGTCTACAGCCGGTCCAAGTGCCCAATGACTCCAGTAGCCTGACTCTGTTGATGTTAGTGGTGTGCAAAATCCCCGATTTGAATTCCAATCGAGATTCAAGCTCTACCGATTCAAAATCGATTAATAGAATTCCAAAAATCGATTCATATTTTTTTCTCCTCGTTTTGACACTATTGTCCTGAAATGACATTACCTCGCCATTACCATATATGGCGCTGAGTCAAATTCACACTGACGCCTGGGCACTCTTGTCATAATCTGAAGAAGGAGTGCAGCGGAGGTAGTTTAGTCGGCGCAAATAATGGCAAACCTCACAGAAATAATTATTCAACCTACTCCATCCCATGGATGTATTAAGAGAACGCTCCATCCTCATTGAAGGCGAGAGTTGGGACACGTTTCGGCTTTTATAACCTCGAGGGGAAGACAGAACTTGTTAAGTATTTCGGAAACACCACAAACTTGAGAACTCACATGGTACGGCATTACCCAGAGATTAACATTAAAGACGTAGACGAACAACAACCTAAAGTACCTCCTCCTAACATGCCAGTCAACAAACAGTCTCTTTCAATGCTCTAAACTCCCACCGTTGCGTCAGAGAGAGTGTTCTCAACTGCCGGAGACATCGTAACTGCACAGCGCAGCATACTTACTCCAAAACACATAGATCAGCTTCTGTTTCTGCAAAAGAATGTACAGATTCCAGCCAGTGGTTGACTATCATGAACTGGTTACACACACACACACACCTAAATGTGTATCCATTATGTGATTCTGACACATCACAAAAGCTCTGTTGAATGGACTGTAGTGGCCACAGTTCTAAAAAGAAAGGGCCTAATTTTAGGAAGTGCAATGTTCCCAGTCGAGTTCACATTTCAACAGTCAACCTGGTAGCTGAAGTACTGCTTAAAACACATTTAGCAGTATTTTTTGTTTGATCTGAGTACAGCACTTTAAAGCTAAATGTAAAAGCTATTTTTATTTAACAGTTTTATACTTGAATTAAATGTATTTGAAAGCTGGCCAAAGCTTGGCACTTTTGCAGTTTTTAGTTGCAAAAGTTTTTATTTTTGTATGAAGACATAAAGTAATATCAAACTACATTTAATTAGTTGTGTTTCTTTTCTTTTAAATGGTATGTCTACTGCAATCACATGGGAAAAGTAACTACATTTACATACTGGGAATCATTTTTTTAAATCGAGAATCGTTTTTGAATCGAAAATCGATATTGAATTGAATCGTGAGCCTAAAAATCTGAATCAAATCGTGACATTTTCTGAATCGTACACCCCTAGTTGATGTACTTCAGTTTTATTCTCACTCTGAGTTTCTGTCAACAAGTCGTCTTGCAAAATAGTAAAAGACAAAATAGTATAAGTGTACGAACCATTTGAGTGTTGCAAAAATGACTGAAATGAGCATTTTCCGATCTGCCATCTCCATAGTTAAGGTCTTTATACAACTAAACCTACTTGGTTAAGATAATGATTGAGAATGATTGCATGGGTAAAAGTAACTTAGTCTTGCATTGCCAGCCCTTCCTCCACGGCGCTGCGGAGGAAGGTCTGGTGAGTCCACACAGCATTCTGGGATGGGAGAAAAACGTGCTCTGGTTTATTGGCATTTCTTTAAACCAATCACAATCATCTCGGAGCAACGGCGCTCCTGCACAATAGCCTCGGGAAGAAACTTGTTTTGGTGGAACATTTGCACGTTCAAAAGTTGTTGGACAGATAGTCTAGCTAGCTGTCTGGATTTACCCTGCAGCGATCTGAGGAGCTGTTAACCATAGTCCTCACAAATCCACCTGGAGTTTAGAACGCCAACACAAAGGAAGCGGAAGGTGACGGATATCCGGCCTAAATAAGTGAAATCCAGCGGGATTTTCGCCGACAATGGAGCAACCCCGGAAGTGAAACACCGTGGATATAGACTAAAAGTAACTTAACACTGACTGTTGATAGGAAAGGGAGACAGGAGGTGAATGGCTGTCTCTTGTTTTTTATTTATTTAAACATTTTTTGCAACCAATAGGAACAGATTCAAATAAATTCATAGCTATGGAAGATCTGATATACCTGGACCTATACAGGTACTGTACAGGTAAATCACTGACCCTTGCACGCCTCTAAACCATAATGTTGTTATATTCTTGGGGTCCGTCCAAGCACAAACTAAAGGGGATGTAACAGTTGAGAGCTTCTAGCGTTTAAGAACTCTTTCATGGGTGTTGTCTGTTGTTGTAAAATGAAGTTTAAATAAAAAATAATTGGAAAGAGTTCAGTAAAGGATGTACTTCAATAGTAAACTTTTAGCTTAACAAGAAGACCGGTCAAATGAGCCCCTCAGTAACAATCTAAGCCATATGAGATATGCCATAAGTTATTAACAGATCATTAGCTCTTTTAGAGATCCTTTTACTGATCTAATGTTGTAAAATGACTATCGGGAGACCAGCGACCTTAAAATGAATATTCCACTTGCTGGACGATTGATGATGCATGCAGTTTGAATTGTAGAGAGAAGAGAGAAAAAAAATCATCTTCCTGTAGAAATGAGGGTGAAAATAGTGAAAATATAACTATGAGCAGTGACTTCAGGTGCTCTATGAAGGTTAAAACCACATGCATTTCAGTTCATCGAGCACTTAATGACAACATGACAGTTTGCACATTTAAGAGAGTTTGTGTAATTATGAGCTTAATGATCTGAGCTGTTAATTAAATTTCATATTCTCACTAAATCATTGCTTCTCCCTCCGCCATCTCTCCTCCCTCGTTGGGTCTCTTTCCTCTGTCTTTAACACTTTACAGCCCTCCTTCCTTATTCTTTTTCCTCTCTCTGGAGTAGACACGTCATGGATCTCAAGGATCTGTGTTCCTGATTGGCCAGGGAGAAAACTTACTGCTTAAAATGGCAGTAGTTTTGACCAAATTGGAATGTGGTAAAGCAAACTGTTTTAATTCCCAACTTGACCAAGCGTTGGGCTTGGTCAGTGGCTCTCACCGTCAGATACCGACGCAAAAATCGCCCTTTGGCGTCTGTAGGCAACGCCAAAGGGCCAACAACGGTAACGAGTAGTATTAAAAACCGAAAATCTGTGTAAGGAGGTTGGTTGGGTTGGCGGACGGGTCGACCAACACAGGACTATCACCCAGGAGACCAGGGTTCCTGTCCCATTCTTATCCCTGTGTCAGTGAAACATACATTTTGTAACCACATCTTTTGCCGTTCTTGTGCCGCATGTCAGTAAAACGTACGTCCCAACCCACAGCGTCAAAAAGTGACGGCAAGGATCCCAACCAAGCACGTCTAAATATTACCAAAGGGCTAGGCGCTAAAGGAGACTTTTTGCGTCAATAACAAACGCCAAAGGCACCCGTCGCTTTTTGACGCACTGGGAGTGAGAATGTGTTGGGCAAAGTGGAGCTTCTTGGCTGTGTGTGTGTCTGTCTTTGCACGTGCAGACAGAGGAGGACTGGCTGCTGGACCTTCTGCCAGTGGCTCTGTGTTTACTTTTATAAAAGATGTTGGACAGTAACAAGGCCATAATCATCTCAGAAAGGCCTTTGTCGATGAGCTAAATAAATATCTTGTTTAACAGCAGACCAGGTGCCCTTTACCTCAGCAAACACGGTCTCTTCTGCCCTGCCGAGATCATTGTAGAGTGTTCATTAGTTAGTTAGTTGTTAGTTGATCTCAGCAGTGTACTCTGTTTGTGTGTGTGTGTGTGCATTTTTGCATGATGGATTAGCCTATTGATTTCTTTTCATTTCACTTTGTTTACGTGTACACTGATATCCTGTCACTGCTTTTGGTATACTGAAGTGGTCTCCAAACTGCTGCACGTACGCAAATCCTGTTAAGCGTAACCCAGAGCCGCCAAACAGGAATAAATACCTGATCGCACGAGAGCAGCTTTACATGCGACCCTGTCATTAGTGTGGTTTATTGTGCTCCTAATTATATGCAAATTTCTATTATTGTCAAATGTAAAAAGTAAATATTACCTGTAAAGCTGCCTCTAACAACGCTTTTTATAGTCAATTAGTTTGTCAATATTCGTTTTATTCATATTGTCATTTGACAAAAACATCCTCAGGTAGGTCCGCTAGCTTTTAAAAAAAAAAAAAAAAAAAAAAAAAAAAAAAGACAGCCTTCCCCTGTGGATGGTGTTGGCCAAAGCCCAGAATGAACAGTCAAGTTTCCAAATGTGTAAATTGTACAAAATAATGACAAATGAGTCATTACTTGAGTCAAGTAATACTACTTTATGAGATCCAGAATAAAAGTGCTAGACGCTTACATCGCAAAATACGGTCCGGTTGATCCTTAGCAACAGCTGGTAGAATGAGACACACACACACACACACACACACACACACACACACACGCCTAAATACCTAAAAACGTCATGTTTCTCTCATTCATGAATATAGTTCACCTCCTTTTGTTGGTTGTAAAAAATGCAGAATATTGGGAGTGTTCTGAAACCATTCATGGTGGACCACAGCTGGGGAGTTGTGTAAACATAATGCACTTCAGGTTGTATTTATTTTTAATGCTTTACAATTTTATAGAAAAAATAAAGGACTTAATGTGCAGAGGACTTCAATCTGATTGAGGCTGCAGCTGAAATGACAAATGGACAAATTGAATAGCATTTTAGGTACATATTCAGGAGGCTCATCTAGCAGAGACATTAAGGGTTATCCTAAATGACCTAAACTGTGTTGTGAGCTGTTATCTGTGCTAATTTAATAACTCTTGTGTTGACTTTGGGTCACATTGGGCCGTTTTAAATTTTTGTTTTATATCAGAAAATATGGGACGTAGAAATAAGCGCTGAAAATGTGTAGAAGAAAAAGCAAAAACGTTGGAAAAAGAAAAAACAAACGTCAAAAAGGCGTCAAAAACGTCGGAAAAAAAGTGTTTTTTCTAGGTTGAAGGGAAGACAACACAAGGGTTTTAAAAAATAAATAAATAAATAAAAATAAAAAAGCGCATCGGGTGTAGAGGTGCTGCTTTTGGGGGAAAAGTCAGACTGAATATTTGCCAGTTATATAAAATAAATGCCTGTGCGATTCCCTCAAGTGCAGCCATTTATGTAGTACAAGTGTTTTAATGACATGCATTCACATCCTCATATAATACAGACAGATGCAGCCATGATATTAGAAATCATATCGCTGTTGTATCTTGGAATGGAAGCTGAAAGCAGTAAGGAGAGTG
Source organism: Zingel zingel (assembly GCA_023566125.1). NCBI lineage: Eukaryota > Metazoa > Chordata > Actinopteri > Perciformes > Percidae > Zingel > Zingel zingel. The sequence continues at coordinate 35,749,363 of CM042322.1, read as the reverse complement.
TGAGCTGTGGTTGATGTGGATTCAATGATGGGGCCATATCAAACAGGAATTGACAGACTTATTAGAGTTTAGTGCTTTCTGTCGTATTATGCTGCATACACAGAGCCAGCCAAACCCCGCATAAAATGTGTTCAATTGCAGCTGTTATCATCTCCGTGGAGGTCAATCATGCAATCCATCAGGCACACCACAGTCAACATTACAGCAGATTACAACACGCCCAATAAGCCACTCATAAATCTCACGTAAACACGTAAACATTCATGCACTTTGAGACTTGAGAATAGTGCTCCAAGTGCTTCAGCTTTCTCTATATCGCCTCATGAAAATAGATTCTATGAACTGGAGTGTGAATGTGTGTGCGTGCGTGCATTTTCTGTGTTGAAGGTATCAACAGGCTGTTGAGTAAAGTGGTTGAAATAATATGCGGTCTGTTTCCAGCATATTCTTTTTCGTAGCAAGAAAGTAATGACCCTTTGTTCCCTGTAGATAATGGAGGTAAGTGCTGTGCAAAGTAAATCATAATTATTACAGTCCACTAGTCTAAAGAGAACAAGAAGTCCTCATCAGTATCGGGGTTTCCGCAGGGTCTTAAAAAGTCTAAAAGTTTTAACAGGTCTTAATGTTCCTAGGTCTATGTAACGCTACCTCTAATACTCATTGAAATGTTCCCGCAGCGCTTTATTATGATCCGCTTTATTTTTTTATTTTTTTTTTTTTTTTTTTAAATGTTGGTGTTGTAGTTCTTTCTGTCGCTAGTCCAAATATAATTTGCTGTATTAGGACTACAAAGGAGACCAACAGGCAACTTATATTGCAGCAAATCTAGACCCCAGTCCTAAAATGCCAATGAGGTGAATTGTTTCAGACAATGTTTGCGGACTCTGACATCTGACTGTTTTTTTGTTTTATTATTTTTTTGGCCTTTTCTGCCTTTCATTTTTGACAGGACAGCTAGGTGAGAAAGGGGAGAGAGAGAGAGAGAGGGAGGGGGGGGAGGATTCGAACCCTGGACCTCTGCGTCGAGGCATAAACCTCTCAGTGTGCCTGCTCTACCCACTGAGACAACCCGGCCACATCTGACTTCGTTTTTGATGTGATAATAGGTCTTAAATTTCATTCATAATGGTCTTAAAAAAGTCTTTTAATTTGACTTGGTGAAAGATGTAGAAACCCTGAGTATACAAACTGTAATTGCATGCAGAAATGAAAATCATTATCATTTCTGCTGTATTGGCTTTTCTTGTGTTAGCTTGTTTGTGTTGTTGCTGTTTAATGTATGCATTTTTAATGGGCACTGTGCACTTTTCTTGTAGAAAATGCGTAATAATTATTATTATTAGTAATCATCATCATACTTGTGTGTGTGTGTGTGTGTGTGTGTGTGTGAGATTGTGAGGTATTGTAAAGTGATGTCAAGTGCTGTATTGGGCTTCACTATATGATCTATGCAATACTCCAAATAAAATTATAGCAAATGTATAGTGTTACCACGTAATAGGGTTAGAACTAGCAATGTTTTTCTTTTTGAAAAAGCGATTGATTTTCTGACAAACTGATAAATTGTTTAGTAATTGTTTTAATAGTTTTAACGCAGCTACTCCTAATTTTACAAAGTAGGCCCGGGAGCTGCTGGGACATGGGGAATTATTATGGATCCCTCATTGAACCCTTGGCAGACCTCACACTTTATGTCCAAAAGTCAACACACACACACACACACACACACACACACACACACACACACACACACACACACACACACACAAACACACAAACACACAAACACACAAACACAAACACAGACACAGACACACACACAGACACACACACAGACACACACACAGACACACACACACACACACACACACACACAGAGACACACACACACACACACACACACACACACACACACACACACACACAGAGACACACAGAGACACACACACACACACACACAGACAGCCAGGACTGTTGTCCAACAGTCTGCAGTTTGTAACCCAGGGTTGAGGAGCTGAGTGGGCGCCTTTACTTGATTTTATTGGACAGCGATGCCGAGGCCCTGACTTCTGCGCGCTGTCATCTCTTATTGTACTGCGATTATTCATACACAGCCACTTGTCGACAAGCAAGCAGACGACACTTTTCAAATGTTCTGCTTTTTTATCTTACTCTGCAGCCTGATAACCAGTCAATGGCACAACAATCAGTTACTGTTGATGTTGAAAGCTGGAAATCTGAACTATTGTGACTATAATTTAAATACATGCTAAAGAAAGACTTTTCCTATATTCATTCAAATACATTTTAAATGTAAGCACAGATGTCCTTAAGGGACATAAACAATCCTCATACACTATCTAGAGCTGAAATGATTACTTGATTATTATCTTTTTCAAGCAAGAATGCGTAATATAAGATAACATATGCCTTCCAGCTTCTCGGTTATGAATAATTTGAGTTTGATTTTGTCAGCCTTAGCTATTTGATTACATGCATTAGGCTTTTGTAATTTTACCTGAGCTACACTTCTTTTGCTTGCTGTGAACTGCTGAGTGCTTCTTCTTTTTTACTTTTCATTTAAGATCTCAGCAGTGTTGGTAAACGGAAAATATTAAAGGTGAACATCTTGTAGTTTGCGTAACACAAAAGCATACTTCATTAAGTTTTTTCTCTTCCTCTCATTGTTAATTGTTCACAGTCTCCACATTTGAAGAACTGTGTTATTTTGGCTGTTTTTGAGTACTTTTGATTTTGCCTTTATATACGACATAAAAAAAAATAAAAAGTTCACAAAAAGTTTGTCTCACCTCTCGTTGTCAACAACAAAAGCCGGGTCGTCAATCTCATCACCACCGCTTTCTGATTCCGACGATGAACTGTAAAAAGCGCCCTTGTCGTCCAGTCGAAAGAACAAGTCGAGGGCTTGTTCAACCAAAGCGTTCGCCTCATTTTTTCCCCCACAAAAACTCTTAATCTACTCCTAAACTACTCAAAATATACTCAGAATGTACTCAAACTCTTCCAGAAACTAGCAATAGAATCTCCCGCTCTAATATGTCTCTCTTTGTCTACTCCGTCACTCTCCCGCCTTTCACTTTCGCTTCTTTGCTCAGTTGGCTCCTCCTCCTTCCCCTCCCGTCCCCTCCCTAAAATATGCAGCCTGAAGAGCAGAGTCAGCAGATTCAGACATTTTTCTCCGTTTCGTTTTATGACAAAAAAAAACGACAACGGTATTAGAATAAATGCAACGCCCATCCCATCTTTCATTCTTTTACGAACGCGTCAATATGATTTTTATATAAAATGTATATGATCCTATCTCTGTTTTTACTTGGTCTATCAACATAAAACAAAAACTAGAATGAAGTTTCAAGCCAGCACTTTCGACAGAAGTGGACGGCAGCGCTCAACGTGACTTTCGTTTTTATGCTTCCACGTCTTAAACCGGTCATGTGATTTGATCACGCCAGCGTGATCGGCGACCCTGAAATGCAACTCAATTAGAGAAAACCGAGTCAATATGAAGTATGTCCAAGTGACACCACAGAGAACACAACAAAGGACGGTCTAGTGACAGAGTGACAGACTAACCCCTACAATAGCAGGAACATTGACAAATTGATTAGTCTATAGCCACGACGTTCCACTGGAAAATATCGCCGGATTTCACTCTTTTCGTAAAGAGTAAAGGTAAATCCAGACAGCTAGCTAGAATATCTGTCCAATCTGAGTTTTCTGTTGCACGACTAAAACTACTTTTGGACGTACACATGTTCCACCAAAACAAGTTCCTTCCTGAGGCTATTTTGCAGCGGCACCGTTGCTCCGTCCGGTGCTTCGCGCCGCCCAAGACGATTGTGATTGGTTTAAAGAAATGCCGAGCACGTTTTTCTCCTATCCCAGAATGTTGTGTGGACTAGCCAGAAAGGAGGTCTGGCAATGCGAGACCAATTGATTGACAGCAGGTGGGTGAGAAAACATGACAGATAACATAAAAAAAAGCACCTGCATTCAGATTTGATTTAGAAGTGATTCACTGCAGACACAGAAAGTGATAACCACTATCGGTCGTGTTCTTTGTAGCAGCAGTGTACGACATTGCAGATGTGTAACCAGTGCTGCCAGAAACTTAGAATTTTCTTGAATAGAACTATCTTAAACAGAAAACCTTTGGTGGCATCGGTCAACTAAAAGTTGTTTTTAGTGTTGTTGGAGGATTTGAAGTCAACTTGTCAGCTTGTCTGAACAGAGAACTGTCATTACTGCCGTTGCCGGTTTCTTGGCGTCTTGTCAAGTCTTGATTTCTCCTCCCTTCCTTGCACCGAGCAGATTTCCCATGAGCATCAATACCTGAGACCAGAATTTAATCTGAACGAAGTGAACCTTGCAGCATCTCAGCGTGGAAGGCTTTATGACTCATTTTCATTCCAGTTGCTTTTCTGCATACAATTGCAGACTAGTGAAGCATTAATGACCACATTTCAGAACCATAATAAAGGTATCACCCAGCAGGAAACACCAACTTGCGCTGATACACAGAAATAGACATACAGACGGTACTTGGATCTTATGTCTCTCCAGGCTACTGTGGCAGGTGGTTCTATACAACTCACTTACATCCCACTCATCCAGAATACACTCAGCATGCAGAGGATTGTGGGGGAGGTACCGAGTCAACTAGCTGTACGTTTTGTTTGCATATATCCTCGCTCTTATATACACAGGATTCCTACAATGAAATCAAAGCCACTTTTTCCACCTACTATGTATTTGATATGCAAACGCTGTGTTTCCATATTGACTGTGATTGCCTGCTGCACTGCTGCTGTTGTTGCCAGTGCTCACAGCTCCATTAGAGGCAGTGGAGACGGTGGAAGCCGTCTCAGTCTGATCTGCGGTGTGTAAATTGACTGTGACAGAGGTCTGCCGACCATGCTGTGATCATTCGGCAGGGCCACTTGTCATTTTCTGTGACAAATCTACTCACGGTTAGTGCAATAAGTTGAATCGGAGTGGATGAGGAATGCCTGCTCTTGTAGGTTTCTTAGGTGGGAACGTGTGAAAATAGCTTAACTCAATATTTCAGTGTTTAAATGTTTATATACCTTTTTTTATTTTTTATTTAAAGGTCCCATAGCATGAACATTTCACTTTATGAGGTTTTTTAACATTAATATAAGTTTCCCCAGCCTGCCTATGGTCCCCCAGTGGCTAGAAATGGTGATGGGTGTAAACCGAGCCCTGGGTATCCTGCTCTGTGTTTGAGAAAATGAAAGCTCAGATGGGCCGATCTGGAATCTTCTCCTTATGACGTCATAAGGAGGAAGGTTACCTCCCCTTTCTCTGCTTTGCCCGGCCATGAGAAAGAGAGAGACATCATGGCTTGCAAACAAGCAAAATGGCAGTTGGTCAAGGCCACACCCCCACCCTCCACCTTGCCCCCCCTCTCTCCTCCTCAATAGCATTTAAAGCTACAGACCCAGAAATGGCACATACTAAGGAAAGCTTATTGTGGGACTGGCTCTAGTGGCTGTAATTCTGCACCAAGGCTGAATTTCAGGAAAGAGACTTCAGATACAGTATTAGGGGACCACTAAGGTCTATATAAAAGAGACTTCAGATACAGTATTAGGGGACCACTAAGGCCTATATAAAAGAGACTTCAGATACAGTATTAGGGGACCACTAAGGCCTATATAAAAGAGACTTCAGATACAGTATTAGGGGACCACTAAGGTCTATATAAAAGAGACTTCAGATACAGTATTAGGGGACCACTAAGGCCTATATAAAAGCATCCAAAAAGCAGCATGTCATGGGACCTTTAAACAAAAGTGAGTTTATAGATGTCTCTGTGAGGTTGCACACAGTGGGAACTGATCACAGGGATGTACAGGCATACATACATACATACATACATACATACATACATACATACATACATACATACAGTGCCTTGCGAAAGTATTCGGCCCCCTTGAACTTTTTGACCTTTTGCCACATTTCAGGCTTCAAACATAAAGATATAAAACTGTAATTTTTGTGAAGAATCAACAACAAGTGGGACACAATCATGAAGTGGAACGAAATTTATTGGATATTTCAAACTGTTTTAACAGATAAAAAACTGAAAAATTGGGCGTGCAAAATTATTCAGCCCCCTTAAGTTAATACTTTGTAGCGCCACCTTTTGCTGCGATTACAGCTGTAAGTCGCTTGGGGTATGTCTCTATCAGTTTTGCACATCGAGAGACTGAAATCTTTGCCCATTCCTCCTCGCAAAACAGCTGGAGCTCAGTGAGGTTGGATGGAGAGTGTTTGTGAACAGCAGTTTTCAGTTCTTTCCACAGATTCTCGATTGGATTCAGGTCTGGACTTTGACTTGGCCATTCTAACACCTGGATATGTTTATTTGTGAACCATTCCATTGTAGATTTTGCTTTATGTTTTGGATCATTGTCTTGTTGGAAGATAAATCTCCGTCCCAGTCTCAGGTCTTTTGCAGACTCCATCAGGTTTTCTTCCAGAATGGTCCTGTATTTGGCTCCATCCATCTTCCCATCAATTTGAACCATCTTCCCTGTCCCTGCTGAAGAAAAGCAGGCCCAAACCATGATGCTGCCACCACCATGTTTGACAGTGGGGATGGTGTGTTCAGGGTGATGAGCTGTGTTGCTTTTACGCCAAACATAACGTTTTGCATTGTTGCCAAAAAGTTCGATTTTGGTTTCATCTGACCAGAGCACCTTCTTCCACATGTTTGGTGTGTCTCCCAGGTGGCTTGTGGCAAACTTTAAACGACACTTTTTATGGATATCTTTAAGAAATGGCTTTCTTCTTGCCACTCTTCCATAAAGGCCAGATTTGTGCAGTATACGACTGATTGTTGTCCTATGGACAGAGTCTCCCACCTCAGCTGTAGATCTCTGCAGTTCATCCAGAGTGATCATGGGCCTCTTGGCTGCATCTCTGATCAGTCTTCTCCTTGTATGAGCTGGAAGTTTAGAGGGACGGCGGGTCTTCGTAGATTTGCAGTGGTCTGATACTCCTTCCATTTCAATATTATCGCTTGCACAGTGCTCCTTGGGATGTTTAAAGCTTGGGAAATCTTTTTGTATCCAAATCCGGCTTTAAACTTCTCCACAACAGTATCTGGGACCTGCCTGGTGTGTTCCTTGTTCTTCATGATGCTCTCTGCTCTTTAAACGGACCTCTGAGACGATCACAGAGCAGGTGCATTTATACGGAGACTTGATTACACACAGGCGGATTCTATTTTTCATCATTAGTCATTTAGGTCAACATTGGATCATTCAGAGATCCTCACTGAACTTCTGGAGAGAGTTTGCTGCACTGAAAGTAAAGGGGCTGAATAATTTTGCACGCCCAATTTTTCAGTTTTTTATCTGTTTAAAAAGTTTGAAATATCCAATAAATTTCGTTTCACTTCATGATTGTGTCCCACTTGTTGTTGATTCTTCACAAAAAATTACAGTTTTATATCTTTATGTTTGAAGCCTGAAATGTGGCAAAAGGTCGAAAAGTTCAAGGGGGCCGAATACTTTCGCAAGGCACTGTACATACATACATAACAGTGAAGGACATGATTTAAAAAAAATCATTTTCAATTTTTCTAATTATGTCATTGTATCCATGGGTGATCTTGAAGGTCTTTCGTGTTTACATGTTTTTCATTTTAAGCTACAGAAACTCTGTATTTCTGACTCACTCACTGCTCACTTTCTGATGGGAACAGAAAGAAAACCTCACATTGTCCCTGGTCATCTGTTGGTGTAACAATCCCCTTTAACACAGAGAATATCGTGGCTTTAACCACATGTTAACATGGATGTCGCAAATTCTTTGTTCAACACAAAGAGCTGTGTTTCAAACAGTGAACAAAATATGTAAATGGACATTTCTTTTCCTCATAGTCTGACTCCTCAAACAATGACTGACCCATCTTCAAATATTTGAGAGGCTGTTACCATGTCACACTGTCTACCTTTTCCCCAAATATAAATACATCTGTCTGTCTGTCTTCTCTCTGCAGTATGAGTTCAAGGTGAAAAACATCAAGAAGAAAAAGGTCAACATCGTGGTGTCTGTAGACGGCGTGAAAGTCGCCTTGAGGAAAAAGAAAAAAGTGAGTGACCCTTTTATTGTTGTTAAATATAACCTCTCTCCTATTAAAGGTTTTCTTGTGGGCTGCCATAGTCTCCGAGCAGTTGTGTGTTTGTTGCCTTGCTTAAGGGCACATCTCCAATCTACCAGTCCACACTCCATTCCTGGTCCGCCCTGGACTTAGACCTGCTGGTCTGTAGTCCCTACCGGTGTTTCCCTAGGTTTTGTAGAAGTACATTTTAAATGTCCGCGGCGCAGACTCCAACGCTTGCTGTAACTTCGCGATTGCTCTTCTTTTTTGTTCAAAATACAACAAGATTATCGTGAAAGAGTGAACACAGAAGTTGAGGGAGTCAGATGAGAAAAAGAGCTTTAATGTGCACAAAAGTAAATCGACACACAGGAAAGCCCGAGCAAGGTCCAGACATATCTTGCTAAAGGGTCCTTTGTCTAACATTGCCTTATATCGTTTTACAAGGAAGACCCTCCTCCTGTGGGACGCTCCAATGATCACCCTCAGAACATGCGTGTAAATCTTCAATTGGCTCTTTTGGTATTTTCCACTAGATTAAGTCATTTAGCTGATCTTGCGTTTCGAGCGCCAACACTTAAGGCGTTTGGGCTTGGTGCCCGCCATAGCTTTTTTGTGGCTACAGCGGCGGCCATCCTACTGCAGCTGTAACAGTGGTAAGCCATCTGTAGCTGTTTGCAGCTGCACAGCGACAACTGAAGGTGATCCAAGGAGGGAGAAGGTCTCTTCCTTATACAAACTAAAATACATATCATCTTTTATCTAGTATCATACTTGTCGTACATTGTATATTTCCCATAACTCAATTAAAACAGATTTTATCACATTTTAAGACTTAAGTGCAAATACTTGGTGGGGGGTTTAGGGGTCTTCCCTTTTAAGAAAATGTTACAGCCTTGCAACTTGTGCAGTTATTTTACTCGACTGTGTTGCACGTGTAGACCTTAACAATATTCTGTTTCAATCACACTATGGGTTTTTCTTTGTGCTAAAATGGGCAGCAGTCCAGATCTATTTCCTGCATCCTGTATGTGGCAGGAGGTGGGGATCGATCCTCGTCTTGATTAGACGTCAGGCGGAGGTGAGAATGGAGACATTTTTGTGAGGGAGGACAAAGGGTCTGAGAGGAATCGAAAGTATGGGGGAAGATGTGGGAGGAAAGAGGCGCAGGTGCCGAAAGAGTAAAGAGACGGAATGAAAAGAGCGGAGCGAGTCAAAAGAGCGGAGCGAGTCAAAAGAGCGAAGAGAAGACCTGAAGAAACTGGAGGAAGGCAGTGCTGAGACCAGTGGGTCTGTGTTTCCAGGTGTGCTGACAGCTATAATCCACAGAGACAGACTTTGGTCGACTTCAGCTGCCGAGAACCACAGGGAGTCTGACAGGTGGATGGAAACAAAGCAAAAAAAGTCACTTAGTCATGCCGTCAGTTCTCCTCACCACACTTTAATTTTTTTCATCTCAATTCATTCAATCTGGACTGGAAACCATTCACTGTTTGACAAGGTTCCAGGCTGCTCTGCTGGACTCTTCTCTAAAATGTATATAATATATTTAATATAACAAATTGTCAACTAGGGCTGCACCTAACAATTATTTACAATGATCTGTCGATTATTTCCTTGATTAATCGATTAATTGTTTGGTCTATAAAATGTCAAAAAAAAAGGTGAAAAAAGGTAATCAGCGTTTCCCAAAGGCCAAGATGACGTCCTAAAATGTCTTGTTTTGTCCACCACTCAAAGGTATTCAGTTTCCTGTCATAGAGAAGTGAAGAAACTAGAAAATAGTCACATTTAACAAGCAGGAATCAGATTATTCTTACTCTTTTCATTAAAAAATGACTCAAACCGATTGATCGACTCTCAAAATAGTTGGCGATTAATTTAATAGTTTACCACTAATCGATGAATCTTTGCAGTATGTGCAGGGCCAGAGACTGTTATGGAATTGTTTTACCAGCCTGCATGTTGGTAGGAAGAACAAAAATGGCATACTTGGATACAAGGGATTTCTCTATTGCATGTATGTAACAAAGGGAGATGTTTTGACCTTAACTTGTAATTGCAGGCAGATGTGCATTGCAGATATACAAAAGTGTGTCATTAAAAGGAGGCTTAATTAAGGTGTCTAAATGGTCTTCTAAGGAGCCGCCTATTCATTACACAAATAAAGTGTGCACCTTCTTTTGTGTGTGGATGGTACATACATTTGAGAATATGTGGAATATTACTATAATATAATATAAAGATGGTCCATTTTTTGCTTCCCGTTAGTGATTCCTGAACTTGCGTATTGGCCGATACCGAGTACCGATCCAGTACGGTACAGTACAGTATGTTTTAACAGCTGTATACTACGATCCCTGTATGGATGTCTTATGATTTCTATCATTTTTGTTCTGTCTGGCTCAGGTTAAACTTTTTGTGAAATATGAACAAACACAAACAATGAACGCCTTAGAACTTTCTTTTACAGTCCAGTTTGACGGTCAGTCATAATGGAAGAAGAACATAAATAAACTGCTATGAAGTAGATTTTATTCAGGGCTAAATTACAAAGTACCGGGTCGGTGTATAAACTCCAGTACTTGCCGATACAGCCTTTTAGGCCGTATCGGAGGCTCATCTGATGCTGGTATCGGTATCAGGACATCTTTAATATAACATTACCCTATCTGACCGCTGCGGCTCATGGGTATTGTAGTTCAGCCATCTGTCATCTAAAGCGTAACATTTTCCGTTGAAGATAGTGTTTCCTTCCACTTTGCAAGTCTATTATCCTCATGTCTATAAAGAGCAGCTCTGTACTTTGGTCCCTTTAAAAAGGGAAAAAAAGATGAATTGATGTCGTCCAGGAAGCCATCTAGCTACTTTTCGTGTCTCAAAACAAACCAAGAGAGAGAAAAGATGTGATGGAGGTGATTTAAATGAACGTCCCTTCTGTGTTGTATTGGCTGATGAGGTAAATATTAAAGCTATCGTCGAAGGCTCAATGTCAAATTAACTGGCAGTCTGGAAAGAAAGGCCGGTGGATTAAAACATGTTTTTTCTCCGCCTGTTTTCTTGTCTCTGGCTCCCTGGCCTGAACACTGAAATGTCAAGTGTGACGGTCAGTAATCTATTTACATCTCTGAGCGCGTCGGGGGCAATGAAAGACGGGAGATGGTAGTGATTGACTTGATTCAGTCAACAAAGCTCTGTGGAGATAGAAATCAATAGGAATTATTTCTGTGCTCATGTGTTGACATTTTGATTGTGACATTAAACTGGAAATAGATTTAAACAAATGGACAGACAAAAGCAAAAATGTAAATAAATGCCTCAAAAATGGAGATGTTATAATAACAGTTTCCCCTCCTCCGGTCCTTAGGTTATACTAAGTTCAATAGTTGAATATGTGAACTTACACTTTTGTTTTTGTTTCCACAGAAGAAGGAGTGGATGTGGGATGAGAGCAAGATGATGGTGATGCAGGATCCCATTTACAGGTCAGCTGGCCACAAAGTTTATTTTGTACATAACATTTTCTTTCTAGGTAGCTCAACTGGAAATGCTACTTTATTTTGTTTTTAATTCTTATTCTAATGCCTTCAGTCCTTATGGCTCATTTGGCCTTCTCAAAACTAATTTGAATCCAAACTTTATTAAATGCACTGTGGCTACTGAGGAAATCTTTTGTCTCTTTCCCTGCAAGCGTTGACATTTTGGAGAAAGAAGGATATTGTAGCACGTTGATGATAACTTTTACTGACTTCAGGACAAAGCAGCACAGAGATGAAACGAAAAATAGATGAGTTATTACGAAATGTTGCCGCATAAACGTGGTATCTGGGAGAGTAGAGGACCATTGATAACACAGAGTACAGACCGAAAACTGTGGGTGAGTCAGAGATGTGTTTTTTTTTTTTTTTTACTATTATGAACAATGCAATAATTTCTTTTAATATTGCATTTTGAGAAAAGGCAAGAAGCTGCAATGAAGGCAATTTTGAAAAATGTATTTCAATAATGCAGCTACATCTTGGTTAGGTTTGGGTGTGGGATCTCATAGTCTTGCTTTGCGAGACCTTCCTCCACAGCACTGCTGAGGAGGGTCTGGCTAGTCCACACAGCATTCTGGGATGGGAGAAAAACGTGCTCTGGTTTATCGGCATTTCTTTAAACCAATCACAATCGTCATGGGCGGAGCTAAGCGCCGGACGGAGCAACGGACAAAATTTCAACACAAAGAAAGCGGAAGGTAACGGACATCGGTGAAAATACATTGACCTACATTGAATTTCCTGCGGCACCTGAGCAATCCCGGAAGTGGAACATCGAGGATATTGACTAGGGATCTCATGATGTGCTTGTGTCATATGACATCTTGTGTGTTATCACTTACCAACATTTTTTTTTTTTTAATTATCGTAAATGACAGATATTCTCAATATGGAGACATTTTTAACTGTATGCTGCATAAAATGGCTAACAAGAAGGTAATGTAAGACTGAAAATTGAGTCCTACAGTGTGAATATCTTCAAAAGGCTTCAAAAAGTTAACAAACTCTGGTTCAGCTCAACATCAGAATTAAGGCTTCTGTTCATGACAAGGTTTGTTCTCTTAGTGAAAACGGAATTAATGTAATCAATGGAGAGACATGGGGACAGAATTATGGATGTGTGTGTGTGCGCGTGCGCGTGTCTGTGGCGTGACATCTATACACTCTGTTGCACCTCATTGGGTATCGTCTTTTTCTCGGTACCCTTCACTCACACACACACAGACACAGACACACTCCCAGGCGGGCACAGCTCTGCGTCCAGGAGCCCAGTTGGAGCTTCAGCTTTTGGAAGTGATTGTGTCAGAAAGATGGATTTTGCTGGGCTGTTTGTGTAAGCATCCCTGAGCTTCGAAATTCTGAAAGATTTTGTTTTTGGTTGGATATGCCTTAGCTTGTCCTGCTCATCTGAGCCTTGTGCACAGTTCTTAATATTACAGTCACAATGTTAGCCCGCAGGAGGAGGCTGGGGGTGGGGGTGGGGGGGGGGGGGGGGGGGGGTGGCATCAAGCAGACTACGATGGGTAAGCCTCATCGATCAGTCACTGTCATCTGCTGAGCAGAGTCTGACAGATCTCTTCAACTTAATTACAAAATGACGGTCCAAAGAGTAGTCTCACTCATTTAATCTTTGGCCTCTGCTGTGTGAAATGGCACCTCTCTACCATTTTTACCTGAAGGGCAAAACGTTTCAAATAAGTGTCTTTTGATTGGTTATTGTGCTTAAATCGCCTCCTGGTTACGACTCTTGGTTATATTTTTGGTTTGAGCAAGACATTTTTTTACAAACGGAACAAAATGTGTAGATAACAAAAACAACCTTTTGTTCTATATCCAGGCTGCTAAACAGTCATAGAGCACAAGATAATATTTTTTCAGGTGCCTTTGGCGTTTGTTACTGACGCAAAAAGTCTTCCTAAGCGTTTAGCCTTTTGGCGTCACCTTTTGACGCGCTTGGTCCGGACTCTTGGCGTCACTTTTTGACAGGGCTGTAGTCCGGACTCGGGACGCTTTTCTATTGTCTCGGACTTGTCTTGGACACGTTGGTATTTGGACTCTGACTGGTCTTGGACTCATCAAATATTCTAGTTGGTCTCGCGTCCAGCAATATATGCTTTTTTTCTGAAGTAACTTCCTCCTTTAAAACAAAACCATTGATGAAGCGCGCTTGTTCAGAAAACAGGTATTGGTTTAATTAAAAAAATCTATCTAGAACGGGCATTGACATTGGCCGCCTGGTTCAGCCGGGCTGTGTCATGTACAGTACCTCAATTTAGGCCACAGGCACAATGTCGCAGAGCACTTTGTACTCTGGATTCTTCAGGACAACTAATAAGTTCAAGAATGTGAACATGACTGTTTTTTTTTTGTTATTTGTTACATTTTCCATCGGCAGTCCAGAATGTTCTTGTTACACCAGAATAAATAGACTCAACATCTAAAATGTGAAGTTGCACTTCAGCTTCATGTGACTTGAGTACGTATGTTTAACTGACATCCGGCACAAGAACAGTACAGTTAGGTTTAGGAAAAGATGGTGGGTGGTGGGTTACAAAATGTACATTTCAGTGACATGCGGGATAAGAACGGGACACAATCCGCCGTCTCCTGAATGAAAGTCCTGTGTTGTTTGACCCATCCACCACCCCAACCAACCTCCTTATGCATATTTTCGGTCTTTCATATTTCTTGCTACCGTTGTTGCTCTTAATACTATGTCATCTTACAGCGCCACTGTCGAGCTGCTGCTATGCCCGATGCGTTCCATACAGACGCTAAAGGGTGATCTTTGCGTCGGTATCTGACGCTAAGAGCCACTGACCAAGCCTCAGTATTTTCCGAGTTAGGAAAGAGAACGGGTTGGATACGTCCTTGCCCCATTCCAATACAAAACAGGGTCTCAATACCCACCCCTACCAGAGGCAGGTGTTATCTAAGTAGAAGTGTCCCACCCTCAGTCATACCAGATGCGAGAAGCATCCAGTCTCTTGACCTTGTTCAATTATCAGTCAGTGTATCCTCTGGTGGCCTTGACTGATTAAATTCAATTAGTAATCGGCCACCTTCTTACATGAAAACATGATTTAGCATACGTGATAGCTGTATACTTCCCACTGCTCACTTCCTACCCAGAGAGTTGGGACAGTACTGTGATAGCTATGTCCTTGGCTTCTTTCAAAGTAATGTTACACTGGAAGTTAATGTGTTATAAAATGCAAGGAGTGCAGTTTTATGTCTCAGCTTGAGCATCGTGTATTCAAATTTTATTAGTCAAACTGACGCTATGCAGTGTGCTAACTAGTTATACAGGAGAAGAGAGATTAGCCTGTAAATGGAAGAAAGATTTAGCATGTGTGCCTCATATCAATAAAGTGTAAATTAGAAGGCTTCCCTCGGCCACTGGAAATCCCCGTGTGAGAAAATATGGTGTGAATGTAACCTTTTGGTAATTGAACCGTTTCAATTAATGCGCTCCATAAGTTAAAGCGATACATATTCAATCTAGCTTTTCAAATGCACTTCAAGCTGTTTTAAATGTGGGTGTGGGTTTTTCAGAGTCACTGCGGCTGGAGGCCTATATCATTTGGGAAGATTTAGCGGAGCGCTTTGCATTTCTTCTGTGCATTCCTTTTCATCTTCAGCTGCTTTCTAGCTGGAGCAGCTGGCTCACTGCCAATGAGGCTGTCCACCACCTTGGATACAGCATTTACTTGTAAACATGTCTGAGGACACTTATGGTGATCAGTGGCGTTTCTAGGGTCTGTTGTGGCCCTAGGGAAGAATTCCTAGGGAGCCCCTCAAAACCAGAGGTCGTCACCATTATGTTATAAACGCTACAAATGCTGCTTATGGACCCTGGCTATGGCAAATGCTGCCACTATGTCCTCCAGATCTAAAGACCTCAATAGAGCACATTTCGCTATTGAAATGACAGACCCCCACTCCAGGCTGAAGTCTGGAGTGGGGGAGTGGAACTAACAAAAAACGTGAAAGAATAAACGCCATTAGTCTAACGTTAATACTTGCTAGCTAAAGTTATTTAAATGTCTCCCCCATAGTTAAGGTTGAATGACAGCATTCAGACAGTTACTGTTAACAACTTCATCTTTATTATCTGCTCTACTTACCACTGTCTTGCTTTTTTTTTCTTTTTTCCTTCTCATCCTTATTTTTTGTCTTTTCTTTTTTTTACTCCCAGAAGGATAACTCCTCTTCATTTTCCTTTGAATTTCAATTGAAAAAAATGGTATCATGCTTTGACGGGAATGGGGTCCCTTCAGACAGCCTGGTCTCACAAAATTCTGTGAAATGATCAAAAACTGTTACCAGCACATTACGTGGTGGCCACACGGAATGTGTGAAAATTCTGTTTGGCCACCACGGAAAACAATGCCAATGCAAAGTCAATGAGAAGATGACGTAGCATTAAGAGTGACTACGGTAGCGAGTAGTATGTAAGGCCAAAATTCCGCGTAAGGAGGTTGGTCGGGGTTTCAAACACAGGACTTTCACCCAGGAGACTTGGGTCACGGAACCGTAACCCCACCCACAACCTTTTCCTTAACTTAAGGGGCCGTGTTCATTTCACGGAATTCTGTGAGATCAGTTTGCTTCAGATGTCATTGCAAAAAGTCATTTGTTTGTTTAAGGGGGTTGGAGTGGAGTAAAGTTTGTCAGCCCTCGGGGGGGCCCCCTAACGGCCTTGGGCCCCCAAGCAGTTGCCTGGCTTGCCGGTTGACAAGCTCCGGCTCTGGTGGTGATATTCCACTAACATTTAATTTATTTCACAGATTCTAGCTGTGGATCTGAGGCAGACAAGAGAAGGGGGAAAAAGTCAACAAAATATCTTAACTTCACTCTGTGGGTCAAAAACTGTGTTTCTCGTAATGATAGAACAACAACACATTTGTATGCAATTATTAACATATGTGCAAGAATACACAAGAAGTGCTTCTCAGAACCATGTACACACATACATATTCATCCAGTCAAGTGTGCAAACACACTTGAATGATTTATGTTCTGTCCTATAAATAAAATCCACATGGACACAGGCAAGCGAACTGGAAGACGGTTGACAACTTTTCAGTATCAGGTACAGTCCCATGCTGCATTAAAGCTGTAAAAACATTTATACGGTCACCACTACCTGCTCCAACAATGTTGAATCATCGTCACAGAAGGCAGGTCTGTGTCTGCTGTAGCTGTATGGGATATAACCGTCCCTATCCCATCTGAATGCCATTAAGAGAACGAAGACGATACTGACAAAGAGAACTGCGGCAGCTCTCGAATGGCCATGAAGTCACCAGTGTGCTCCTCTTGCAGAAGTGACAAACACTCCATGATGAGAAGAGCTGATGACGCCCAGTATAAGTGAAGCTTGAACAAGTAGGCTTCACTAGTATTTACTGGATACAGTCTGAAGTGAGGGCCTTTGTCATGATGTTAGTCCATTGTCTGCTGTGTGCCTACACTGCTTCAACGCATATGAGTGTTTGATTCACAGCTGCTTTCAGCTGTCAGTGACGTCACACTACTGTCTAATCAAAGCATTCATATTATGTCTCTTCCAAAGAGTGGAACTGTTGTAGATTATGGTGTTGGTGTGGATCCTGTGATAATGTTTTTTTTTTTTGTTTTTTTTTTGCAAAGCCTGGTGTGGAGTGATAATCTCAGACAGGATGCAGAATGTTTCGGGCAATCCACAGTCTCAACTTGTGCCACAGCCTGTGTTATGTCAATATTAAAATAGTCCTGTGAATCACTGGTAATGTTTTGCCTTGTAACACCTTAAAATGATGCAATGTTTACCCATGTACCCATGTGACCCCGAGTCACAGGTTGCGGCTTTAGTGTTGGTGTGAGCTGTAAATAGTTCAGCCAAAGAGTCAATTTGCCTTCTCAGGTTGTTAAAATTGTAAAATAGTTTGTGGCCGGGTTGGTTCAGCGGGTAGAGCAGGCGCACAAAAACATAGAGGTTTATGCCTCGACGCAGAGGTCCAGGGTTCGAATCCAACCTGTGACGATTTCCTGCATGTCTTCCCCCTCTCTCTCCTCTTTCTCACCTAGCTGTTCTGTCCATTAAAGGCGGAAGAGCCCAAAAAGGTAAAATATTTTAAATGAAATGCTTTGTTTACAATGTAAATAGAGCGGCTGCTGCTCTTTCTTTAACGCTGCCGTCTGAGTTTGTTTTGTAAACTTTTCACAACTTGCCACCGCAGCTTGTGTAACCATGGCAACAACAGAAAGTATAGAGAAGGAAAGCATATAGTAGCTCCTTTTACTGGTTACCTGAATGATACACGTCTTCACCTGCAGAGAACGCACAGATCGGTGTCTGAAAACTACTTGATTGATCCATTGCAACGAGAAGAATCTAGTGCTCCTGCATGTTTGAGCTCTTGTAATCTGTTGTCGTCGGAGATGCTCACAGCTGTCCTTTGCCTTGAATAGGAGCCTAATGTGTCTTTATTATTAGGGCTTTGTTTGAATGGATGAGTTAATTAGGTCATTTTCAGCCACATGCAACCTGAGAGTAGACATGGTGCTGCACAATTACAGCAATCTGCTACAGCTTACTGCTAAATCAAACACTTTTGTTGTCTGAAACACTTGTGATTTTGATTATTAGTATTATTGTTTAAAGAACATTTGTTTGGCCATCATGCACATTGCACTCAACAGGTCTCTACTAATACAGTTGTAGCTGGAAAATTAGATAGAGAATCTTTGAAAAATGCGGACGGAGGAAGTGAAAACCGGCGATGCTGCAGTAGTGAAACCTGCTGAGATTATAAAGATCTGAGATGTGGATGCATGTGCGTCTGAGCCGTGTACATGTGAATCACACCTGTGTCTGGGATTTGTGGCTGTTGAAATGGGCCATAATGTCCAAAACTCAAAATAATCTCAGATTTTTTTTCAGAACTACCACAAAAGAAAACATATTACTCTTTCTGACATTGAAAATGTCCTGGAAATGATTTTTCTAAATAGCCTGACTCACACTTAGTGTGCAGCACGCTGCTGCAGATGATGGAATGCACCCTTAGGCACGGTTCTCCTTGTAGATTTTCCATTAGAGTGAGCAAAAATGATCTCTAACAATTTAAGACCAAATCTGCTATAGAGAAGTTTTCTGCTGCCATAATTTGCATCAGAAATGAGATTCAATTTATATGGGAGGAAATGTCTCCTTGGCTGCTCATACCATCTGTTTGTTATTATTAATCCATACATCTACAGAAAACACTGCATGGTCACGAGTCATCAGATACTCCAATATATAAAATGTATATGGATGTTCAGGTCTTGACATCTATTTGTTTTTCTTTCATTACACATAATGAATACTGTGCGTTAAGCAGTCATAGTGCAGTCAGGTGAAATGTTCTTTGCTGTGATGTGAAATGTTTTGCTATTTGTAAATAAACTGAACTAGCCAGTAAAACCAGTGGAGCTGCTGTCGAGGGCCCGTGAGTCAGTATGAGTGACTGGAGAGACCACATACATGTTTCATTAATTTTGCCACAATGCCATCCGATTACAACGTCCTTCAATGGAACAACAATATTCTCAGAAGCTCTCATGTCCTTGCCAAAGGGATAATGATATTCCTGTTTAGACAGGTTTTTTCCCTATTGTTATATTTCATGCAGACACTGTATAAAGGAAATGGACATAGCCTCCGGGTCTGAGAAGTGAAGCCAATCTGAAAGTGTAAAATAGACGATAAAGCTGGATATGCTTTAGGGCGTGGCTACTTTGTGATTGACCAGTCGATATAACTGCGACCTGTCAGTCATTATAGAGGCTTAGCAATGCGTACTCATGGCTCTGTGTACATTTAAATAGCTGTGAACTTGTAAAGACAAAAAAGTCCAGGGTGCTCAGGAAATTCAATCAAATGCTTGAAGGTGCTCTTTGGGGTCGGGAATTCAATTGAATGTGGAGAAAAAGAAAAAATCCAAGGCACTCTTCTTCAAAATTACAGCACTGACAGCCTTCTTCAGGGTGAAGAAGGCTGTCAGTGCTGCTACGCGTGGGTTGCTTCTCCCAATGTCTTTAAAATTTTCTATCATGAAATAGAAGAGTGCCTTGGATTTTTTTTTTTCTCTACAGCTGTGAACTCGTTTGTGGGTGTTGTCTGTGGCTTTGTCTTAGAACTTTGCCCCTTTCAAAGCCTGACGCAAGTGTCTTTGCTAGTTTAAGACCAACGCAGTTGTCAATTTCCCATCTAGCTCCTGCGTCTTTTAAATAGCAAATGCACCTGCACCCATCTGTGAGCCCATGGGCGTGCTGGTCTTACAGGGAGGTGTGTTCAGGTGCATTCTGGGAGTATTGCTATCCTGAGGCAGCGGAAAGTGATCGCGCCATTGACCAACAAAAACCTGGTCTAAAGTCAATAAGGCAGCATTTCATTGTTATTTTAACAGCACATTAGTAAAATGTGCCTAGGCTTGTGCACAGCGCGCACACACTATGCTTGTTACACACACAGGGACGCGCCACAGCACACACACATGCAGAAGATTAAAATAAAAATATTACAATGTGTATTATGATATCATGTGCTTGCGCGCTTTCACTTCACTTCACTTGCGGTCATCTGCGTTCTTAATCCCGTGCAAACCAGTCATGTCTGTAATTTGTCAAGTAAAAAGTAGATTTAAATAAGTACATTTTGTTTTAAGCCTGTTTTTTCTCTAGCCAATATTCAAATCCCAATTAACATCAAAGTTAATGTGAATTACAGATACACATTGCTACCTAGTTAGCGCTAGCTTTAGCTGATAACTTGGCTCCAAAATGTCCAACTCGAAGCTTCAAAATGTTAGGGCACAAAGCAATGGGTGACTTCTTATATACAGTCTTTGATTTCATTTTATTGTGCATTAGCCTTGTGGATTTTGTCATTTGGGGATCTGATCTAGACTAGTGCAGGTGGCTGTTTCTTGACTTAATCCAAGAGGTTAAAGGTCCTATGACATGCTGCTTTTTGAATGCTTTTATATAGGCCTTAGTAGTCCCCTAATACTGTATCTGAAGTCTCTTTTATATAGACCTTAGTGGTCCCCTAATACTGTATCTGAAGTCTCTTTTATATAGACCTTAGTGGTCCCCTAATACTGTATCTGAAGTCTCTTTTATATATGCCTTAGTGGTCCCCTAATACTGTATCTGAAGTCTCTTTTATATATGCCTTAGTGGTCCCCTAATACTGTATCTGAAGTCTCTTTTATATAGGCCTTAGTGGTCCCCTAATACTGTATCTGAAGTCTCTTTCCCAAAATTCAGCCTTGGTGCAGAATTACAGCCACTAGAGCCAGTCCCACAATAAGCTTTCCTTAGTATGTGCCATTTCTGGGTCTGTAGCTTTAAATGCTATTGAGGAGGAGAGAGGGGGGCAAGGTGGAGAGTGGTGGTGTGGCCTTGACCAACTGCCATGCTTTGCTTGTTTTCAAGCCATGATGTCTCTCTCTTTCTCATGGGTGGGCCAAATTCTCTGGGCGGGCAAAGCAGAGAAAGGGGAGGTAACCTTTCCCCTTATGACGGCATAAGGAGGAGATCCAGATCGGCCCATCTGAGCTTTCATTTTCTCAAAAGCAGAGCAGGATACCCAGGGCTCGGTTTACACCTATCACCATTTCTAGCCACTGGGGGACCATAGGCAGGCTGGGGGAACTCATATTAATGTTAAAAAACCTCATAAAGTGAATTTGTCATGCCATGGGACCTTTTAAGTAGTGTAGAAATGTGTTTTAAATAAAAAATAAAAAATCCTGGGGAGGACCTCCCACCCCCACCAGTTATGTATCTTTCCAAGTTTGCTCCCCATTTTAAAACATAACCAGAGGCCCATGATTGTAAATACTGGCCAGTACAAAACAGCAACAGCAGAGGACATTGATGGTATAGGTGAAAAATGTCAGCAGTGGAGGAGAACTAAAAGTCACATTTTAATGTTTTCACTCAACATTTACAAGTGTACTGCTCTGTCTCTTAACCCACACAGACAGTGTGTGGTTGTGTTTTTTTTTTTTTTTTTTTTTTTAACATTTTACCTGCCAAAGAGCTGCAGCCTCGGGGAAAAAACAGCAGGCCAACTCAGTCAGGAGTGTATCAGAAACCCTTCAGATTAAGCACATAATACCCACCCACACGCATCAAACCGACAGCCCGAGCACCTTTCTTTAGTTACAAAGTTCTTGGCAAACACAATCATCCACATACGCACAAGACAGACATCCAATTTGGAGAAAAAAACACACACTAAATCTTTATTTGTCTCTGAACCACACATATGCACTTGCACGCAGTTTTATAACTTCTAATGATAACAATATGTATTTGTTTAGCACCTTTCAAACATAAAATGCAGTTGCTTTAAGTATGACTTGAGACCACCCAATTCAGAGCTGTAGGTGCAGGGCTGGGAGCAAAAAGACCTTGGAGGGGTAAAACAACACCACAGCCATGTCCAGAGTACTAAATAATACATATTTATAGTACATCATTTAGAAACCCCCCAAGCTGATTCATTTATCGACGTATGTCTCAAAATCAATTGTCCTGGCAAATAAGTGCAGAAAAGGTAACAAGCAAATGTTTCTGATTGAGTTCTTTTCTTGAGAAGTGATGTAAGAATTATTCTGCCTGGTCTCAAGCTATCGACTAAAGATAACATTGATAATAAATAGATCCATAGATTAAAGGGTAACTACTGTTTTTTTCAACCTGGACCCTATTTTCCTGTTTGTGTCTCTAAGTGACTGATGGGAACGACAATCGTTGACATTGGTCCGGTATTAAACGAGATCACTGCAGTCAGCAGCAGCGAAACAAGCTGCAATGTAAGTCAATCGGGCAATTATCCAGCTTGTATTTACCTTCACAAAAGTGCTCATTTTGCCACTGACCTCAGAAGTGTCTGAATAGTGAGTGAGTGAATGGGGAAATGGTTTTGAACACAGCTCTAGTATATTGAAGCATTTCTTTGTGGGTGTTTGTCAGAGAGATATTGGAAAGTAGTAGTGAGAGTGTATGTATAGTGTGTGTGTGTGTGTGTGTGTGTGTGTGTGTGTGTGTGTGTGTGTGTGTGTGTGTGTGTGTGTGTGTGTGTGTGTGTGTGTGTGTGTGTGTGTGTGTGTGTTATAACTTGTCCCGTCTTCGACCATGGTAATTGCTGTCATTCTCTTAGGCGCAGGCTGCCCTCGCTGACTTCCACCTAACAGTCTGTATTAGTTTTTGTCTTTGCCCCTCTGTTCTCACCCCCAACCCCTCTAGTGGGAAGTTCACACCCACCCAATTAAAGTTAATCTTATGTTTGTGTGTTGTAGAAACACCCTGATTATGTGATAGGGATGCAAGCTCTGATATGGAGCATACCCACATGCTTTGATATTTTAGTGTACATGTGCCATGCTGATTATACACTACATAGTCATTGTGCACACTTAGAGCGTACACACACATGAAAGGCCAAAAAAAAAAAACAGTTTTTCACAACCCCATTCAGTCCTATACCATCTCTGTCTCAGCAGCATCCTATTCGTCTGTGCTAAAGGACTGTCCACTCAAATTTAATAGTGTGTTAATTTCCCCAAAGGGGAAGAACTCATTGAGGAAAAATAAAATTGGAACAGCAATTTCCCTTGGAAAGAAACGCTTCTGAAATGTATCCGGTAACATTTAAAGGATCAGTTTACTTAAATTACAAAAGAAGTGGTCATGCAGTTTTTGTTTTTTTCTGCCCAAGTTTTGAGATATCTGCATCTGAAGCTTCTGCTACGACTCAGCGTATTGGAAGTAAAGAAAATTTCATTCATCCCCCTCAAATCTTTAAATAAGTACATTTTGAAAATCTAAACAGCTTTTTCTGGTTATTCTAGATAATCTACAGAGTGACTGTAATCTCTTTTCATAGGGACTATTTCTACAGTGAGAACACACAGAGAGGTTGAAGGATTATTTAGATTAACCATGTGATTGCTTCTGGGAGAGAACAATTATCCAGTGGGTTGTTTGAGATGCATTTGAGCAACACAAATGCAAAGATATTCACCTCCATTGTCTTTGGGCTTGCAGCAGAAAGCTCAGACACGGATATTTCGAAAAACTATAAGCAGTAGTAAACTTGAGGTTTTGGACATTTATAATTCATCTTCATTTTGCGGAGTCTTTCACAGGTGTAGAGTCGCACAACGTTAATTTTAGCATCTATAAAATGTGACACATTGTGGAATTATTAGCAGAGAGCAGTAGTATACATGCCATGGCCACTACTCTATTCCATTAGTAGAATCTTTAAGGGTGGCTATATAGTGGATATACTGTAGTTCATTCAGACAGAATTTAGAAACTCTGAAACAAAATCAATGAAATGTAATGCACTGTATGATAAAGAGGGAGCCATTTCCAACAGCCTATTAGTTTAACAATCTTTGATGAAAAAAACCCCACTAATGTCCTATAGACATCATGCCAATTTGCTATGAAAATAGCTAAAAACCCCACCTTTCAAATGTATTTGAACTGCTCATGATCTGGCATTTTGTTCCAACTAAAACCAGGATTTCATCTTTTTTTGTTATCCAAATCATCTGACTGGATTCATAAAATGAGCTGGAGTCTGTTAAAGCTGGGGTACAGCAGTTTTCTAGAAAAGGCAACAACAGAGCACCAGAATAAAAAATCCCAGCCCTCCTCCTGCAGCTCTCCACTTGCTAAGTCCCTCCCTTCATACAATATGGGAAAGTCAAATATAATTCGAATAGTAAAAAAAATCAATACTATTCAAATGTGATTTTTTTTTTTTTTTTTTTTTTTAAATATATATATACACACACTATATGTTGACTAACGTTAGATAATCTCCCTCTTCTCGCCTTGGCCTAACCACATGTGAAAACAAAATGCTTTTGTCATGTCACATTTGATGAACAATAAGTAAGCGGGAGTGAGAAATACAAGGCATTGTGAGGTCGTAAGATTACGGAGCTATAACGTTAGTGGGGGGGGCTGACAGGCTGGAAATCGGAAGAAGGATGGGAAATAGTTTTAACATGACTTTAAAATCGACATCCACCGAGCCAAAAATGCTTATGTTATTATTAGTTAGCTCGTTCTTGTTTCCTAACTGCGTAGCGAGTTATAGGAGCTTAGGAGCTTCATGGAGAGTTAATGTTAGCTGTCAGTTAGCTTTGATGTCATTTATTACCTTAATAGCTGTATTCTCAGTAATGTGAAAACCTGAAAGAAAACAGGTTGCTTATAAATCTAAAACACAGTAGTGGCAGCACCGTTTGGCTTAGCGTCACTGTGTCCACTCGCTGCTATTGGCCATATTCGGACACTTCCGACCTGACGCACTTTCCAGTCTTTTCGCGGTACTTTACGTTTCCGATCATCACCAAAAATGTTAGCAG
Source organism: Zingel zingel (assembly GCA_023566125.1). Lineage (NCBI taxonomy): Eukaryota > Metazoa > Chordata > Actinopteri > Perciformes > Percidae > Zingel > Zingel zingel. The sequence goes on along the minus strand of CM042322.1, from coordinate 35,724,236 downwards.
AATTGATCTATACCCATCTAACAATCTACGTATGAATTTTCATATAGGTACATGGACATTTACATGTCTAATTAGTATATGAAAGTGACTTTGATGAGTGAAAGAAGTAAGAACGCTCGGGCGACGATCTTTCCCTCTGAAAAGTTTGTATTTTTACTGTACTGAAAATTAAGGAACTTTTATTGCATAATTCAGAGTTGTTGGAGCATGTCATTTTATTGTGAAGGACGGGAGAACGATCAGGTAGTTTTGACAGCATTGATGGACGCCCAGTGTTTACAGCGAGGAGATATGGGTGTCCAGTTATGGCCAAGGGTAGCGCACGGCTAATTCACTGGTGATACTTTAGCCGGCTCTTGTAAAGTAAAAGCTAAAGTAAACAGTTAAAGCTATATACCGTTAGAAAGGTAAGAAATTACACTTTAGTTTTACAGCATTAAATTAACTGAAAACATTAATAGATAATTTCTATTCGTATTTGAATAGATATTTTGATAGAACGTTAGCCAATAAGTGTCCTAACGTGGTCACAATGGCGCTAGTTATCAATGCCGTTAGCATCGTGGCTAACACTATTGTTATGTTAGCTAGTTCATGACAAATTGTTTCGGCTGTGCTTTCTAACATGATGTCATTGTGCTAACCGAGCACCGTTAGCCTCCACAACAGAGCCGATCCACTACACATGTTCTCTGTTGATTTGTGTTTGTCGCTGTGTGTTTGTGGTGGAAAATGAATGTAAACAAAGTTGCGTACAAGAAATGCAATGCGCCATGATGTGGGTCCCCTTCAAGGCCGGGCTGATGTTGGTAGTCCCTCTAGTGGACAGAATGTGTAACAACAACCACATGCTGATAGTGGCATTGAGGATGCATAAGCCGGAGTAGTGTAGTACATATTAATAACAGGCTGCATTTGTGCATTAAATATTCAAATATTGTTTGAATATTTATAAAAATAACATTAATTTCGAAGATTGACAGCTCTAATAAAGTAACCCGTGTGTACTAGATATTCGTTTTAAATCATCACAATTGTGATTGTGATCCTGATGCCGTTGTTTAGCAGCAATTCTATAATAATTACTTTCATGTTTTTTTTTTTGTAAAGCCCTTTGAGCTGACATTTGAGGTTTTACCTTGCAACATAAACATGAACTTAAGTTAGCCACAGCAGTGAGCCTTTGGCTATGGTTTGAAAACGCTTCGCCGATACTGACATCTGTTTTATTGCATTCATTGTTAGACTCTTTTTGAGTCCGTATACCTTTTTTTTTGGGTTGCTTTGCCGTGTCGGCAGTTGTTGCCAATGCTGAATTAGCAACTTTTTCGGCAGGCTTTCCCAATCTGAAAGGACGTGTACGATCAAATGCATTTGTAGAACAGCCAATAGGAACACCTCTCTCTGAAATGACCTGTGTTTGGCCGAAGTCTCCTGTGGCAGTTGGATTTTCTAAAGCCTGAAAACAGAGCCAAGAGTAGATGCAGCAGTCTTCTCTCAGACCACTTGGATTACAAAATGCTGAAAGGCTTATTATGGAACTTTTGCCCAAAAACGTCAAAAAGAAACTGCCAACCACAGCGCTAACAGTTACTGTGATGTGCAGGAAAATAATCTCCCCCCACACCCAGATCAGAGGGACCCTGTGATTCTCTGCATTATTACTGCGCTGGGCTCCGTCCAAAATACTGGGGAAAACCACATGAGCCAGACTTAATCATTGACAGTCTCAACACATAACAGTGTCCCCCATAGCTCTGCCAGCATCCTCTCCTCCCTGTGTGATTCATAAACAAGAAGTTAAAAACAGAAGCAACCCCTTTAAAAAAAAAAAAAAAAAAAAAAAAAAGAACATCTGCACAGCATCAGGTCACGTCTCTGCAGCTGGTTTGAGGTCCTGCATTATTCCTCCGACTATACTGCTTTGACTGACTTTTGTTTTTTCAAAAAACTTTGTTTCAAAAACTAGTGAAACACATGACTAACTTTGATTATTTGTGTCCCGAGGAAACAGATGTCAAATGAATGGACACCTGTTGCTTAAAGGTCCCATGACATGGTGCTCTTTGGATGCTTTTATATAGGCCTTAGTGGTCCCCTAATACTGTATCTGAAGTCTCTTTTATATAGGCCTTAGTGGTCCCCTAATACTGTATCTGAAGTCTCTTTTATATAGACCTTAGTGGTCCCCTAATACTGTATCTGAAGTCTCTTTTTATATAGACCTTAGTGGTCCCCTAATACTGTATCTGAAGTCTCTTTTATATAGACCTTAGTGGTCCCCTAATACTGTATCTGAAGTCTCTTTTATATAGGCCTTAGTGGTCCCCTAATACTGTATCTGAAGTCTCTTTTATATAGACCTTAGTGGTCCCCTAATACTGTATCTGAAGTCTCTTTTATATAGACCTTAGTGGACCCCTAATACTGTATCTGAAGTCTCTTTTATATAGGCCTTAGTGGTCCCCTAATACTGTATCTGAAGTCTCTTTTATATAGACCTTAGTGGTCCCCTAATACTGTATCTGAAGTCTCTTTTATATAGACCTTAGTGGTCCCCTAATACTGTATCTGAAGTCTCTTTTATATAGACCTTAGTGGTCCCCTAATACTGTATCTGAAGTCTCTTTCTCGAAATTCAGCCTTGGTGCAGAATTACAGCCACTAGAGCCAGTCCAACAGCTTTCCTTAGGATGTGCCATTTCTGTGTCTGTAGCTGTAGGAGAGAGGGGGGGGGGGGGCAAGGTGGGGGTGTGGCCTTGACCAACTGCCACTTTGCTTGTTTTCAAGCCATGATCTCTTTCTCATGGGTGGGCCAAATTCTCTGGGCGGGCAAAGCAGAGAAAGGGGAGGTAACCTTTCCCCTTATGACATCATAAGGAGAAGATTCCAGATTGGGCCATCTGAGCTTTCATTTTCTCAAAGACAGAGCAGGATAACCAGGGCTCGGTTTACATCTATCGTCATTTCAAGCCACTGGGGGACCATAGGCAGGCTGAGGGAATGCATATTTATGTTAAAAAACCTCATAAAGTGAAATTTTCATGCCATGGGACCTTTCAATTTCCATGATAATAGAGGTCTTTGGATTTTTATCCTTTTGATTCAAGGAACAATAACGAGTTTCATTAGTTCAAAATTCTTAAATTCTGCCTTGATTTGATTTTCTTTATCTGTACAAATGCTTTTTAGTTTCAGAGTTGTCTTTCTGAAGTCTCCAGATGGCCTGACAACAACCAGATGTGAGAAAAGAGATGTTTGTAGACACAAATCAGTCCACCCACTCGCCTGTTTTCCCTAATCGCCCCAAAATGGAACTGAAACACTAAATTAGTTGTTTAAAAAATAGCAAAGGGGCAGCAAAATGGCAGCACATTAGTTCTACAGGCCTGTAATTGTGTCTGAAAATGACCTTTAACTGTGCAGCTAAGAGAAAGTGGCACTAACGACACCGTTAAGCTGCCACGGTTATTGGATCTAGTTTCCTCTCTGTTCCAAACAAAGCTGAAATATCAGGAAAGCTGTTGCTAGTATTTTCACCACCACTTATTCTCTTATAATACACTTAATATGCATTTTAATGTTACCTTCTTTTGTTTTTCATCATTGAAACAATGCAGTATATTTCCGACTCATTTAGTTTATTGATCATCTCAGTCCTGGTCAGATGGATTAAAGGACTATACTGCTGTTATTACCGTTGCTAACACTTAACGGGATTGCATTTTCCGAGAATGTAAGTGCTGCAGTTTGTGTGTCTGCATTTATTTATTTTTTGTCTTCCTCTCTGATTCAACCTCCTACCACTGTAGCTGCTGCTATAAACCTATGTCAGTAAATGAAGATGAAGATGGTTTGGTTCTTGTTTTCCTTCTCACTGCCCACTCATTGCTTCCCACTGCCTCTGGGCATTGTGTGTGTGTGTGTGTGTGTGTGTGTGTGTGTGTGTGTGTGTGTGTGTGTGTGTGTGTGGGGGGGGGGGGGGTGTATGTACACACAGCATGTCCTTGCTTTGTGTGTCTACGTCTGCATTAGAAGACCACACTCCTGGGTAGGTCTGAGTGTGGTAGTTGGCTTTGACACAGACACACACACACACACACACACACACACACACACACACACACACACACACTGATCAGTATACAGAACAGGAAATGGCGATTTGTCTTTGGCTTAGTAAGGGCTTGCTGTGGCGCTGAGTCAATCCTGCCTCTCTTTCTGTTTGTCCTTATTCTTACAAAATGATTTTCCACCCTATAGATGCAGCTGAATTTAATTCATACTTGAGGCTCACCGTTTTCATTTCTTACCAATTTTCACTGAAAAATACCTTGATTTTTAAAAAGGAGTTGGTCAGTTTAAACTGATTTTTTTTCACAGATAGTGTATTATGCTCCCAGGGGGTAGTCCATCGTCTCCTGCAAGATTTATTCAACATTTATTTGCACTTCATTATAGATTTCCTTCACAATTTTCCGTTGGCCTGTTGGATGAAGCTGGTTTGTTACCTCCATATATTATACGTGCACTGAAACATTTTCACACCATTTTTTTAGTATTTTTTCATACTATGAAACTGCAGTATTATTTCTGAGGTGGCTACTGTTTGTATGTTGACTCATTTATAATGTATGCTTACATTAGCCGTGTGTGTCGCCTCAGCTTCTAAAGACCCCGACTACGGTTGTAAAGGAGTTACTCTCCCACTCATCTGAGTGATTAGTTTTCAGAAACAGTCATGCCAACCTTAAGAGCTACACACACTCATTGATACTCTTTCACAGATGGACACTGGAATGGAATTATTTTAATTTGAGATCCGAATTGATATGGTCAACATGTTGCTCCCTGAAGTTCATCATATTACCGTACATTGGCTAAGTTGCAGATGCAATGGATTTAATTAGTTTGACAACTTCATTGGTAAGCGTTGACTAAGTGAAAGCTCCGGAAAAAACAAACAACTAAATAGACGTTTGAGTTGAGATTATTTTGTCATGGCTGAATGGGTTGAGTGTAGAATGCCAAAAACAATAAAATAACTAAAAAACATAAGGGCTAGCTAATTTATTAAAGTGGTAACTTATAGAGCTGGGCAATATATCGATATTGTATCGATATCGTGATATGAGACTAGATATCGTCTCAGATTTTGGATATCGTAATATCGTAATATGGCATAAATGGTGTCTTTTCCTGGTTTTAAAGGCTGCATTACAGTAAAGTGATGTCCAGACTGTTGTAACTGTTTACCCACTTAGTCATTATATCCACATTACTGATGATTATTTATCAAAAATCTCATTGTGTAAATATTTTGTGAAAGCACCTATAGTCAACACTATAATACCGTTGCGGTATCGATATCGAGGTATTTGGTCAAAAATATCATGATATTTGATTTTCTCCATATCGCCCAGGCCTAGTAACTTGTACTCCCTGTGCAACGCGTGTTGGAGAATAACACTGATTTAAACAAAGAGTGGGAGGGCGGGAGGAGTTGAGAGTAACACTTACTGTGACAAAGAAAGGGGGTGCAGTTTGGGGAGAAGAGGTTTCGAAGAGGACATGGAGGAGTACTAGGGTGTGGTGAAGAAGGGAGGATACGATGGCAAAGTTAATGAAAGAAAAATTCACTGTGCAGCTGTTTAACTTCACTAGAGTTTTCAGATGTATTTACTTTGTGGTGCCCCTAAAAGCTGATGAGGACTTTCTATAAAGATTCCTGCAGTCTTTCAAGCTGTTGATACGTCTGAGTTTTGAAGTTATTATGGTGCAATTACCACTCGTATCCACTCTTAAATGATTTGGTCTCAACCGTGACTGAGCTGTCATTGTACCAGAACAATGACAGATATGTCAGGGTTTCTTTTTGTGTTGGCAGATTGTTAAAAAGATCACACCAAAGATACAATACACATTCATATACAAATTAAAATGTAGGTTGCATGCCTCTGTATCCAAGTTTGTACTATGTTTTGTTTGCTGTGTAGTAAATATGCAAAGACTTGCAGGTTTACATGGACTAGTCTCGCATCGCCAGACCTTCCTCCACACCGCCGCGGAGGAGGGTCTGGCTAGTCCACACAGCATTCCCGGGATGGGAGAAAAATGTGCTCTGGTTTATTGGCATTTCTTTAAACCAATCACAATCGTCTTGGGCGGTGCTAAGTGCCGGACGGAGCCGCGGTGCCTCTGCACAACAGCTTCGGGAAGGAACTTGTTTTGGGGAAGCATGCGTACGTTCAAAGGTTGTTTTACCCTGCAGAGATCTGAGGAGCAGTTAACCATAGTCCTCGTAAATCTGAGTTTAAAATTACAATGCAAAGAAAGCGAAAGGAAAAGGGGGACATCCGGCGGAATTTCTGGCGGCAACGGAGCAATCCCGGAAGTGGAATGTCGTGGATATAGACTACACTGACTAGAACATGAGATCTTGGTCATATGTGGTGGAAAAAGTCAGAATTAGAACATGTTCTCCATCTCTCCCTCTGTCTGTAATCTCATATTTTTGAGCTGTGTGTGAACTTCCCATCTCTTTTGCTTCACTTGGTTCTTTTCATTCGGCAGTTTAAACAATGTTTTATTAGTTTAGTTTTCTTTCCACCTCTCATCCGTCTCCTCTTTTTATAGTTCTGCCGCTGCATCATCCGCTGTTGTGTTGATAAATCTGCCTTCACACATTCGATCCGTTTAGTCCCCTTGCATAATGCTGTTCATACATATTGTGTCGTATTCCTATTTCAATGTTGCAACAAATGGCCTCTACAGGGAGGACAGGAGTATACATTAAACTCAAGAAGGAAAACAACTATTGTGTGAGATAGTACAGATAAATAGGAAGCTGAAAAAGCAAACTGTGGAAGGACAGTCCCTTAAGACATTTTAATTTCACAGCTGGATGTTGAACAAAATGTAAATTATAACCATTTTAAAATACCACCACCAATATCCTCACAAAAAAAAAGATCCTCAATAAAAACACTATGGTGCCTGTTTAGAAAAGTATCAAATGGTTGATTAGTATCAGTATCATCAGAACAGATATTGGCCAGATGTGACTTATAACACATTAAATACAGACGGGCTGCAGATTGTGCCAGGCCTCATGTCACTTTTCCATAAAAATAAGCGTGATGAGTCAGGGTTTACCCTAGGTTGACTGCTTCAGCCCAGCTGATACCCCTGCAACAAATTCCGTTCTCAATGTAATGCTTTAAAACTTCTTTAAATATTTGTTACTTTTCAAAATCCACACGAACAACGCTTCACATCCGCATAAAAATGTCACTTTTAAAGCTTGTTCACCTATTACTCCCGTTATTTCCTTATCAGCAATGTAGCTTGTAGCTTAAGGCTATGTTCACACGTGACAAGAAAATGTTGACTAGAGTGCTTTTGTAGTAAGCTTTTGGTTCCAAAAAGAAGCTGAGAGCGTGTTTTTTTGCTATAACAACAGCTACTGCTACAATATCCCAGAGCGCTATGTGGAGCGTTGCTAACGTCAGATAAAACAAAGCGATGGAGCGAGCTAGAGAAAGAACAGAGAGAGAGAGAGAGAGCGCGGTCCCGGTTATACCGTATAAGTCGCTGTGCTCCGATTCCATTTTTTCTTGTTGTTATGAAAATGACAGGTCTGGCTACTCCTCTTGTCATTGGTCAGCTCTCAAAAAAAGCGCTTGACATTTTTTTTTTTAGAAAAGGTGAACGTTTTTTCAACTGCAATTTTCAGAAAAGTTGAACTTTTTTCAACTTTAAAAAAAAAAAAAAACGCCCTGAGTGGAGAAAAGAAGTCGGCGGTGGCGTTTAAAAAAAGCACTCACGACTTTTTTGGAAAACACGGTTTACTCCATAGGATTATAATGTAAAACAGACGCTGGCAGCTTGAAAAAAAGACGCCAAGTGGGAACATAGCCTAAAAGGCAATTTTTTTTAAACTGAGTCCGGCACAGTGTGCACTCCACACAAAACGCTACAATACAACACGTAGGAGAACAACAAGGCATCACCGATCTCTTTAACCAATATATAAAAAGTCTAAAACTTCAAAATCAAAATGTTAGGCCTTAAAAAGTCTTAAATTCACTGAAGTATTGTGTTCTAGGTCTTAAATCATTTTCAGCAGGTCTAAATGTTCCTACGTCTAAGTAACACTACCTCTAATACTCAACGAAATGTTCCCGCAGCGCTTCAGAATGTTTTCTTTTAATTCTGTGTTGTAGTTCTTTCTGTCGCTAGTCCAAATACAATTTGCTTTCTTATGACTACAAATGAGACCAACATGCAACTTATTTTGCAGCCAATCTAGACACCAGTCCTAAAATGCCAATGAGGAAATCTGTGAATTGTTTCAGACATTGTTTCCAGACTCTGACGTCTGACTTTTTTTTCTTTTTTTTTTTTTTTTTGATTTCTTGATATAGGTCTCAAATTTAATTCAAAATGGTCTTGAAAAGGTCTTAAAAAGTCTTAAATTTGACTTGGTGAAACGTGTCGGAACCCTGTTAAGATATTTGGAGTCAGTGTCAGGTAGGGTTGGCCGATTTTTCAACCACAACAGGTGGTGATTGCCGATATATAGTCGTGCAGGTGGCCAATCACAGATAGCCGATATATTCATTATCACTATTATCAAGAGAGTATTGGTCCGATTGGTGCATCCTGAATATTTAGAGCAGTTTTGTCACGTTTGTCTGCAGCATTTTCTTCTCAGCTTCAAAGTCCAGACACATTATCCACACATGCTCAGACACACCAACCTGTACATGTGACCAAAACCAATCTTTCCCGGAGGCAGAACCACATACGTATTGAACCGGTCTTGATTTGTTTTGAGGTTTGTGTTTATGTGAGAGAAAGTGAGAGTTTTATTCCGTTTGTCTCAGCTGAGCTCAGTTTATTTCAGGGCACAAGCTATTGATTTAGTCACCTCACTTCTCATAAAAGATCCCAAAATATGTTCATATACATGCACAGGGTTAGGGTTACCTTCTTTTTTCTCACCTTGACTCTAAGAAGTGCAGGAGGAAATTGACTGTCTGCTCGATGATTGAGTCCGTTTTTTTCGTGTTACTTCCAGAATTGCCAAAGCTGTGCTGGATAATTTCTGGAGTTTTCTTTATGTTGGCCCGCAAAGGTTGAGCTGACACGACAGCTTTTCTGATAATAACCTTTACCTTTTCACCCTGCCTTTTATAGTCACTTTTAATCAACATAATGCCTCATCAGTATGCTGTGTAATGATTCTGGTTTATCTCGCCTTAGCCATATCTGTTCTGGAAAAGATTTTAGGTTGGGGCTATCACAGGAAAATATGCAGGAAAACAAACGGGGCTTGTTATTGCAAAGCAGAACAGTGTTCCTTCTTCTGCTGAACGGTTGAGTGTTTTTTAGTGTGGTATGGTCAAAAGGCTTTGTTTAACCTCTAAATGTTCTTTTGTTTAAAGTGGCACTCCACTTTCAGTCTACAGCTGAAGTCTGTTGCAGTTATTATGAGCTGAAGTGCATGTATAATATAAAAATGTTTTTCGAACATAACTGTGAAAAAACACTGAATCTAAAAGGCTGTCAGGAGTGAGAGTCAGTGACTGTGGAGTTGCTCCTCACAATTAAAAATGAGATGATTAGGTTTAAAAAAAAAAAAGAAGGATAATATCCTTAAGATGCCAAAAATAAATATCATATAATAACTAACTGTTCAAACAACCCAGAGATGTGTTGGCTTTAGGTCGAATGTTGCTTTTCATAATTGTACTGGTTTTAGATCCTTTTTATTATATAAGCCGTGACAGATCAGAAGACAAGTTCAAACCTACAAGATCTGGAAAAATCACACAACGATTGACTTTCATCACCCCGCAAAACATTTTTACGTCTTGGCAGAAAGAGAAGAGTACATACCAAACAGCTGAATAAATACAGAGACAAGGCCACCGGCGGAATCCTGCAAATTCTCGTGTGTTCCTGTGTCAAAACAGGGAAGGACATCATCGGAAAGCGTTGGCCTTGCCAATTTTCTATTGCAACCCATGTGGAAAAGGGAGAGAAACGTGAAAAAGCAAGATTTGGATGAGGTGGTTAATGGAGAGATGAGGGAAACACAGATTGCATGTTTGTTTTTTTTATTACCAACTGACCCAGACTGGGACAGTTGGTCCGATCAGTTGTCATATGCTGATATCATATTCATTATCAGCTCAACAAAAATGAGGTGCTTCCTCATTGCAGAGGGATCATCCAAACCTAAGAACTTAAAACTCAGAAGTAAAGGAAAGTCTGGTTACGTGCATAACTTGTTCAAACAGAGAAGGCAATTGTGGCATCTTATGAAACATCCTTTGGACTTTTAACCCTTGTGTTGACTTCAGGTCACATTGGCCCGTTTTAAATATTTGTTTTATATCAGAAAATATTGGACGTAGAAATAAGCGCTGAAAATGTGTAGAATAAAAATTTAAAAATTTAAAACGTTGGAAAAAGCAAAAACAAATTGTGAAAAAAGGCGTCGCAAATGTCATAAAAAAATGTGTTTTTTTTCAAGGTTGAAACGAAGACAACACAAGGGTTAACAGGTTAAAACACACATGGATACAGTGCACAATTCACGTAGCCAGCTCACACAGTCAGCTGCATACATGTCAAGACAAAAAGTGAAGTTGTTAAGTTGAGATTTGTTTCCTAGCGTAAAAAACAAACATATTTGGACCCCTATTAAAAAGTTTGGGTAACACTTTACTTGAAGGTATCTACATAAGAGTGTCATGACACTGTCATGAACACATGACACTGTCATGACACATCAACCCTAACCCTAACTGTAACTAACTCTAATCTAGAGCTGGGCAATATATCAATATTATATCGATATTGTGATACGAGACTAGATATTGTCTTAGATTTTGGATATCGTAATATGGCATAAGTGTTGTCTTGTTTTAAAGGGTGTAAAGGCTGCATTACAGTAAAATTATGTCATTTTCTGAACTTACCAGACTGTTGTAACTGTTCTATTATTTAACTTTACCCACTTAGTCATTATATCAAAAATGTCATTGTGTAAATATTTTGTGAAAGCACCAATAGTCAACACTACAATATCGTTGTGGTATCGATATCGAGGTATTTGGTCAAAAATATTGTGATATTTGATTTTCTCCATATCGCCCAGCCCTACTCTAACCCTAACTTGTCATGACAAAAACCGAATGACACTTAATGAAGCGTTATGTCATAAACGTTTATGACTTGATTATAATGTTTATGACAAGTTCATGAGTGTCATGTCACTCTTATGTAGATACCTTCAAGTAAAGTGTAACCAAAGTTTGACCTTTATGCACTGCCTCTAAACATTAATGAAACAGAATTTAACCTAACCTTTCAGTGACGGCACATCCTGCATTCTCATATTGGAACACTTAGCCTTCACCGGTTAACCTAATGGACAGAGTATGCCATAATTAGTGGCCAACAGCTCCATCTTGTAAAACGTCTACATTAGGCAGCTGATTAACATTTAAACATGTCACTCAAACCTAGGCATTCTTACAAACGGCACAAATTAGCCTTACTAGGTCAGTCTAATTGACGCATCAAAATCCACCTTTCCTTCCAGTTTATACTGTTTAGTCCAGTAGAGGAGATAGATCTCCAAAATCTCCAGCGCAACTCCCCATAGTTTGACCACATTTGCAGAGATTGTAAACTTATTAAGTATTTATGTGTGGCGTACAACATGATCAAAATCGGTGGAAGGCAGCCAGAGGCTGCAAAAGGTCGTTTAAGACATCAATCCGTAGAGTCAGCGTTTTCAGGGTGAGACGCTGCATGTATCCCATGTTTCCTGCTACTGAAGCTGATACCATAGCTTTTGTAGATATCCAGGACAGGCTCTTAAGTTCTGGGAGATTATATTAATGCAGATGCATTTGTCTTATATTCCCGAACATGATGCTCTTGCTAAAATAGACACACACACACACACACACACACACACACACACACACACACAGACAGTACAGCCCGATCTGGCAGGTGCGTTATTGTATTGATTCTTTGTAACTTTGCGTTTGTCAATACTGTGTGTGTGTGTGTGTGTGTGTGTGTGTGTGTGTGTGTGTGTGTTGCATTGCCTCTTAGCCTTTGATTTATAACATTTGTGTTTACAGGCAGCGATTTATCAAAGGATAAAACAAGACCACTTTATTACTCAAACATCACATAAAAGCCCCCTGCACGATAGACTCGGCCTGTTAACAAGAAGGCCTTATAAGCTGTGAGTGAGTGAGTGTCCGTCTCTCCCTCTCTCCATCTTTCATATTTCCTTGTAATCCTTCACACACTCCCTTTCTGCCTCTGAGGTACTTTGGGTCTCCACTTCTCTATTTCATTCACACTCTCAGGGCTTTCAAACAGTCTTTTTCTCTTTCTGTCACTGCCTCATGCACTAGCTATCTACATTCTGAAGTAATTTCTATATTATCTCCTGTCACAAACAATAAATTCAATCTAGGCGCCATTTTCCGGTCTTGATGGCAAAATGGCTTTTTTTCTTTTTCTTTCTTTCAAGCAATTTAAAGAATCTAAAAAAAAAAGTCATAAATATAAGCTAAAACGTGTGCTCTATGTGCATGTGGTTAGTTGAATCAGGAAGGATCTGGTAACAGGGCGGACCTTGACCATAAACTCAAACCTGCGTGAAATGATTAAAACACGTCAAGTCAAACTCTAAAATCAAAACTAAAAACATATTTCTGTAAGAACTAGATTTCGACTGATGCGTGATGTTTGAGGCAGACTGTCACGATCGTGGGCTTCTGTTGTGTTTTTTTCCTTTTTATTTGTTCTGTGTCCTTGTCGTTTCACATCTCGTGGTTTCTGTCTTCTGTGTTTTCCTTGTGTGTTTGTTTCATGCGTAGTTACCGGTTTTATTTTGTAGTCTGTGTTCTCCCATGTTATGTCTTGTTTTTACTATCCTTTCTTCTGCTTTCCCGCCCTTATGTGTTGCACCTGTCTCTCGTTGTCTCCCCTGTCTTTTTGTATTTAAGTTCACTTGTACCTCACCTCTGTGCGAGATTGTCTGTTCCATTGTGTCAGCTTTTGAGCGTTTCCCTGTATTCCTTGTGGTCCTGTTTCTCTGATTCCCTGTGTTTTTGACCATTACCTGTTTTTGGACTTCTCCTTCTGCCTGTCGTTTTGGATACTGTTACCTGTGAGTTTGATGTGACCGTTGCCTGTTTTTGGACTTCCCCTTGCCTGTTGTTTTTGGAAAACGGTTGCTCGTGAGTTTTGTTTGCGCTCCAAATAAAACTTTTGGAATCCTACTTATTGGATTCATGCATTGTGGGTCCACTGCCTCTGTGAGCGTGATACAGACATAAAAAAAATATATCCAGACAAAAAGCTGGGCAATATATCGATATTGTGATATGAGACTAGATATCGTCTTAGATTTTGGAAGTCGTAATATCGTAATATGGCATAAGTGATGTCTTTTCCTGGTTTTAAAGGCTGCATTACAGTAAAGTGATGTCATTTTCTGAACGTACCAGACTGTTGTAACTGTTCTATTATTTGCCTTTACCCACTTAGTCATTATATCCACATTACTGATGGTTATCAAAAACTCGTGTAAATATTTTGTGAAAGCACCAATAGTCAACACTACAATATTGTTGTGGTATCGATATCGAGGTATTTGGTCAAAAATATCGTGATATCATATCGCCCAGCCCTATCCAGTCATGACAATTTGGCAGTGATCCCTAGAATTTGGCTAGAGACAGATATGTTGTGAGCCATGATATTTTAGCGCTGAACAATAAACTTTACTATACCAAATGAACAATAAGTCGGTGTAAGATGAGGGTACATTAACAGTAAATGTATCTGATGAAATGATTATAAATACACATTGAAACTTGATTTAGGAACGCCTATATCCTCTAAAACATGTTTGTATTGAGAAGTCCCCCTACCTTTAACAAATTTGTGTTATTTGAATTCTTCTTGCGTTATCATTATTGCTGTTCATTAATATTGTCTTTAAACTATATTTCTCACCATGAATATAAAGCATTTATTTATCATTTAATAACTTTCTCCACATGGCTAGGAATACAATCCTGATGAGGCAATGCTGCCGGAAATTTTTTTGAACCTCATGGTCATTAAATTGAAATACCGAGTCTTAGAATGTTGAGTAAGGCTGGGCGATATGGAGAAAATCTAATATCACGATGTTCTTTGATGATTTCATGACTAATTGGGTAAAGGCAAATAATAGAACAGCTAGAACAGTCTGGTAAGTTCTGAAAGTAACATCACTTTACTCTAATGCAGCCTTGAAAACCAGGACAATATCACGATATTACGATATCCAAAATCTAAGACGATCTAGCTTCATATCACAATATCAATACATTGCCCAGCCCTAATGCAGAGTACCTTCAGTGTCCTTGTCAGCTTATTAGCTATGAACGCAGTTATTAAAAGCTACAGAAAATCTCACTGTTTTCATGTTTTTTTTCCTTTAAAGATTCTTTTTGGGGCATTTTTTGGCCTTTATTTGGATAGGACAGCTTAGACATGAAAGGGGAGAGAGCGGGGGAATGACCTGCAGCAAAGGGCCGCAGGTCGGAGTCGAACCTGCAGCCGCTGCATTGAGGAGTAGACCTCCATATATGGGCGCCCGCTCTACCAGGTGAGCTAGCCAGGGGCCCCGTTTTTTTTTTCCTTTTATAGCTCCATTATGTGATACCATGATTACGTAATAGGATGGCACAGAAATGGCACAGAAACTGTCCCGTGTGACTGTTGAAAGTTCCTGCAGAGTGATGAGTCAAGAGAGAGACACATTTTATGCCTGAGGCGCTGGTGTCAAATCATTCACAGTTGGTGTTTCCATGAGACGCAAGATTTTAATTTAATTATTGTCTTTTTTTTTTTGGTTCGTCCTCCAAATGTCTCTTATTATCTAGATCATCTCAAATTAAAATGGATTAATATTGATCACCAGCACTCCCGAGTGTGTAAATATATATTTTATTCAGCAGAAATGTTAAGACTCATGTCTAACTCCTCTCACTATTAATGATCCATCTTTCCTTTTATGATGACTATGCTGTTTATCTACACTATCTGTGCTGAGATCAGTTTATCTGCTGTGATATTGCAGATTGTGCGTTCCATTTGTACTCAGAAGTCGGATTTTCCGAGGTCAAAGTTGAAAACATGCCCCCTGAACTCGGATTTCCGAATTGGGAACTCGGACAACCTCACAGTACCCCAAGCTCGAAATCCAACATGGCTGCTGAAACAGCGTAATGCGTTGTTATCAATTGCTAACAATGGCTAACCTGGCTAGAGCTAACCCCACAGTGAAAAATAACTTGTTAAATGGAACGCAGTCAACACGGGTGTAGTCTCGCTTTGCCAGACCTTCCTCCACAGTGCTGCGGAGGAAGGTCTGGTTAGTCCACACAGCATTCAGGGATGGGAGAAAAACGTGCTCTGGTTTATTGCCATGTCTTTAAACCAATCACAATCGTTTTGGGCGGTGCTAAGCACCAAGCGGAGCCACGGTGCCACTGCAAAATAGCCTCGGGAAGGAACTCGTTTTGGTGGAACGTGTGTACGTTTAAAGGCAGAACGAGAGCAATCCCGGGAGTGCAACGTCGTGGATATAGACTAACTCGGGTGTAACGTCATTCCCAGCTTCCGAGTTCCGAGGTAAATGGAACGCACCATGAATGCTTAACTTCTGCCAGCAGATGCAACAATTGCATGTCAATTTTAGCTGGCTTTTATTCAACTCTATTGTTTCTATAGTCACAGATCTACCACTTACACATCACTGCTCTGTTGACTCACTCAGTGAAATACAAAATAAGAAGTTTCCCCGTTGGCAGTATT
This sequence comes from Zingel zingel, assembly GCA_023566125.1. Taxonomy (NCBI): domain Eukaryota; kingdom Metazoa; phylum Chordata; class Actinopteri; order Perciformes; family Percidae; genus Zingel; species Zingel zingel. The sequence goes on along the minus strand of CM042322.1, from coordinate 35,708,321 downwards.
TGTAGATTTATTTAGCCCTTAACCATCGGCGGCGGCTTTCATGTTGAGCATGCTTCTCTAATTCTGAGATCTGATCTATCTGACACATCTTCACCTGGATGTTTGGCAGCGGTTCCTGTTAGAGACAGTTTATAGAGATTTATCCGTGCCGTCATCTCCAAACTGCTTGGGGATTTGTCAGCTAAGCTCACTTTTACTCTTGGCTGAGCTTCACACGCCTGGCATCATCTACTGTTTTTTTATTTTATCATTCTCTACATGTTTTGAATACGATTCACTTGGCAACAATTGGCAGAACATAAGACTTTTCCCCCCTGCTTTAGATTTCAAAGAAATGTCTGTCGGGACATTGACTCAGGGTTGGGGGGTTGGAGGGGAGAGAGAGTTCAAAGAGAAGGCAACTTAAAGGTTTCTGCAAAGTGCAGCCGGATGGGAGCGGCCAGTTTTCTTCCAGCAGATGACACGGCTTGATAATAATAGAGATCATGTTAGGCCTCTGTGTGTGTTGACATAAGACACTTACAGAAATGTTCCTGCTACTCTCATTAAGCTGCAGCTACTCACCTCACTGTAATTCCTTGTGCATAATGTAGCCTCATTTCTGAGTATTTTCCAGCAAGTACTCTGTAGGCCATAATGTTACAACAGGATCAACATCATCTTCTGTTCTGAGCAGCTCATTAGCTGTGGTAAGCAAATAGGGATGTGTAAACTTACTTTTGAGGCTAACTCACTCCTGCATTTACATCATAATAATCCCTAAATGCGTGGCAAGTGTTACCCCGATTTCCCACCGTGCGTTTCTGTGCTGCGTTTCCTGCTGCGCCGCCGTTCTGTTTCTGTCCTCCAACATGCGCTATACCACACCGGGAGCGTCTCAGAAGCAGAGCGTCTTGCTGCCCGATTTGCAGATTGTATTGTCTCTACAAGTGCTTTACAGAACAATTCCATGTTTATTAAAGGAGAATTCCGCTCGATTTCAACACGTAGCTCTGTTGTTTGGAAATTTGGAGTGCTGGCAGTAGCGAGAAAAACTAAAACAATCGGTGCTGCCTACACCGTGTTATCCCCCTGCTAGCGTTAGCACCCAACAGGCTTAAACAAGACAAGTTTTAAACGTGTTTTTAGCCTCTAAACATGCTCGAAATGTCATTACAAGTGCCTACCCATGTGCAGTGATTCCTTCTGAGGGAACACAGCAAATTTGACTTGCAAACATTGTCCCTAGCAGCCTAAAATTTAAATTTAACTGCTCTTTAATTTCTTATCACTGTAACTTTTATTCTCGTATTTTATCTGTTTTTAATTTTTTAATCGTTTCTAACTGAATTGCCCTGTTGCTAAAATGTGCTATATAAATAAAGCTGCCTTGCCTTTTCTGGTGTTGTCCATAAAAAGGATCTGTGATGTCTTATGTTTTTCCACCTCCAAGATGAATCTCTCGTCCATGGTGTTGTAGAGGAGACATTTACGATATTGGGGGGTGTCTTTTGGTAAACTGACTGGATAGTCTCGCTGTTTCACTTCCTTGCCCGGCTGTCCGAACGGCCCGCAGCTCGCGTGAAAATAGACCTGCCGCGTATCTTTAGCGGAGCGGAGACATGCTTCACGCATATTCTGTGAGGCGCTGCGGCGCGGCTGGTGGATTATCACTCATTCATTGACTTGAATGGCGATTGCTCGCGGGGGTCTTAACACGCCCGGAACGCAGCGCAGAAGCGCCTGGTGGAAAATAGGGGTTACGGTTCTTTTGAAGCAATATTGAAAAAACACAGGTTTGCTACTGTGACGGCCCCTGTGTGATCTGTGAGAGTGATACCTCTCTGGTCTTACCCATCTTTGTTTGAGTTGATTGCAGATCTGGTGCAGCTGGCAGCTGTGAGCTAGTGGGGATAAAGCTCCACTTGGTCAGACTACAGTTTCTCTCTTGACTGCATTCCAGACATCAACCATGGCCTGATCACCCAGCCTGCCATCTTTGTGTTTTAGGTTTATTTAAGTTACAGAGACTCACCTTGCACATTACAAAATATATGTTTAGTTTATTCTTTTGTTAAATAAATCACTTTTGATAATGTATGATGCCTCGCTCCCTCTTTTGTCATGGCCTTTGAGCCAGGTTATGACAGCTACTAAAATGTTTGTAAGATTGTATGGATGAAATAGATGTTCAAACATCACTTAAAGGAAAAACTACTGGTTAATGCAACTTGGGTATTATTTTCGATCAGCTATGGACTTTGCGTTCACAAAGTAATCCCTCAGATCTGGGAACACAGAAACAAAAGCAGTCTGACAATCATATAGGTTTTTAAAAAAACAATACTTAATGAACAACACTATATAAACAACACTCATAAACATACACTATATATATATATATACAACCCACAAACTTATTTGGAAGAGAAATTAAGCCAAATGGTAAACCATCCATGCTAACATCTGTCAGAGTTTGCAGACAGATCTCCTGGTTCAAGTTTAACCTACCATGTTCACCGTCAACCCGTTCTCATTCTGAACTCTTAAAATAAGGACGTTTGGACAGTGGCCGTCAGCGTCTGATGGGACGTAAAAGGCGTCCTTCAGCGTGTTTATGTAACGTACCGGGGAGAGCAGCAGTTAGATAGGATTTAGTGAGTAGTATGTAAGGGCGAATTTCCGTGCTGGGAGGTTGGTTGGGGGGGGTGGATGGGTCAAACACAAGACTTTCACCCAGGAGAGTGGGGTTCGCGTCCCGCTTGTTATAGTCGCTTTTTTCTTTTCTCCCACTTGTCACAGAACCGTGACCGTATAGTCCCGACCAAGCACGTTTACTTATAGCGTTAAAGGGACGGCGCTAAAGGGACGGCAATAGTCCCGACCAAGCACGTTTACTTATAGCGCTAAAGGGACGGCGCTAAAGGGACGGCAATAGTCCCGACCAAGTGTGTTTACTTATAGCGCTAAAGGGACGGCACTAAAGGGACGGCAATAGTCCCGACCAAGCACATTTACTTATAGCGCTAAAGGGACGGCAATAGTCCCGACCAAGTGTGTTTACTTATAGCGCTAAAGGGACGGCAATAGTCCCGACCAAGCACATTTACTTATAGCGCTAAAGGGACGGCAATAGTCCCGACCAAGTGTGTTTACTTATAGCGCTAAAGGGACGGCGCTAAAGGGACGGCAATAGTCCCGACCAAGCACATTTACTTATAGCGCTAAAGGGACGGCGCTAAAGGGACGGCGCTAAAGGGACAGCAATAGTCCCGACCAAGCACGTTTACTTATAGCGCTAAAGGGACGGCAAAAGTCCCGACCAAGCACGTTTACTTATAGCGCTAAAGGGACGGCAATAGTCCCGACCAAGCACGTTTACTTATAGCGCTAAAGGGACGGCGCTAAAGGGATGGCGCTAAAGGGACGGCAATAGTCCCGACCAAGCACGTTTACTTATAGCGCTAAAGGGACGGCGCTAAAGGGACAGCAATAGTCCCGACCAAGCGTGTTTACTTATAGCGCTAAAGGGACGGCGCTAAAGGGACAGCAATAGTCCCGACCAAGCGTGTTTACATAAAACGCTAAAGGAGAGCGCTAAAGGGACGCAATAGTCCCGACCAAGCGCGTTTACTTATAGCGCTAAAGGGACGGCAATAGTCCCGACCAAGCACGTTTACTTATAGCGCTAAAGGGACGGCGCTAAAGGGACGGCAATAGTCCCGACCAAGCACGTTTACTTATAGCGCTAAAGGGACGGCGCTAAAGGGACAGCAATAGTCCCGACCAAGCGTGTTTACATAAAACGCTAAAGGAGAGCGCTAAAGGGACGCAATAGTCCCGACCAAGCGCGTTTACATAGACCTTTAGCGTCAATAAGAACGAAAAAGGCACCTGACCAAACGTCCCTATTTTACGAGATGGGTGTGAGAATGTGTTGTCACCGTAGTTGTGTGCAGCCACAGTTTTTCTGGACATTGATCATTTATTAACAGGGCCACATGGAATCTGTGGATGCAGAATTTTCCATAGATTTTAAACAAATTTCAAAAATTCAAATAAAACTCCACCCCAAGCAGAAAAACAGATTTTCATTCTGAATCACTGCTGAAATCTGTAAAAAAAAAACAAAAAAAACCCTGTGTGCACAGTTTAGTGAGTGCAACACTAGCATTGCACAAGACATAGAATCAATAGACCTTTTTCACGGCAGACATGTTGACATGTCATAGAAGGAAAAGCACAGGTGTATTCAAAACCATTACTGATGGCTTAGGAGAGGCCCTGGTGTTGTGCATGCTGACTCACTGAAATAGCTTACGGGGACACTTGATGGAACTGAGCCATCGTTAAGGTTATCAATTTTAGCTGTGCTTTTCCTACTATGATAAGTCAAAATGTCTGCTGTGAAAAAAGGTCCATGGTCAGACCCATGGAAATAAAATCCAAGTTTTAGTAAAGCATAGTTTTCCTTTAACAAGCAGGAGAAAGTAGATCTCAAAACATCTTATTGTTTGAGTCCTCCGCACCAGACGTGTGCGTGCGTGCGTGCTAGTGACTGCAGATAGCTGTGTCTGGTATTTTTAACAGAATGCTTAAGCAGGGTTGACAAAGACCACAAGACCTCAGCCAGTCTGGCTCCCACAGAAAAGGCCAAAAACAAATACCACAGAAATGCCTGAGTGTATAGATGAGACCCCTGGTTTCTAGCACACAACACACAAATATGCACATGCTGTACGTACAAAACCAACATGCTCGCATACACACATTTCAACAGAGACAACATTTGCATAATCTTCATCTAATTTCTTGCTCTTGTCTGGTTGTGCATTGTCTCACTGTGATAAATTACCCCAAATATATCACCATGCCCTTTATTATGGCACTAATTGCCCAATTAGGAAGCTGCTCAGCCTGAGGTTTCTGGTATTTCTTTCAACCAGTTGATATTTCAAGTTTAAATGTATTAAGCAACACCAACAACTCACTAACCTTTCAAATTCAGTCTTACACTGCAGCACTTCATTTTAAACAATGTTGAAAAAGCAAAAAGAATGTACAATCTTCATGGTGATGGAAAATTAATGTAAACAAAGTGGCGTGCAAGAAATGCAATGCGCCATGACGTAGGTCCCCTTTAAGGCCAGGCTAATGTTGGTAGTCTGTCTAGTGGACCGAACGTGTAACAACAACCACATGCTGATAATGGCATTGATGATGCATAAGCATGAGTAGTGTAGTACATATTAATAACAGGCTGCATTTGAGCATTAAATATTTGAATATAATTTGAATATTCAAAAAAAAATAACAAATGCAATTTGAATGGTATTGTAGAGGAAGATTGACAGCTCTACTTAGTAGTGCTCTGATGAAGATTTTCTTTCATTGCAAAGTCACACTGTGATGTAGTCTGCAAGTGCAGTTTTATAATTACAACTTGATTATACAGGACAAGGAATACGTGTTGACTATTGTGATCGTCAGCTCATCTTGAATGCTAAGTCTCGCAGTGGGATGGTGGAACATTTGCATTAGCGAAGCATGCTGTAAGTTGTGCACTATTCAAGCATGTGTTAGAATTGTACAAACACTTCTCGGAGACACTCTGAGACCCCTTTGGAATTATGCTGGGGTCATTAGATGTGAAGATAGCAAAGAACAGAAGAGAAACATGAGGCTATTTACAGGGCGAGGAATGTCTTAATGATCTTACTGTATATTCTGAAATGACACATTTTCAACCTTGTCTCCAACAATAATAACTAATTGGCATCAGGAGCATAATGTCACCCAGATTTGATTTTCTTTTTTTTAAAGTCTACTAGATCATGAAATATTTATGTTGAACGTCTGCAACAAAGTCCAGAATGTTTAAAGATTTCTACCAATATCCACTCCTAGTAGTTGAATCATGGTTTAATGTTTTTTATGGTTATGTTGAGGCAACTCAAAGCACTTGGTTAGGGAAGGATTGTTTAAATATTGAAAAAGTCAGAACCCCTGGGTGTGAAGAAGAAGAAGAAATATGCTTTTGGAAAACGTTTGACTTTCTCCTGTTGTGTAAAAAAATAGTATTGCCAGTTAACATGACCCAGATAGAACTGACGGTAATAACAAAATGTATTCACAAATAACCAGATATAAATGTCATTGAGGTTTTATAGAAAATAGATTCCGTACACTGTCTTCATTAGATTATTGAAGAAAGTTCTAATAGTCTGTGTTCATACATAAATTCATGATGTCACCCTGTGTTGTTCAAGCATCTGTTTTAATCCAAACTCAACACGACATTTTCCAGCTTCTTAGTTTCAGTCTTGTTTCTCCAGACGTGTTTCTGCTCTCATCATACATTAAATCCAGTGTAGAGCTTTGCTCATCTAATGTTCTTCCTCCTCTCTTTTGCTCTCACACCCATTTCTTCCTATTTACCTGCTCAGCAGGATATTGTATATCTCTTCTCTGTTGGCTGCACACAGTCTCTCCCTACCAAGATAACTCTATTATTGTCTCAAACTTGGTTCCCCCTGCATGTGCTTATACACATGATATGTTGTGATGTGATAGTATTACCTCCTCTGTCTCCTCCTCACACTGGAATGTGCCACTGTTGTCACTTGAGGTCTTTTTTAAAAACCTTAAATTAATTGCATTATTTTCAATGTGTCTCACTGAACTTCCTCTCTCAAAGCCCTATAGCAAACAAAGTGTGTATTTACTTACCAGTTAATTTTGTCTAAATAGCACTTCCCCCCCGATCTAATCACAACTTTATTTTCCCTTTTTTGAGCCTGAGAGCTAAAATTTGGTCTCATGCGTTCGGATTAAAACAAACTTAAAACAGTGTGTTAATACCTCAGAGAAATAGGCTGAGTGCCTATTTTGCATCTCAAGATAAATTTAGAAACGCTGCCAGGCTCCGATTCTATTTCTGACCTACAGTATTTTATTCTATCTTTCAGGATATTCTATGTGTCTCATGACTCCCAGGATCTGAAGATTTTCAGCTACATCGCCAGAGACGGACAGAGTAATGTCTTCCGCTGCAATGTCTTCAAGTCCAAGAAGAAGGTAAGAAAAGACAGCAAGTCTGTTTTAAAGCTTTAAACCGTGGAACCCATTAAATACCTCTCAAATGTTAAATAGAAGCAGAGCCTGAATGGAGACAAAGAGGTCACTCTGAGTTCAAGTTACAAATCTGGTTTGGCCTGACCCTGAGATTATTGAGGTGTCCTTGAGCAAGGCATTTAACGCCAACCTGCCCGAATGCAGTAGCTCAGTTACCAAAATACAGTATCAGACTGTAGTGTTTTCACATATGCACTCCGGTCCAAAGTAGGGCTGTCAACAAATATTCTAAATTCGAATACATATCCAAATAGTACAAAGAAATGAAAATTTGAATATTATGAGAGAGAGAACAAACCGGAAGTAAATAATCAATGAGGGCGAAGAAGGAGACGGAACAAAGACAATAACGTAAATCTTTAACTGCAGAGACAACGAGAAATTTCTGTCTATAAGAGCCAATATCGTATCGACAGTTTGGTTGTTTATGACCAATATACGAGCGGCTCCGCTACCACAGTGTAATCAGCGTCATGTCTGCCACATGCACGCTCCAAAGAGAGAGGGAGAGAGGACTAACGTTACGGTGTTGAAATAATTTTTTTTTTTTTGGGGGGGGGGCTTTATTTTGAAAGGAAAGTTGAAGACATGAAATGGGAGAGGAACGGGGAATGTAGCAAATGGCCGCAGGTCAGAATTGAACCCTGGGCTGCTGCGGTAAGGATTGAGCCTTAGTACATGGGGCGCACGCTCAACCAGGTGAGCTATCCAGGTGCCCCGAAATTAAGTTTTATAGTTTTATAGGGTTATCTTTTTTTTTTTTTTTTTTGTAATGTGTCGGTATGTATATCTTTTAAAATACATATTTGTTTAAAGGAACACACCGACTTATTGGGACTTTGTCTTATTCACCGAATCCCCCAGAGTTAGATAAGTCCATACATACCCTTCTCATCTCTGTGTGTGTCGTGACTCTGTCTGGCGCGCCCACCGCTAGCCTAGTTAGCCCAGATCCTGGCTCCATCCTGGCTCCATCTAGCCTACTGCTCCCAATAAGAGACAAAATAACGCCAACATTTTCCTATTTACATGTTGTGATTTGTATAGTCAGAGCGTGTACAAATACAAGGTCACATGAGACACAGCCATCTTCTAACCGCATACATACTAGGAACTATATTCTTAGAAGGCGAAGCACTGCTACTTCTGCTACTTGGGCGGAGTGATTAGCGCAACACCTGAAGAGCACCGTTGTTACTCTCTGCTCCTCACCACGGGGCTTCTCAGGTGCTGCGAGCAAATCACTCCGCCCAAGTAGCAGAAGTTGCAGTGCTTCGCCTGTCTGAGAATATAGTTCCCAGTATGTATACGGTATAAGTCACTGTCTGTGCCACTTCCTGACAACCTCCAATAAAGAGACAGCCGGGTGTCGAGCAGCAATAATTCCTCCTGGCACCATAGGCTTGTCATTGTTTAAGGTTTGAGGAACAGGTCAGAAACCCATCTGGGGTGGACGTGTTGCTGCAGGGCTGAGCTGAGCAGAGAAAGTCAAAATAAGAGTACAGCAATGTGACAAAGTTAGTTAGAAAATGTGCTCCCAGTTTCCACTGTAGCTTCCAAAATTATGCAGGACTTGATGGTTAAGTCGAGGGGTTAGCCGGGTGAAGCACACAGTGCCTCATTATCTCTTACACACACACACACACACACACACACACACACACACACACACACACACAGACAGGTTTCCAGCTTAATGGCCCCAGGGCCATAGTTGCCTCAGAGAATGTTGGTATGCGTCACTTTCCATTTTGTCTTCCAATCAGAAAGAGTGTGTGTGTGTGTGTGTGTGTGTGTGTGTGTGTGTGTGTGTGTGTGTGTGTGTGTGTGTGTGTGTGTGTGTGTGTGTGTGTGTGTGTGTGTGTGTGTGTGTGTGTGTGTGTGTGTGTGTGTGGACATGCAATGTCTTTTACCGCATAGTGGGGATGGAGAAACTTTCAGCAAGATTTCGGCGAACACCATTATGTTTTACAATTACATCTCATTTAATACTGTCTGGATAGTATTTCTAAACATTTACAAGATTTGCCTTGGTTGTTATGGTGGCAGCTCAGTAGCACCTGCTATGGTTACTAACAGTGATAATATAACGTGTATCAGACTTGTTATTTTTTTAAGAGATCATTTTTTGGTGGAGATATTTTGTCGGTGCAGGTGTCTGGTGATTGACAGAAGGCAGTCTGTACAGAAGTACATTTTTTGGCTGTATAAAGCTTTATAAAAACATCTAATGTTAAAAAATTTTGAATTATTTGTTATAGTGATTTGTTTCTTTTCTTTAATGATGGCTATATTAACAGCTGAAAACAGTATAATTCAGACACATGTAAATAATACATTATTATTAATAACAATATAGTTATCTGACCTCTCTGAACTCCCAATCAAATTAATTTTTTACATTTTAAATAGTTCAGAATCAGCTTTATTGGCCAGGTTTGTGTAGACAAACAAGGAATTTGACTCTGGTAATCTTTGCTCACTTAACATATTAAGAATAAAAACAGAGTTGACGGTAAGAATATAAAAAAAATAGTGTACAGTATAACAATACAATAGAATTTACAATTTTACAAAAAATATACAAAAGAGAGGGAAGGAATAGTGCAATATCGGTCAATAAACTTAGATTTTAGGATTTAAATATGAGTACAGTGCAAGGCAGATCAGTGCAATGGTAATATATTAATAACAATATTGCAATTGTAGGATGGAAATAGACAGTGGCCAGTGGCCCAAAGGCTGGTGGGAGGGTCTGAAAAGAAAAGGTTAAGGAGCATCTTAGGCTGGCTTGGCCTCTTGTTTCACATTTGATGATAGAAACTGATGACGTAGGCTAAACACAAACGACATTTCATGCAACAACAGTGAAGTTTTCATGTAGTTACTGTAATTGGGCCCGTGTACTTTTTCGTTCATTTGATTTCCGATTTTGAAACGATGTCCAAATTTGAAAAATGGGTAATTTTAAACCTTATTAACATTGATGACAATGTGTTCAAACGGAAAACGAGCCATATTTCAGGAAATAAACTTGTCCATGATTCTATTGAGAGACTTCCAGCTGACAGCGGGGTCTGTGAGCAATACTTGCCAGCCGGCGAGCAAGCGATTCCGGCCGCCACCAGCTGGATGTCACATCAGACTGGAGCTTCTCGAGTCGACAACATCGAAGAGAAAATGTACAATTGGCCATACATTTTTGTAAAACTGCCCATGTTCATACTCTACACAGTTAATTTCTCGCATAAAAAAGTCTCAGAAGTGGATTTAGTAGTGAAATAGCAGATGAAAATTGTCAAAAGTTTCCAGTTGTTGGCTGCTGCTACTACTGCAAACTCCCAGTCTAGATTTCTATTTACAATTTTCGTCTGCACCCTTTTCGTTTCAGACCCTCCCACCAGCCTTTGGGCCATGCCTCCACTTTTGACATCTGTCAGTGGAAAAGCCAAATGTTAAATTGAAAAGCCAAATGTTAAATCGAAATTGATAAGCCAAATGTTAAATCGAAAAGCCAAATGTTAAATCGAAATTGAAAAGCCAAATGTTAAATCGAAATGTAAAATTCAAAAGATAAATCATTTTACATTTCAACTTTGCTTTTTCAGTTTCCTTTTTCTTTTTTAAATTCAATTATGGCATGATTTTTCCTAGTAGTGTAGTAAAATAATATTTTTAATTTGATCTTGCTTTGTTTTCTCTTTGGACTTTCAATTTGAATTATGAATAAATATATCCTCCATAGTTGTATGAGAGGGGAGAATACTAATTCTGTCTACTTACTACTTACTGCCCATTATGCCTGTTGGCATGTAGGGCATCAACAAAGGATTTCCACTCTTGTCTGTTTTGGGCCAGTGTCTTTATAGAGCCCCAGGTGTGATGTATGGTCTTCAGCTCTCCCTCCACCGTCTTGCGCCAGGTATTCTTGGGTCAGTCTCTTGGGTTTGCTATCTAGTGTCCAGTGAAGGGCAGTTTGCATAATGTTTTCTTGCTCTCTACGTATTACATGTCCAATCAATTTCCATTGTATAATCATCATTGATGGTAGCCATGTTGTCATGTTTACACTGGCTGAGTAGAAGTTGATTGGAGATGGTGGGCCAGAATATTGTCTTTATTTTACGTAGGCTTTTGGTGTGGAAGGTCGACAGTTTGTGGAGACTAATTCCGTCTGCTCATTGTTAAACCACAACGGTGCACCTGGGCTCTAAATACTCTGGGAACCTGTTCTTCTTTGGGCGCTCTGCAGTCTACTCTATGGTTATATTGAAGAGGTTTAAACTGTGATTTGTCAGTCCATAGTGTGTCCAGCTGATATTAACAGTGTTAAACCTAGACTAACCTTCTGTTTCTATTGTGAAGTTTGAAGAATAGCTTTGCCAAAGCGACACGTTGCCTGTTAATTCCAGCTTGTTATATAGACAGCATTGTTGTGCACTTGACACTAAAACAGGAGCCTGTTCCTATTTGCTCATATTTTGATGCTAAGCTTCCTGTTTATTTTACCACTGACTGCTGATTTCTTCTTTTCTTTTCGTCTCTTTCTGCCCTTTCAGTTATCAGTCTGGTTGAACCATTGTACAGCGTTTTGTTCTCCATGTACAAAACAAAATAACACATTAGTAAAGAGGACTTTTTGCAACCTAAAAGCATCATAGACCATTTAGGCATATAGATCGATTTGAGACATCTTCCTACCAAATCAAGCTTTTGTTGCAGGCGATTCCAAATTTTTGAACGGTCAAGTACTGTATATGAAAAAAGCTGCCTAGTGTGAGAAGCTGTAGAAGATTAAACAAGACAAAAAGAAATTGAATCTCTTGACATAATCAAAAAAAGAGCGGGCATAAACGTGCATTACAAATGTCATCATAGCCGTGTGTGGTTTTGTGTGTGTGAGTTTTGACGTGTGGAATGCTGCGAATGTAAGATGAGGTAGACGATTAAGCAGACTTTATTTCCCTCTTAACTACCAGTAGTGAAAGTATGGCTGCGCTTTAGATCACCGTGGCATAAAAAGCCTTTAGTGGCCTATCAGTGCTAACACTGAGACAGGCTATGTCTCTCTTCCCATTCTAACTCATACTCACTCACTTTTCCCCCTTCTTCCTCTGAGTGGCAGTTTAAAGGAGGCTAATGAATGACCTGGCCTTTGTTATGTAGAATTGAATTGATAGTGATAGAGCCGAGACCGGGGAGTGTTCATCAGAATACTGAATGCTGCCTTGGCTGAAAGGTCAGTGCGTGTTTGTGTGTGCGATTGTGTTTGTGTATAACCCTCTGAAATGATTGTCTTTTAGGGTGGTTTGTCTGATTGGAAGAGGCAGTTTTAAGTGAGAAATAACAGGCAGAGAGAAGGGTCAGGGAAGGGTCAGAGTTTCAGAGATTGCAATGTTGGTCTGTGATCCACCGACTTTTCCTCTGGCAACATTGGTTGGTTTTGTGCCTAATACTTTGGTTTATGACCAAAAGTCTGCAACATTTATATCATTCCAATCATCCTCAGCTCTACTAAACTAAGGTGGCGATCATGGTAAACACTATACCTGCTAAACATGTTAGCTAAAACATGTTTACAACAACAAGTACATACTTAAACAAGTATTTGAGACTGCCGGTTGTGTGGCTGTAGACACACACACACACACACACACACACACACACACACACACACACACACACACACACTAGGGCTGCAACTAATGATTATTTTCATAGTCCATTTATCTGTCGATTATTTTCATAGTCCATTAATCTGTCGATTATTTTCTTGATTAATCGATTAGTTGTTTGATCTATAAAAATGTCAAAACATGGTGAAAAATGTGGATCAGTGTTCCCCAAAGCCTAAGATGACGTCCTCAAATGTCTTGTTTTGTCCAAAACTCAAAGATATTCAGTTTACTGTCACATAGGAGAGAAGAAAGTAGAAGATATTCACATTTAACAAGCTGGAATCAGAGAAATCTTATTTTTTTTTAATAAAAAAAATAACTCAAACGATTAATCTATTATCAAAATAGTTGGCGATTAATTTAATAGTTGACAACTAATTGATTAATCGATTCATCGTTGCACCTCTAACACACACACACACACACACACACACACACTCTATCCAGTCATAGTTCCCATTTGTACACAAGAAATATAAAAATGAGTCTCCTTAAGGTTTTGATCCACCCTCGGGTTAAATTTACAGTCTTGTAGTAGTAATGCTTTGGATAGTAAAGCCAGTCCAGCTCGAGAACATATAAAGTGACCGTATAATTACACCCTCTGTCCAATCTTTATCCCATATCATCACCAATGAGGCAGTAACACCTAACAAGCCAAGCATGTAGAAAGACATGCATGAAGATAATAAAACGATGGCTAAAACCTGGCTACAGCCTTTTAAACCTGATAATGGACTACAGCACAACGCATCCCATCACTGCTGCTAAATGGAAACCTTGCAGCTGTGCTTTTGATTTTGTTATTGTTATAATTATACTGATTGGCTGCATGATTCCCATTTCCAGTAAGCACTTAACACCCACAGGATTAAAATCCTAAAAACAAGAAATAATGGACCTCTGAGGGTTAAAAAAAAATCGTTTTTTGGTCCTTATTTATTTATTTATTTTTGTCTGAGGGATGAAGACTCATCTGTTGTCCGCAGCTGCTTGATGAGATGGAGAGAGAGTTGTGGTTACTGTGTCAAGTGGTAATAGAGTTCTCTCTCAAACCGTATGCTGTCGTTCAGTATCGGCTAATGGCTTCTACAGCCTTGGGCGCAGATTACATCTTCTGCCTTCGAGGATGATTGCAAAGCCCAAATAATAATGAAATGCATTATGAATGATTTTTTGAAAAATCCTACTTTGCTCCTAGGTCATTACATTGGAAAGTACTGTGTGAGCTGCTGCATGAATGAAGCCGGTTTCAAGTAGTATTTGGTGGTCTAAAATCATGTTTTAAGTACAGTAAGTGTGGTGAATTAATATCTTGGCATAAACAATGTATTAACATAGTTGGGCTGGATAAAGCTTCATTTGGATAAAGCTGTCACTTATCATTGACATTGAGGAGTGCTGATATAAAATGTAAAAAGACATATGGCTATTTCCAGACATCAATGAAAAGGACTTGCATCATTCTCGACACAGCTTGGTTAAGATAATTGGATTTAATAGCCTCTCAGCAATTGTTATTGAATATCCATATCTCAACGAAATGATCCTTTTGTCGAGAACTTTTTGTCTCACTCTCTCTTTCTTACTCTTTCAATCTAATTTATTTTTTACCTCTGTGTCAAGGCTGCCGTACTTTTACTGCAGAGACAAAAATATCTCACACTGGAACATGTCATTGCATCTATAGTGTAGGTGTGTTTGTGTGTGTGTTTGCTTCTGATTGCTTCTTCCCAGGACCTCCATATCAGCGGTGTGATATATTGATCATGAGTCAGTGCTGAGATGTAAACACAGGCTGAAGTCAGTAGCGGCCCTGTTTTATTGGTCATATACAGCTACAGTTTAGTTTTTAAGAGAAGTACCAGCTCTGTCTCACACACTCCCTGTCTGTCTTAACCCCCAGTGTGTCTCTATTTACAGCTCATACTGTAAGCTGTGGTTTCATAAACACTGGGCCACTGCCACCTTTTGTAGGCTGCTCCCTTATCCAGCCTCTGAACTGGGACACAAACGTAACCTGATGCCGGCTCAGTTGTCTGTGCAGCTACACCTGAACCCTTTCTATAATAGCAATAGTTGATAACCATCCACCATCATTTTCTATACCTTATCTTCCTGTGGACGGATCACCAGTCATTCACAGGGCTGATAGACTTAAGCCGTTTTCTCATATAAACTCCAAACAAGGTCCGATGGATCAGGTCCAGACATTGTCCAAAGTTACCCTTTCACACATGTAGCACACAACAGGAGATTGTCCGTCTCAGATGTGTTACTGGAAATAATTGCTTTAGGTGAAGGGTGGTGCTGGGTAGAGCGTGCAGGAGACAGGACACGATGTTGATTACACAACGGCAAGAGACAACTGAGTCTCTTGCGGTTTCTTGTATTTATCTGACGATTTAGGCGGCAGCCCTTACCTACAGAAGTTACCAAATCTTGTCGTCTCTCTAGTTAGACATTTTCGTTGTTGTTTTCGTATAAGTGGCCTTTCTTCTTCATCCTCAGATGTTTGTTTTCTTCCGGTTTAGTGCGAGCCGATAGAAACGTCATCAACACGCCTACTCGCTCGCTGTGAGTTGTCCGGACAATGAACTTTGCAGTAGGGAGCTGGCAGGGTCCGTTGGATGTCCGATCAAACTGATTTGGACATTTGTGTGTCACTCACATGCAGCTCTGTGTCTAAATAATGTCTACATAATTTCAGGTTTCCAGGTCATTTGTAAAAGAGGCTATACAATACAACATGTATACTCACATTCACACCTATGGGTCATTTAGCATTGCTGCTGTATGGCTTTAAAAGGTGCAAGGAATCGGAAATGTTGCTGCAGTTTATTCAGTTCCCACTTGATTTATTTTACATCAATTTCAACACTAATCACCAAAAGGTCTTTTTTATCTGAATGGGTCAATACACCTCCACCATGTCTTCATCATTACCCTCCTTCCGACCATGGTTTGGCTGTTAGGAGAGGAAATTAATTAAATGATATTGGTACCAAAATGTAATTCAAAAGGATTCCAGGAAAGGAGAAAGAAAATAGAAAGAAAAAAATGGAAATGTAACTTTTAATTTGTAATTATTCAACAGATTCTGTGTAGTATAGAACGAAACTGCAGACTTGAGTCTCTGTTGACAGCCTGATATTAACTTGTTAACAGCTGACACATGACTATGCTGACTATGTTCACTGAGCTTATGTTGTTCTGCTATATGGATGTTGTACTGGCTTTTCTCTGTAAACCCCTTTTAACAAAATATACCAAACTTACCTAAAGCAGCCATAGACAAACTTTAACAAGTCAAACATTTGCAATGTTTAGATGTTCTAAAGTAAAGAAGTCTAAGAATCTGATCAACCATTTAATACCTATATTTGATACTTGACAGTTTTTGAAAGTCATTGCTACGGACACATTTCAGTCTGTAGTAAAAGACATTTATGTTTGATACCTGTCTCTAGCATGGTGTTGTAGTGTACGAATGTGTGTTTCTGTACGATGTGCACAGCCTAGAAAGCGAGCTAATGATCCTGAAGAGTCACTGAGGCATCATGATTTCATTTCATCACACTCCACTTACTTAATGCTCTCACACTCAAGCATGCTCTCCCAAACCTGGTCATTGATTAGTACTTTTTTGGTCTGATAATGTCCGTCTGCAGTGCTCTCACACACTCAGTGTTATTCCTCCCAGCTCTCCCACTAATTTCCTTGAGGCAATCAAAATCAAACGCCGTGCCCCAATCATTAGAGTAGTTAGTTGGTGATCAGGAAGTTCAGGTAAGGCAGTTAATGAGAGGAAGCAGAATAGATCAGAGGTAGTGGATGGATGGACGGACGGACGGACGGACGGACGGACGGAATGAATTGGCATTCTTTCGTTACGGCAGCAGTAATCCAGGCATTGCATGGAAAAATAAATATTAACAGACAATAAACACCACAAATACAGTACCTTGCAAAAGTATTCGGCCCCCTTGAACTTTTCGACCTTTTGCCACATTTCAGGCTTCAAACATAAAGATATAAAACTGTAATTTTTTGTGAAGAATCAACAACAAGTGGGACACAATCATGAAGTGGAATGAAATTTATTGGATATTTCAAACTTTTTTAACAGATAAAAAACTGAAAAATTGGGTGTGCAAAATGATTCAGCCCCTTTACTTTCAGTGCAGCAAACTCTCTCCAGAAGTTCAGTGAGGATCTCTGAATGATCCAATGTTGACCTAAATGACTAATGATGAAAAATAGAATCCACCTGTGTGTAATCAAGTCTCCGTATAAATGCACCTGCTCTGTGATAGTCTCATCGAGAATCTGTGGAAAGAACTGAAAACTGCTGTTCACAAACGCTCTCCATCCAACCTCACTGAGCTCCAGCTGTTTTGCAAAGAGGAATGGGCAAAAATTTCAGTCTCTCGATGTGCAAAACTGATAGAGACATACCCCAAGCGACTTACAGCTGTAATCGCAGCAAAAGGTGGCGCTACAAAGTATTAACTTAAGGGGGCTGAATAATTTTGCACGCCCAATTTTTCAGTTTTTTATCTGTTAAAACAGTTTGAAATATCCAATAAATTTCGTTCCACTTCATGATTGTGTCCCACTTGTTGTTGATTCTTCACAAAAAATTACAGTTTTATATCTTTATGTTTGAAGCCTGAAATGTAGCAAAAGGTCAAAAAGTTCAAGGGGACTGAATACTTTCGCAAGGCACTGTAATATAAATTAAAACAGCTCAATACAGAATACAAGAAAATCCTTATTATACTCTATAAGTCATATATTTATTAAATACTCATAATAGACTAGAATACACTATGAATATACTAAACTACTTGTACTAAAATATAAATAGATGATATCATACACTATGCACATTAGACAATGGTGGAGGTAGTGTGGGAGAATAAATATGTGCAAAATGACCATGTACAAGGTTATTGAAGGTACAAAACAGAGCGGAGTGGTTGAGGCAGAAACTACAGAGATGGTAGCTCTGATAGTTATCAGTAGGACAGAGGTGAGGTGTTGTCTTTGGGCAGAAAAGATTGTCTGTATCGGTCCTTGTGACTTAGAGAAAGATCTCTGCGGTCTGTCCAGTAGATGGTGGACAGATGATGGATGGGTATGCTTTTGAGGGATGTGGTTAAGAAGAAGAGAGAATGATTGAATGAGCTAATCAACAGAGAAGAAAAAAGTAGGCAAGGCTTTAATTAGATGTAACTCCCCTGCCATCCTCTCATTGTTTACCCTGCTTCTTTCTAGATTGCATTATATTCCCTTTTGCCCCTTATCTTTGCTTGTGCCAAGACTTTCAAGAGGCCACCGCTGAGCCTTTGTGGGTAACCTGGGATAAATAAAGCATTGCTGTTTTGACTGGGCCCTATTCTATAGCCGCTAAGAGCAACTCTTCTGCTACAGGGATCCAGCTCACTGACAGCTTGATGTATAGAGAAGAGCGTGATAAGACAGACAGACAGAGGGTACATTTGCTTAGTTGAATTGACAGAGAGGAAAAGTGATGGGCAGAGCGATAGAGACAGAGAGCTAGACAGAGATGGTGACCAACTTAGGAACAAGTTTGTGTCTTTACATCAGGATATACAGGTTTTTGCATTTGAGTGACAAATCTCTTAGTGGTCCTGTCAGCTGCCAAAATTGGGCATCCGTTGGAGAATTGGCTCTCAGCATAAAATGTCTAGATACAGGACAGCCATCCTGATATAAAGTGAGTAAACTGAGAATGATTAAAGTTTTAGAAGGGACTGTCCATTCAACAATGTCTAGATAACACTGAAGACTCTGACAAGGCACATTTATAAGAGACTTACAGTTGCCAACAAGTCCTATACAAAGCCACATGGTACCTGCTCGACTCTACTCGCCTTTTTTGGTTTTCCATTATGAAAAAAAGTCCCTGGTTCCAGCCAACAGGTACTTTATTTAGTATCACCTCCATCGAGGTTCCATGTTTGAGGCGGTTCTAAATCTGCAATGGAAAAAGGAGGATGGGGCACCGCGGCCGAGCCGAGTAGAGCTGGTACTAGCAGTGGGTAAGCGCCAAAAGTTGCGTAATTTGTTGACCCAGGCTTCTTCAGAAGTAGATGTTCAGACCAGAAACAGCCCTACCAGTAAAAAAAACACAAAGAGCTGCGTTGGTGGGGGGCGTGTTGCTTCAGCGACCGGTGAGGCAATGCAATATGATCCACAAATCCAATTTGAGTAACAGATCCATCAATTTGAAGGTGTATCAAACATTTAAACACTGCACAGCAGTTTATATTATTACAGTGTAGGATTTTACAGCCCTGGAAAGGTTTCACAGCGGCAGTCCTTTTATTTGTCTTTGTGATGATCACCAGGTAACGCTTGAGATTGCAAAGTAATCCATCAGAAAAGTGCCTCTGGGAGTATTTCATGAAGGTGGCGGTTTTGTGACGGTAAAAGAAAGTCATGCTATTTCTGCTTTTGCTGCGAGGGGACAGTAGTTACTCTCATAGCCTCAGGAGTTGGAAAGTGTCGGAAGAGTGTAAACATTTTTCAGTGTTTGAACAGGTTTATATCGCAGAGCAAGACATTTTCTTACAATTGACTCTGATCTAGTTTTCAGTCGCATGAATGTAACCAACGTAAGCAAAGCAGCCCTCTGTCAGGACCATTGCAAAAGTCAAAGCTTTCTCTTAGTGAAACAGCATGTGCACACTTTCATTACAATTACGGTAGGCTTAACTACTATAATGCATTAGTCTCCAGTGTCCTCAAAAAGTCTGCTGCTGGCAGAGTGTAACTGGAACAAAGAACTAAGCTCACCTCACTGCTTAATCACATCACTGCTGTCTTTAAATCCCTGCGCTGGTTGTGAGGTTTTTTAAGGACAGATTTTTAAGATCCTGGTAATATAAATATAGTCTCACACTTGACTTTATAGTTTATATGCTTCAAAGTTATGTCTGTCGTGCCCTCTCATCCACAGATTCTCTGCTGCTGCTTAAGCCAAAAACACATTGCTGTGGCTTTGCTGTGTTTGACTAGCTTGACATATTTGCTAGAAGAAAAAAAGAAGAAACTGATTGATTGCCGAAACTGATCACCGAATCGATTGCTTAGCACGTGGGCTGGCACGCCCGCTTCGCTTCTGATCGCAGTTGGTATGAACTGACAGATTGGATAACATGGGCACCGAAATTTTAAGAAGAATCCGCTTCACGGGACTTGTATTTTGTATTTTGAGTGTATTTTTGCCATTACTGCACCAAATATGAAAGACTACGGTGAAGCTGCCTGCTGCAGTTTTGGACAAAAGCCGGATGAAGATACACTTTTGTTTTTACTACTTCCCTCCTAACTTTTGTTCAATTTTAAAATGTAAAAAAATCTCACCTATTTTCTAAAGTGTTCCCGCTTCCTCTGTGTAGTGCATAAATTTAGTATTTCCCCATGACATTCTCCGTCTAAAGTGGACTTGTTCCAGACCTCTCTATCAAAGCCCACTTCTGGTTTTGTGCTCAATGGCAGGTGTTTTGGTAGGTGGGATTAAGACTGAGGACGCCATCTTCTTGTCATCAGTCTGGATGTGATGGATGCAGTTGAACAGGTTGTTAATAAGTCGGTACATTTATTCGACTTGACAGAGTAGGGCTGCAAATAACAATTATTTTAATTGTTGATCAATCTGTCGATTATTTTCTCGATAGTAGTTGTCTGGTCTATAAAATGTCACAAAATGGGGAGGGGGGGAATGCCAATCAGTGTTTCCAAAAGCCCAAGATGATGTCCTTAAATGTCTTGTTTTGTCCACAACTCAAAGGTATTCAGTTTAATGTCATAAAGAAGTCACTAAACCATACCCCCAAACCAAAAGACTCCCATCTAAGAAGCTGGGTTCAGAGTTTGTTAGATTTATTGTCGGATTAATCCGTTAATCTTTGCAGCTCTATGACAGATGTTAGGTTTTCTGCTTTGAGTTTATTGAAAAGTTACATTGTGGGCTTTTGGCAGTCAAACCTTTTTGAAGGGACTTATTAAGATAAAGAGTCAGGGGGCTGAGGGGAAGAAAGAAAGCCACTCTGTGTACAGCATTGTGTTTGATTGTGTGTTCTCCAATCAGTGAGTCAGGGGAGCCTGGCCTTTGGTGTATTCACTGTGTACAATAACACCAGCATCTGTCATCATCCCCGGTTTAACTGCCTCTAGAAACCATCTTCAAAGGAAAACCCATGCGCTTGCTGTCATGCTCAGCACCAGCATGGTGTGAAAAGACATCAACAGGAAGAAGGAGACGGGGGTGATTTAATGGATGGAGGAGATGGAGAAGAAGAGAACAAACCAGTGAGTCTGAGGAGGAAAAGAGCAAGGGAGGAGAGAGTAACGGATGAAAGGGTTCCTTTAATAATGATGTATGGACAGTATATTTGCATGTTCACGTCTCTGACCACTTACCACAAGAAAGGTCAAACGTTGTTTTGAGTATTTTTTAAATTGACTCTGATAGTTTGTTGTTTGTTTTGTTTTTCTGTCAGCTGACGCCTATTTTGCCATTTCTTTTAACAGCAGTCTGCTGTTAAAGGCAATATTCTCTTAGCGTAATCTTTCTTAAAGCTGGTAGAGCAACCTGTCTTGTCTGTTTCAGGATATTAATATGCGTTGCCAGGAAATTAGAAAAGAGAGAAGACAGGTGTCAAAGGGGCTCAAGTTGACAGCTGAAGGTGACTTAGGCTGATTTATTTAATCGCCGTTAGATATGTCTGTACAAAGTATGTATGCTTTTGGAGACTTTCTCCATAATCAGATACTCATGTTAATGTTTCCTTCAGTTCAGAAACACAACACTGACGCTCTGTAATTCGTTTGCCGTAGTTTGAATGTGTGTAAGGTTACGGATTGCAGCTTTGATGGTCTGAAAGTGTTCTTTCTGTCTGTTACAGTAGCTACACAGATCAGTTGATAGCTCAAAGATTGTGCTCGTGGCCATTGCTGCAACTAATCATTATTTCAATAATCATTAACCGGTTGAATTAAACACCCAGTTATGCATTTTGGCATAATCGTCATCACATCAGGAAATCATTCCTGATTACTATTCCCTCCTAAATTGTGAGAATAATCTAGTGAAACATAAGTGGTTTTGGAAGTTTGATGATAGAAACATGGCCTATGGTGAGATTTCAATCAATTTGGACCCCATACAGCCATGAAAGGGTTTTGACATTTTTGAAAGGACCACATGCTGTGTGCTTTTAGTGAGGTGACTAAACACTACAAAGTATAGGCCACAAAGGCAGCTTAGTCATCGTTGGTAGTAGCTGTTGCTCTAAAGACGAAATTATACTGTCCACGTGCGTGAGAGTGCGAGGGTCCGCCGGGGTCTGTGTGACCTACGTGTAAATGTCGTCATCAGAGGGTAAGGCCTATACGTGTGGGCTCTGTGCAGACGTACGCATTCCGACAACTTTTTTGTGGCCACTCCGCTACTCAAATTTGTGTTTTCCAAGGCATAACCCGCCCTACTCTTCCTCTGACTGGCTAGTACTTTTTGCCTTTGTTGGTTGGATTGGTTAGGTTTAGGCATAAGGAGTGAGATTGATGAGCTAGCGTAAGCTAGTCAGAGGCAGAGTATGGCGGGACATTCCTTCGCCATCCTAGGAAGCACAAATTCCTCTACAAGTGGTAGCGTAGCGATCTACTGCAGCTAAACCAAGGCTGCCTAATTTGGGCCCCGTGTTTGGCCGTGCCCCCATTGTTTTTGCCCGACATGGCATTTGACATGCTCATGCTTATTCTCCTCTTATTTAGAAAGTGCTGGAAAATCCTAACCGTAGTGGCTAAAAAGTTCTTAATCCATTCCTTCCAGAAAAATGCAGAGTTTTTTTGTGATTGTGGGCAAAAATCCTTGATTATGCGGCACGTTTTCTTAAAAAATGCGATGGAATATGCGGGATATTTATGCAATTTTATGCGATGAAATTGCGGGAACTTGCAAAAACTGCGGTTTCATCATGGCTTCATCGCGGGGTCTGCAGCTTTTCGATGATGTTAATGTCACGTAATTATGTCACTTCATAACATTCCCATGGCAACAGGGGAAAATGGCTGCTCTTGTGTGAAGTAAACACAATTTTTTTCAACTTTCTGCTAAGATATACAGTACTTTTTTTTTCAACAAAAATGCGGGGATTATGAAATCATGCAAGCCCCGCATATTTTGCGCGGAAATCAGCAATTTATGCGGCGAAAGTGCGGCATATTTGAAAAAATGCTGGCTGATTATTCATTGAATTATGTTAATGTGTTAATCTGTTAATCTGAGTTGTACGGCAATGTAAAGCACAGTGCTGTTAAACTTCCCTATTAAATTACATATGCAAGTTTTATCTACAAAGAATTACGGTATTCTTCATCATGTATTTTTGGCCATGGCCTTCAATTCAGATACATTTTGGCCCTACATATGAAAGAATGTGAGCACCTCTGGGATAAACAGACCTACTATGCGCCTGTGGGGTCCACAGCTGTCCGTGTATGTGTCCGGACTATAATTGAGCCTTAAGGTTCAGTGTGGTACGGAGCAAGTTTTTTGAGATTTAGACATGAATTCGTTTTGCTGACAAAGTGCTTTGTCTCTATGGAAACAACATCAGCACTAAATAAAGCTGAAGCAGCGTGCTTTGATAGAAAAATGAAATAATAATAAATTACACTGTGAGTACAGTAAGACTGCAGCCACACCTCACCACGGTACAGAAAGTCAATATGTTTGGCGTTTTTCTGACCCCCAAAACCAAACCCTTCTATGGAGTGAAGCCATGGCCCAGCAACTCAGACTCTGCCAAAACCAGTTTAAGTTATTAACGTAATAGGAAACCCAGATGTGCCTAATAAATGATATTTCTCCTCTAATACTAAGCCCGGGGTAATGTTCTGATACTGATCCACACTGAACGCTTAGACTTCAGACTGGTCCAGAGTTGATAACCGGGACAAGGAAGGACTGGATGTCTGTTCTGGCTTTTAGGCCAGACTACATCTGTTCTGCTCATTCAGCTAATGATGATGAATGGTGTTTAGAGGCTAGGCCTCAGTGCTTCAGTATGACATCTTTTCTGCCTCTACACCTCTCTACTGTGACAAGTCAGACAGCCTAAGTCACTTGACCTGCCTTTTTTAGAGCAGGGCAGAAAGACATAAGCAGACGCGTCCAGTTCTTTACACCTGAGGACAAAGTAAGGATCCAATCAGAAATAGAAGTTGTGTTTTTCAGTAACGGTAAACGCAGACAGCGTCCTCTACCTGAGACTTAATTGTGTAATATCATCAGGGGACATTTTGGGACTCTGTGACCTACTGTATATAGATCATTTGAAACTCTAAACATTTCCTGCCTATTGTGTCAGTTTGAAACAAAATACACATTACTGATGAAAATCTACTTCAGTGGAAAGTACATCAGTACATCTAGACTTCAGTATATTATGGAAAAATCCCCTGGCACAATGATGGCTCTGGTTTGTTTGGAAGAACACACACAATCACAATACTGAATGCAATGTTTAAACTTAGAAATAAGCACAGTAGTTCGTAGGTCATGTTCTGAGAATTGCAACTGCATTTCTGTCTTTGTCTTTCTCTCCCCCACCCACCCAGAGTCAGGCCATGCGTATTGTTCGGACAGTGGGCCAGGCGTTCGAGGTTTGTCATAAACTGAGTCTGCAGCACACGCAGCAGAATGCCGACGGACAGGAGGACTGCCACAGCGAGAAGAACGGCAACAACTCCTCTGTCACAGGTACACAAACACAAAGAGCAACATGCTCCTGCTACTGCTGCTCTGCCCTCAGGGAGTTATGTTATATAGTTAGAGAAAATCATGATGTTTGTTCGCTTCTCTTTTATCAGATGTTGGGATCTGTGCTTGCTGCTTGTTCACTCCTAAGTCAATACTTACAATAAAACATAAAAGAATCAGAAGGTTGAATGTTTCGTGCAGGAATTTTAATCAAAAGTTGTTGAAAGGGGGAAAGTTTCTGTCGCAACCTTGTACTGGAGAAGCTCCTTGAAGGTCGGTGAAGTGAAGTCAGTGATCAATAGAAAGAATGAAAAACAGATATAAAGTATCTTCATTTTGTTGTTACACCCATTTCCAAAGTTGTTCTGGTATTCCTGGAGTGTCACTGAACACTGATGCACATTTCAGAGGGGGGAGGTCAAGAAATATGTCTGAGGCCAGAAGTTATGTACTGTATTGTGTACAGCACACTTTATTTACACCTTAAAACAGCTGTTGATTCAAAAGATGTAAACACAACAGGACACACCGAGCAATAGAGAAAATACACAGGCAGGCGGATGAGTGGGTGAAGTTGATGTAACCGTTCAGGGTTCAGTATGTCAGAGTGTACAGATAGGGTGTGCTAAAAATGGGTCTAAAGATACAAAAGAATAAAGTGTCTGAAAAGAAGACTCCAGGATCCGTTTTGAAAAGAAAAGAAAAAAAACATACCAAGCTGTAGTGTTTCTTTAAAGAATTTGGGGAGGGTTGTAGGGTTTTTGGTTTTCGGATCGGGACAGAAAGGAAGGTGAAGCCAGGATCCATTCACCCCTGTGTGAGGAAGGTTTCAGCCCAGTAGTATTGCATAGTATAGAGCATACCTCACCCCTTTAGAAAGATCAACAAACAAACAAGGAAGGAATGGTATTTTTAGGTCATAGAAAGAAATATGGATCTTTATCAATAAGGCCGTGCTGGAAATTGACTACCAAGTCCAAACACAGTCATATGCTCTCAGATAGTACAAACAGATTGTACTGTACACACACACACACACACACACACACACACACACACACACACACACACACAGATACAGAAGTGCCTGTTCCTGCTTGCATTTTGCCCAAATTGGCGAGCAGGAGAGGCCAATGCTGGAGTGAATGTCATGGATGAGTCAACCCAAAGAAAGAAGGCAGCACACAGCAACACTGGCGGGCTGAGCTGCTTTTATCCGCTGCCTTGTGCCTGGCCAGGATGGCCTTCACTGCAGCACAGGGACACGTGGCTCTGAGAGGACAGACAAGGGGATTCAGCAGTTGGAAGGGTCCACGATCGGAACTCTTTCACACCCTTCGTTCCAGCCATTACAGCAGCCAGCGCTGGTCTTCCCCCCCCACCACCCAGAGTTGAGAGCGGCAGGCCGCGGTACTGTTATCTCCACATCCCCCTTCCAGGCCTCCAGAGACGAGCTGTCTTTCACATGATGATGAGCCCAGAGATCACCCACACACTATAACTGTACATCCACACATAACGGAAGAGCCCCACACGCATACAAACTCAGGCCTGTACACACACACTCACACACTCGCTGTCATGCTGTGTTAAGCAGCACAAGAGCCGTCATGCACAGCCAATGAGCTTATCTTCAGAACTAATTATCATGGCAATGAAAGGAAAAGGGAAAGAAGAGTGGAAGATATTGGATTAGGGAAACGGAAAGCTGGAAGAAAACACGGATAGTGGAGGGGAGGATGAAGAAGAGATGGATATTAGAGGAAAAGGGAACTTGGGATCATGGAGGACGGGCGTGAGTAAAGAAAAGATCAAATATGGAAGTGAATTTGAGAGGAGGAGATGAGAACTGGGTTAAGCAGCAGGGAGTCAGAAGGGAAAACAAGCAGAATCTACAGAGGAAATGTGTTTTGTTCTCAGAAATACTTTCATGTGCAGAGTTTCAGAACAATTGTACAAAATGCTGCAACATCAAATGAACAGTTTAATCAAATTAACAACAAATAACTGTTTAAAAATGGCTTACATGATGGAACTAATAAAGCCCACTCACTGGCAAATAATGCCAAACTGTGGAACAGTAACATTACCATTACAGTTCACATTAGCATGAGGCATGTTGACATGACATGACAGATGTTTCCAATGCAGTTCCACTTGTTAAAGTCATATTCAAAATGCCAATGGAGTTTAAATGAGCCAGATCATTTTACTTTAGTATTATATTGTTATAGCTTATTTGGTCAACATGCACCAGAAAGGACTAGTCAGAAAAACAAGTCAGACAGGTTGCATATTGGTATAAAAGATACATTATACTATCCTGCACATTTAAGATGTACTAACTTTATTATTTCGACCTTTTCTGCATGCCATTCCCCTCTCTCTTCCTGTGTTCCCTGTCTATCTCCACTACTAATTTTTGAATAAAGGGAAATATATAAAAAACAATAAATCCACATTTACAAAACCATTAAATAACTTGTTCAGTTGGATATATTTTGATATGTGTCTCTCCTCAAAGGAACTGTGTCAATTTCTTCTGACTGAATTAATGACAATTGACAACTTTAACCAAGGATAGCAAGTGAGGGCAGAGAAGGGGTGAAGTTGGAGAGGAATAGGAAGAGGAGGACCGAGGAAGACAACAGGAGGAAAACATGTCCGCAACAGAGGGCTGGAGGAAGGACAGGACAGCACTGATAGCTGGGTAGAAAGTAGGAGGAAGAGAAAGAGTAGTACAGCTGGCAGCACGTAATCAAGCACAAGGTTTAAGTGGAGGGGGAGGACAGCACTAAGAGCAGGGTGCACATAAGGAAGAATGGGAGTATGCATGGAAGACGAGGGGTGAGGATATGGGATGGACAGTGGAGGGGACGATGGAGAGGAAGAGGACACTGCAGCAGTGAAGATGAAAGACAGGGGAAGGAAAGGATACGAGTAGCCGATTGGGGCAGAAATGTACATTGAACACTCAAACAGATCTGGAGTGAGTTAATCTGGGATGAGGTTCGTCACAATGTGTGGCAAAACAAATCAAATACACATGACGCAGTTTAAACTAGGGATGCACCGATCCAACTTTTTCAGTCCCGATACAGATGCCTGGGCTTTGTGTATCTGTTGATACCCGATACCAATCAGATACCGTTGTTGAATAAATAATTAACTGTATACCTTCCACCTTATACCTTCCTTCCACCATGAGGAAGAGACTAAAGGCACCAGACTTTCCTAACTAAACATTACTTTCCTAACTAAGACAAAATAAAGTGCTGCTGACGAATGACGTAGGATCTGCTACAACAAATAATGACGGAGGGGAAAAAAACCTCCTGGAAACTGGATCGGCCTGTGGATCTGTTCATTTTTCCGATCCCCGATCCAGCTATTTTGTCAATATCTGGACCGATATCTGATCTTAATATCGGATCGGTGCACCCCTAGTTTAAACATTTGACCTACTTTTCCATTTATCTTATTACTAGATGCTATTGCAAGTTACAGTCAAGTTGAAGAGATTATAAAAAAAACCTTATTACCTAACTATTTTTGGTGAGAATCCTAACCTGTTAGTTGCTCTGTATTTTAATCTAAATTTAAGATTTTTTTTTTGTTCCATAAAGAAGTGCATATAAGTTAGCAAAGAAAGTGAGTAATCATACCTATGTTTTCATCTTTTTTAAATGATTGTTTTTGTAATGAAACTTGCTGTGGGGAGAGGCAGCCTTGAGTGAATGTTAGTAACTAATGACTGTAGTAACTGTAATAACTATGCATACGGCCGGCATGCATAGTTATTGCCCGGTAAAGGGTTAAACAATAAAAAGCATCACAACCAGAAAACTGGCACTTCCATTTTCCTGTTTATTCAATTGAATTTGAACTGTGTGAGGATATGAGACACAACCTCAGGCTTTGTAGTCAGGTGGAAGAACTATTCCAACTGGGACAACAAGCGTTACAGTAGTTTTCTGTTGAATTGCCTGGTGGGGCGAATCAAAATGAAATAGTAAAATGTTCCAACAAAATTCAGACTGCTGAAGGCAAAGACAGTGTTAGGATTCTGAGAAGGGTTCCATCAGTTAGTGTAATCAGCACGGGGTCACTAGAATTTAGACTTTTTTTGGTGTTGACGTTATTGGAATATTTTAAAAATGTAGACTAAATATGTGTTCTCCTACAGAGACACTCTAAATGTCCCAATGTATCAATCTGGTACAAATTGTTGCAGCTTTCGACATTGTGTTGGATGGTTTCCTTTGCCAAAAATAATTTAAAAAATCCTGTTGGAACAAACAAGTGTGGAGGGCAGAGGAAGAACAGTAAGAGGGCTCCTCATAAACTGTGTTGTTGCAGTCTGTATTGATTTTGTCTCATCCACGAGGCAATATTGTTGATCTCAATTGTTAATGACATCTGCTATGGCAAAAACACGGTCTGTATCCAATCTGGTCCAATTTGTCCCATTAAAAATGTATTAACAGTATGAGAGTGATCTTTAAAAACTGAAAACACAATATGGAAACTCATGAAACAAGAGAGTGCTGGCTGCATTGTGTTATATTTGTATTTGCATTGTTTTATAGCTCTTAAGAGTTGTACCTTTGAACAGTTTAAACATACATTTAGTCATAATCATGCATACAGTATGCTGTGGTTCTATGGATAATGTTTCTTACTTGAATGTATTCATGTGTGTCCACTCGTGTGTGTGTGTGTGTGTGTGTGTGTGTGTGTGTGTGTGTGTGTGTGTGCTTGTGGCCATGCTCATGCCTACATGTGTGTATGCAGGCGTGCGTGCTCATCCACCTGTATGTGTGTGTACATTCCTTGGCACAGTTCGGGAGCTAACAGGCGCGGAGAAGACGCCGACCGTCACCGAGGAGACGGACATCGATGCGGAGGAGGTGAGCCAGGTGACGGCAGCAGAGGAGTTAAACCTCAACAGAGGGGTGACTGATCTTGACGCCACAGCCAAGACAGCTGACCTGAACAGTGCAGAGAGCAAGGTAAAATATCGTGTGTGTGTGTGTGTGTGTGTGTGTGTTCTTGTTTAACTACATTCGTGGGGTCCAAAACCGTGAATACAGTATACTTGTGGAGTACGGACAGCTTTGTGGGGCCCAAAATGCTGGACCCCACAACTTCAAAGGGCTGTTTGAGGGTTAAGACTTGGTTTTAGGATTAGGTATAGAATTAGGTTATGGTTAGGGTGAGGGTAAGGGTTAAGGTTAGGCATTTAGTTGTGATGGTTAAGGTTAGGGGCTAGGGAATGCATTATGTCAATGACGGGTCCACATAAAGATAGTGAAACAAACGTGTGTGTGCGTGCGTGCGTGCTTCTTTATACTGTACTTTTGAGTTCATCATTCCTGTGTCAGTATTATTGGTTCTAAATTGGATTACTTTATTAATTGCACAAAAAAGTGCAACAGTCAGTCAAATGCCACAGCATCCTTTGGATTTTACACACTTGCTGAACTATTTACTAAACTGCAGAATGCACTTCTGTTCCATCTTTGTTGGGAGTCGCACATGCGCAGTCGCTAGGTAAGGACTACTAGCCAGTCAGAAGCAGAGTATGAGGGCCCTGACAGTACCTAGGTAAGGACTACTAGCCAGTCAGAAGCAGAGTATGAGGGCGTGCCCTGACAGTACCTAGGTAAGGACTACTAGCCAGTCAGAAGCAGAGTATGAGGGCGGGCCCTGACAGTACCTAGGTAAGGACTACTAGCCAGTCAGAAGCAGAGTATGAGGGCCCTGACAGTACCTAGGTAAGGACTACTAGCCAGTCAGAAGCAGAGTGTGAGGGCGTGCCCTGACAGTACCTAGGTAAGGACTACTAGCCAGTCAGAAGCAGAGTATGAGGGCGTGCCATGCTAGCAGTTAGGCGAGCATTATAACGTGTGTTCCAAAGTGACCACATTTGTCTCTGAAGTAAAGGCTGGACTACAATAGAGCTGTTTGGAGCAGTTTGTGAACAGTGTTTTCTGTTGGAGATGGTAAGTCCCTTTGGGGTGGCCTTTGGGCTTTTTCACTTTGTAAACTTATAACATGCACACAAAAGATATATAACACAATAAAGGAAAGGGAAAAAGGCAAAAAGCATAATATGAGCACTTTACTGGCTGTCAACTTGTTAATCAAAGGTTGAAGCTCAGCATTAAACATATATTTGTCTAGACATACACTTGACTTATTTCATGAAAATAAGACTTTTTTTTTTTAAAAGATTATTTTTTGGGGCTTTTTTCCTTTTATTAGATGGTTACAGTAGATAGAAAGGAGAGGTGGGAGAGAGATGGGGGATGACACGCAGCAAACTGGATGAGCTAGAGCTCGCCCCAGGGATTGACTGGAAAAGTGTTCTTTTATTATGTTAGGAGGAGTGACTTTCCTGCAGCACATCATGCAGCCAACGTCATCAAACAAGGGCATAAAAATAAAGAACACGGTGCCCTGGTGACCTAGAGGTTAAGGAAAGAAAGGTCCACACAAGGACAGCTAAAAAAACATGTCTGTCTGTGCATAAAAATCTAGAGTCAGTTCACGTTAAGGCTAGGAAACCTGGCTGGAAATCAAAATGTCTGTTCCGTCACTTCGGATCAGGCTGACCCCTGAGTGTGACAGAGGATATCCAAAGTTTAAACAAGCTTTCAGATTGTCTTTTTTATTTCTTTGGGGAGCCTTGAAGCCTGAAATGAAAAAAGTATTTTCACTTTGATTTGAATATACATGCCTGTATTAACCAGCAGTAAAATCAAGTTAACACCAACTCTGTGTTTGTGTGTGGCATGAGTATAGAAATAGCTCCCACTACTTGGTTTCTATCCAGGGGTCCGTTTCAGGAAGGAGGTTTAACAAACTCTGAGTCTAACCCTGATCTCTGAGTTGATTTACCCTGAGATGGGACATTCTGAATTTTCGGTTCCAGAACCGCTGATTTGAGTTGGTTCAATCAACTCAGAGTAGATTGACTCAGAGCTAAGCACGTGCACAACCACAATAAAAAGGCAGCATGAATGGAGCCATGATACTACGATTCACCATGGCAACAACCACAAACTGGTCGGCGGAAATACTCATGCGCACGTGCAGCGAGTTTGAACATGTATTTAGTTTTAAAAAAAAGCAACACAGCGGCTGCTGTAAAATAGCGAGAATTGGTGTGGGAGAAAATTGCTGCTCGAGTCAATGCGTAAGCTCTAATATAGTGTATTAATGTCATATTTAATCACAGGTAACCTAGAATATTACTAGTGAAAACTGGAACGGTAGTAGGCTACACCTATAATTTAATTTAGGTGCAATCCTGCGGGCGAAAAAGTAAACTACTACTAATCCCATTCTGAGTCTGCAGCACCATCATTAACAGAATTATGATTTACAATCATTTCTTTCTTTTTAATGTCTCTTACAGGTTTGTGTCCAGGGAACTCTACACAAACGTTTAAAACACGTTTCAGAGCGAGGCACACTTTACTGACGGCTCTGTACAGTGGCTTTATATGCTCCACATCAACAATGCTGTAAAGAAAACTGCAGTTTGCAAAAAATACATAATGCGACAGAAATAATGTGCTGGGATAAAGAGCATGTCCACAATGGGTGACGTTAGTGATATGAGGACGAATAAGATTATGTAGGCTACATAACTGATAGATTGGGAAGAAAAATGATACCGCTCAAATAGGAAGTTATCTGGAAATTAAAATGCATCTATAGTTGGGGCGTCAATGTCATCTCCCGACGTATGTTTAACTCCCTGTGAAGTAATACAGCTTCTTCATCAGCGGGATCGTCGACACAAGGAAATGCCATGTTCGGAACAAAAACGTTTTATAGTCTGCTTAACACAGTTAATAAACCAACACTGTTTTTTTATTCATGCAGATAAACTGCGCTAAAATGCACCTGATACAGACTGAATGAATGAATGAGGAAATGAAAGAGCGCTGTGTCAGTGGAAACTGACCCCCAATTTCCACCGGTTGCGGACCGGCTCCGTAACCGCGGCGGAGTCATTAGGTTTCCATTAAAGTCAATGTGTGTATTTCCACTGACTTAGGAACGGCTCCGTTCCGACTCCGTCTCAGCTCCAGCGGTCTGCAGCCCTCTGGAGCAGATACGCAGAGCTTCTATTTTTGCCTCTGCAGCAATTCAGCACAATTCAGAGTGCGGGACAGGAAGTCGAGCACAGAAACAAAATAAAACATCCGGTTCATTTTCAAAATAAAATCCACCGTGCTCACGGCGGATCATATTTCTCTGCACTACACCTTGAAAACACAGCTCAGAGTTGTTTCCCCTCTACTGGTTCTATTCTACGGGATTTCGCGAGATCTCGTGGGTCCTCGTGACTTCAGCTGTCAGTCATGGCCGCAGCCGTGCCGCAACAAATCCGGACCTGGTGGGTATTGACGGACGGCAGAGCACGGAGCCGTTCCGCAACCGGTGGAAATTAGGGGTGAGACAAACTTGAGGTTTCTTGAAGAAAACCTGCTCCCGACCAGGTTAGGTTCACAGACTCAGTTACCATAGTAACTGACTCTGTGGTTCAGCCTCTCTTTCTGAAACGGGCTGGAGTTACCCCTCTCTCTCAGGTTTGATCAACCTCCCTTTCTGAAACAGAAAACTCAGTTTCCCTCATCTCAGGGTTAACAAACTCACTTGAGTTGAGTTTTCACTAAACCTGCTTTCTGAAACGGACCCCAGTTTATGTGTTTGTGTCATCATTTAATCCTCTTGGCCCCCTTGGGAGCATAGGGCTATGTGCGGCCTCATAGTGTTGGAGATTTGATACAGCTCAGTCAGACTGTCTGCTCTCCGGCCTGTGGAAAGCCCCCACCAGCAGTCTATTCATAGCCAGAGAAATGTCCTGTCTGGAAGTGTGTGAGCACGGCTGTCTGGCAGAGCCGCGT
The DNA here is from genome assembly GCA_023566125.1 of Zingel zingel. Classification (NCBI taxonomy): domain Eukaryota; kingdom Metazoa; phylum Chordata; class Actinopteri; order Perciformes; family Percidae; genus Zingel; species Zingel zingel. Next base: position 35,674,809 of record CM042322.1, on the reverse strand, counting down.
AGAAGCTGTTGTTTACTGGGATTTACAGTAGTATGCAGGGGTGTAATTGAGTTTTTGATCGAGGTGGCGCTGGGAGGGCGACACTGCATGATGAGGGCAGAGAGTGTGGGGGGGGGTGCAGCGTGATGTTTATTACACTTCTCTTTGCCTTGAGACTTTGTGCTCTGCGTCAAGTTTGCAAAAATGGTGTAGTGGATAATAATCATTTCATGTTTTTGTTTGGTACTACTTCCCACCGCCTACCACCAGCCTTTTATTCACAGTGGGAGTGCTGACTCCCAGGTACTGCCATGCACAATCATGACCTCACAGGGACAGTATTCCCTCAGTCTTAGAAACATTTTGAAAAACTAACACTACATTTTTCAAACAGAGGGACTGGCTCCTTTGTGCCCTACACATTTTCATCCTTATTTTAAGGTTAAATATATATTTTTTTTTATTATTTTGTTTATATTTTATTGCAATCTTCTCTTCCATTTACAATCCATTTGGAGAAATGATTGATTTTCATGTTTTCATGTTTGCTGTCAACACCAAATTTACTGTCAATCAGTCCTTCCAGAAAAATGCAGAGTTTTTTTGTGATTGTTGTGGGCAAAAATCCTTGATTATGCAGCATGTTTTCTTAAAAAATGCGATGGAATATGCAGGATATTTATGCAATTTTATGCAATGAAATTGCGGGGACTTGCAAAAACTGCGGTTTCATCATGGGGTTTGCAGCTTTTCGATGATGTTCACGTCGCGTAATTACGTCACTTCATAACGTCACTTCATAACCTCCCCATGGCAACAGGGGAAATGGCTGCTCTTGTGTGAAGTAAACGCAACATTTTTCAACTTTCTGCTAAGATATTTGTGACTTTTTTGCAACAAAAATGCGGGGATTATGAAATCATGCAAGCCCTGCATATTTTGCACTGAAATCAGCAATTTATGCGGCGAAAGTGCGGCATAGTTGAAAAAAACGCGGCCCCCGCATAAATATGCGGACTTTGGCTGATTATGCATTGAATTATGCGATCGCATAATCGCGTTTTTCTGGAGGGACTGGTCAATAACTGTTTTCCGACCGGAAAATATCACTGCCAGTTTTCTGGACAAAGTAGCAGCTTTTTTGGTTTTTGCCAGGCGGTTATCTCAGGGGACATACTGTATATCTGCCAGCACAACCAACAGAATGTCTTGTTGTGTTTATGCTTATGATTGTAGCTTTTTCAGTTCTCCATGTTCCTTTTCACCTTGCCCCTAAAAGTGTCAAACATTCCTCTTTGCAGGAAAAGCCCTTATCTGTAGTTAACTCTGGGTAATTAGGGCATTCCTTAGGCAGTCTAAAATGAACAGACGGGCTGTTAGGCAACTCTCCAGAGTTTATTCAACTTTTCATCATGACCCAAATGAGAACGTTATGTCACCTTAGGCTCCAAGCTCACTGAAACATACCTGTTCACTCACCACATGGAGACTCCATGGCTCCAAGGCTTTGAGAGCCATTTTTTGGGTACTAATTTTGAGTTACAAAACCAGATTATTCAGCTGTTTAACAAGCCTTGGGTCCCATTAATGTTATGAGTTATTAGACCTTTCATTACAGTCCCTGATTGAAAGCAACAGGGCGTGAAATCAGTGAAACAACGAGCTCTCAGCAACAACCTCTATTCTCAGGTCATTGGAGGAAGTGTGTGTGTGTGTTCTTTAACTATATTCGTGGGGTCCAAAAACAGGGAATACAGTATACTTGTGGGGTCCGATAGCTTTGTGGGGCCCAAAATGCTGGACCCCACAAGGTTAAAGGTCTGTTTGAGGGTTAAGACTTGGTTTTAGGATTAGGGTTAGAATTAGGTTATGGTTAGGGTGAGGGTAAGGGTTAAGGTTAGGCATTTAGTTGTGATGGTTAGGGTAAGGGGCTAGGGAATGCATTATGTCAATGACGGGTCCCCACAAAGATAGTGAGACGCACTGTGTGTGTGTGTGTGTGTGTGTGTGTTGTGTGTAGCTGCATTTGCACGTACATTAACTATATGTTTTCTTTTCAGTATTTTTTAATTTGACACATTTGTCACTCTTTAACAGCTTGACAGATTAAATGGGATATGTGCAGGGATAAGTGTGGAAAGGTTACATTGAACAAGATGTGTGTGAGTCTACGTGCATTTACGTTAGTGCCCATGTGTATGTATGTTTATTACACAACCGTGTGTGTATTTTCCCGAGCAGAGGGATTTGATTCACTACAGGGTTTCCTTGGAAGCTCATGAAAGGGAAAGCAGCCTGTGAGTGTTAAAATTCATTCTCTTCCTGTCAGCTCCCGTTAGACTGACAAATCCCTCGACGGCCTGCGTTCAAACGATCCCGCAGCAGGACTCGGAGAGCACACATCAATCCTACCTTTGGGCTTGGTGTCCATGAGGTTGACTTAGGATGTTGTTAAAAGGCTTGCCTCCGGTATCAGAAGGGGTGCCACTACAAGTCAAATTGGAAAGGCCAAAGTCACATTTTAGAGAGGCTGCACTTTTGTTTATGTGTGTGTGTGTGTGTGTGTGTGTGTGTGTGTGTGTGTGTGTGTGTGTGTGTGTGTGTGTGTGTGTGTGTGTGTGTGTGTGTGTGTGTGTGTGTGTGTGTGTGTGTATGTTTTCACGTAGGCTTTAAAGTGAGGCTGTACAACAAATGCTTTGATAGAGGTTTGGCCTCTGGCCCACTTTCAGATGTCAGGCAGGTGTAGACACTCTGATCCTTGAGTGTAGCGCTAAAGGCAGCACTCCACTGTCAGCACTCTCTCTCTCTTTCTCTTTTCTCTCTCGTCCCATCATTAGTGTGCCTCGATTGTTTTAGGCTATCACAACCTAACATGGATAAATTACTGTGGGTGCACGAGGCTAGGGGCCCACGAGGTCAGGGGACCTCTGTTTGAAGTGACTGTTAACATTTCTTGTTGGAAAGTCACAGAGCTCATTTAAAAGTAAGAATGCCCTGATCGTGTTTTTGTTGCTTCTGGTCCTCATAGGAGTCTAAAGTCTCAAAGTAATGAAATGTTTGTTTTTGGAATCGCTTTATTTCACAGGTCTATAATTTCCAAATATCACTAATCATTTCAAAGACATTTCTATAAAAGAACAATGTAATTTGGCACTAAATATAAGGAAACTAGAGACTAGGAATTAGGGCTGTTGGAACGAATGCCGAAATTCGAAAATAATTCGAATAGTAAAAAAATCAATACTATTCGAATGCTGAAATTACTATTCGAATGTGACTTTTTTTTATAAATATGTTGGCTAACGTTAGCTGATCTCCCTCTTCTCGCCTTGGCCTACCCGCATGTGTCACTCATGTCACGTCTTATGAACAATAACTTAGCGAGAGTGAGAAACACAAGGCATTGTGAGGTCTAAGATAACGTTAGTACAACATTACGGAGCTAGCGTTACGTACCGAGTAACGTTAGTACACGGGGGAGTGACAGGATGCGGCTGGAAATCATAAGAAGGACGGGAAATAGTTTTAACATGACTTTAAAATCGACTTCCACCGAGCCAGAGTGCTTATGTTAACATTAGTTAGCTCGTTCTTGTTTTCTAACTGCGTCGCGAGGTACAGTAACGTTAGCGTAGCTGGGAGCTTCATGAAGACAGCTAGCTAAAGGTAATGTTCGCAGCCCTACAGCTGTCAGAGTTAGCTTCTACTTATATATTACCTTCTAATAGCTGTATTCTCAGTAACGTGACAATCTGCAAGAAACAGGTTGCTTATAAATCACTAAAATAGTAGTGACAGCACGGTTTGGCTTAGTTATTAATGCCGTTAGCATCATTTGTTAGCTAGTTTATGACAAAATGTTTCGGCTGTGCTTTCTAACATGATGTCATTGTGCTAACCGAGCACTGTTAGCCTTTACAACAGAGCTGCTTCACTAGCTATACTTGTTGATAATGTTTCATTACAGAGTTCTCTGTTGATTTGTTTTTGTCGCTGTGTGCTCGTGGTGGAAAATGAATGTAAACAAAGTTGCGTGCAGTCCAGGGGGTAAGCTTCTCCTCGGACCGCGAAGACCCTATGGCGCCATTTTTATGCTACAAAGCCATCACCCCCAGTTAGCATTCCATTGACTGCCATTCATTTTGGTGCCACTTTGACAACGAATAACTTTACATCTGAAGCGTTTAAAGACTCTATTTGTCCATTGTTTATTTCTAAAGAAACACGACAATGTATAGAGGCTCCATTACCTTGTACCTCACGTTATGCTCCGTAGCAGACGTTTTTATAAAAATAGGCTAACGATTGTGTCATAACCATGCGACTTACTGTAGCACAGTAGAGGAATTACCGTATAGTACAGGAGACGCGTGGAGGCAGTTTTGACTTACATTTGCTGTTTAAGTGTAATTACTAATGTTAACTAGAATTTTATTTAGCAATAATTAGCCTGTGCCTATGTTATCTCCTTACATATACCTACGCTCTCTGTCTCTGCAAGATTGGGAATGATTGAGATTTCTCTCGGCACAGCTACCAGAAGACTTCCAACTTTCAGACAGGTTGCTCACGTCACATCTACGTCATCTCTCTCAGTTGGAGGCTGCGCGGTAACGCTAGCCATCACCGGAAAAGTGCTTCTAATATCCTTCACTGGTCTCCGTCCAGAGCAACGGGATCTGTTGGTCCATTATATATATGTCAATGCATGCAGGTCCCGTTCTCTTAATACATCCCAGGCTAATGTTGGAAGCCCCTCTAGTGGACGGAACGTGTAACAACAACCACATGCTTGTAATGCCATCGACAATGCATAATAAGCCTTAGTAGTGTAGTACATATTATTTTACAGGCTGCAATTGAGCATTAAATATTCAAATATTAAAAAAAAATATCAAATGGAATTCGAATGGTAATATAGAGGAAGATTGACAGCTCTACTAGGAATGCTAATTTAGATTTTAATTTTTCTGATCCTGGACCGTTATGACAAGCAGGCAACGAGTACCTATTCACCCGTCCGGGAGACTCGGACATGTGTATACAAAACTTTAATACTTACTAATAGTAATTTTCTGGGATGCATATCTTCTAAAAGAGATCATGAAAGTCCTTGTACAGTGCATGTTTTCAGTATATAATCACTGGTGAAAAGCAGCAGTAGTAATGGTGCAGGTGTCAGCGTAACTCCTCTTTTTGATTTGCTGCTCACCAAAATAATCAAGTGCTGCTGCGTTGGATTGGGTTGGATTCATTAGTAATATGTTTAAGTTGTTTTGTTTTACTAAATGTTATGATCTCTTTTAATTAAACAATGAATTCAATTGGATTAATATGAATGGTAGTTGAGCAATTGGTATGCGAACAGAAAACTGACCACTTGAAATTCTCAGGATGCACTGCATCATGAAACAGCGTCCAAACATGAGCACAGTGCACTACAGGCTGTTAGTTCAAAGTATGAATGTCTGTTCCTCGCTGTGAAAGCTTACTGCAGGTCGTCATTGCTTTTATCCAGTGAAGCTGTAATCATCCTGGATGCGGCTTTCAGGCATATGATTGCTTACCTGGCCTCAGGACAACAGTGTGATGATGACACGAGGACTTGTGTGGGAGGCAGGTGGGAGGAAATGGAGTTAAACCTGAAATGGTAGAAATTACAGCTTTCCTGTTTGTGTGACTTGGAAATAGATTTGTTGACACACATTACACAGCCATCAATCTAGAAAAGATGCTGCAGTGCCAGGAAGATTAAGCTTAAGAAATTAGCCATGGAAGAATTTACAATCTGCTCGAGTGCGCGCACACTGGAGTGTATGAAACCCCCCCCTCTCCCCCTCCCCCATACCGGTTCGCGAGACCACTCTTTGCCAGATTGCTGGCCCCCAAATCTAAAAGGGTTGAGAACCCCTCGTCTAGAGTCTCCCTCCATTCTCCATCCTTCTATCCACAGTTTACAACAACATCCACTTCTCCTCTGCCTTAACTCAAAATCTTAATGTCTCAGACACACACACACACACACACATTTTCTCTGGTTATCTCCTCAGAAGCCTTGCAGGACAGAGACTTATCTTTCCAATATTATTCACACATGGGCAGGCAATAAAAATGCAGCCTCTAAACTTTTCACAGATTGTAAACTCAGTGGGTTTGTGTGAGAATATTGCTCTTTATATTGGAGATTCAAGATCAAATAGGGTCACTTCTTTTGATAGTCCTTTTAATACATGGTTTGGTTTTTTTTTAGCAAGTGTTTGTGTGTGTTTGTGTAGACTTGTAAAGTTGTGATACAACTTAAGGATGCCAGCCAGGAGTCACAAGGCATGTCTTCGTACAGACCGTAGCATCATAGCATTCCTTATTCTTTTGTGTTTTTATCCACATCTGCTTTCATACATGCATACCTGATAATGTTATGGTATGTTGAGCTGGTTTCCTCCCATGTAGGAGGCAGCTGACCGTGCGTCTTGCACATGGGATTGTTTTCCGATGAGTTCTCAGCTGATAACAAACCACAATTTACCCATTGAGGAGTGTAAAACAGTGACTTTTTGACCTGAAGCAGAGCTGATTGGTCTGTTTTTTTTTTTTCAGGTTTGAATCAGCCTGGCAATGGTTTTCATAAAAGTCAAACAAATGTTTCGGGGGACTGGTTAAAAGGGACTTTTATGCCGCGTTCTATTTACCTCGGAACTCGGAAGCCGGAGCTGGGAATGACGTCATACCCGAGTTGAATGCGTTCTATTTAAAAGTCAGATTTTCATTGTTTTCATTAGCTCTAGCCCGGTTAGCTATTGTTAGCAATACCAGTTGATAACAACGCATTACGCCGTTTTTTGTGCATGCAAACAGCGTGACAACATGTCCGCAGATAGAAGTTGGACATGCCTGTGTGAACGACTGATTTACTGATCAGTCGCGATTGAACTGACTGAGTGCCTATAACTTTATGTTACTGCAGCTTTCACAACTGTTGATACAGGGGGCAGCCATGTTGGATTTTGAACTCGGGCTACTGCGAGGTTGTCCGAGTTCCGAGCTCGTAAATCCGAGGTCAGGGGGCGTGTTTCCGACTTTGACCTCGTTAAAACCGAGTTCCAAGGTAAATAGAACGCGGCATTACTTCCACACATTGGCCTTGTTTCTCCTCTCTCTCTCTCTCTCTCTCTCTCTCTCTCTCTCTCTCTCTCTCTCTCTCTATGGTTATCTCTATCTCTCTCTATGGTTCATTATTCATTATCTTTTGCCAGGAATGTTTGAGTGTTCAGTGCACATGTTTATCATAGATTTATACAATCATGTGCCACTCCATTTCTCCATTCTCAAGTTATAAACATCTTTTAGAGTTTGACCCTCCAAATCTGTTCAGCTGTTTGACTCTGGGATACATAGCAGCCTTTAAAGATAACACAAAATGGACAGTGTAAGACCCTTGCCAATACATCGTGACAAACTAGCAGGCATAAAAATAAGATATAACCGATTAGACAATCACAAACTTTAGTTTACACTTTTGAACGACACCTTACTGAGTTTTAACCACTGCTTGTTGAACAAGCATACTTGCATATTTAAATTTTAAGTCTCTGTAACAAATTGACACTTGCTAATACTATATACACACACAGCTCCTGTGTCAGTAAGGGATGTCTGTGAATCTGGGTTTATTAACTGTGTTCAGTTTTATTGTGGTTGTGCTTTTTCACGTTAAGAAGAGGTGGGCTGGGCAGCCCTGTGCTGCTGAATGCCGAGTCTGCAGGTTAACTTTGTGATCATAGACTACAAAATTGTACTGATCATTTCAGTGATCTGGTTTGTTTCTCTTCGCTCCTAGGGAATGTGTTGGTGTAGTCTTTGGTTGGTTGGGATTTGCCCCAACTTAAGGGTTGTATACTCTGTCCCGTCACAGATTCACTTAAAGAATTTGTAATGTGAAGAATTTTGTAAATACAAACTCACAGGATAGTAGCTCAAGTAACTTCCTGCTCACCAGAAGGTGTATAAATTATATTACCATTTTAATAACTAATATTGTTACTATATAGCTTCTAGCCACCAATGGCAGCACTCAATGTTCCACTGCAGAGCAGCAGTCCAGCCGTGGACCGGGGATACCGAGTTCATATTTTAAAACTTAACAAAATACAACAAACAAATGTTAACAAATGTTATGAGCGGATCCGTGACTAAAATGTCCAAGTTCTGGCAGATACCAGAAGGGTTAACCCTAACCCTAAAGCCCAACGCAATTGTCTTTGCTAGTTTAAGACCACCGCAGTCGATTAGTCGATTTCCCGTCCAGCGCCCACGTTGTTTAAATAGCAAATGCACCTGCACCCATCTGTGCGCCCATGGGCGTGCTGGTCTTACAGGGAGGTGTGTTCAGGTGCATTCTGGGAGTATTGCTATCTTGAGGCAGCGGAAAGTGATCGCGCCATTGACCAACAAAAACCTGGTCTAAAGTCAATAACGCAGCATTTCATTGTTATTTTAACAGCAAATTAGTAAAATGTGCCTAGGCTTGTGCACAGCGCGTGCACACTATGCTTGTTACACACACAGGGACGCGCAGCAGCACACAGACATGCAAAAGATTAAAAATACAAATATTACAATGTGAAATAGTATTATGATATGATCTGTTCTCGCGCTTTCACTTCATGCACGAGCAGATCAGTTTCTTCTCCTGAAAATCTCTGTTTCCTGCTTAGCAAATCCGCCATTATTCTGTAATAGCAATGCGCCAAGGTACAAACGTGCCTGGCTTTTAAAGAGAATGGGAGATGACACTGATTGGTTTATTGCATGTTACATCCAAAACACACCTACGAATAATTAAGACATTAAGGACAACCCTTTTGAACCATGCGTGAGTGCTGAGGACAACCAACATGAACCACAGCTTTAAGGGGAGACTCCCCTGGTGAAAAGGGAAAAAGAAATGACTAATAGATATCAGCATGAAACTTCCCCAGTTGATTACTGACATTAAGACAAATATCTTTTGTATTACAAGGTTTTAGAATGTGTATGTATAAATATGCAAATAAGGTATTATCTCATTAAATTGGACATGCAAATTAATGCCGGCACCAGTGTATTAAAACTAAATGAGACAACCATCAGCTAAGGAAAGCATTTAGTAATAACTTGTGGGTGGTGAAAGGTGCAACAAAAGCAGCTAAGATAATATAAGGGCCCAGGAATCCTCAAATGTGTTGCCCAGGTGCAGATATTCATCACCAAGCTCTGTGAGTCCAAAGCCTCATCTGAAAGATCACACAACCACAGGTGTTAGCGACTGTAGCCCAGTGTGTCGTATTTGACTTACATTGACCAGAAAGCTTGTTCACACTGGAAATTCCAAAGGCTAAGGAAATATTTTATTTTCTGTAAATATAGTTTTTTTTCTTTTTTTTTTAAGACCTTGCCAAATATATTAACCTGATAGCAAGGTTACCACTAGTAATACACTCAAGAGACCAGAGTGCAGTGCAGCCATGTTTTAAGGAGCACATCGGCTCTTGGATTTTGCTCGAGTAGAAAATCTCGCCGACTAAGCTTTTGTTACATATAACTCATGCCTGATATCTGGGCTTGTCAAAAGAAAATCTGGAAAACTAGAGTTTGCTGGCTAAAGAAGAATACAAAAATCAATGGTTATAATCAGTTACTGTTACACTGGTTAGCTCTGTAAGCACTTCACAAAGCACAGTTCAGCGTGCTGCATAGAAAATAGTCAAAAGGATTTTTGGTCAGTTGAAATAGTTTGTTTACCTGTGTAAACTGTGCTTACCTGCTTGTTGCATGGATCAACTTACCAAATCAACAAGGTTTCCACTGACGTTAAAACTACATTTATCTTCTTATAATATCCCTCTTACTTAAATCTGCAATAACTGGTTTGTTTTGTTTTTCAAATACATCACTATTATTACCTTTTGAGTAAGTATAGCAGAACATTTTACCGTTACCTCCTTACACATCCAGCAGATTTTAATTTTTTATTTTTATTTCACCTTTATTTTTACAGGCAAGTCATTAAGAACAGGTTCTTATTTACAATGGCGGCCTGACAAGTGGCATAGCCACTTAGGAAAAGGGAAGGAGGTCTAGATAAAAAAATACATTAGAAATACATAAGTTTAGAAAATACAATTTGAAATACTACATAGAAAACAATAAACACTTTTAACGAGATAAGTGCACAGGTACATGAGTGAGTAAGAGAGGGAGGAACCATTCAAATATTTAGCTGGAAAAATTATTATGTGGAGAAGCAACTGCATATGTCCGTCAACAAAGATGATATGATAGTTTTGAAGGATGAAATGGAAATTAGTTTACCCAGTTTGAGAGTATTTTGCAGAGCGTTCCAGTCGCGAGCGGCAGCAAACTGAAGGGATGCCAGACCAAATGCAGAGTTGGTTTTTGGAATGCTTAATTGAAGATGAAGGGAGGACCGGGTGTTGTATGTGACATACTTTGACTGCAGCAGGTCTAAGTAAGGAGGTGATGGGCCAAGAAGGGTCTTGTAAATAAAAGTGAACCAGTGAATCTCACGGCGAGTGTGAAGGGAGGGCCAGTTGACAGATGAATATGGGGTGCAGTGGTGTCTATTGAAGGGGCCATTTGTGGCAAACCTGATAGCGGAGTGGTAAAGAGTGTCGAGTTTTGATAGAGTGGTCTTGCAAGCAACCCTGTATATAGTGTCACCATAGTCTAACATGGGTAGAATGGTCATTTGAATGAGAGTGAGTTTGGCAGAAGTGGTGAAAGAGAAGCGGTTTCTGTAAAGGAAGCTTGGCCTTGACCTTAGATTGCAGCTTTGATAAGTGGATGGTGAAAGAAAGTGAAGTTTCCAACCAGATGCCCAAGTATTTATATGCAGTGACTTGTTCAAGAATAGCCCCCTTGCAGGTGGTGATGTTAAGGGTGGGAGAAGGCGTAGTACCCTTACGGTAAAACCACATGACTTTAGTTTTGGAGGTATTGAGAGTTTACAGACTGCTGTAGTTGGGAGAAGCTATGTTGACGGGTAGCTTGAACAGTATCAGGGAAAGGACCAGTGGCATACAGAATTGTATCGTCAGCATAAAGAAACATTCACATTCATTTATTCCAGGTTGGGTGTCTGCCTACCTGACCAATATTCACTCTCCTTTTACCTCTGGTTTTTGTTTCCACCAACTCCTAAGGGAAACATCTAGCTCTTTAACTGCTAACTGCTCCTCTATGTTCACCAGTTATTCACTACCTTTGTTTGTCATTGCCATTTAGTGTACATGTAGGTAGTGTTCAGTGGGTTTTTAGAGCTGTTGCCTGCAGCTTCAGAAAACACCACCAACATGCCTGATTTACTCCCATTTCAAACATCAGACACTGTGGGCACAATTTGATGTCACAAATCTCAAGGTGGCAGCGGTACCTGCTCTTTTCATTGGGAGCATAATTTGTTTAATCTATATGAAATGTAAGTTACTATTACAGACTCAAACATTGTGAGGGGGTATTTTATTAACTGATTATTCTTAGAAACAGGGGAAGTTATTGTGAACATCTTCACAAGATCCTCTCTACTACTTTTACTACTATGTAATGACTAATGGTATGGTCTGATATTACACGCAGGGCCTCAGTAGAGTGATCTCGCAGGCTTATTCTCGAGAGCCCTTGATGAAGTTGTAAATCTGTAGCCGAGGCTGTCAGCAGTGAAGGAAGCCAGACCTCTTGGTGTGTGTGTGTGTGTGTGTGTGTGTGTGTGTGTGTGTGTGTGTGTGTGTGTGTGTGTGTGTGTGGGAGGGGGGCTAGTGTAATCACAGCTGGAGGTAGATAAATAAAGACTTCCTTTATCCCATGTCATCTATCTTCAGTTTGCTTTCCGTCTCACTTTCACCTTCCTTTTTTCAAGCCCTCTTTCACTTCCCTGTTTTTTCCCCACTTAATTTTGCCACACTATGAGTACAACAAGAGGCCAAAAGATAAAGGAAGACTCTAGCTGTCTGCTTAGTGACATGTGCATGCGTGGAAATTAAATGCTAATAGCGAGTTTCAGGCAGGCCATTCTCCAGCAGTTACTGTATGAGGAATTTCAGTGGTAGGCCGGTGTTCTCCATTCTCTCTAACTCCCCCTCAGTTTAAATATTCTACTCTGCTGTCTTCTCTAATTGGCTTTGACAGCGCTAAACAAGTTTGGAGGCTAGAGAGGCTTTGAATATATATATTATATATATATATATATATATATATATATATATATATATATATATATATATACGTCTTCATCAACAAACTGCTTACTGTGTGTTGGAAAGTGTGTTTGTGTATATTGAATGTGTGGGCGTATTCGTACATAAGCATTCCTTTTGGATTCAATGCTCGACTCTGAAAAATGAAAATTGGTCACTTTGGATCATTGTTGTCCATACGTCCATCAACCAAGCCAACTTTAAAAATGATTGATCTTGTCACTACTGAAGCATTTTTCATGAATTAACTTTTTAACAAAAAGATGACAAGTTTCAGTAATAATATTCATCCACTGAACACCTCAAACCCATATTGTCTTGCCCGACTAAACATCCCTTAAGTCATTTTTTATTACATTACATGTCATTTAGCTGACACTTTTATCCAAAGCGACTTACAGTTGCTACATATGTCAGAGGCTGCACACCTCTGGAGCAACTATGAGTGTGTCTTGCTCAGGGACACATAGGTTGATGTATCGCCATCCCACACCAAAAGGCATGTGTGATATCCACCACCCACATTTCAATCATGTGTGCAACCATTTCTACCTCGGTCATCCGTTTTTTCAAGGGGGCACTTCAGGCATCATGCCATTACTTAGAATGATTTCTTCATAGCTGCACATTTTTGGGGCATTTTTTAAATTACAGTTATTGGCTTAAGGGGACGCTATAATTACAGGTCAAACTAGGTGACATAGTTTAGTAAAAAAAAAAAAATGTTGGCCTAGAAGGGGGAAATGTTCACCTTCACCTTGCTCTTTAATTTACTCTTTAAATATTTTGGTTGCTTCTTTAAAGTGCTGTTAAAGCTGCATGACACAATTTGTCACCACCAGGGGGCAGGAATACTCTTGATATGATTGTAAGCTCATCAAGCTCCTGTGGCTAACATGTTAGCAAACAGTTGTGCACTTACACATCCTGCAGACACACCATCCCATTGAATTACTGGTTTTGTCCAACAGACAAAGGTTAGCCCAGTATTAATCTCCTTTTAGCTCTGGTCAGGTTTTCCTTCTGTGATGTGTTAAGTGATTCAAATGAATGAAAATGGCAAGTGTGATTATCAGACTACATTTTTACCCAGCTCTGGGTCTAACCCTAGCTGCAGATGTTGGGATTTCTTCATCAGCTAATATTTCACTTCTGCTCTCTGTTGTTTGGTGCTGGGCAAGTGGCATGTACGCATATAATCAACTTGTTTGAGCTTTTTTGGCTGAAAACAGCTGCTTACAATGTCATGTGGGAGTCTATAAGAGCTGTATAGTCTATTTCGCTAATGAATGGGCTAAAAGAGGCTAATAGCTAGAGTAGCGTTGCTAAGCAGGGTGTTAATTCTCAGTGGGTTCAGCATCGTTATGCTTCCACAGTGCGTCTTTAGAACTGCTTGTCGGACCTTCGAAAAAGCTTCAGCCCCCCCTTACACACCTTTTCAACATCGCATCAGGCAGGCCTGTGTCCGACCCTTTCTGTAACTTTGCGGAGCCGACATTCACACCCACTTCACACAGGGATTGACCAGCTGTGTGGAGATGAGAAGGTAACCTGGGTTTGAACTCCTGTCTAACTCTCTTTTTTCATTCTTGACACAACTATTTCTGTCACTTTCCACATGAACGCCTGAGTGCAACACTCTGGGATGCCTTCCAGGATAGACTGTCTGAAAGTGTGCGCTGTTATCCCCTTATTTAAACTGGCTTTTCACATCGCCCTCCCTGCGGCTGTTCGGATCAACTATAACACTTTTGAATTCTGACATAATCAGACAACACGTCATACAAACCACTTACTGTATGTTTTAGTGTAACCAGGCCCTTAGTGACACGTTCACATCAAAAACATTCATTTGTTTCAATGTTAAATGTCCAAAATGTAGCCTTTTTCTTTTTCCCTGTCTTTGGTGCTCACTGGACTACCAGAAATGTCCATCCAATTACTGTGAAAGGTACTTCTAATGTCTTCTTCCTCGAATATTCTGTGGATGATGACGGTAAATACTTTTATATTAGTAGCTATTGGTTAAACTATGTAAGAACTGGTGGGAGAGAAAAGTACAATAAATGTTTTTTTAGGGGTTAATGTTAGAGATGACTCTAATGTATATTAGAATGGGATTTTTTTTCCATTTGTGTCCTATCTCATTCTGCGGCTGCTGAAGTCTGTTTAAGTCGGTCTTCTTTTTCCATTTCTCTATAATTGAGAATAGTTTCTGTGTCCACAGTGCTTGAAAGCCAAACATGGCACCATTTCTCCTCTCTGTTAGTTTTCCTTCTGAATCATCTCATTCACTCTTCCAGTCACTAAACCTCCCCCGTTTGCCAGACAGCACTCACTGTTTCAAAGCAAAAGCAGCAGTCTTGTTTAACACCCTTTACTTAGGCGGGAAGAGTGTCACTTCAGGTGTCTGCAAGTAGCTTCTATGGAGAGGAAAAAGGTGAATGATGCGTCTGTATTAAACAGGCACTTTGAGAGAAAGTGAGCTCATTTTATGTGATCAGACATCTTTCTGAGGAGTCAAACAAATTATCTCTTTAACACACAGCCTTCTGCCCTGCTATTTATCATGTGATAGCACCAAAAAAACTGTCAACTTGGATAATTTTCTCTTATTAAGCAAAAAAATTCAGCTCACACAGGCCTCATCAGTCATATATTCCTCTAATGGTGTGCGTGTGTGCGTGCGTGCACGTGCATGTTTGCGTGTGTGTTGTGTTGTGCGTTCATCGTCTGTGATCTGTCTGTGTCACCGGAAGGTGCTTAAGGAGAGACAGATGGTGAAGTGTTTTGGAATGGATTCCTTAAGGCGGGTTCAGTTTCAATTTAATTAATGTGTCCCCTTCTTTTCCGACCGTCATTTGGTGTTGCGACTCCAGTCACTTTGAAGCACCCTGTGTCGCCCGCTAGTGATGCGACATTGTTTGGATTCAGTCAGCAACCTAATTGATCAAACTTGGCAGCCATGAAACTGTTTAAAAATGCTTCACATCCAGCTGTTGTAAAGGTGTAAAGCCAAACATTCACAAAGCAAGCAGTGCACATTTCCTTTAGCCTCGTGTATTCAAAACATTCTTTTGAACTACTCTGTGGCAGGAACTTGGTAATGTACTTTCCAACATTAGCACTTCAAAAATCAAAGGCAGTTGTTTCATGTTAAAGGACAAATCCGGTGCAAAATAAACCTAGGGGTTCTCTGGGATATGTTTTCATGCTAATCGAATGTGACCAGTTTTACCGCAAACCGCTAATTAGCTTATAACGCTAGTCGTCGGGGCACGGGTAAAGTAAAAACAAATCGCTATTTCTATACCACTAACAAGGCTCAAAATAGCATCACACTTCCACGGTAGCATAATGAAGGTCCCTACATGTAAACCGAAGCATTAAGGGCTTTCCGACTGGAGGGATTTTTGCAGTTCTTAGAACTAAACGTTCCTAGAACACATTTTTCGTCATGTTCCGAAAGGAAAAATGTGGGTTGTACTTTTTTAGCTCCAACTTCAGAGCAGGGTCTTTTCCCTTTTCCTAGGTGTACTTGATTGGTCGAACTTATAAGTCATGCCCACTGCCAACTCGAAACTTGCAGACAGAGCAACAACGGGACATTTTTAACAATTTTCACCATCTTATTCATCATTAAATTCACTTCTGACAACGTTTTAGGCGAGAAATTAACTGTTTAGATTTTGAATATAGGCAGTCTTGCGAAAATTCATGCCAAATTGACAATTTGCTTCAAAGTTTTCAGAGTTGAGGAGCTCCATGAAGTGAGGCGACAGCCAGCAAGCGCCTGCCCCGGCCTCTAGCTTGTCGCTCGGCCAGTCATGCTCAGACACCTCGCTGTGAGCCTGAGCTCTCTCAGACCGCCCTCGTAAATAAGAGGCTTTTATTTCTCCGTTGACGGTTCGTTTGTTTAAATATCTCAACACATGTCCATCATAAGATTAACGGAGTCTTTTCTTTTCGGAGTTAAACTCCACAAGCGTGTCCTGCGGCTCGCTGGCCGTCACACACACACACACACGTCCACAGCGCAGCAGGCAGAGGCGGGGTCTGTTCCGAGTATAATAGCCCCGTCTGTGTTGAGCAAAACATTACGTGAATTACTACTAGAATGGACGTGCATTTAATATAGGAAAAGTGCACAAGTATTAGCATAATTTGTTGTTGTTGTATGTGGCGCTAAGGTCTAGTGACGATGCTATAAAGACCATTGCCGTGCTTGCATCACTCCCTTACCCCTCCTACCAGTCCCTATGGCCACTTGGCCAGTGGGAATGCAAACGGAAAAAAAGATTTTGGGGGAGAGTAGTTCTTAGAACTGCTTAGAAGTGTACTTTTCCTCTAAAAAGTACAAGTACTATCCGGTCGGAAAGCACCTATTGAGAACTTTGTAAGTGTACAGACAGTTTCAAGGTAACTTTATTGTTCCCGAGGGGCAATTGTTTGTACAGCCAGCAGACAGACATAAGGACAAGACACTAGGGCTGAAACGATTCCTCGAATAACTCGATTACAAAAAATCCTCGATCCAAAATGACTTGCCTCGAAGCTTGGTTAAATCAGTGTTACTAACGTTGTATCGCTGACGGACGGTGTTTCCGCTACTGTCGCTCACCAGACGGCTCAGTCTGCTGCTGGCGACACATGCCAGAGGTAACTAGTGAGGGCTGAGAGGAGAGACCGGCTGGAGGAGACCACAGGAAGGGTCCAAAGGTTGGAGTCAGTTCAGACACATGCCAGAGGTAACTAGTGAGGGCTGAGAGAAGAGACCGGCTGGAGGAGACCACAGGAAGGGTCCAAAGGTTGGAGTCAGTTCAGACACATGCCAGAGGTAACTAGTGAGGGCTGAGAGAAGAGACCGGCTGGAGGAGACCACAGAAAGTGTCCAAAGTTTGGAATCGGTTCAAACGTAATTAAAACTAAAACTCTGTACAGTGTGCCTACTGCAAAATCAAACTAGCTTAGCACAATAATAGCACGACGTCAGTGCTTTAGCATCTCAACAGAAAACATTGAGTCTAACTTCATCATCCGTTCCACGAAGAGGACCGACAACAGTCAATCACAGAGTCGTATGGACGATGAATCTACATCAAACACAACAACTACCAAAATCAAAGACAAGGAAATACGTAGTGGTGACCACGATCTGAGCTGACGCGCTGACTATTCCTTCAGAACAACAGCTGATTGTTGCACATCTCTCTCGCTCTCTCTCTCTCTCTCTCTCTCTCTCTCTCTCTCTCTCTCTCTCTCTCTCTCTCTCTCCATGGAGAAACAGCTGATCAACGATCTAATAGCATAAGTGTAACAGAGCTGTGTGACATTATAATCAAATATATAAATGAAAATAGGTTAAAATATCCGATTAATCGATCGATTAAGTGCTAGATTAATCGATTACAAAAAAGAATCGATAGCTGCAGCCCTACAAGACACACAACAATACAGCAAAACAAGAAATACCCACAGTATCTAAAACACAAGAGTAAATACTGTAAATACATTTAAAACAGTTCTGACAAATTGTTTCAAATGGAAATGGAAGTCGGGATAAAAGAGTTTCTGAGTCTATTGGACCTGCTTCTGGGCATGGAGTACCTACGGCCTGAGGGAAGTAGCTTAAACTGGCAGAACAAGGTGTGGCTAGGGTCAGCTGCAATGGATTGGGCCTTCTTTGCCACTCTATTGGAGTAGATGTGGGAGAGAGTGGGGAAGTTGATGCCTGCGATCTTGCTACGTGACAGTACTCTCTAGTCGTTTTTTGTTTTTTATGGCCAGTGAACCAAACTGGCAGATAAAACAGAGTCAATAAAACATTCTCATAAAAGTGGGGTCAATGTTAAAATTCCTCAGTTTACGATAAAAGTACATACGCTGATGGGCTTTGGCACAAACGGCATCAGTGTGTGGTTCAGAACATAGCTTGTTTGCAATTATTGTGCCAAGGTACTTATATTCTTGTACTGTCTCAACAGGTTGGCCATCAATGATAGTGGGGGGAAGAGGGGGGCACTGTTTTCTAAAACCAATAATTAATTATTTAGTCTTGGAGACATTTAGTTTATTAAAAAGATAGTTTAGTTTAGTTCACAAACGCTGTGCAACCAGTAACCAGTAACATGGTCATGACTGTTATCCCAAGATGGCGCCCGCCTGTATACCTGAATGGTACTGTCTTTATAATCTATCTTTTTGATAAACTGTCTGTACAGTTACAAAGTTCTCAATGCTTCAGTTTACATGTAGGGACCCTCATTATGCTACCGTGGAGGTGTGATGCTATTTTGAGCCTTGTTAGTGGTATAGAAATAGCAATTTCTTTTTACTTTACCTGTGCCCTGACGACTAGCGTTATAAGCTAATTAGCAGTTTGCACTAAAACTGGTCACATTCGATTAGCATGAAAACATTTCCCAGAGAACGGTCGACTCGGTACACGTGTTACTAACCCCTAGGTTCATTTTGCGCCGGATTTGTCCTTTAAATGGATTAACTGTAAAATATGATCTACATTCACAACCACCTTGTCTCTTCTCCTTGTTTCTTACTGTTGCATCAACTCTGTTGAATAATGTTGGATTGGATTTGTCTTCCATCACAGGGTAAACTCTAAAACACTAACAGTGTCTGATACACACAACCTACTGGGAGCACCCATGCTCTGATATAACAATTTGATGGATTGAGGAATGAAATATCCAATTTACACTTAAGGCACAGCTCTTTTTTTTTTTTTTTGCCCACACATCATGGCATTCATGTTTGAATCTCTTTTCTGGCCACTTGTTAAGTATATGTCTGTGTTTTCTTTGCTTTTCATAAGCAAAAACTTTAACACGAAAAAAAGCCAAGTGTCAATGCATGAACAAATCATTACAGACGAGTTGAAATCCGGTTGCATTCTAGCCAGATGTTGAAAGGCTGTTAATGCATCCATCTTCAACACGCATGTCAGTATTTTATCTGGATTTGAGACACGTGAAATAACAACTGTAAATGAGGCAAAGTCTTCCATATGGAAGATGGACCGTCAACCTGTGTCACTCACTTGCTAAATTGGCGTTCGATCACGCTTAACCTCCAACACCAGCAACATTGTCGTGAGTGGCTTCCAAACATTGAACAGTGCCAAATGTTTTTCAAAGGACGGCAAGGAAAGAGTTGCCCCTCCTGTGTGGATTATATCTAGGTCTCCGCAGTGGTTTGAGAGTGCTTTTCTGTTCTCTGAACCAACCGTGCACCTTGGAGCACTCTTTTTTTTTTTTTTTTTTTTTCTAAGGTGCCCATCCCTGTATCCACTGAACAATGGCAGGAGGTGGTAGACAATAAAATCTGATTGTCCACTTTGAAGCAACAAGGTGTTTTAGATATATTAATATCTTCTCCACATCCAGTTGTTGCTAGCTTTGATTTCATAATTACCCTCAGATACTAAATGGTGCTAATGCTTTATTTTAGCCGTAGTGTGATTAGGGCACCATATCTGCATAACAAAACATATTTTCGACTGGTTGAATGATGAAGAGGGCACAATGTGTGACTGGTTACTGCAGCCTTGAAACAATTAGGATGCTTGATAGCGTTAGATGGAGGATAACTGAGTCCCAAAGCTCATTATTGTTGGATCGGAGCGTCTTAGAGCTGCTGATCTGTATTCTCAGCACCGCTCATTCCACACTGGTGCAACTAATCAACATTTCTACATTTCAAATTCAGATTCTTGTTTGGGTGATGGCTGGTTCTCCAAGGCATTTTATTGATGCCAATGCTTGTCCCAGTTATATTTATTTATTTATTTATTCATTAGTCAGTCCTTTTCTCTCTTTTTCCCTGTGTGTCTGCATCTTCAATCTTGTAACTTTTTGAGAACTGTGAAAGTTTTCTAAACTGACGAGAGTCATTTGTGTTGATCTCAACTTGCTAAGAATCCGATAAATATCCGTAAAAAGTTTGTAAAATATATAAATAAGTAAAGTAAAATACAATGTTGGGTGGTGCAATACTATTTCTTTTAAGAAATAGGCTTCTGCCAAACCATTCAGTGTTTTACTTTGTGATCCAAAGTTTCTGGCTACTTGTTAATGTTTTAGTTGGTCATGAAATATTGACTTCATCTCTCTCTTCTCCCCCTGGTGCCAGGCTTCAGAGGAGGCCTCTCTGCTGATGTCCAGCCCCAGGATGCTGCTCCCTGCATCGGGCGCGCTGCCACCAGGTGCCCCCCTGTCTGTCCACCACCAGATCCAGCTGCTCCAGCAGCAGCTCCAGCAGCAACAGCAGCAGACACAAGTGGCTGTGGCACAGGTGCGTCTCTCTCACACATACACAAACGCAGCAAAAAGGGGTTTAAGGCACGGTTTGTAAAAATTAAATTGGTCTCTGGGGGTGTTGACGTTCATGTTTTAAGAAGATAAGAGAGGATAAGTCTTTATTGTCTCCTTTAGGAGAACTTTGTCTTGGGCATTTGAGAGAACACAGGTGACAGCACACAGCCTATGTACACACCACATATCCATACATGTACTAACAAACTACAGTTAACATTCAGTAACACACACACAGGTCCATATACAGAACAGACACACCAAGAATATTGCATGATAGCGTAATGTACACCAATATATTGCCCATTCCTCTCAATAAAAAACCTTAACATTAATATTGCACAGATGCCCTACATTTTTTTATTCCTGTAAACACTTATTTTCCACGCTCCCACTGTAGCTATGAATTTGTAATAGAAGAGATTTATTTCATACTTTGCAAATTCCCTATTGTCAGTGACATAGATTCGTGCAATACTTGCACATGGTGTTAACCTTGAGTATATTTTCCATGGGAACTGTTGGCTTTTGCTGGCTTTTGCTGCCGTTCTTTTTATCTCTGCAATTGCACAGTTTAATTTGAAGTCACTAGAACAATGACGGCAGCATTACTCCTTAAAAGGAACAACAAAAGCAAAAAGACGATAAACTCAACTACCAAAAAAAAAAAATAGTTTTGTATCAAATAAGAAAATTAGCCATTGCTGACTACACTGTCTGCGGCAAAAGAAACACGTGATCAATGAGAAACCTAGTGAAGGAGGTTAGCACTATTAATAATTGCAATCCAATTTGGTTTTCTGAAGAAAAGTTCCAAGTGCACACAGCATCAGACATCAATCACCATAGCTTGAGTGGCTGCAGTGGGAGAAGTGACTAGTGACAGCAATGGCTTTGAGCTTATGAGCTGGATCAACACACACACACACACACACACACACACACACACACACACACACACACATACACACACATGCAGTTTGAATGCTTGGAAAATGCGTGACTTGAAATTGCACATACCCTCTTTCTCATGCATTGCCCACGCACGCACGCACGCACGCACGCACGCACGCACGCACGCACGCACGCACGCACGCACGCACGCACGCACGCACGCACGCACACACACACACACACACACACACACACACACACACACACACACACACACACACACACACACACACACACACACACACACACACACATTCCTGACCCAGAAGTGTCTCAGACTGTTAGGTACTAATGTCTCATGTCTTCCAGAGACAGATACAGGGGGTCCTGATTGAACCGCCTGTTCACACTGAACTTAGCTGCTCCCTTGTCATGACCTAAACAACGTTAGACAGACCGCTGCAACAACTAACACCTCACACATTCGGACTGAGCGTGCCCAGACGTAAATGCTATTAATTATACCTTGATGAAGCCAGAGTTCACTGCCTGTCTTGCAGAGACACTGGGGTGGGATTTTTTTAATGAGTCAAAACTGCTTCAGCACATGAAAGGAATTATTTTACTCAAATGAGTCTGAGCTACCCCGAGGTGCTTCCACCTGACCTCGGCTCTTTTGCCAAAGATTTCTCAGCGGCCCTGTCTTGTCTGAGCTGCTCTAACTGTGAGCTTACACACAGCATCAAAATGAGTGTCCACTGACTCTATCATAGGCAAACTACCTCTCACAGGTGAAGCTAATCTTGCCAACGAGATGATTAGCTCTGCCCAGATAAGGCACATTGTGGGTGAAGACATAGAGGAAGAGAGTGGTTACTTGGCTGACACACTAGTAAAATGTTGTTTGTCTTTGTGTGTGTGTGTGTGTGTGTGTGTGTGTGTGTGTGTGTGTGTGTGTGTGTGTGTGTGTGTGTGTGTGTGTGTGTGTGTGTGTGTGTGTGTGTGTGTGTGTGTGTGTGTGTGTGTGTGTGTGTGTGTACGTCTGTATATCCTTATTTGTGTGTTTTTGTTTTTTAGAGTTAGAAACTCTAACAAGAAGGCTTTCCCTTGTGTCTTTGCCTCAGGTTTACACCATAAAATAAAATGGCATCTTCACTTTTCTTGCTTTCGAGTTGTGAAACTATTTGTTGGAAACTTGCCACAGGATCCCAAAGCATCCAATTTAGTTATGTTAAAGGCATGTATTGCTCTTGTTTATGATTTGGTTATCAGCAGGCTCCCACTGGTTTTACAGAGCTGTCAGGTTTGAGTGCAGCTCTGCAGTAACAAAAACCAGTGATAAATAAAGACGTACTGCCAGGAAAAAAATAGTTTTTTTTTAAGTAATGTACATTCATAAATATAGAAACATCTATAATATAGATACTGTATATAATATAGAACACCATTCTTCAAAATCCTTATTTTAAATTGGCAATAACGCATGATTTTCATAGTGTTCATCATACCATTCAGCACCCGCTGCATCTGCATTTGTTATGTTTCTCCACTTATTTACTCAGTTTTATTCCTTTGATCTGAAAGAATTAATCCATCAGTCGATTGACTGGAAAAATCTTAATCGATCAATAATTTCTCAAACAAAAATAACAAACATTCATTGATTCCAGCTTCCCCAATGTGAGCCTGCTTTTCACTATTTTATATTAGAAGAAATTAAATATATTTTTCTATTGGTTTGTAATGACATGACTTTCCCTGTGCTCTGATGTTTTGTAGACCAAACTAATAATAGATTAATCATTAAGAAAGTCAGCAGATTAATCGAAAATGATAATAATCTTTAGTTGCAGCACTATTTTCCTTTAATTTACCAGTCTGTACTTTGAAAATCTTTGTTTGAGAATCTCAGCAGCTGTATTTCAAAGAAATGTTGCAATATGGGTATTATCTTTACTGTTGCCCTCTATGATGATGAAAGTGACTTTTTGGCCCAGCCAGGGAAAATATTTGTGAAGTTGAACCCTCGCTGCAGAGGCTGAGCAGAGGTCACAGTAAATTGAGGTAAACTAGCGAGCTGGCAACTCTAATCACTGCTCACTCAGAGATGAGTGGAAGTAGAGATGTTTAATGAAGTCAGGGAAGTGAGGGAGCACATCGACGATCTGTTTCGGGAAGTTCGCTCTCCCCTGTCACTGCTTAATGAAATTTGACCCCTCTTTTTCCAGCTTGCTTACTGATCTTTCCTTCAGTACTTCCTTACTCCATTTCCTGTCCTCTCTTCACTGTTTTTTCTTCTGCCATCTACACCTTACTTCACTCTTTCGCTTCATCGGACTGTCCTTAGTCTCGCATTGCCAGACCTTCCTCCACAGCGCTGCGGAGGAGGGTCTTGCTTCTCCACACAGCATTCCAGGATGGGAGAAAAATGTGCTCTGGTTTATTGGAATTTCTTTAAACCAATCACAATCATCTTGGGCGGCGCTAAGTGCCGGACACAATGACGGTGCCTCTGCAAAATAGTCTTGGGAAGGAACTTGTTTTGGTGGAATGTGTACGTTAAAAAGTTGTTTTAAGTGGCCAGGTTGCTCAGTGGGTAGAGCAGGCACACACATACTTGGAGGTTTATGCCTCGACGCATTGGTCCAGGGTTTGAATCCAACCATCCAAAAAAAAGTAGTTTTAGTCGTGCAACAGAAAACTCAGATTGGACAGATAGTCTAGCTAGCTGTGTGGATTTACCCTGCAGAGATCTGAGGAGCAGTTAACCAAAGTCCTCACAAATCCACCGCAGTTTAGAATGCCAACACAAAGGAAGTAGAAGGTGAGGGACATCCGGGCGGAATTTCCGGCGGTACCGGAACAATCCCGGAAGTGAAACGTCGTTGATACAGACTAGTCTGTCCTTAATTTCTTCTTTCTTCATGCAAACACATCTTCCTTCCATCTTCATGTTTGTCTCGGTCTGTTTTTCTTTCTTCCTTTCTCCTACGCCGTTGCTTTGACTTTTCTGGTTCTCTCTCACTTGACCGAGCACTCTCTCGCCATCATACACACATGAGTGCGAGTGCATTTATAATGGTTTCCTAATCATTGCACCAGCAATGAGATGGAATTAGACACAGACAAGAGTTGGAGGGGTTTCAAACGTTTCAAAATGAAATGGGACCTGGCGTGGGCAGTGGATGCGATGATGGTAATCCTGTGTGAAGAGTACATCTTCAGCAACCATCCCTGTTGAGTCACAACGCACAACCAATAGTCCTAATACCTTTACGCTGCCAGTGGGAGAGTCACTGTTTTTCCAATCTTCCCTGAAAGGATATTGGTATCATTCAAACAGCCTTGTCATTCAGTTTCCGTGATATTTGCATTTTTAAATTAGGAGGTTTTCCACAATGTCTTGATTTCTTTTTATGTTCATCTCATTGTGTCTCCTTATGTATTGCCAAGTGCTCTTTGCTACAGTGGCTTTGAAGAGCACTTTCCAGAGATAACAGAGCAGAATGTTTATTCTAAACCCTAACACTGTTGTATTTTCAGAAGAAAGGAATGCAACTGTAAGAACTCTATGAAATATATTTTGTATGTTAAAATCAGTTTAATAGAGATGTGTTTTCTATTATAAAGCACTGACAAGAAGGGAGGAAACTTGTAAGAAAAAAAGTTGGGAAGATGAAAATTGTCCTCAGGCGCTGTTCTGTTCTGGAGAACAGTTTTAAACAAAGAAAGCATTAAAGGGAGAGAGATGCTGGTGCCTAGTTAGAGCTTTAAGGAGTCATTTCAGTCGCTTGAAGCTCCTTCAATTTCACGACACTCAGATAAGATGGCAGAAAACATTGGGTAGCAGCAGGTTTGCTACCAGGGGACCACCACAGTGAAGCACAAGCTGAGCACCTATTTAATTGGCTCTTTGTCTGGCTTCTACTTCCAGTGTGCCGTTTTAGACCGTCTCTCTTAAAGTTTTAAAAGGACTGTCGACATTGTTGTTTCTTTAGTGGATTGTCATGCTGTATGACAGTCTGGTTGTGTGTGTTCATTTTTCCTTTTTGTGCATTTATACTGTAATCTTTGGATGAGGAATGAAAGTCTTGATACCAATCTGATGCAGCACAGATGTACACCTCCATAGAAAATTAGTTGGATAACGTGGAAAATGGCGTTATAGCTGCAACAAAGGGCTACATTGCCACGTACAATTTATCTACTACATTAGAGATGTGGGAGAATCATAGACTGTAAAAATAAGTGGACAAAGCTTCCAGGTCTGAAAAGTAAAGCCAATGCGGATGTGCTATAAACCTGCATTCTATCTAATCTAACTGGCTCCAAAAATAAGTCTGTTTCTAAAGAAGTCTATGAGAAATGAGCCTACTTCTCACTTGATGTAATACTACTTTCAAGTTTTCTTCAATACAGCATGATGTTCACGATGTAAATTATGGTCCCCTTTTTTTTTAAAGGTAGACGATACAGCAGGGGTGGTTTAGGACCTGTTAATCAGGACTGAGGCTTAGCAATGCTAACATGGTACTGTGCACATTAAAATAGCCGTGAACCTGTTTTTGGGTGTTGTCTGTGTTTTCATTTTAAACTTTGACACTCTCACTGTGTGTTTTCACTTCATCAAAGTTAATTGGAACATCAACTAAAAATGTCTTGTTCAGCATTCTGTCAATTTTTCTTTCCGTTTTTTAAAATTTTATCAGTAGGACCAGCCTCTTGTTTCCACAAAGAAATGTGTGTGGGCATTTGCAGAATGAAACCAAATGCAACCTTGTGTGGCTGCATCACAACGAGACGTGCTAGTTTTGATCAGATATCCTGACGATAAAGCCAAGCCCTGACTTTTAAAAGTTCCTGGCTTATTTTGCTTATCTTGCTTTGTTTACTACTGTTTCTGCATTGGGTTGTTCACTGTCCTTTTAACGGCCACCGCAGCTCAGTGAGAGACATTTAACGTGGACGGCATCAGGACAAATGTAACATTTGGCTCCCAAGGCCTCAGTATAAACCATGCAGGAGTGGCTGATGGGCTATTAGAGGTGTCAGCAGGGCAGCATATGTCAAAGTCAAGCTGCACTCTTCCATAGCTCAAGATGGGGTCCTGTAAGCTGTAAATTACACCAGCAAAGTCATCATCAGGGTGTCAGTCCATACAAATGAGTGCTGCAGAGGCAGCCTGGCCCCAACACAATCTGGAATAACCTCCATTTATTGCTAAGTGCAAGTATAATGGAAGTAAACGACTGTCTTCCTCGACACTCGTTTTTCTGTCGGGCGAGCAGATGTGAGTCGGAGGAGGCGTTGGGACGGAGGATGTGTGAATTTTGACTCCATCTTATGTTTCTCCGCCTCACTGGCTTTTTATGAGAGTGGAGAGGAACTGATGAGAGTTCATCTTATGTGAGACGTGAGAGAAAATAGACATAGAAGAAGTATAAGAAAAGAGTAGATTGTGAATCAATAGTTTTGTTTTAAAAACAGAACAAAATCAGAAATCAAAAGAAGAGGTTATTCTCTGTAAAAATGGCCTTTTCTTCATATTCACTTCAATACTTCTGATATTGATGGATATTTAAAATTCAGGTCGGAAACATTCAGATATATTTTGATTTCCACTTTTTGGCAAAATTGAAATTTTAAGCGTCAAACACTTAATTTTCTGCATTCTGGTGAATTTTTCTGCAACACGTTATGGTGCAAATGTCTTTACTTATGTAAAGTAAAGAAAAATAGGGTTTTTTTGTTAGTTTTTTTTTTTTTTGGGGGGGGGGGGCAGTTTTGATTATCAACCCCCCCATCCCCCATGTAAATTACGCCTATGACTGTAGTGCTGAAATAATGAGTCAATTAATCGATTAGTCTGCTTAACATGAATAGATAGCTGATTATTGGAATTTTTGGCAAATGATACATATAGGGCAATCTCAAATATAACTAAATATGCACATTTTAATAGGGGTATTTTTTAAATTCAATCTATTATAAATTAGTTTATAAGTACAAGACAAAAGGGTTAATGTGAAGACATGATTAACTTTTGTCCATTTTATTTATTTATGGATTTATTTAACAGCGACAAAAACTTTTATATACAGTATACAGTCATGTGAACAACTTAGGACACCCATGCTAAAGTTGACTAAAAAGAGGAATAAAAAAAAATCATCCTTAGGAAATTGATCTTAATGCCTTAATTAAAAAAATGAGGAAAAATCCAATCTTTAAGGACACCAATTTTCTTTGTGAATGAATAATGTATCGTAAATAAATAAATGTTCTTCCTTAAAATACAGGGGGCGTAAGTCAGTACACCCCTATGTTAAATTCCCATAGAGGCAGGCAGATTTTTATTTTTAAAGGCCAGTTATTTCATGGATCCAGGATACTATGCATCCTGATAAAGTTCCCTTGGCCTTTGGAATTAAAATAGCCCCACATCATCACATCCCCTTCACCATACCTAGAGACTGGCATGGGGTACTTTCCATAAGATCATCTCTCAATGCAAATCAAACCAGATATTAGACTAACTGAAATAAAACCATGCCAATCTCTAGGTATGGTGAAGGGGATGTGATGATGTGGGGACCAAGGGAACTTTATCAGGATGCATAGTATCCTGGATCCATGAAATAACTGGCCTTTAAAAATAAAAGTCTGCCTGCCTCTATGGGAATTTAACATAGGGGTGTACTCACTTATGCCCCCTGTATTTTAAGGAAGAACATTTATTTATTTACGATACATTATTCATTCACAAAGAAAATTGGTGTCCTTAAAGATTGGATTTTTCCTCATTTTTTTAATTAAGGCATTAAGATCAATTTCCAAAAGATGATTTTTTTATTCCTCTTTTTAGTCAACTTTAGCATGGGTGTCCTAATTTTTCCACATGACTGTATATTCTAATCTTAGTAGAAATACTATGGAGGACATCATTATGCTACATCGTCAGGTACTCACAGCAAGCACAGCAATAAAATAAGGGGATGTTAATAGAAGTATGTACTAAACAAGACACTGTGCTACATCATTAGACACTTTTTGAAACGGCAACAAAATAAAACTACACCTGGAGTTATCCTCATCTCCACATTTTTTATTGATTTTCAGACTGCTCAGGAAATGTACTGAAGGACTTTCTGGAGCATTGCCTGCAGCCTTTCAAACGCCAATTACAGTTTGTTTTGTAGTTTTTTCCTTTGATGCGTGTCCCCACTGACGTCAAGAGCCTCCCTGCTACCACGGTTACCCCATCAAGCTAAAATGAGAAACCAGGGAGTCATTAGGAGTTTCGATGACTTGTACCTGCACACGAGGCCCCGTGATTCACAGCGCTCTGAAAATACTCTGCCTCTCCTGTTGGCCTTTTACACCGCTAGCCTTCTTAGACATTTTATGTGCACCTGTTCAGACACACTCTAGTATTGATTAAGCTATTCATATGTTCACAACAAAATGGGAAAAGGTTTGCTGACAAGAAGCCATTAGAAAAAGCAGGGAACTCCTTAATTTCAACAGTAAAGCCCAGTTCAGACCAAAGATTGACGACAAGACGAGTTAAACCTTACAGCTTGTTGCAGCGAGCCGGTCTGCAGCGTTCTGAAACCTGCCAGTTCACACCAATACGACAAGACCAGACGGTGTATCA
The DNA here is from genome assembly GCA_023566125.1 of Zingel zingel. Taxonomy (NCBI): domain Eukaryota; kingdom Metazoa; phylum Chordata; class Actinopteri; order Perciformes; family Percidae; genus Zingel; species Zingel zingel. The sequence continues at coordinate 35,645,698 of CM042322.1, read as the reverse complement.
TCTCCATAACAACGCCTCTTGTCGCTGGATATATCCTAAATATGAATGTGGATAACGTTAGTTATGTTGACATGCTTACTACAGTTGCATTTCCAGTGATAAATCGGTGAAAACACGTTTTATTTCTTCGATTCACTGCTTCCCTCTCTCCAGTCACTGGAGAGATCTCTTGACCATATAATGTTACCGTGCTTTCGGGCGGTCGTTGAGGCGCTGTCTAAAAAACTCTGCCATTTCGACCAGCTGTTTGTAACCTAAAATAAAATGGATTATGGATAATTTTATTTCTATAGTTTATAGCTGACATTACCAGCTGACTTCTATTGGCTGTTGAAACAGGTGACATCCCTTACGTTGTAAAACCAGCCTCTGCGGCTTGAACAGCTGAGTTGCAGCGAGACCATCAGCTGGCTTGAGTCGAGATGAGACGGGCCAGTTCAGACCGCTGCAACTTCTCCCTGCGACGTTCTAAAACGGTTTCGTCTCGTCGCGACTCTTTGGTCTGAACTGGGCTTAAGGAGAACTTCTGGATTCTGCATTCTATTAAACATGCATGTAGTGGCATTGGATAAAAGCATGTTTGACACTCTTGCCTTCACTCTTAGCCTATTACACATCTGTATAAAAGTCCTGCTGGACCAACTTCAGACTCCAGGGTTAAGCTTCATCAAACTATTGAGAGCAACTCAGCCTCTCCTGTCAGAAAGTCATTAGTAAGTGGGCTCATTCAATACACTGGGCTTCTTCTGAGCCATTCTTGTGATTTGAATTTCTCCTTTGAAATTGTTGAAAGCAATTATGTGCTCAGGGTATGAGATTTCCGAGTGAGATAGGAGGTGGTGCCACTAACATTTGATTTGGAGAGTACTTTGAAGTAAAAAAAGGAGTCATTGCTGCTACAAAAGGTGTTTGTGGGTGTGTGTGTGGGTGGGTGTGAGGGGTGTGTGTGCACTGAGTGAACGGTGTGTCTCTCTCACTCTCCTCGTATAATAAATAATTTAGAGTGTTATAGAAATTTTAGCCTTTCAGTCTTAAATTGAAATAGAGTCTCCACTTTAATCTTGCAGACCGCAGCAGACTGTGGCATTAATGTCACACGAGGATCACAGCAGCCACTGGAGCTCTGCTACTCCTGTTATAAAAATGTAATATATTATAACGGATATAAAGCCACAGAAAAATTACAAAGATTTAATATCTATCCCTCATGTTTTTTAGTACATTGGGGCCTGTATGATTGTGTGTAATTGCATTTTTGTAAGTGTACATGCAGAGAGATCAAATACCAGAAAGTCAAAACCAAAGATAACTTTAATTATCAGTTAGTCTGCTAATTGTTTTCTGGATTATTTGACTAATTGTTTTATCTCTAAAATGTTTGAAAATTCTATTTCTAAAGCCCAAAGTAACATAATTTGTCCACCAGTCAAAATCCCAAGTATCTTTACAATGATAAAAAAAAACAGAAAAAAGCAGAAAAAACTCACTTAAAGCGTAACTCTCGCCAAAATGCAACCTAGGGTCTTTTTGTGAATGTACCCGAGTCAAACCTTTGTTTAAAAGCATATTTAGGACGGAATCGCCACTTTTAAGATTTACTGTATTTTCGTTTTTCGGTCAAATGGCCTTTTGAATGGGAGTGCTAGGGGCACTTTATGCTAGCCTCAAAATAGCTATTTTTAAAACACTAAGAAGGCTCGACACAACATGAGACTTTGATTGAAGTACCACCAGGGGCTCTACACCTTAACAAAAGCATTGAGAACATTGTTTGTGTACCCAGAGTTTACTAAAAAGAAAGGTTTTGAGCAACTACTAAGTAGTTAAATAAAAGATGCCATTCATATAAATTCATGCATCACCTAATTTCATCATCACATCCAGGCCTGGCCTCCAGGAAAGAACAGTTTGTTTAATCTATCTAATCTTGTGTTGTTCATACTATACAATGATTTATTGCTTGTCTTTGTTGAATAATACAGAAGACAAAGAGCTTAAAAAATAATCGCATATTAGATTATTTTCAAAAATTGTTCAGCCCTAATCAGATATATAGAAATCCTAATGCCCTGCCGAATACTTGAGAAAGTATCAAATAAATCGTTGGTTATGTTTCGAAACAATAATATTAAACTTTATGTATACAGCACTTTTCAAAACACCAGTTACAAAGTGCTTTACAGTGTTGAACCAGGAGGCTCGAGTCAAAATATATTTTTCATCTGACGTTTCTAGATGTATCTAGTCAGCTGGTCAGTATTTAATGTACATCAGGGGTGTCAAACTCAGTTTCACTAAGGGCCACACTTGAAAATGAGAATCACATCAAGGGCCAGACATGTATAGACTACATGAACAGTTTATTGACTTTTATTTTAATCGAAAAAGTCAAATATCTTTGACTTTAATATTGCATGTCTCATATAGTTTCGTCGACATAAAGCCCTAAAAAAGTCAGCAAAAAGGTTCCTTAGCCATCAGAGGATTTAGCAGTCCTTGACGTCTAGCTGCCGCTCTTTCGGTCGTCTCCCCCCCTACCCCGCCGGCCCTTCTCACCTTTCATGTCCAAGCTGTCTTGTCAAAAATAAAGGCCTAAAAATGCCCAAATATATATATATATATATATATATATATATATATATATATATATATATATATATATATATATATATATATATATATATATATATATATATATATATATATATATATTAATATGATGTAGTGACAGTCAGCGGTACTGTATAAACAAAAAAAATACTTGGTCAATCATCCCTGTTCTAGGGAAAAGAATCAATACATGCAATTTTCGATTTTTTCCATCCCCCAACCTCTAACAGATAAGGGCGAGTAGTGCTGATTTTATGAGTGTTGACCAAGGGAAAAATGTTTGTATACACTGCACTGAGCATCTGTTCCTATTCTCCTTCTCTCTCCTCATCTATCTGTCCCTCTTGACTCGCCTCCTCCTGTGCAGGTCCACCTGTTGAAGGACCAGCTGAGTGCGGAGGCCACGGCTCGGCTGGAGGCCCAGGCTCGAGTCCACCAGCTGCTGCTGCAGAACAAAGACCTGCTGCAGCACATCTCCCTGCTGGTTAAACAGATCCAGGAGCTGGAGACCAAGATGTGTGGACCAAACTCCAGTGAGTGGATCACACAAGAGGCTCATGCACATACATACTGTATGCTGGAGTTAATACACGCACACTTGCTGACATGTTAAAGTGTACAGCTGCAGAGAAACAGACGTATGTATGGGGACACAAGTTTTTATATGAAGTGACAAATTAATTTTGTAGTATCATTCTCCACTGGCAGCCAGTAGGAAACAACAGCAACACGTCATCCCTTCCATCCCCTTCAGCTATTCTGATCTGATTTTGACGCAGTAAAGAGACACTTTAGCAAGAACATATCCAACAATAGCATTAAGCAAATGCTGACAAGTGATCAACAGCCCATCATTCATTCTTTTCAAAGAATATTTTGGTCATTTTGTGACAGCACAGTCCTCAAAATGTGTTTTATTTAACAAGAGAAAATGTTATTCTGCCTTTGGATCAAGTTGTGCATCATAGTACACGTGATAAAAGACAAATGTGGGATATTCTGCAAGATCTTTGTTGCTCAAGTAAGTGCAATAGTTCATGAGAAAGTAACAAAAATGATGGAAAGCTATTATTTCTATCTCAGAATGTTTAGAAGTAATTTAACAAACTCACTTTAAAATACTCACTGGTTCCCTTGTCCCTAGGTCTTGCTTCACAAGTAATTTCAACAGGAGATTTTTCACTAACATTTAATAAAAAGTAGTCCACATGCAACACATGCACACTGTAATCATACATTCCACAAAACACAGTTCCACTGTAACATAAAATCACTTCAAGCTTATGTAAAGACAACTGCTGCTACCAAAAGATATTTTAAAACAGGGATTGATAAAAATGACAAGAGACAAAGTGACATGTTAGAGAGACAAACTGTAATAGACCTGCCTAGTTTACCTTGCATCCCCAACCTTCCCTATCCTCAATAAAGGATACTATAATAAAGAAACTGACTGAGTCAGCTGTCAGTAGGATACTGTATCCCACAGAGAAGTATGCAGAAGATCTTGTGACAAAACATTAAAATGGACAATTAAAAAAAAGGAATATATATTTTTTTAAAAGATGGACATGATGGAGGCACAAAGATAGTAATCCACATCTAGGTCAACACACTGTCAGGTAAAATCCTCGCATGTGACCGAGCAGACATCCAGCCACACACACAGAGCCATACTAACCATGACCTACACACTGAGAGAGCAGCTCAAACAGACAGCAGACAAGAGTGAGGGTACTGCAGACATGGACACGCTTCTAAATGGAAGTTCCTACATTAAAGCTTCTGAGTAGGAGTATGAGAGCTTTCACTGCTCTGTTTATCATGCACCACACACGTAGTGGTCGCTGTTCTATCGTCCACGACCCCCCTCCGCCTTCTCTGTCTATCTCCCCGCAGCTTCACACATTTTAAAGCCTGTTCATCGGCTATTCAGAAAGACACAATCTTCTCTGCGCAGTCCAGCCTGCCCTCCAATTGTCACCCTGCGAGAAGCAATCTGTAGTCTTTAGTCAGTGGGGAAAATATGGTCTCATTGCCACCTCTGCATGCTGAACATTTTATATGCACCTCATGTCGCACAAGATCAGAAGAATTGTTCTATGGATACGTAATGAAATGCAATGGCCAAACTTTTTTTTTTTATGCAATAGACCTTTCTCATGACACATTTTGACTTGTCAAACACAGGTGTTCAACTAATAACATCAATTATGGCTGCATTTCATCTGTAGTATGTCAGTTTCAGAGTGCTGCGATTGTGCACGCTGGCTCACTAGCATGGCTTATTGACACACCTGAATGGAACGGAACCATCGTATATGTTATTAGTTACACCTGTCCTTTTCCACCTATCACAATGTCCACCTTGAGAAAGGTCTATTTCACAGCGTTTTTACAGCATTTAGTAGAATTTTACAGCATGAAACCTGGTGTGGCTATATCTGAGAAGAGATACAGGAGGTTTAAGCCCAGTTCAACTTGATCACTTGAAAGCTTCTTAAAAGAATACTCTGAAAATATATATTCTGAGTTCTGAGCATAGACTGTCAAAATAATGGACGTGTACCTTATGTTTTACTCCTGTATACCACAATGCAACACGGTCGTGTTTTCCAATTGGTCAAACCAATTGGATCTAATCTCTAATCTATATGCATACTCATGCATACACACTGGCCTGGGAACGCCTCAGGATCCCCCAGTTGGAGCTGGTTAATGTGGCTCGGAAAAGGGAAGTTTGGGGTCCCCTGATGGAGTTGCTACCCCCGCGACCCGATACCGGATAAGCGGACGACACTAAATATTCTTTCCTTCATTTCCTTTAGCCTTTCCTCTCAGCGTAGCTGTCAGTTGTGTTGGCAGGAACAAGACGACAGGGTTCGGGACTGGAGAGACTGATGAGCTCTTGTCCTTGCTGGAGTGAAAAGTGAATCTGCCCGATGAGCAAAGATGAACACTTCAGCCATATCCGGGGAGGAACTTTATTATGGTCTCTATGTTTGGAGAGGGAAAGTCCTTTCTTGAGCTCATAGTTATTCAAAGACTATTTTTAGACAGAGCATAGACTGTCAAAATAATGGATGTAGCAGCAGTGACGTCATCCATTGGTTTGTAGACAGCCCTTTTAAAGCCTCGAATTTTGGCCGTCGCCATCTTGAATTTTTGAAACCGGACGTGATGATTTTTGATGAGAGGGTGGAGCTGGGGAGGAGGACGCGCCAAGCCAGTGTGGTTTATGGTTGCAATGGCGCTGCGGTAAATGCTAAAGGGGGAAAGATGCCAATTTTCAAACCCTTCTGAAGCGAGTCATCCAGTGGAGATTTTACTGGCGGGTAAACGCGGACCTCCGGGTACTGATGCCATTCGTCAGCATGTACTGCAGACGGCAGTACAGAAAATAGGCAAACATTCTATTAAGTTACCTTCTAACGCTAGCATAGCTAGCTAACTTGGTTGGCAGAGTGCTGAACAAGACATTTTTAGGCAGCCAAAGTGTTCCAATTAACTTTGCTGAAGGGAAAACACACAGTGAGAGGGTCAAAGTTTAAGATGAAAACATGGACAACACCAAAAAACAAGTTCAGGTCTATTCTAATGTACACAGTGTCATGGATACGCATTGCTAAGCCTCTGACCTGATTGACATGTCGGCATGTAGACCGCCCCTAAAGCATCCCCTGCTTTATTGTCTATTTTAAAGACTTGAAACTAGCGATTGCTCCTATAAACTCATTATCAAATGTTTACTGAGGTAATAAATCAAGTGAGAAGTAGGGTCATTTTCCCATACACTTCTATACAAACAGCCTTCTTTTTGGAGCCAGTGGAGTCGCCCCCTGCTGAAAATTAGATGGAATGCAGGTTTAAGGCACTTCCACATTGGCTTTACTTTGCAGACCCGGAAGCTTCATCTATTATTGTTACAGTCTATGGTTCTGAGATGACTCTCAAGAGTTGTAAAATCCTGTCTGTGAGTATTACGCATTAATATGTTACTCCAGCAGGACTTCCTGGATCATTGTCTCACCGGTTCAGTGGATATTTTTTATTAATGCTGTTACTAATTTTTGAGAACACTGTAACTGCTGTGAATCTGCCGTCCTCCACGATGGAGCAAACTACAAGCTTTTCAGAGTCATCTTCCATGCTTACTTGGGGTTAGTATTTGAAAAGATGGAGTATTCCTTTAATGTATCTTTCTCTCAGTATTTAAGTTCCAGGACTGTTCTCTGTTCCCATAAATAAGGAAGCAAATCTTGTTTCACTGAGCCGCCCTGAGGATGATGAAATGCTTTTTTCTAGTGATTTTACTTTTGTTGTTGCTTACCCAATACAAAAATGATTGTATCCACCACAATTCACAGATATCTATATCACATACATTATTCTTCTGCCATGATCCAACAGGAGGGGTGATAACAGATGAATTTAAATCAAGACACAGGGGAACTTTTGAATGTGGTATAAAATATTGTATCTGTCATTTATTCCTTGTCTCTTCCTCCCTTTGCTCATTCATCACTTCCTTCTACCAACCTCCCCTCTCTCCAGTGGGATCCCAGGACAGTCTGTTGGAGATCACCTTCCGGTCAACAGTACCTCCAGTGATCTGCGACCCCACAACGCCCAAACCGGATGTGTCCGCCCTCAACCTGCCCGCGCTGGGCTCCACTGACGGGATCGGCAACGCCTTCTCATCTTCCAATGGGAGTCTGGGAAGCCCCCTAGGTAGGGACAAGTGTCTTCTCAAACTGGAGTGTTTCCGTTTCCTCCCGGGGCCTCCGCCTCCTCAGCTCCCCTCGCCTCCCCCGCTGCTCAAGGCCGACAGGCCAGAGAGCAAAGGCCAAGAGGTGTCTGAGGGCACAGCCAAGGTGTCGTCCTGTGACGCCAAATCTCTGGGCTTCCTGGACTTTGCTGCGAGGTTTCGCGAGTCAGGTATCTCCTCAGAGTACGAGTCGAACACGGATGACAGTGATGACAATGAGGATGAGGGGGAGGACGAGGAGGAGGAGGAGCTGGAGATCTTTGGCTGGGGGAGGGACGAGGAGACGTTGAGGCTGCTTAATGTTCTCAACAGACAGGGAACTCCTGACTGTCTGGGAGATGAAATAGCGGTGTAACTCACTAACCTACCCTAACCCCCTATATATATATTTTATTTTAAAAAGTATTTATTTACTATAATTACTATGTTGTATTAAGTACCAGGACTGTCAGACACTCGTGGATCAGGGCTCCAGCTTGAGTTAAACAACTTCCTGATCCTAATTTTCCTCCTAATTTGAGCGTACATATGATGTACCTTAACGTTTTACTCCTGTATACCACAATGCAACACGTCGTTTTCCAATTGGTCATACCTGTGGATCTAATCTATATGCATACTCATGCATACACACTTGCTCCTTTAAATCTTGTTTCCTTCATTTCCTTTAGCCTTTCCTCTTTGTTACACACACCCATAACTCTTATCCATATATCGCACACACTCCCAAAGTCTCCTCCCAGCTGTCTGTTGCTGAATTTCAATTTGAGATTTGGGAGTTCTATAGACAAAATCAGAGAGTTTATCTTAAAAGTCTTTTCTCCATTCATTCAACAGTAACCAATTGTAGGTTAGTCTGTCTTTACGATGAAGATGTGAACATAAAATCAAACCAAAAGTTGAGCTTAGTTCAGAAGAAAGTTTTCCATTTGTCAGGATTGGGAGCGTAGCTGTCAGTTGTGTTGGCAGGAACAAGACGACATGGTTCGGGACTGGAGAGACTGATGAGCTCTTGTCCTTGCTGGAGTGAAAAGTGACTCTGCCCGATGAGCAAAGATGAACACTTCAGCCATATCCGGGGAGGAACTTTATTATGGTCTTTATGTTTGGAGAGGGAAAGTCCTTTCTTGAGCTCATAGTTATTCAAAGACTATTTTTAGACAAAAATCTGTGTCTGTACTGTATGTACAAACTTTGTTTTCTATGTCATCCCACAGAACTATGTATGTTGAACTGCTCCGTCCTTGACGTCTGCAGGCAGCCCTCTTTTGTCTCCTCACAGTTTGTTGACTTGGTAGCCGGAGCATGTTTGCACTCTTTTCACACATTTCCCCCGCTTTCATTTAAATTTATGTAAAGCCAGGATTAGTTGGACCTCGAGGAACGCTGTTTGTTTCTTGTATTCATCCCATAAACAAAAACTCTTCCCTCGAGCCAGAACATCAGCGGCTCACGGATGACAGCCAAAAGTGGTCTCATTTGTTTAAACCCAGCTCTGTATGTATGGCCTCCAAGCACAATGCAGAATTAAAGTGTTCGTTTTGTTTCACGAGGAAAGCCACTGAGTTTTCTTTCTGCGTACTGTAGCCCTGGTTTATCAGAGCACTCCTGTCAAATGTGTGCTGACAGGCCAGTGTTTGGCGAAGGTAGATGCTGCAGAAATTTAAAAAGGAATCAGGACAGTCCTCAATGGGCTCACTATCTTTTGCAAAGAGCTTTAGCCTGATAGGATCGAACCAATCTACTGAGAGTCCAGTAAACTAACTCCCAGTTAGCTACTCGCTTTCTGAACATGTTGGTATTAAAGGATAACAAGATTGAATCAGAGATTTATTTATTTATTTCTCCCAAAGTTTGTTTGGAAATTGAACGAACTTTTCTAAATCAGTCTCTGTTAAAGGTCCCATGGCATGAAAATTTAAATTTATGAGTTTTTTTAACATTAATGTGAGTTCCCCTAGCCTGCCTATGGTCCCCCAGTGGCTAGAAATGGTGATAGGTGTAACCCGAGCCCTGGGTATCCTGCTCCGCCTTTGAGAAAATGAAAGCTCAGATGGGCCGATCTGGAATCTTGCTCCTTATGACGTCATAAGGAGGAAGGTTACCTCCCCTTTCTCTGAGACATCATGGCTTGAAAACAAGCAAAGCATGGCAGTTGGTCATATATATATATATATATATATATATATATATATATATATATATATATATATATATATATATAAAAGAGACTTCAGATACAGTATTAGGGGACCACTAAGGTCTATATGAAAAGAGACTTCAGATACAGTATTGGGGGACCACTAAGGTCTATATAAAAGAGACTTCAGATACAGTATTAGGGGACCACTAAGGCCTATATAAAAGAGACTTCAGATACAGTATTAGGGGACCACTAAGGTCTATATGAAAAGAGACTTCAGATACAGTATTAGGGGACCACTAAGGCCTATATAAAAGAGACTTCAGATACAGTATTAGGGGACCACTAAGGCCTATATAAAAGAGACTTCAGATACAGTATTAGGGGACCACTAAGGCCTATATAAAAGAGACTTCAGATACAGTATTAGGGGACCACTAAGGCCTATATAAAAGCACCCAAACAAACCTGTGGAAAAGCTATCCAGCCAGCATGCATAAATTAACTTTAAAAACAAACAAAAGAGAGACCCAATCTGAAAGGGACCGGGGGGTAATGGGACTTAATTCAAAATGGAGGCAACCCAAATAGACAGAACGCCAACACCGGTAGCAGCATGATGCTCCATGAATAAATGAGCAGCCACCGTCCAAAAGAGTGGAAATGCCTCAAAAAAACCTTAAAAAAAAAACAATGTTTTTTTTGTTGATTTAGGCTTAAATTGTACATATGTCCATTCTTCATATTGTCTATATTACAGAAATGAAGGAAGAGACAAATGGGGAATGGCATGCAACAAAGGTCCACGGCTGAACTTAAACTGTGGACATCATGGTTCATGATCGCCACCTTATAGACCAATACGGTGCTCCGTCAATATATTTTCCTCTAGTTTTCTTTTTATTTAAATTGGAACTAAACGTTTGCCAGAAATCATCTTAAACTTACTTAAATATTCACTAACCCCAAATTGAGAACCACTCACTCTTGGTCTGTGGCCATCAGAGTTTGTCAGTTCCCCTGAAGTGCTCGCTTTTATTTTAACGTGTTTGACACGGATGACAGGAAACACAAAAATCTGACAGTATGTCAGTGTGAAGGATGTTCTCTCTTTTTTAACACTCTCTCCTCTACATATTCTGTTGTCTCATCATCTAGCTTTTTCCTTCTCTCTTTTCTCTTGTTTCTTTTCCTGTTGTTTATAACATGACATTGAAGGCACAAGTGCATCAGGCAGCTCACCATGAGGGGGGAAAAAAAGAAAGGAGCTAGAAGATATTAATAAACAGTAGTTTGATCTCCAACACATTTCAGCAACTGATGCAATTAACATCAGATAATTTAAAACATAATGAAACAGCCCTAAATATAGCAACCAAAAATATATTCCGACCTGTTGCAATAAATTGTCAGTGAAACACATCTCCACACAGATATTGAAAACATTTAAAAAGGTGATCTCCCATCTCATGATTCAATAATCGCGTTTAATCAAAGGATGCATTACATTATCTGGTAGGAAATTACTTTTAAATCAGGCTCAATCACATTTTTGACTACCTGAAAACCTGAAGACAAGGGCATGTCTGGAGAACGGCCATTATGAAATGACTTTGTGAAGGTGCTATCAGTACGTTTTTTATTTTTAATTACTTAACGTCCTGCCTCTTGTGCCCCCGACCCCCAAATGACTACAATTTACAAATGACTGATTTAAAACAGACAGAAAGTCTGTGGTGTCTGACAAAGTCCAGCGGTTACACGGCACTCATCAGCAGAACAGAAAACAATGACTCAAATTTCACGGAGATGTCAACAGGGTGTTGGTTGCATCTTGAGCTACCTGTGAAATGTAACTTTAGTCTAAACCTAAATGCTTCCACCTCAACCTAGAGGTATTTCCACACCAGGTCACCCATAATGTATGATATTCACACGGAACCAAGCAGGTAATACGTAAGAGATTATACCCAACAAGTACTTTTTTCAGTTGTAATGGATGACTAACTTGTCACCTGCCAGCTTTTTAGAATGGAAAATTTTCAGTGGACATTGTATTAATCTTGTGTTCATACTACTCCTTTCACACCGAAGATGTAATTTCATATACTGTAATGGAAAAAACATTTGTGTTGTTTCTTCTGAAATGTTGTAAGAAATGTCTCCAACCAATTAAAACTGAGTCCATTTACGAGACGTTACGAGATCGAGGGCAAGCCCTTGAGATTAATGCAACCTACGTAGTCCCAACCCGTTCTCACTCCGAACTCGTAACATACGTACGCTTGTGCAGTGGCTGTCAGATACGACTCAAAAAGCACCCTTCAGCGTGTGAGTAGAACGCACTGGGCAGAGCAGCAGCTACGCAGCGCTTGAAGATGACGTAGTATTAAGAGCGACAATGGTAGCGAGTAGTATGAAAGCCCGAAATTCCGCGTAGGGAGGGTGGTTGGGGTGTCGGATGGGTCAATCAACACAGGACTTTCACCCCGGAAACCGAGGATAGTGTCCCGCGGGACACTATCCTCGGTTACCTAAACCCAAACTGTCGCTTTCTTCTTTTCCTAAACTCAACTGTCCCATTCTTGCCCCGCATGTCACGGAAACGTACCTTTTATAAGCCCACCCACCATATTTTCCTAAACCCAACTGCGTCAAAAGTGACACCAATAGTCCTGACCCAGCGCGTTTAGATATGACAATAAATGAGACTTTCAGCGTCAATAACAACGTCCAAGGCACCTGACCAAGCGTGAGAATGTGTTGGTAGTCCACATCCAATTTAGTTGATTTACTGAGTCATCACCACATGCTGAGGTAACCCCTAACAACAAGTCAGCTGGAGGAACAGGAAAGAGTCTTCTTTAGTCCCCATTTAAAGCCTGCCTTTAATGTGCTGCCAATTGGTGAAACTAACCACCCTCGCGTTCCCTTTCCAAGGTTGGGTGAAACCGAAACGGGGTTGTTTTTTTTCTTTGACTCCATTGCAAACAAGTTGTGCGAAAACAAAATGCAGAACACAGTGAAATGTACAATATCTTCTTGGACTTATCGCACATTGTTATGCATTTTGCATCAAACGTCCATTCAGACCAGTCATGTAACTGCATTTAGTCCTAAAGGGATTTAGGGATCCTAAAAATTTAAAAAATTACAGTATTTTCCTAATTTTCTGTTCATGTAAGGACATTATCATAACTATAGAAATAAATCAAAGAGTACAAACTCCTTTTTCTGTTTCTGCATCTTACCCATAGCCCCTGCCATGTCTTAACTTGCATTGCTTTATTATAAATCTTCCCTCTTTTCTGTTCCCAGCCTGCGCTTGACACTTTTCTCTCTTCTAGCCTCTGGGGTAAATACTACCTTTTATATCATCTATATTTCTCTCACATGGGTTAGACCTTAACCTTATTCTCCTGTCATCTCTTGAACCCAGCTCTTCCTCCGACCTCTCTAAAATGCCAAAAGAAATGTATTTCTATACTGTCTCTTGTTGCTGATTTATCTATTAGCGGTTCATGCTGTGTGGTTGCAAGATACAGCCCTCTGCCTTTTACCTTGACAGATATGCTGGAAGTCTGTAATCCCAAGAGAAGGACCCATGTTCAGGGGTTTGTAGTGATATCATCAAATGCTTAGGCAGAGGGGAGATTAGTTTCTTTTGTGAGTTATTTGTGTTGCAGGCTTGGTAAAAGTTTAAAAATTTGAACTCATTCCTACATCCTTAACTGTTTATTGATCTAGCTTCTAATGAATGTATGGGATACAGTCAAATTCTGGCAACACAAAAGTGTGTGTGTATTTGTGGTTGCTGGTGTGGTTTGTGTGAGTGAGGTCATCTACTATACTTTAGTGTCACTTTAGCACCCATAGCAGATCTGGCAGCCATCATTGTAGTCATGGGCTCTAGGTTAACAGAAAGCATGACAGTCTGTGTAGCTTCGGGAACTCAATGGGTTTCCTCACAGATGTTTAGTTTATCTGACTTTCTAAAATGCTAAAACACGTTCCTATGGTTTTCTGTTCACACTGCATGATACATTTGTTAATTATTTAGATTGCTTTCACACACTGTCATTATTCATTTTGAGCATTACTGAACTCAACCTCTTGTAACGAAAAAAGATGCGTCTTGTAGCGTAATATTGTGTGACTGTGGAATCGCTACGTCTCTCACAGTACAAACTTAGCAACGTTCTTTTTTTTCCATAAGAAAAGATAAGCACATCCTGGCTACTGTATCTTCAATACTTATTTTGCCTGTGATGTGTTTGCTGCAGGCAATCGATGCTCTTTAAATCACGGGACACTACGCGACACAGCTGATGTTACATGTTGACTGAAACCTTTGGTATTCAAAAAGTCTTTTAAACAATTAGAATTTGCTTTCTGTATCAGACACTATTCTTTTAAACGCTAAATGTATCTCGCAAACTCTGTGCTTTCCTCCCTCCTCTCAGCATTAATTCATGGTCTGATGAGGCTTGTCATTCTGAGGGCCACGTTGCCAACCAGCCCAACCAAGCAGAGCAGGCTTTGGTGACTTCGTATCGATTTTCCCGTCACAGGCATGTGTTGTTGAAACTGGGGTTAACCACTGGGACAGCAAGGGAGCAGCACAAATCAATACACTTCTTTACAGGCTCAGTCTGTCACCTGCAGGGACACACTTAAATACACACAGACGCACATATGCCGACCAATGTCTGACATACCTACACATACTTGGTATTACGTGTTCTGTTTGTCTTTAAGAAGGAGAACAGATAAACTTTCTTATTTCTTTGGTTTTGTTCTCCAGCAAATTGGATGTGAATTTTACCATGAGGTGAAAGTATTTGAGGATGTTTGCATCCATGTTGGCTGAACAGTTTAGGACTTATAGCCTTTTTTAAACACATTCCCCCATTTTAAAGACAATGCAGGAGGGAAATGATCCTAAACATACAGACAAAAGAACCCAGGAGTTTTTTAGGCCCAGACAGAATTGTTCATCACTGGCCGAATCAGTCACATGACCTCAAGCCAACTGGTCTTGTGTTTCACTGCTGAAGACAAGACAAAAAGCTTCCAGTCATTTCACACACCATATTGACACAAAATATAATAATTATAGTTCATTTTAATTTATCCAATACATTATTTATGTACAGTGTTTGTTTTGCATCACATTGATGCAATAATTATATAAAAATCAAATATTGCTGCAGTCCTGCTAATTGATTTCCAACTAGAGATGCACTAAATGTCTGATGACCGGAATTGGCTGATTTTCACGTGATCGGCCATGACCGGCGACCGGCCGGTCTGTCATATGCCGATTTTATGCCGGTCAAATGCTGTAAATGAATAACAATGTAAAGGCTACCATATCACACAGTGCTGAAATTAATGACCATGTCTGCACCAGAAGAGCAGTGGGAATAAAGGATTTTAAAAGCCGAGCAATTGATCCTCTCCCCTCAGCATTAATGATCGTAGCTAAACAAGATTCACCAAACAGCCAAAATTCCCATAACAATCTTTTAACACTTATATATGAGTGTAAATGTATGTCTTTGTATTTGTCTGCATCAGCATCTGGATCGTCCCTTACCAAACTTAAATTGCTCAGCTTTCAGTGTACTTTGGGGCTGAAACAATCAGTCGATCAATCACCAACAACAATCAACAATTTTGATTTATTTTTTGTTATTTATCAAGCAAAAATGCAAACGTGGTGGTTTTCTGTGTATATATCTTTGTAAATGGAATATCTCTTGGATTCGGACAAAACAAGCAATTGGAAGCCATCACCTATAAGAAATTTTGATGGGCATTTTTCAACTTTTCTGACATTTAATAGACTAATGATTAATAGTTTGATCAAAAAGTAATTGATGGATGAATCGATAGTGAAAATAAATGTTAGTTGCAGCCCATGTGCACTTTGTGTCTCTCCAGTAGAAGCAAAGTCAGATATTGTTTATACTACTGGTTGCTGCCCTCTACAGCATAACTATCCTAATTGCCCAAATTTTCCCATCATGCCATTGGATTTAAACTGCTGTCCTTCCACTCACATCTCTAACCGCTTGGCTGCCACTGCAGAGACAGATTAGAGTTTGTTCGTAGAGATGCTTTACTTGCTTTTGCGTCGCCATTCACAAAAATATTCATACACATTTAGAGGCCACATGGACTTGAGCAAATCTGCCCTCATGTTCTGACTAGATTTCTGATATGTGTCAACGTCTGGATGTAGTGGCAATCTGCTTTGATGCAGAGTTAGAAACCATGCTGAGCGGCGGCTTGCCATGATACTTAATCTGGAACATGTGGAGCTCCAGATGTAAAGGGCTTGAAAGAGCAAAGTGGTCTTGAATCACCGCGCAGCTGAAGGCCTCTCTCAGCCACATCTGTCTTGTTCCATTTCCTCCCCTTTTTACGCTGTTTCCTTTTGTGTTTCTTCACATATGCACTGACAAAAGAAAGCTGACAACACACGTTTCTTTTTAAATGGAGGTGAATGTTGGCATCAACCTTAAAGAGAACAACTCCCACTGAGGCAGGCAAGAAAGGAACTGGAAAGACAAGAGACGGCTTTGATCATTTTTAGCTTTTGGTCTGTAATATTTCAACTTTTTTAGTTTGATGGTTCATATTGAGACTCAGAATAAGACACACTCAGACGCATCGAAGCTCCCGCTGGTTTACTCTGTCTCGTTAAACACAAAGTTTGTCTCGCTTGTGAGGCCTTTCATGCCTTTGATTTCCTGCCTTGCTGCAGTTTGCCCAGGCGTATGCCGAAACATACGCATGTCCTTTTGTGTACGCTTGTTTGGGGCTATTTACATACAACACAATGATGTTTTAGACAATAGTGTTCCACCAACTTTGTGTCAACAGTTTGTATTTGTCCATTTCATGTTTCGTCCTGACAATCCCGCCCTGC
Source organism: Zingel zingel (assembly GCA_023566125.1). Taxonomy (NCBI): domain Eukaryota; kingdom Metazoa; phylum Chordata; class Actinopteri; order Perciformes; family Percidae; genus Zingel; species Zingel zingel. Next base: position 35,629,240 of record CM042322.1, on the reverse strand, counting down.
ACGAAGTTAGCTTCATTAAGAAGTTTTCCCACTTTGGTGTGGAAGAACTTGACTTGCCTGCACAGAACCCTGACCCCAACCCCTCCAACATATTTGGGGTGAATTACAACACTGACTGTGAGACAGACCATCAGTGGCCGACCTCTTGTGGCTAACTGCAGCTACGTTCCAAAATATTGTGGAAAGAGTGGAGTCAGTAGATAAATGCCGTGTTTTAGAAATGGCATGTATAATTATCACATCGCACATACCTGTGACCATGTACTGTACCTTATCCTTAACATAACGTTAACCTGAATCCTTAATTTGATCCTATTCCTTGCTCAATTAAATCCAAGTTCTAAATTTAAAAAAAAACAGTGCTGGCAGCATAATTTCACTTTTAACTATCATCCTCACAATGATTGAAGTCCAAGGCCACAGACGGAAACAAAGAGAATCAGAAAAGAGGGAAAGGCAGAGAGCAATTCAATGTCCGGGACGACAGACACATTATTTTCCTGTTTCATTCATGGCTACATGTACTTCTGCGTCTCAGACGCTCACACTCCAGGGACCCTTAGAGTCAGACAAACAGCGATGTGGCAAATGGCTGAATGAATTATTGATCTCATGGCTTTGATAGGGAGGAGACTGAAGGCCCCAAACCCAAACATGTCTGGCTACAACCTGCAGTCTGTAGTCCAGAGTTCTTCAACAGGGGGTCTTCAGAGTCACTGCAGGGGGGGGCCCTCTAAATTATTGTCAATTTTTGAAAGTGTTTTTTCAAAAATGTAAAATAATTCCAACATATTATTAGCAAATATAAATCCCCACTGATGATAGGCTTACTGGCCTATAGGTAAGGTAGTCACTAAGATAGCCACCCACAGATCCAGCTCATCCTAAGATTCACTGTGCCACATGTATATGTAACATCAATACATTATTTATAAAATCATGCCAACAATTAATATTTTAATAGCTTAGTATTATATGCAAAAAAATGTATGTTTAAAGGCTTTAGGCTGCTCTTCACGTTATTGTAGAACCGGTTTAATATGCAACTTCAATTTATACAATATATGTAGTAGGGGGTCCCTGCTCCCTCTCTCAGTTAAGGGGTCCTTGACTTAAAAAATGTTGAAGACCCCTGGTGTAGTCTGCTGTTTTTATGCTCTCCCATTTATTTGTCTTTAATTTTTCAGTACAATGTTTCCTGATATTGTCTGAGCAAACAATATAACCTAACTTTGAGATCACAATAGTTTTATATCTTTGCAGATTAATGTCTGAAAAGTTGATCAGTTGCAATGTTTAATGTCTTTTAGGTATTATTTTCTGATAAAGTTTTGTATTTACGACTTCTAGTCTGGTCAGTAATTCCCAGAATGTTTATGAACAAGTGCCAGCAAGTGGAATGAACTCATTCCATGTGGCTGTGGGTTTTTTTTAAATGCATGTGGTGAGAAGCATGATATTACCGTAAGAGTAGGAAGTTAAAAAGAGCAAGCTCACTGACATGTTCCCTTTAATTAGATCATGACATGTACTGTGGCTGCGATGCATTGTGGTCTATTGAGGCCACAGTAAGTAGAGAAGTCTGCACAGTATCTCCGCATCTTTTATGACGCGTTTCCCCCAAAAGGCATCATTTATTTTATAATCATTTGGAAACGTAGTGAGTCTGAAAAGAAGGCCAATAAAACTGCTTTTGCGCCAACACTTGAAACTTCATAAATGCTTAATACGTCATTTCATGGCAATGCTGGGCAGTCAGTCCAGTTTACATATATCCATGATGCCCAGAGGGTGAATCCTACTGACTTTGATGATCTCCTGACTTTTTATCTAGTGCCACCAGCAGGTAAAGGTTTTCACATATCCTGTGAAATATCTCCACCAGAGGGATTGGCACAAAATACAGACATTCATGGTTTCCAGACAATGTATCAGACTGTCTCGCGCCACCATAAAGTTTGTGGTTTTAAGTGAAATGTCTTACTGTCCACAATAACTATTTGATGAATTGTCATGGAAATTGGTGCACCCGGTTATGTTCCCCTCAGGAAAATTGCAATAACTTTAAATCTAGCACCATCATCAGGTGAACCTGTGGCCCTTTGCTGCATGTCGTTCCCCCTCTCTCTCCCCTTTCATTTCTTCAGCTGTCCTGTCAATAAAGGCCTAAAAATGCCCCAAAAATTATCTTAAAAAAATTACTTAGCATCAGCATGTCATTGTAAATGTGAGTTGACATTAGTATTTAGCTCCGAGCACTGCTGTAAGTCAGTACAGCCTCACAAAACCACTAGCACTCTCTTGTTACTTTATGTGTAACATGTCAGTTTCTGTATAGCCTCGAGTTGTTGACTTAGCGTTAGTTTTGCAAGGCAGCAAGAAAAACATCTCACATTTAGCCATAATATAATAACTTTCTGCCTGTCTGTGTGTCTGTCTGTAGTTCCCTAAAGATAATTTGAAGGCAAAAGGTTGAGACTGAGGTCTGCTGCAGTAATTGCCCTTCTATCTAACATTCAGACCAGGTTGCCTCAACTCACACCTGCTTAAAAAAAATGTAATCAGTATTGGATTCAGGGGGATTATCCATTGCATGGTCTAAATTCTATAGCAGAGTTTCATTTGTATTAGTTACGTATGTTGGAGAATTTTAGCTTTGCGCAGTCAGAGGCTTGTTTCAAAGTTTCCTTTAGTATTAGTCTCACTTGCCAGTTTTGGTGCCATGTAGCCTAAAAGCTGCTCCTGCCAAGGAAACAATCCCAAAGGGAAAAACAGAGACGTTGTGTGTGAAAAGGTAGAAGAACATAAGGAGGAGGGGAAAGAGCAGACAAGTCGGTTTTGTTAATGGGGCTTCTGTTTTCCCCTGAGACTGAGGGTCAGACCGGGAGGCTCAGCCTGTCACGGCAAGATAGATGCTGACCGATGTTTTTGGGGAGGGAATTTGAAGTTTGCTGCCCTGCTCTGTTTACGATTAGGTAGCGGCTGTTTAAGAAGAGAAGGGCAGCTTCCAAGATAAAGCCTCAGTCATCTGAGTCCAGGAGAAAAGGCTAATTTGGCTAATTAGATTAGATAAAAGTGAAATGATGTCCTAGGGGGCAATTAGGCTGTAGATAAGATGGAAACAAAGAGTGCTGAAGCTAATACAACTAATTAGAACAACTGCACATTGAGAGTAGTGCAGGAAATAAAATTATCAAAATATGGCGTTTTCATTTTAAGATGTGTTAAAAAAACACATACTAAGGCAGGCATAGTTTTAAAAGGAGACTGGAGGGATGATCTTACTTGGCTTTGTTAAAGGCCCCAAATATAGTAAGAAAAAAAGTATTTTACACTTATCTTCATTATCAAGAGTTTCCTGTGTGCAGAAAATCATAAATGTTATGTCTGATCCTCCATGAAATTAGAAGTGAAATCCAGACGGGGCCCACTTTCTAAGTAAAAAATGACTTAAAGCCGGCAGAAAGGCAGCGTGTCAGTCAGAGTTATAAGTTTGATAAAGTTGATAAATCAGAAACTTAAACTCCATTAATTTGGTCTTGCATACGGACCCTCATTAGTCTGAGACAGAGCCCCACCACTTTAATCATTTATGTTATAATGAACCCAGGTGACAAATTGATGAGCGGCACTACCTCTCGCATTTGCACTAAGATGGTAAACGGGAGGTATTTTTCTTACCTCAGGCGCATGCATGCACTCGCGCGCACACACACACACACACACACACACACACACACACACACACACACACACACACACACACACACACACACACACACACACACACACACACACACACACACACACACACACCCACCCACATCCTAATGCAGCCAAGTGAGAAGCTCTAATTTAATACATCAGTGATAATGACCCTGTCTGGCCTGAGGATTAGTGTGTTTATGCGTTCAAGTGTGTTTCAGGTCACTGGTCCTCTCAGCCCGACGCTCGTCTCTCACATTTTCTACCCCCACAGCGTCTCACAGCTTTGTCCTGATGTGTTGCACCAGAAGATCATTGCGGTCTGCTATTCTGGTCAACATGCAGGGCTCAATAAATTCAGTGTTTTAAGGGGGTCAAACTTTAAGAAAACATAAGTAATACAGCAGAAATCTAATCATAGTCAGATTAAAAATAAAGTATTTGTATAGTATTTTATATTTATTCTGCAGATGAGCAAGATCATTTCTTCTGCATTTGATACTCATCTGTGAAATGATTTCACTCCATTCGCAGATTGGGAACGCTGGAAACAAAAAACGAGACTTGTCTGTACACTACATATCACTGAAGAGAAGGGGAAAAGTGTGTGTGTGTGTGTGTGTGTGTGTGGGTGTGTGTGTGTGTGTGTGTGTGTGTGTGTGTATACACGTGCAGGGCTCAGTGTGTGTGCTCTGTTTCGGTGACAGAAGTGGGTTATCCTCATCTAAGAACAAAGCTAAGAGTTTGGCACTTCGGTGATGCAAAAGCCGAGCAGGGCTAATTACAACCTCGCGCTGTCTGCTTTGCAGAGTCGTGCCAAAGTCACAGAGAGGGTGTTTGGAGCTGATATGACCAATTACCAGTTTCACATGATGAAAACTGTAATCATAATTACACTGTGAGTCATTATTATTTCTTATAAAGATAGAGAAAATGACCCTGCGCTGAAAAATATACTATTACATTATTTTTTTTGCTGTAGCTGCGGCTGATACCCAGTTTAACACTGAAATAACAAACGTCTGTCTGTAGGTCAGCAGCAGCTCTGCTAGCCTAAAGTCATGTTGATAAATTGCTTACTCTCTTTGACCACAAGTCTAAAAATCCAAAAGTTTTCAATTTATACTTCAATTAATTCAACTAATTCCTTTATTATGTCAATATCATTCGTTATTTTTTTACTTTCTGTCAAAGCTTAAAACTATAGTGCGTAGTAGGATTACAAAAAAACTCTTCAGAAGAGGTCATTATCTTCACTTGAGCTTTCTGCACGGAAAAGTCACCGGACGACACAATCTTCTGAACATAGTCATACTGAGAAATCCAGAGAGAGTTGTGTGGAGCTGATAGTCTTAATCAGCTTTGTAGCAACTCATCTGGCAATGGCTTGAATGTAACGGACGTTCATTAATATCAAAAAGTTGTGCACTAAAGCTTTAAAAGCATTCTCATTTTCACCCAAACTAGTTTTGTTTCGATATATTTCGGAGCAAAAAATAACCTACTATAGGTTCACAGATGTGTTTTTGAGACTTTTTTTTTCAAACACACTAACAGAATAGATTCAACTATAATGATGTTGTAAAATTAACATGAATGTTCCTTTTAGGGTAGATCTTCCAAATTGGTTAGTATTGCAGAAGATTGCATTATCACTTTACTTGATTGAGCCTGGCCGCCTACTGCTGGTGCATGAGTGGGAGTGAGAGCTCTCTGCGTTGGCTTTGTTTTGTGCACATTAAATGGCTATTTTTACTTTCTTTGCTTTTCTGCAAAGAAAAAGAAAAAACTTCCTGTACCTGCAGGGTACAGGAAGTGAACAGACTACATGTGGTGAAACTAATGAAATTCAACAACAAACCTGAAAGTGTGTGGGGCTTACACGTTGGATTCCACTATGACAACATCTTCTCAACTCTCGTTTTTATAACAGCATGAACCGTCTATGTCTGTGTTTGTTTCTAATCTAACTCTTGTTGGAATAATGCTGTTAATCCACAGAAGATCCTGAAGAAAGACTGAAAGAAAGAAATCCTCATTTTAGCATTAATGAACGCTAATTATTGCAGATTGAGTCCTCCTGGTGTGTTTGTAATTAAAACACATACAGTAATCAGCTGTTACACAGTCCTCCAGAAGTACGCAAACATTCATCTTCGGCTTTTATATTTACTCTGAGTACAGATGTTTTTATTCATTTTTAGATTCAGTGTGATGTACACTTCCTCAGGATAGCATTATCTCCAATGTCCATCGCGAAAAAACGTCCAGAGCCTGCCTGAGAATCATCACGTTTTTATGGTTTCTTTAGTTTTAAAGTAACCAAGTCATAGCTGTCTTTACATCCACTGTTGCTTTTTATATAGGAGGTGCTGATAGCTAATTCGGCTTACTTTTAATGATGTTAATTTCCCAAAATTTAAACAAATATAAGCTTCAAAGACAGGGCTCCCGTTGAAGCCTACAACTAACTCTTATGGCAACAATATATTTACTGGTAGACTTCAAGGAAGAAGCCAAGGCACTCGTCTTTTACAAAAAATAAAAAAATGTCTTTAATGCATCGGGCCCATCTAAATAGAATAAGATAAAAACAACTTCAACGCGTTTCGGCGTCTAATCTTCTTCAGGAAGTAACTCCCATTTTTGGATGCTGTTTAGAATGTGCCAGATGCATGAAAGGGATTTTATATATTTTTCATAAAAGACGAGTGCCTTGGCTTCTTCCTTGATGTCTATTGGATTCGTTAATGCCCCCTACCAAAGACCACTGCCTTTTTATCACTAATATAAGTTCCAAGAAGCTCTCCAATCTCTTCAATATAGTTACTGGGTTGGGGGGTGCAGTTGTCTTGATTTTGTCTAAGGTGGGCCCACGCTGTCTGTTTAATTTCAGTCGCTATTGAAATATCCCCTCTGCTGAAGTTGCAGTGTGAGGTGATTTAACAATTGCTTCTCTAATATCAATGCTTCAGTAGGCAAGATTTGTAGAAAGAAATTCACCTCTTTCGTCAGCCTAAATCACAGTGGGGCTGCAGCACAGAGGGCTCTCCCATCTTAACCTATCGGGAGGACATAGATGAACTGTTTGCACAAATGAAATTCTCATTTGTGAGGTGCAGGCGCTGCTGAAAGAAATCTCAGCACAGAAAGTGACAAATTGAAGGAAACGTCTGTTAACCAGCAGTGATTGAACGTCCTGTCAGGGGGAAACAGAACTCACCAACAATAGATCTTTCAATTTGTGTGTATTGAAATAGCATGATTTTTTAGAGAGGAGTGACTGTGCCTTTATTTATGATTCAACAAACTGAGAGAGAGAGAGAGAGAGAGAGAGAGAGAGAGAGAGAGAGAGAGAGAGAGAGAAAGAAAAAGAAGAGTGTTCACCAGGCACAGTGATAGACTGAAGAGCTTTATTTGGTGTCTTACATTTCCCTGAGCGCTGGCTAGTGGTTACTTTAAAAGCACAAGTGAGAGAGATGTGGAGGAGAATGAACAACCAGATTCAAATGAGTAAAGCTGACAGTAATAATAGAATTTAAATTTCCGTCTTCTCTAAAGCAATTTGGCTGGATTATGAGATTGGACGAGGATAACAGCTTGTGCCTTCTGTGTTAAACTGAAAAACATAATTCTCTAATGGTCTTCAATAGCCGTTTTGTTTTCCCAGCGGTTTCACTGGGAGCACACTAACACTTAGAAGGCTCTCACCACTGATCGTGTGTAGTCAGACTACAGCTGAATCATTTCCTTGAACGCTCAAGGATCTGCCAATTCCAGCATACAGCAAGCTAACTATCTAGATAGAAAGGAAAATAGAACAAGACATGTAGCATTTAAATGAAAGAAATAACATTAAGGTAATGATTTAATGACTTTTGTATTTTGGTTTTGTTTTCTATGCTTTTTTTAACATGTAAGATAGATTGATTGATTTAGGGGATGATCCCGTCCGTTTTTGGTTTTGTTATTATAATGTTAATGTTAAATTATGCTGCATGTCTCCCCCACCCCCGCCGCCCTCTTTATCTTCTCTCTCTCTATCTTCCTTGTGCATAATTAGTTTGAACTTTAATATCACCCGTGTTGTCTTTCATTTTGGATTTCATGAATGGTATATTTCCGGCATCACGTCCTTCACTGCAACTCACTTTGGTGGGGATGAGCTGACCTCCTAGCCTCGTGAGACCCTCCTGATCTTGCGAGCTCCAGTTTTCCACTCGCAGATCAGTCTGGCATCTTGTGACAGAGAAAATTTGGAGCCGTTCGCCAAACGAGCGACCAATCAGCGTTGGTTTTAAGGCGGGTTTAGGTGTGACGCAACGAGAAGCAACTGTTCAGTCTAAACAACATGGCGGCTTCCACGGATGAGATGAGCGTAGCTATTGTGCAAGTTTTATCCGAATAAGAAAGTATTCCTTCATTGAAAGAAGCGCAAAAAACGGCACTGGAGACTTTTCTCGGAGGAAAAGATGTTTTTGCTCTTCTCCCAACTGGTTTTGGCAAGAGTTTGATATATCGTTGATCTCATTGGTTGATTTGGCCCGTCTATCACCAACATAGGTGGTGATAGCACAGAAATGGTCATAAATACTTGCAAAACATCACATCTGTGTGTAAATGAGCCAGATTTGACCTTTTCAGCAGCATGGGATGCTAGAAGACATGTGAGGAGCAAAGCTGTAAATCAGGAAATGTTTAGAATTCTACATACATTTCTCAGAGCACATTGTTAGGCAAACATCTTCCCCTTCTAGTGTCCTTCATAAAGCCCTCCAAGGGACGTACTACATTACAAAGTCCTTCCATTAGCTTTGCATTAGAAGTTAAAGTGGGAGGAATAAGTGGCCCTGTAGTCTGGTGGGATCAATAAGGAAGTTTTATACCCTCTGCAATGGGAAACTATCGATCCTAAGATCACTCGATGACCTCGATGTAGGCCTACACCCTGAATGACTGGCAGAACATTGAACAAAGACTTAAAGCATGAAAATGACGTGCCTTTGTATCATAGTAACAAATGGGCAAAAAGTTATTTACATACGGACCTCTCAGTGAGTTCTGTTAGCTCAACCATTAGCTGACTGTATGATCCAATGAAAAAAAGGCTATTGAATATTTAATGAAGTTCCATCACTGTAAAACTGCAATGAAAACACAAATGGCCAACAGAAAAGAAGAGTCAGACCAATTCACATCACAATGTAAAATGACAGCATTTACCAGCAGAAACTGCTGAGTCATGGGAGCATTGCTAATACGGGCTAACAGCTGTCCTAGCTAACAAGGAAGAGAATCAATTTGCAGCAAAATAAAAACACAATAACCACTTTCTTTTGACAGTACCCATTAGTTGGTTTGATAAAATAATTCAGACTATTCTCCTGAACTATTCATACATATAGCTACAAAAAGTAATGCACTGTAATTATGTATCCCACATATTTGTTACTATCAGGCCCACATTGATGTTTTGCTGCGCCTTCTACTGTCCGTAGTAGTTATGACCAGAGCACCCAGTATAAGACCGCAAAAAACGTTTGTGTCCAGGATGTACAGAAGGGGGAAAAAACAAGACTGTAACCTGGGAAATGGATGTTTGAAATACTACTTAAAGGCACCAGTGGTTGTGGCTGGGTTGGATCAGTGGGTAGAGCAGGCGCACATATACCTAGAGGTTTATGCTTTGACGCAGAGGTCCAGGGTTCGAATCTGACCTGTGACAATTTCCTGCATGTCTTCCCCCTCTCTCTTTCCCCTTTCGCACCTAGCTGTCCTGTCAAAAATTGAAAGGCGGGAAAGCCCAACAAAAACAAAAAGGTTCAACCCAAACATTTTTATAATCTTAACTAGTCGTTATGGTGCCTAAACACAACTGTCAATTTTAAACTCTGCTGGATTTGTGAGGACTATGGTTAACTGCTCCTCAGATCTCTGCAGGGTAAATCCAGACAGCTAGCTAGACTATCTGTCCAATCTGAGTTTTTTGTTGTACAACTAAAAACAACTTTTGAACGTACACATGTTCCACCAAAACAAGTTCCTTCCCGAGGCTATTTTGCAGCGGCATCGGGAAGGAAGCGCTGTGAAGGAAGGTCTGGCAATGCGAGACTTCAGCTGCATTGACACAGTGGGGCTTCCAGCGCAATACAATTTTAAATGCACTTAAACAGCATAGCAGTTCTGAATTTTTGCTACCTGCACACACAGACACACAATCTCCTATATAATACATTAATTGCAAGATTCACTGTGGTTTGACTTTGAACCTCCCTTCTGTAGCAATTGATTTGATGACTCCTATCAGTAAATGTATATCTTTTTCTCTGATGTTCTTGTCTTTTTCTGTCTCCTTGAAGTTACTGTGAATGATTCATAAAGTGATTGATTCACAACATTGGATCATTTTTCCTTTGGCCTCTGGCTCATGTGCTTTTGTAGATCTCTTGATTGGTAAAGTTTCGTTTCGTTTATTTCACACGTCCTCATTGTATCATTAAACACAATTTCAGAAGGTACAATGATCATATGTAGGCCACGTGAAATGCTTGTGTGTGCAAAGTGAAGTCAAGGTTAGCGCTTCCACCCGAGTGTGACTCTCCATCTGATTCCAAATGGCGATATTTTCTCTCCTTTTATCTGGCCAAGACAGTGTACCTTTCAGATATGTGTATGCAGGTTAAGGCTGCACGCATCACCTCCACTGGCTTGACCTTTTTGTAGAAGACATGAATCAGCTGCATTTTAAGCAGAAACCGCTCAATAATCTGCATCTTTAGAGGTAAAATTATCTAAAATCTGATGCTTTGTCTCATTAAATGCTTTCCAAGAAACATTTCTCTGCAAGAGGTAAGATCTTCTGTCTTAAGTGGATTGACAACCACCAGAGCTCCACTTTTTACATTTCTGATCCTGCACTTTGGTCCATTTCTGCTTCATTGTTTCATCTGTGTTATTGCTATTTATGTGCATGTGTCATTATAGTTGCCTTCCCGTGATCATTACATACAGTGTTGCCATACTGCATTGCCATATGTTGTATGGATTCTCATGAAATGCCTTTGACTCTTGCTGTGATGATGCAACATCAGTTTGTTTGGTGTAAAGCTGCAGAGTGACGCCAGGGGAAAATGACATGGTCACTTAAAGGAATACTCCACCAAAATTCTACCTTTTGAGTATCAAATACTCCCTCCCCTTTGGGCTTGACGTGTAGCCTTCAAAAGTTTGAAGATTTCTTTATTTGTGAAGGACAGCAGCTGTATTCAGCCTGAATTAAATGCAGTTACAGTGGATTGAGACCCAAAGTGACAAAAATAAATTGCTCCAAAATTGCTTAATATTCTACTTCTATTAGAGCTGCAGATATAACGGGTGGCAGGAAGAAGAAGTGTTTTCAGCAAAGATTTGGAGGAACTGTGAGTAACCAATCAACAGCATTCCTGCATTTTCAGTGGAGTATTCCTTTAACTTCCCTTCAAGAACTGAGTTTATGCATCTCATTCTCAAAGCAAACATCCCATTTGTGTTGTCTAATTCTTGAATAGTCTGCACCTTTGTAACAAAATGCTGCTACAGTAAAAGCAGATCTGTTAAATCCTGCTGCGTATTCACCTATCTATTGTTCTTTCTCCTTTTTTCTACAGTTGATCAAAGTATGTTTGAGAACTCCATTGCCCAGCAGCAGAGTCCTCAGACCTCCAGGCCGAGCCAGCACTCAGCCCGACGCTCCCCAGCATCAGCTAATCATAACCTCAGTTCCAGCTCCGTTGACTCTCCATCCTCCGGAGGCCAACAGAGGCTTAAAAATGCCATTAATCTGGGCAAGGCTGTCGGCGCAAAGGTTAACACAGCACAAGCATTACGTTCTCTACATGTCATGTATTGTTTAAACTCTTGATATTTGAGTTGTGAGTACATTTCATTTCTTTATTTTTTTCATCAGTGGAGTTGATTTGACTCAAAAGTACTTTCTTTATGTCCTCTTTCTTTCTTACTTTGCTGTCTTTCTTTTCTTCTTTCTTTATGTGTTTTTCCTTCTATCTTTGTGTCTTTCTTTCTTTATTGTCTTTCTGTCAGGTCAATGACTTGTTAAGGAGAAAGGAGCCCAGCCACCTCGGGGACATCGGAGTCACTGAGGTCAACAAGAACGTTGGTGCCAATTGGAGCTGTATGGACCAACTTAACCAGACCACTGCAAACAGGTACACACACACACACACACACACACACTTCCTTGTATCTGTGTTGTGAAGAAAGTACATCTACATGTTTAGTTTAAACTTAACCTCTTCTAAACTTAATTTTAATTCTAATCCTGAACCCAAAATCATCATAAACTAAACACTTATTCTCTCAAATTAATTTGCAGACTTGTGCCTCAAAAGTTGCTGGTTTGCAGTTTGCACCTAAAGGACTATTAGGAACTCCTGTTAAATTTCTCGTCAATGTAATTATCTAATCAACTAATCACGTTGCAGCTGCTTCAATGCATTTAGGGGTGTGGTCGTGGTCAAGACAATCTCCTGAACTCCAAACTGATTGTCAGAATGGGAAAGAAAGGTGATCTAAGCAACTTTGAGCGTGGCATGGTTGTTGGTGCCAGACCGGCTGGTCTGAGTATTTCACAATCTGCTCAGTTACTGGGATTTTCACACACAACCATTTCTAGGGTTTACAAAGAATGGTCTGAAAAAGGAAAAATATCCAGTATGCAGCAGTTCTGTGGGCGAAAATGCCTTGTTGATGCTAGAGGTCAGAGGAGAATGGGCCTAGTGATTCATGCTGATAGAAGATCAACTTTGGCTCAAATAACCCCTCGTTACAACCGAGGTATGCAGCAAAGCATTTGTGAAGCCACAACACGCACAACCTTGAGGCGGATGGGCTACACCAGCAGAAGACCCCACCGGGTACCACTCATCTCCACTAAAATTAGGCTAAAATTTGCACAAGCTCACCAAAATTGAACAGTTGAAGATTGGAAAAATGTTGCCTGGTCTGATGAGTCTCGATTTCTGTCGAGACATTCAGATGGTAGAGTCAGAATTTTGCGTAAACAGAATGAGAACATGGATCCGTTATGCCTTGTTACCACTGTGCAGGCTGGTGGTGGTGTAATGGTGTGGGGGATGATATCCTATCAATATGAGCCAACATTTCTAAAGAATGCTTCTAGCACCTTGTTGAATCAATGCCACAAAGAATTAAGGCAGTTCTGAAGGCGAAAGGGGGTCAAACACGGTATTAGTATGGTGTTCCTAATAATCCTTTAGGTGAGTGTATATCAGTGATGCCATAATACATCCATTACTAATGGATGTAGCCTTCAGCCTGGGGTCATCAGGTGGTTCCAACCATCATTGGGTGTTTTGACCAATCACGACACCCTCCAGTTGGTGGGCCAGCAGTGGTGGCCAAGTCACTGCCCCCTCCTCCAGGCTTCCAGCTAATATCCTCCCTCTTATGCCAGAGCCAGCAGGATGCTCTCTCTGCCGCTTCTCCCAACCTTCGCACAGCCGTTTTCCTCTTCTGCCCTCTTATTCCGATTTTTGTCATAAGATTATACACTGACTGTGCGGGGAATCCTCGACAACCCACTTTAACAGTGAACAGCTATGTTATCCAGCCTTTGTCCCGGCAGTCTTGAACCAGCTGCTGGTACTTAGCTTTCTTTCTCTCAGCTGCTTCCTCACAGCCCTCCTCCCATGTGACTGTCAGTTCCACCAACATGGCTTTCCTTCCCTCCTTTGAGAACATTACAATGTCTGGACGCAGGGTTGTGGATAGGATCTCATCCAGGAAGTGGAGTTTTCTCCTAAGGTCTGCACTCAGTTCCCATCCCTGAGTGGTCTGAAGAATGTTTTGTGTTGCTCCACCCAAGACGTCTGGTTTCTATCCCTCCTTGACAAAGTTGATGGTATTCAGCTGAGGCTTTGACTTGGCTGGCTGGGTACCTGCTGTATGCCTCTTTCTTCTTTCCTGGTCCAAGATGTCGGCAAGTGTTGACAGCACCTTGTCGTGGCGCCACCTAAGTCTCCCCTGGGTAAGCGCCACTTTGCACCCTGCTAGAATGTGGGCCATGGTTCCCCTCTCCCCACAGAGCCTGCACGTGGAGTCTTCCCTCATGCCCCACCTGTGTAAGTTCACCGGGGTTGGGAGAGTGTCATACACCGCTCTAAGCAGGAACGAAATACGAAAGGGCTTCAGCCTCCATAGTTGAGACCATGTGATGTTGGGGAGCTGCCACCGTTTTTTAGGAGCCTTGTGTCCCAAGCTCGATGGCTTTAGCCTTTTTGCTCTCCTCGTCAAAGTTTCGGACTTCCGCCTGGATCAGGGTTCTCTTCTCCGCAGGGGTGGATTTTGACCACTGCTGGAAGTGTGATGTTCCTATTCCATGCCTTCCGGCACAGAGGTTGTCAATGATGTCTTTGGTTTTGAGGGAACATTCTGCCTTACTGATCGCCGAGCTGGCAGCCCACTTTCTGCCAGACATCGTCCTTATCCCTGCTTCTTGGATAAGCTGGTCTCTAGAGTCCCGGAATGTCGAGGATAGTCTGCATTTGGCCACCTTGAATTCCTCTACAACAGAGGACAAGGGGAGCTGGACAGATGTAAAGCTTGGGGGTCTTCCCAAACATCTACGAAGGTGCTTGCTGACTTTCCTTTCCAGACCTTCAACAGTTGGTATCGGGCACTTTATATACAGAGAGAGGCCACATCAGCCTTGGCAACAGACCATGTTGGTATATCCAGCATTTATATTTCCCAGGCAGACCAGACCTCTCAAGCTTCTTCAGCCACTCTTCAGCTTGGTGTTCTGTGTTGGAGATGTTGTTTTTATCCGTCAGGGTGTCATCATCCCATTTTCCGAGGCACTTTGTTCAATTCAATTAATCATTTTATTCATGCTTTTATCCTGTACAGTATGTACTCATTTTTAGGATGAATATGAAAAACGTTCGGGGCGACCTCTAGCTCACCCAATGGGAGCGTTCGCCCCATGTTGGCTGAGTCCTGCGGCGGCGCGGGTTCGAGTCTGACCTGCTGCCCTTTGCATCCCCCATCTCTCTCCCCCTTTTCTGTCTATCCACTGTCACTTCATAATAAAGGGAAAAGCCCCAAAAAAATAATCTTAAAAAAAAAGAAGAAGAATATGAAAAAAGGCCACACATTCAATTTATTGGATTCATTCAATGATAAAACCACTAGAGGATTATCTTATTGTAGGCAAAGAATATGAAATTACCTGTGCTGAGTCTTTAACTGTAAATTATGCAGAAAAGGTCTGAAAGATCTTTCCTGTGAAATGAGGTTTTTATGACTCATCAAAATGTTCACTGCCCAGAGACAGAGATCAGTGTGATTAAACACACTTTCACACAAATAAAAGAGAAGACATGGCGTTTTGAAACACAAACTCTAGTTTTTCTCGTATAATTCCGTATGTCATGAATTCACCGGTACCGTTGATGCCTTCTAGTAGGGTCATGTTTTACTAGATGAGTCCAGCTGGACAACCTACTGCTGTTGTATTAATGACTTTGGGTTTTCTGAGAGCTCGGAGTTCTCGAGTTTGTGTCTTTGCTATTTTAATTTCTTTTTTTTCAAATTGAAGGCATTTTGTCTTAATCACTTCTGTTTTGAACCTTGTTATTAGTACGACACTGAAATGTAGAAAACAAATGATTGCACATTTGAAAATAGAACAAAGCAACGTCGCCTAGCCACAGTGTTTGAACAACACATTCTCACTTTCATCGCTTAGTCATGTGCCTTTGGCGTTTGTTATTGACGCAATAACTCCTTTAGTGTCATATTTAGATGTGCTTGGTCGGAACTCTTGGTGTCGCTATTTGACGCTCTCTGGACTCGCGTCTAGCCCTTTGGAGACATACTGTATTTAGACACGCTTGGTCGAGACTCTTGGCGTCCCTTTTTGACGCTGTGTCGGGACGTACGTTTTACTGACATGTGGCACAAAATGGGACAGTTAGGTTTAGGAAAAGATTGTGGGTGGGGTTACAAAATGTACGTTTCGTTGTGGTTCTTACTACTACGTCTTACAGCGCCGCGGTCAAGTTGCTGCTATGCCCAGTGCGTTCCATACATACGCTAAAGGGTGATTTTTGCGTCAGAGGGAGAACGGGTTGGTTTGAAAGACTCAAAAAAACATCAGTACCAAGCGTAAACTTTACTCCACTTCCCATGTGGAAAATACGACCTCACAACATTTGAGGGCGGCATGTGTACCAGTATTAAAACTAGGGATGCACCGAACCCAGAGTTCGGGTTCTGCCGAACTTTCGAATTTTTTTCCACCGAAACGAACTCTACCAAAGAGAAGTAACAAGAGGCGAAACTCAATATGATAGAACGTTGTGTTGAGTTTCTCCTCTTGTCAAAGAGTATAGAAGTAACAAGAGGTGAAACTCAATAGAACGTTCCATTGCAACAAACGCACCCATGACCGAGCAGCAGCTCCGCCATCTTGGACTGAACGCAACACAATGTTCTATTGAGTTTCGCCTCTTGTTACTTTTATACTCTTCTTGTACTCTTTTATACTTCTATACTTGCCACGCTAGTCGACGTAAAGACGCCGCCGTTGATTACGGGAAGGTGTTTACATAGGTGGACTGTTCAATGCAGTAGGCTGTGAGAAAGTGAAAATGGAACTCGTGAGCAGAATAAGTGTTGTTTGGCCATTCAAGCCCAGCTACATGTTCAATTTGCAATACAGATTTTTCTCGTGGTGGCAACATCGTCGCTGTTAAGACATTTGCGTATCAAACATCCGAAAGAATACGAGTTGTGCATGAAGGAATCTACAGACAGCAGCCAAAATGCAGCAACTTCAGGTACGGCAAAGGAAGGACAGTCACAGCTAAAAACTTGTGTTAACCAGACGTTGTTTAAGTCCATTTTACAGTTCTGAGAAGGCTCCACGCAGAGCTTTCTCCGTAACCTACGTAAGTGCCTGATGTTTATACTTGTGCGCTGGTGTGTGCATCGAGCCAACATGTGTGGGGAGTGGGTGGTAGAGCGAGGGAGAAGTGAGAGAGTGACGGCGATTAGCTTCAGAGTAAGTAGCGACTCTAGAGTCATAGTGAGAGAAACAAAGTGTCTCCCCTGTTCTTTCTGACCACGGTGAGAAATATGTAGCAGGAAAAGTTAACCCTCTCCTTGATTCCATGTTGTTTCGGTTCGGGGTTCGGCTGAACCTTAACCAGTGGGTTCGGTATTCGGCCGAACCCCAAAAATCTGGGTTTGGTGCATCCCTAATTAAAACCTTTGGTGGGACAGTACTTACCCATAATGGCAACTAATGGCTTTCTCTGTTTGACTAATTGCCTCCATGTCTCTCTCTTTCTTCTTCTTTCTCCATCTCTCTCCACCTCCCCTTTTCTTCTCCAGTCACATCTCCTCCTTTGACTCCTTTCCCCGACTGGACCCCCCGCCTCCATCGGGGAAGAAGCGCCTCCCTCGAGCGCTGAAGACCACGGCAGACATGATGATCTCCTCTGACCCCGTTGTCTCCTCTCCGGACCCTGCTGACTCCTCCTCCTTCCTCTCTTCTCCTGACAAGACGCCCCTCATCGACAAGGAGGAGCTGAGGAACAGCGAGGAGCAGCAGCAGCCGGGTGAGAAGAAGGACGAGGGGTCAGAGGAGCTCACATTGCCACCGGGCCCAGCAGAGAAGAAAGTCGCTGCTGAGTGGGAGACGAAGGGAAGCAACGGCAAAGTTGATGAAGTGATAGGTGGAGAAGAAGATGATGTGGAGAAGAACAGGCGCAGTGAAGAAGGTGAAGAGGAACAGCCCCAGCTGCAGCTCTCCGTGCCGGACCTCATCAACAAAGATCCGCCGCCGCTGGAGCCTAGAACGAAGCCATGCGACATCTGGCAGAAGGCGTCAGGGCCGGACTCCCGGCAGGCCTCCACCCCCCGCTCGGGGAAAGTTTCCTGCCGCATCAGCCTGGGCGAGGAGGTCCTGCTGGGGAACGGCGCCCCCTGCAGTAAAGGCACCGGAGTGAGCGCTGTAGACTCCGAGCCCCACCCGGACCTGCTGTCGTTTGAGTAACGAGCAGAGCCGGGGTCAGATACCACTTCAGTATGTCTCAAAAAGTTTGGAACTTTGCTTTTTAATTTTCACTCTAGAGGCTCAAGAGGTAATTCAAACAGACAAATGATGAAAAGTACTGCGGATCAAATATTCACTGCCACTTTTAAAATATATAACGCTACCTGCTCCAGGGTTTGCTTTAGGAAAAAGTAAAGAAAGTGCTTTCAGGAATCAGGGCAGGTGGTAAACCTTTTTACCACTTTTAAGATGTGTGGATGAGTTTATATGTTATGGTGATACAATCTGGCCCTCCAACATGGCTGATCTCAGGTCAGTCAGACACTATGAGCTTATTCCTGAGGATATGAACACAAAGCTGACCCGCACCAGATGAGAAATAAGTAGCGAAAAATATGTTGGAGGTGAGGGTTTCGTTATGATGCAGACTAAAAATGTTAACATTTCAACTATATTACATGCAACATTTAGGGAATATAATTTTATCACAATGTACTCATCTTGTTTTAGCTCTTCCAATATTTTAATATGTCAGGTCTGCTTTAGGAATGCAATAATACCAGATGAATGTAAGTGATGTCATGAAATATCCCTTTAAATGGGCTAAACATGTAATAACAACTTCATACTGACATATATTCTACCTGAAAAGTAAAAAGGTATTACTTATATACATCTTTGAAATAATGCATATGGTTGTACTTACCAGCATTAAGTTATTATATTATCATGCCATCAATTTCAGGAACCCTTTATAACATCTTTAAAACCATTTAGAGGGATATGTAAGTATGTAAGTCAATATTCTACAAAAGCTGCTACAATGAAACCAATTACAAACAGCAACTAATATGAGTCTTAAAGAAACGTAGTTCACATTAAATATAATTAGAATATTTAAGATTTAGCAGAATTTTCATATAGTGTAATAGTAATTCCAGCATGGAAATTTCTTGAAAAGTGAATGCAGTCAGAAGGAAACGCGAGGGAGAGGATGGAGGAAAGCGGACGTGTTAGAGATGGAAAGGTTTTGGGGGGTTCACTGTAAGAAATGTCTCGCAGCAGTGTCTGCCGTAGTTTGTCAGGACTGGAAGCTTATTGACCTGTAGATTCATTCATATTTCATCCTTTATGACCCATTTTTGGTTCAGGAGTTTTTAGACCCTGGCCTTTGGCCAAGACTTTTTAAAGCTCTCAGCAAGTGAAAATATTGCTCAGCATCCCAATCAGTTGGTTGCTTTTCTCTTGATGTAGATTGTTTTTAAATAAATCTGGGATTTCATGCTCATTTATTTTGAATATTTAAAAAAAAAAACTCTTGCCCTTCTGGCAACTAGAAACTAGAGTGCCAGGATGTAAAATCCATATGAAAAACAGATACTAATTCTAATAATTTTTTTTTAAATTATTTATTAAAGCTTTAGTGCGTCACTTTTGTTATATTAATGAACGTCCGTTACATTCAAGCCATTGCCAAATGAGTTGATAAAAGCTAAAAAGAGTCCATCGTGTTTTTTTAATCCTCCGTGTCCTCCTTGGCTACTAGTAACTGCTGATTCCTCATGGGGGAGACCGAAACGACACACTATAGCTTTAACTCAAGATATTGTGATTTATTTTTGGCCCCATGCACCAGTAAAAAAAATGAGCTCATCATTAATGAGCAAATATTAGTAGAAACAAAATTGAACAATTAGTGGAACCAGATTCAGGTAATTTTCATGAATGGCTTTCAGGCTTCATTTCTGCTGACAATTGTCTTCGGAACTGAAAGTAGACTCTTATTACACCCCCAAAAGCTGACGGAGAGTCAGGATGAAAGAATGGATGGACGGACGGGCGGCACGTGGAGGGTGGGCTGGTGAAAAGTTGTTTTTGAGCAAAAGAAGACTGAGACGATAATGAGCTGTCAACAGAGAGAGTTGAAAGAGGTGTATTTTATTCCAGCAGCTCATTAAGTGACAGACCAAAGACAGAAACTAGCGACTCAGTCAGAGACAGGTTGTTTTTTTTTAGCGACATGTATTTTTTTCTCCTTTATTTTCACTTCTTCTATTAATGAAAAACCAAAGTCAAAGCATTTTAAAAACATTTTTAAAAGCAATTCATATCCTTGTTTTAAATCCTCTGATTTTCTGACTCACAGGAGAGAGAGACTGAGTCAGGTATGTTCAGCAACTATATCAATGTGTCGCCATAGGAAGAGCAGGATCAAGCTGCCGTGGTTGTTTTTAGCACAATCAAAGTTTAAGCCTGTATGTTCACTTTCACACTATTTTCTGAACAACTGTGCAACAGCATTAAAGTTCACTTCAGACGCACATGGAAAGCAAGCATACAGATGCCAAATCCTGACCCTAAAAATAACCCATTTTTCTGTGAGGTCCTGAAGTGGCCTCTCTAAGTGTCCTTGCAGGGATTTCCTGACTTCAAAAAAAGAGCAAAGAAATTCCCAGAAGACACAGAGACGCACACAGAGCCAGCTGTAGTTGCGGTCAGGTCGTGAACAGCAGAATGAGAGGAATGTGGAGCTGGACTCTCTTAGAGAAAGGAAGCCTTGTCTCTCTCAGTCTGTCTTCTGACGTCATAACTTTGTCTTACATACTACAAGTGTCCCCATTTATTTTAAAGCTGTAACAAAACTGCTGGCATCCCCCCCCCCCCCCCCCCCCCACACACACACACACACACACACAAGCCAAACCAAATTACAAAAATTATATATTTTCTCAATTAGTTTTATCAAGTAATCCTCAGACCTTTCTATGGAGAGTTCTTACTGTTTATTTTATCTTCAACTTAAAGTTTACAGTCAGCTCTGTGGATTATACAGAATGCCTGTTTGTGGGAACCATGCTGCTGTTGAGTTTTCCAAATGACATGTTTTAGTGTTTTGATGAGCACAAACACAGTGTGTCTGCAATGTATTTATATTGGGATATCTCCAAAGCAGAACAATATGCATTGATAACACATAAGTGGGAAAATGTTTTTAAAGTTTGGGCGAACTGACCCTTTAATATCCAGGGGGGACAGAAGTGTAATAATGTTGTGACAATAAATGTGCTAAAGCAACTAGAACTAGAGACCTAAACTAAGTTATCTGATAATCACCAAAACATAGACCGAAACTTAATCAATCACCCATTTTCAAATTAGTAATTGAACTTAAAAGTCCCTGAAAACCTGGTTGTATTTCTTTAACATTTAATTTAATAATTTAATGACGTGCAACAATCAGAGTAAAAGTTTGACACTCAAAAACTCTGTGGCTGTGGTTTGTTAACATTCGACTGGCAGTATATAAGCTAAAAAGATTTTTTTTTAATTATATTGTCGTCACATTTTTTGATCCAAATTGCTTATTTCTGATTGGTGCACAGAAACATGTGACCGCCTTCGTTTGACAACTGAGCCCACTTTAAACCCGTGAGAAACACAAATACAGAAGTCTCTCATTGGAAATAACCAAAATGGTTCAAATTTGGGCAGAAATGTTCTGTTCTTGTTTGACCCCATCACACAATAACATACTTTTGTATCTTGTGTCTCTTTTAAATCTGACTCTGAGGGTTTTTTTCAGGATTGGGGTGATGATGAGAAAGTCTGTCACTCAGCACAGAGATAATTACACACCTGGATAATCCAGGTATCACAGAAGTTTGGGCTGAAATGAACAAAACCAAACACACATCAGACTGACAACAGCTGCTTGTATTTAGTCAGAGGGTAAAAGCAATAAGATGAGATGAATGGTTGCTCAGAAGGCGTCTGACTGTCTGAAATGTCTCGTTTCTTTTCCTTTTAGCAAAAGTGTAAAGAAAAGACAATCTGAGCAGATCTATCCAGTTATCATGCATCCTTTAAAACCACTAAAGTAGATTTATATTGTATTTTCTGATGAAGGAACGGTGGTGTACATTTTATGGAAATATTCTATCGCTCGTTTTTTTTTTGTTTTTTTTTTCTTTCCTTTTTTTTTTACAATATCTGTGAATATGCAAATTGGGTCTTGCTCTAACAATTGAAGGAAAGTGATTTATTTTGATATTCACTCATAGAATGTAGTTATGGCAATGTGTTATTTAGTTGCCTCAATTCATTTGATAAAAGGAAAAAAAGTGATCTTGCTTTCAATTTGTTTAATGTTGTTGAATCTTTTGTTTGTGTCTTTGTGAAGCCAGTCGACATAATTTCAGCAATTATGATGAATGAAGAAAGTTGAACGCTGCACATGAAGGCTTCCTTAAAAAAACACGGCACAAATGGACCGCTGAAGCAAACCTGGGACTTTTTTATCGATTTATATCTTCAAACTGCTGCAAATTAAATCTTTTAATTTTTTTACGTGATTTTTTTTTAAAGTGGGGATGTAATAACTCCTGTAATGACTGTAATCTTCTAAAAACAAAAGAGATATCTGAAATAGACCTAATCATGGCCTTCTTGTTTTGTTTTGTGTGACTTTGTGTCTTTTTAAAGATTATTGTGACTTTTTATCTGTGTAGAAAATACCTCTTCATTTATTCTGTGCATATCCTGTCTTTTAAGTCTTTCCTAGTCTCGGTCCTGTGACGGCGGCAGCCAACCTCCCACTCAGCATTGCCAGCAGACTTCCTGTTTTGACAGAGCTGATGTCCTTGTCAGTTTGTTTTCCTTCTGAATCTGTGTCAGTCGTCAGTATAGACAGGCCCTTGTTTGTTTTGTCCTCCCTCTGTTTAATAGTCTGTTTTAAGAGAGCCAAACACAGAGAAGTGCCGGTGGCAGGAAATTCGGAGTAGGAGCTGCTCTAATGTTTAATTAATCTGTGTTTGTCCTAATTCACGGAAATCGTGGTCTTCCTCTTGGCGTCTCAAAGTGTCGCCGGCCTTGTGTTTGTTGCTGTGTCGAGATGAGCTGTAGCCGGTCAGTAATACGACAGAGGAAGAATCCAAGAATTGAGACGACTGCGGGATGAGGCTGTTTATTCACCCAACTTCCACATCAGTTGTGTAAACAGCCAATCAGCTAAGACACACAGGGCTTGTCACTGTTTAATAATTCAAACATGGTGCATTTATTCATTATCTACAAAGCAATCTAGGCTTCTATGCATAATAATGTTATCAACTGTTGGGGGACAGTTACGGTAGCCGGCGGGATGAAGACGATACAGCCTAATGTTCAAACAACTTTCTGTATTGCATGTCCCAATATGAGTTTCTTGGCTAATTTGTAGAAAGTTCCCCCGAAACATAAACATCATTTTCAAGTTTTGCAGTAAACACAGTTCAACAGTTTCAGAACTAGAACTCAAAGTTGCCCAAACTCAACAACACCAATTATCAGGCCTTGTTGATGAGACTAGCTGCAGTTGGGAAGAAACTAGTCTATAGCCACGATGTTCCACTTCCGGTATTGCCCAGTTGCCGCCGGAAATTCCGCCCGATGTCCCTCTTTTCAGCCGAATGTCCGTCACCTTCCTCTTTCTTTGTGTTAGCATTCTAAACTCCGGTGGATTTCTGAGGACTATGGTTAACTGCTCCTCAGATCTCTGCAGGGTAAATCCAGACAGCTAGCTAGACTATCTGTCCAATCTGAGTTTTCTGTTGCACGACTGAAACAACTTTTGAACGTACACATGTTCCACCAAAACAAGTTCCTTCCCGAGGCTAGGTTTAAAGAACAACCTGATCTCACAGAATTCCGTGAAATGAATACGGCCCCTTAACTCAAAATCTGTGGCAGTTTCACGGAATAGCCAAAAATTCCGTGATGGGCCCACAGAATTTTCACACATTCCGTGCCACCACCACTTAACGGTGTTAACAGTTCGTGAATTTCACGGAATTCTGTGAGACCAGACTGTTAAAGAAATGCCAATAAACCAGAGCACGTTTTTCTCCCATCCCAGAATGCTATGTGGATTTGCCAGACTCGCATTGCCAGACCCTCCTCCACAGCGCTGTGGAGGAGGGTCTGGCAATGCAAGAGTAGGAAGAAACCGTTTCTGTGGCGTGAGGTTATGGTCCTGATGGACCGCATCCTCCTGCCAGAGGGGAGGGGTTCTAACAGTTTGTGTCCAGGTGCTTAAGGTCGGCCGAAATCTTTCCTGCCTGCCTCAGGGTCCTGGAGGGACTACACGTTTGTCCTACATTTCTAACTATTTAGCATTAGATAATGCCTCATTTGAATATTGATTTAATATTTATTTATTTAACTTGTATTACAAAATATAATTGTCTTAACCCTTGTGTTGACTTTGGGTCACATTGACCTGTTTTCAATTTTTGTTTTATATCAGAAAATATGGGACGTAGAAATAAGCGCTGAAAATGTGTAGAAGAAAAATTTAACAATTTAAAACGTTGGAAAAAGCAAAAACAAACGTCAAAAACGTCAGGAAAAAAGTGTTTTTTTCAAGGTTGACGGGAAGCCAACCAGGGTTGTTAATCAACTGGGTAGGCATCATGGTGATATATTAGTTTAGTCTTACAAGATGTTCTTTAAAGGTTTTTTTCTCAGACTCTGAGCCAGAAATCTCCACTTCAGTAGCACTTACACACCAAACTTTTATGGCTGTATGACAGCATTTTCTGATTAATGGAGAGATAAAAAGAAATATCAAAAATCCCCTTCGTAAAAACTTTTGACTCTAATATGTCAAAAAAATCAAATAAGAATTTTGAAGCAGGCTTTATCTAATGGTCAGATTTCTGTTCTGGAAACAATGTGATTTTCTGGATTTTTTTTCTCATTTTGTCTCTCATAGTTGAAGTGTACCTATGATGAAAATTACAGGCCTCTCATCTTTTTAAGTGGGAGAACTTGCACAATTGGTGGCTGAGTAATTACTTTTTTGCCCCTCTGTATCTATAGAAAAAAAAAATTACCTTACTGTCTCCTCTTAAAGTTGGTAAGAATTTCACTACAGAGAAGAATGGTGCAACAGACCTGAAGACTCAACCCACAAACGTCAGTGCATCTACTTTTTTCCTTTAAACAAGATCCTGTGTGCAGTTGCTTTTTAAGACCCCAATGGACTGGTCCTGTAAAATACGTTATGAGGTGTAAGTACATTCTTATCTATGCTCCACAATATGTTGTTATTTTTCTCATAATGATATTTATGTGAGTACCAAACCAAGCAGAGAGAAATCTGAAAGGAAAATCAGCACAGCAATCAGACACACTGCCTTCAGAGCATACGAAGTAAATGACCTCTTTGATGAGTCGTTTTCAGAGCGCCATGAAAACAAATAATTAGATGTTCTTTGCGAATGTAAGAAATAGGCCCCATACTGACAGTCTGGGGCTGTTATATCTATGCAATGTATATTTAATACATTATTTGATGAGGCAGACAGCCTTATAACACTGCGCCCCCCCCCCTCACAACATGAGGTCTATGTCAAACTGATGAGAAGATGGGAACAGCAGTGTAATGATTACAGCCAGACAGCGTTATAACACTGCCCCCCCTCCCCCCTCACAACATAAGGAGGTGAATGTCAAATTGGTGAGATGGGAACATCAGTGTAATGATTACAGCCAGTTTCTCTTTCTAAATGCCATCTACAGTATACAGTATATGTGAGCTGTACATGTGTACGAGTGGAAATACTGACGA